>WARS01000014.1:0-600000 GCA_008933995.1 Datnioides undecimradiatus
CAAAGCTCCAGGTGCGTTGTTCTCAATAACACGTATAGTATAAAATGGCTGTGGGAACTGTGGCGCGTTGTCATTGACGTCCAGTAAATGCAAATGTATTGTTTCGTTATCAGATAAAGGCGGTGCGCCTGCATCTGTCACAATCAGCGTGATGTCGTATTCAGGAACGGATTCACGATCCAAGGGCTCCGACACTATGAGTTTGTAATGCATTGGTCTATCTAATGACTTGTTCAGAATAAAAGGCAGGTTTTGATTAATGGATAAACTCACGTTTCCATTATCGTCAGTGTCTCTGTCACTAATGCCTACCAGAGCAATCACCGTTCCCACCGGGGTGTTCTCATCCACGGTGTTTTTTACGGACTGTATGGTAATTTCCGGATAATTGTCATTGCTATCAGTCACATAGACTACTACTTTACACTGCCCCAGTAAGGGATGCGTCCCTTTGTCTCTGGCCTCGATGTGCATCTCATAAAACTTCATATCCTCATAGTCAATCGTACCCTTCACAGTAATCTCCCCCGTGTTAGGGTTTAATGCAAAGACATCTTGTGTTTTTTCCGACGTGTAAAGGGTAAATGAGTACACTATTTCTGAATTCAAACCTTCGTCAAGATCTGTGGCGTTTAGTTTAAGCACTAACGTTCCGATCGGGGAATTTTCTGTCATATTAGTTGTGTAAGCCTGCTTGTCGAACCGTGGAGGATTATCGTTTGTATCCTGGACTCTGACAATAATACTGGCCGTGCCGGAGCGCACAGGGACCCCGCCGTCCACAGCAGTCAGTATCAAATTATGAACCGCATTCTCCTCTCGGTCCAGAGATTTGGTCAACACCAAATCAACATACTGAGTTCCATCACTGCCTGTCTGAATTTCGATTGTGAAATGTTCACTGATACTGAGTTTGTATGTTTTAATTGTGTTCATGCCAACATCTGGATCCACTGCGTTAGGCAGGGAGAATCTCTCTCCGGGTGTTGCAGATTCTGAAACGTCGAGCTCTACTCTGTCTCGTCTGAAATGTGGAGCATTATCATTTATGTCCGTTATTCCAAGTTCAATGTTGAAGATGCGCAGCGGGCTTTCTATGATAACATCAAGCTTTAGAAAACAGGAGGTTGTTTTCGTTGGACAAAGATATTCTCTGTCCATTTTTTCAACGATATACAACTCCCCTGTCTTTTTATTGACATCAAGGTACTTTTTGTTATGGAAAATGTCAAGTTTTACCTCTCGTTGTGCCAAACCTCCAAGCTCAAGTCCCAAATCCGCAGCAAGATTAGCCACAACAGAGCCTCTTTCCATCTCCTCGGCTATGGAGTATCGTGTCACACAAAAAGCACTGGGCCATGCTGCACACAAGACAAAGACAGTGAACCAAAACTGCATCCTTTCGTCTGATGGAAAAAAATAATCCAGATTCTGGAAACTTGTGTTGGATAATTCTCACGATCAAGTCTAAATCTCTCAGGACAGGTCCGTGTTTTTGATTTAGAAATACAAAACATATCTCTCAGAAAGCGGTGTCCTATACGCTTTATTAATGGGTGTGTCATGACTGGAGGAGAGAGATGCATTATGCTTTGGTGGTCAACAGTGACACCATGTGACAGAGACGCCAAAGAGAGTAATGCCTGTTCTGAACTGTCAAAAATATGTGTTCACAGGACACTGACATGTAACATCAGTCACATTAAAAGTCATGCTTAAACTGTACCCTGTTAGAACGCAGCCATAAAATGAATATTATATGTCTCACAGAATATTTTATTATTAACTGCAGGTTTATTATATTGAACCATAAACTGTAAGGTGTTCTTGCTACGAAACGCAGTAATTGTGCAATTATAACACAGGTAATTTCCTGTTTCCCCAAGTTACAGATGTTCAGTGAATGCCTCACCGAAGCTCAAC
Organism: Datnioides undecimradiatus; assembly: GCA_008933995.1. NCBI lineage: Eukaryota > Metazoa > Chordata > Actinopteri > Lobotiformes > Datnioididae > Datnioides > Datnioides undecimradiatus. Next base: position 1,924 of record WARS01000014.1, read on the forward strand.
CAACTCTGTCCAGTGTGCGGCAGCAGTTCATATTGAGTTAAAAACAACGAAATAAGGAGCTCCCTGTGAACGTGAGTGGAGCTCGCAGTGTTGAGGGAAAAACACTATCTTGAAGAGAGGCTGCTGAAAGAGACGTTATTATCAGGACTAACCTTGTAACTTTGCTACCGAAACATAGCTTTTTAGCGTTATGAGTGTAAGATTCCCCAGTTCATAATTTCAGTTAATTCATACGTGAGGGTTTAAAATATAACAAGTTATTATCTATGTATTTATTTTTGCGCAATTATTTACATATTTACAGGTTTATATATTTACATTTTCTTATTACGAGCCGTAAATATATGTTGGAATATATGTTTTCACGCATTTACGTTAGGCTATGTTCTGTTCGCTCTTGATTGGTTAATTTTTGGTGTCATGTGAGTGACAAGGCAGGAAGTGTTGTGGAAGTGAATTGGTCGCGAAATGATCGCTCAGTTAAAGCTACAAGTTATCCGTCTCCATCGTGCTGACTGTTCAATTAGTGGGAGTGATACAGTTCCCACGAACGAACCCTCACATTACATTTGGTGGCAGTGGTTGGACTCCAGATCTCACTTATCCTCCTCCCATGATACCCCATACATAACACGCTACGTCTCCCCTTCAATCAGCCATACTAGCCAACATCCAAGGGACCATTACCCTCACGAGCAGTATTATGAACATGGTCCGGGGTCCCGCTATTAACATTATTCTCCACATCCTATTCATCAGAGACACGGTGAGCGCTTTAATTGACTCTGGTTCTTGTGCCTGTATTGTGAGTGAAGATTTTCTCAACTCCCACCCAGCTTTGAAAAGGCGCCCAACGTCAGCCTCCACTGTGCCAGTTCGTTGAGGAAATTGGACAGCACTTGGACATCTTAGGCAAGTTCACCATGGGACTCAGCCTTGGTGGACAGGTATGGCAGCAAGAAGTTGAAGTTCTCAGAGGTGTTTACCAGCCAGTACTATTGTGTTGGGATTTTCTTTTAAAACACAATGCCCTACTTGATCTGAAAAACAAAGTACTGCAACTTTGGGACACAAAAGTTCCTCTCCTACCAAAAAGATATGAAGTGGCTGCCTGCTGTAATGTCTCTGTGCTTGTTCCCACTAAGATGCCTGCAATGAGTGAAAACTCTCATCACAGCCTGTGTGTCGCCAGCTACGCCTGCTTCTCCTGTACCCACAGACTATTTGTCATGCCCAATTCATCCTGTGACGTCATTGTAGCACACTCTCTTAGTGAAGTTCAAAATGCTACTACAGTGGTTAGAGTCTTGAATCCTTCCAGTGCTGACATTGAGCTTCATTCTGGTCAGTACCTTTGTGAGTTTCATTCGGCCTCATCTGTTGACATCATACCATTTGAAGAGAAATGCTATGCAACCATACCTGTATATGAAATAGTTCCACCTGTTCAGCTAAATGACACACACAAGCCTCTCCTGGGTTTCAGAAAAATACCAACTGACAATGACAGACTGGTCATCATGTACATTGGGCTCTTGAACTTGACACTTTTGAGTAGACTGTAATTCACACGAATGGCCACTGCCACCAAAATGCAGACGCATCGTCACACCCCGCCACTGACACCACAGAGCAGAACATCTCCCACAGTGTTCCCATCAATCAATATACTGATAAGACAAACTTCAGTCCTGTAAGTCCATCATAGTCTGTGAGTTCTATACACCACAAGTCCTGTGATTCCCATCCAAAATCTGTGACCAGATCAACTCAAACCTCCTGTTCTGGAATCACAATGTACTGCACATTCTGTTTCATCTACCTTTGTGCTTCAACTCCCTGAACATGATCTCAGAAAGGAACAACAACACAAGATCCTTTTCTGAGTGACCAAGTCAGTGCTACATCAAATTGTGGTCCCTCACGCTTCAAAGGACATTGTTTTAACCCTTTAAAGGGTACTCATTGAAATACTTGTAAATTCAAAATTTCAACCCCAGAGTGTTGTTGGAGCACATAACATGACCATTTTACTTTTGTAACATTTTGAAAAAAAATGTAGTTTTCAACATGTGCGCAAGTGCTCAAATATGGTCACTTGCTCGATAAGGGGTTAAAGCTGCTGCATGGAAATCCCCTGACTTGTCATATGTCACCAGATAAAATCTTGAAACATTCTCAGCTAATGTGCTATTGGCAATTCATGTCACATGATATCAAAATGTGGTGCAAGCAGTGTATGCCATGTGATGCAAGACAATGTTCCACACCTCATCAGAGACCTCATCAAAGGTAGCTGACATACTAGAGGTCCCCATCACAAGCCACGCTAACAGGTATGTGCTCATGGTTCAAGATTACGTCACAAAATATGTTAACCTCTATGCAATTCCAGACCAGTGCTCCACAACAGTTGCAAAATGTCTGTTTGAAAAGTTCATCTGTGATCCTGGCATTCCAGAAATGCTACACACTGATCAGGGATGCTGATTTGAGTCTGCTCTAGTAAAACCTGTGTGAACTGCTTGGCATCCAGAAAACCAGAACTAGTGTGATGGCATGATTAAGCAATTCAATAGGACTCCCTACCTGTAAGTTAAAAGTTCATGGGCTTGAGGATGTGGTCATTCATCTGACATTGTTGTCTGTGTTCATCTATCATTTCCAGTCATCACAATAATTTGTGAACATGCTAGACGTGGAAATTATTATATAGAAGTAATCTTAGACAGCCGAAACAACTGGATGGCGTACCTACAAAGTGATAGTGACAGTGAAACAGAATTTAAGATCGACCTGTACGAATAGTACACTGAGAAAAGTATGAGCATTTGTTACCATGACACATACACTTTACTGAAATCATATTCAGTTATTGCTAGTGATTTATACTTGCTAACAAATGTAACGTTTTTTCTCTCAAATGCCCCTATGTTTTCATTCCATCATTTTTAATAGGAGCCATAATGACGTCAGGTTCATAGGGTATAGCAGTTTCTACCTTACTTCATACAAACAAACAAATACCTGTATTTCCTTCTGTCACAGGTGGCATCTATCTATCTATCTGTCTATCTATCTATCTATCTATCTATCTATCTATCTATCTATCTATCTATCTATCTATCTATCTATCTATCACTTCCTCTGCTCCATTGCACTTGTAATCTGCTGTTGTTGCAGCCAAGCTCCCATTTGTGTCTTACATTGTTTTGGGTTATGAGACATAAGACATAAGAGAAATATGAGAGAGAAATTAATTTACTCTTCCAACCTAAGCCTGTCTATTTGGTGTGCAACGATTCTTACTCAATGATGCCCTCTGCTGGAAAAATCTGTTGTCAAACCAGTGGTATATATGGTGCAGATACCTTTTTACCACACAGTATATGACAGGCACATTTATTGTGACTGGGTGTAAATCATGAAAAAAGATCTGATTGTATCTGGCTGTCATATAAGATAATGAGTACAGTGTTTGATTGCTCCCAGTAATTTTTAATAATTGCAACCAAATTTAGCTACAATTTCTCATGCTATATTCTAGCATGAGAAATTGTAGATAAAAGAGTAACATGCATTTTGCTGTTGACACTATGCATGACAAGAGTATTTGTGCTTTAGCCTCTGCTGAACTTGTGACTTGCAACTGAACATACATGCATACAAAACAATAGTATATAAAATATTATGCATTACTGCCCAACTTCATTTATACTTTTATTTTTCATAATTTATGTAGACTTTACAACTCTTACTGCAGTAGTTTTTGTTTGTTTGTTTACAATATTGTGCTGCTACTTGACTCTTGAAAAAAGATCTGAACACTTGAAAACATACTTTACCACACTATTATTTATACTTTTACACCTCTGTCACTTGTTTCATACCACTGCTTTGGATTAGTTGACGATAAAAATCGTGCAAAAATTTGTGGTTGATAAAGGTGTCGAGACTTGTGGTTTTGTTTTCCAAGAAGAAGAGCCTCCAAAACATGAAATCCAATATACTGCAGCAGTTTTCAGTGGGCTGGATTAGGCGCACCCTCTGGTGGACCACTGAAGAAATCGCAGCTGTCTGGGAAGGAATCACTGGTCGCATACAATTTCAGCACTGTGGTGGTGGACAGCTCCCATCACAAAGGACCCACTGGTTTAAAGGATGTGAAGTGACTCGAGTTGCCCTGTGTAGAGCATCAGGTTGCTGTAACAAGACAGGTTTGAAGATATTATTTCTTTGTGGCCATAATTTCTCCATCAGAACACTGTAATTTTATAATAATTTCACAGGAATCTCAAAGAACTTTGCTTGGGCTGCTTGAATTTGGTCACTGGATGAACCTCATATTCCTGAATATGTTTTGTTTAATTATTCTAAACTAAAGTGTTATTACTATATCTTGATGTTGCTTGTCTTTCTTGTTGCAGAGAATAAGAACAACCTTCCATCTCTGTTGCAGGAACAGAGCTTAATTTCTCACTCATCTGAAAGTAAGCCAAGCTGACCTAAAAACAGCTGCCCCCTCAGCCGTCCCTATGGCTCACCTTACTGCAGAGAAGGTTAGCCCCACCCCAGCCCCCTCCACGCCCCTACGGACACCCATTTCCTTATTAACAGAATTATTTTCAATCTGAGCCAAACAATGACCTAATTACCCTGTTCATTTCTGGCCGGTGGCCAGCTCTCGTCTGTTGATGTTAGGAACTAATTTCCTGAAAATACAATGTAAAAGGCCCCCCCGCAATCCAGGTGTGGCATTTGGAGCGTCCCTCCTATTCCTCAACCCCCTCCCACCCCCCAGTGTTGGTATTCGTGTTCATGGTCTTAATTAAAGTGATATTTCGAGAGAGGAGGTTCTGTTTGTTCAGTTAATGAACCCCACTATTCTCTGCGGGCAAATGGAAATGCAAGCACTCCAATTAGCATATGTTAGCATTTTACTATGTTTATTCCTCATTGTGGAAAAGAGCTTACCAAGGCGAAAAGCTTTCAACCCTTGTGAGAGTGGCTGTGGAACTTTTTCACCCCAAAATACTCAAGCTGATTAAACACTGATCTAGGAAACTTACATCTAAATGCTGTATGTGTTTGGATCATTTTAGTGCATGCATGTATTAATGTGCATAGGTTGGGTTTGGCTTTGCATCTTATTAACTATGGCAGCTGCATGTGTATTTAACATAAGAAAGACCATGTAAAAAAAATATTTTAATTTCATAAATGTATACAGTACATGTGTGGGGGAAATCCACTGTCTTTACAGTCCGTATCACTTCGCAGCTTGCATATACATAATCACACTATTGGTCATATTCACACAAGCTCTGTTAGCTAAAGAAAACACTTTTCATGAAACGAAAAATATAAGTTCATAAGGATGTGCAAAATTATTGTCCACTAATGCTTTTTCAAAACATTTTGGATGTAATTGCTGCTTCAGTTTGATTGTCTAAATAATAATAATAATTTTAATAATAATAACAATAATAGGCAGATGCATACATTGGCCATGTTACAGTGGCTTGTCTCAAAAAAAAGCCATAAGACTTTATTTTCCTTCCACATTTTAGCTAAAATGGATTGTTCTGTCATTATTTTGCTTATTCAGTGAACTGCTCATTTCTGTATTTTTCACACCACTTGTAATTCATATCTTCATGAATTTATTTACTGAATGGTTTCCCTTTCTGTTTTCATATAAGAATATCCATCATTTGAATCTTCTGTTCAAAAGTCATTGATAAGTCAGTCATTGTACAAATCATTGTTTATCATTGCAGCCTCTCCTTGGGGGGACATCTGAAGACGTCGCTTCTTGCCAAAGGTGGAGAAGGAATTGTGGACATCCAGCTCACTTCGTTGTACTGTGGGCCTAAGGGTGCAAAAGCCTGATGGTGTCCCAGGAATGTACACATTGTGGTGGTAGTCAGGCGGTGGGTGTGGGTGAGGGTGGGAGGGGATTGATGGCTGCTGTTGCTGGGGAGGAGGTGTGCACCGAGGAGTCCAGGGGCGAGATGGGACCCCACTGGTTGAAGGCGACATCTTGTAGTCTGTAGTAAGACATAGATAAGGAAAAAGAAGAGAAGAAGCAGCTAAATATATAACACTGACTTACTACTATTGTGTTCTTTTCATTTTTTTTAGTTTAGTGCACTTTGAACAATAAACAATGACATGCAACAAAAAAAGAGTTCAGCAACAGAAATACAAAAAATGGCATTAGCAGAAGGGCATAGCAGTGTGCTATGTTGATACAGTACCTGTGCTTGGTTGTACACAACATAATATAAATAAAAATAAAAATATAACCTTAAATTTGTGTCAGTTTGCTGTGCTGCATAAGGCCTCTCCTACCTTTCATGCCTCTCATGTGAGTACCCCAGGTCCAGTACTGTCCAGGTGCCATCGAGGTGACATAGTTCTCTGGATCTGCATGCATGGCCTTACGCATGAGGGTGCCATCCATGTTGATAGAGTTATAACTGCAGACAGATAATCAGTCAGTAATGACAACATACTCTACGTGTAAATAAATCCCTACCCATTTTACCATGACCAGGTGTATGCTGAAGTTCATTATTAAGTGATGTATTTGCACATTTATGTAATATTAGCAAAGATTTGTAGCATTGGTTTATATGAGGTTGATAAGGGTTGAAGGCACCTTTTAATCGAGGAGTTCTGGTTCTTTGTGAGAGTCCAGTCTGTGTTTGGCTGCTTCAGCTGCAAAAAAAAAAGGGGGGGAGATAATTTCAACTTAACAAAAATATAATAAAAAAACAATCCATATGTAAAGACACATTCTGTAGCGGTACAATGTCACTGTCACTGTATATTGAGAAATATCTTTCTTCGCAAAAGGTTTCAATCAAACCGGTTTTAATGACATCCTCTATCCTCTTAAATCAGCAGAGATGAGTGATAATTGACATGAGCAGCAGTCTTTCATTGTGTTCGTCCTGAAATGGAGCCATAGCTCTTTTAATGTGTATCGCGGCTGCCGCCCTGTGGACATTGTGCAGAACAGAGTTTTTGAAGAGCGGAGATTCTGTAGCCTTCAGCTACGACTGGCCTGTCACTTAGTTTTGCTTTTATCCTCCGTGGCGCAGCGGGAGGGGTGAAGGAGAGCACCGGAATGATATTTATTACGGCTCTGCGTCTCATAGTATGAATTCCACGCTCTATTAATTCATTTAAAGTTGTTAACGAGGAGAATGCGACGTAAGCGTATTATTAGAATCGGTATTCAAAATACACTCCTCGCCAACTACGCGCAAAACCAATTAGAGCCCCACCGGGATGAAACGAAACATGATTTTAATCTTCAAAGGAACGCGTGCCAGGAAGGAAATTAAGAAAATTACACACGTCATTGTTTTGTGGATTTTATGCATCATTTTACATTAATATTTGCCTGATGCTCCTCGAGCAAGGTTTTTAATTAAAAGTCTCACAGAGAGCCTTGAAAAGTTTGCGATCCTTGCAGCTGTATGTAACCCCGAAACAGCTATACAAGCACAGCAACGCATGCACGTTCGCGCACCTGTCTTACACGCTTGAATGTGTGTTTAATCCCTCTTTTCACCTTCAATTCATCGAGTTAAGAAGGCCCGCACACTCGCCTTGTGTAATGCTCGCATTAGTTCTTAGTGATTTGCCTTTGGGATGTAATGTGTCACTGACGACCTCACCACGACTCACGTGGGTGCGCTGAGGGACACCACCGGGTGAATTAGGGAACCAATTAACGACAGGAAGGACACTTCTTGAAGGAGCATAGCTGCGGGCAGAACGATCACCGTGACCTCGAAATCCCTCTTGTGGCTAGAGATGTATGTGCCAGTGGCCGAGCTGACATTTCTCAGTCTGTCTGCCGGAGTCAAGTATCATGGTTCTGAGTCTTTGTCCCTCTGCGTTATGGTTAAACAGGGAGACAACAATGAGCAATGCGCACATATTTAGTCTGCTGCCTCGTCTATTAGAATTAGAAAACAGTGGTGTGGACATCCTGCCTCTGTAAATTCCCTCTCTCCTTTTCTCCTTCCTTTCCCCCTACTTCTATTACACCTTTGCTCGAAAAGTACGACCGCCCCCCGTCTCTCTTCCACTCCTTCATCTCTCCTCGCATTCAGAGGACAACGCTGGGGCCGATCTACAGGCGGCCCACGTCTCACTCCAGCCGTGTCCTTGCACTCCCTCCTTCTCCTTGCCCCCTCCCCTCTCGATGTCGTCCCCTGTCTCCCCAAAACCGGCCATTTGCCATTTTTCATCAATAATGCCCCCCCGCCAGAATACGCCACATTGTGTGTAGTATAATGGTTCGGCCGTGCTTGTGCCCTTGAGGCATAGTTAGTGAGGTTATCTGTCCTATATTGTTAGTTTGAGATCAAGACAGCGTATTGCAAACCCGATTGGTCGAAGAGGAATAGTCTGAACCCAAAGGCAGGTGAATCCAGACAAGTGCCATTCACCTTGTCTGTCAAGTCTATAACCTTGACTCTTTGTTCAAACTCAGGCATAGCTCACTGTAAGCAGGTGTGCGTTCGCCTCACTAAATGAAAAGTAGCTGGCACTGATATTGGATGATGTATACATTCATCTGGTGGGTCATAAAGTAAAACTGAAATTCATTCAATATCATTTAAAGCTTTTCGCGTTTTTTTTCTCAATAAAGGAAATGTATATTAAGACTGAATAGAGCAGTCAACTTGAACTACATCTTATCGTCCTCTAACACAGTAATTCATATCTAACTTTCTTCTGTGCAGATGGAAAGACGGGAAGAGCACGGGTTTACCACTTTCATTAACATGTCGATTAAAATCTGATCTCGCATCGTCTCATTTCATTTCCCGGGTGCCAAACATTACCATAACCATAGGCTGCACAATTGGGATAAATAATTGCCATAATTAGGAAAAACAGTCGAGGCAACATGCTGTATAACACACTTATTAACAAGAGAGCGTGAGAGAAGACTGAGGAAAAGCGTTGCTCAGTTTTTGATTTAAATCTGTCTTGTATGCGTAATTTGACCTTCATGGGAGAATGTCACCGTCTAGATTCTTCATCAGATAGAAAACTGAGATAGAGCTTGTAGTGGTATTGTGTGAAACAGGCGGATTTAACTGAACACAACACAAGCTCTGGCGTCTTATGCTGATTTCATTTACCTCACTGGGGGTAGTTGCTCCGTTGTTCACAGATGCGCTCCGGCTTTGAGCGTTCCACGAGTTATCTGCGCTCTTCGCCTCGTTGTTCCTCGGTGTGCTGCCAGGGCTGCACGGCTTCAGAAACATGAAGTCACTTTTGGCGGATTCAGGGGTCAGGCACACTTTATAACAATATGACTGGGATAGACTGCTGTTTCCATTCACCTCCATACAGTTCGTCGGCACTTTGGCCGCGGATGAAATCTGCAGGTTCAGGTTGGATTTTTTAAACACCTCCGGGGGTGGCTCGGGCTGAAACCCCCCGCAGCAGCAGCAGGCGAACGGGGGGAGGTTATACCCGCTGAGAGTGTCTCTGTCCTTGTAACACTTGACTGCAGCCAGCACGATAATTGCCACCAAGAAAATCAAAGATATTGTGCTCAGTGACACGATCAAGTAGAGAGCGAGGTTTGAGGGGGGCTGTGGGCTGAGCGTGAGGTCTCCAAAATCTGACAGCGACTCGGGCACGCTGTCTACCACTGTGAGGATGATAGAGACGGTGGCGGAGAGCGGCGGCTGCCCGTTGTCCTTGACTAATATAACCAGTCTTTGCCTTGTTGCGTCTTTTTCGACTAGCCGGCGAATAGTCCTGATTTCACCCGTGTACAGAGCCACGCTAAACAGCCCCGGGTCTGTAGCCTGCAACACCTGATAGGAAAGGCGGGAGTTCTGCCCTGCATCAGCGTCTAACGCTGTTATTTTGGTAACCAAATACCCTGCGTCTACTGACCGCGGAACCACCTCTGTGGCCACTGTGCCATTTTTCGGCAGCGGGGACACAATAACAGGTGCATTGTCGTTCTGGTCCAAGACAAAGACGTTGACCGTGACATTGCTGGCGAGGGGTGGGAAACCAGCGTCTTGCGCCTGTACCAGAATCTGAAAGTTTCTAAGTTGCTCGTAATCAAATGAGCGCAGTGCGTAGATATTGCCGTTGTCGGAGTTGATTGAGACATAAGTGGACACAGGCATGCCCTGAATCTGACCCTCGAGAATAGAATAAGACAGATAGGCGTTCTGGTTAGAATCGGGGTCGAATGCAGTCACAGAGCAAATGGAAGCGCCAGGGGCATTATTCTCGGTCACATAAACTGTGTATGAAGGTTGAGAGAACCGCGGGGGGTTGTCGTTAATGTCAGACACTTGGACGAGGATGGTTTTTCTGGTGGAGAGCGAAGGTGAGCCCAAGTCCCGAGCTGTGAGCGTGATGTTGTACTCGGACACAGCTTCCCTGTCCAGAAACTCACTAGTCACCAGAGTATAATAGTTTTTAAAGGATGAATGAAGCTGAAAGGGGACGTTGCTCGGAATTTGGCAGTCAACGTTCCCGTTCTCTCCCGAGTCCCGGTCCATGACGCTGATAACAGCTATCACCGTGCCAGGTGGCGCATCTTCCTGGACAGGTGTGGACACTGATGTGAGGATTACGTCGGGCGCGTTGTCATTCACATCCAGGATATCTACCAGCACTTTACTGTGCACAGCCACAGCAGAGGGTCCCCTGTCTTTAGCCTGCACATACAGCTCATATACACTGGCTTTCTCATAGTCCACAACGCCCTTCACTCGGATTTCGCCCGTGTACGGGTCAACGTTGAACAGTTCGCGCACCTTCAGGGGTGCATGCCCGCTAAACGCGTAGGTCACCTCCCCATTCGAGCCCTCGTCCAGATCTGTGGCGTTCAGCTTCAGCACAAGTGTCCCTCTCGGTGCGTTCTCCACCAGGCTTGCTCTATAAACTGAGCGGTCGAATACTGGGACGTTATCGTTTGCGTCTAAGACTGTAATAGTTATCAGTGCTGTCCCAGAGCGTTCCGGTGAACCCCCGTCAAAGGCAGTCAGAACCATTTCGTGCTTTTTCTGCTGTTCCCGGTCCAGTGGGGTGTCCAGCACGAGCTCGGCGAACTTGCTTCCATCATTACGCGTCTGGATATTCAGTATGAAGTGCTCGTTTGCGCTTAGCTGGTAAGAGCGCAAAGAGTTGGTGCCAACGTCCTGGTCCTGTGCGCTTTCTAACGGGAAACAGGAGCCGGGTGCAGCCGACTCTGTGATGTCAAGATTAAACTCGCTCCATGGGAAACTGGGGGAGTTGTCGTTCACATCTAAAATCTCTACCTCCACTCTGTACAGTTCTAATGGGTTTTCAATGACCACTTGTAAGTGTAAAAAGCAGCTCGGGCTTCGTTCACATAGCTCCTCTCTGTCTATCTTTTCGTTGACGAAGAGAATCCCATTCTCCAAGTTCACTTCTAAATACTGCTTCTTTGCACCGGAGACTATACGAAACCGACGGGCTGACAGCTTGGCCACATCCAAGCCCAGGTCTTCGGCGATGTTACCCACAAAAGCTCCATGTTCTAGCTCTTCGGGAATTGAGTACCGAATTTGTGCAAGAACCAGGTCCACTACACATGCACACAGAAGCAGACATATAACCAGCCCAGTTACTGGTACCCAACTGCCTCTGGAGAGACTGTGTTCCATTTCAGCGTCGTGCGTAAAAATCACCTCACCAAGACATCTTTCGCTTTATAACGCCATTAAAGTATGAACAAAAACAAAAACTGGCTTAAAAGGAAAAAAAATCTTCAGGTATGAGTTTCCAACATCTATTTGTATGAATAACTTTACTGTATTGTTAAGAGGAGAGAAGACTAAAAGCACCTCTCTCTCTCTCTCTCTCTCGCTCTCTCTCTCTCTGTGTGTTGTGTTCCACGCGCAAAGCCGGTGTGTGAACGGGGGAGGCTCGCGCTTTGATTTTCCAGTGTATTAAACACTCGGAGGAACTGGTGGGGAGGCGCGTATGAGTGTGTATGTGTGTGTGTGTGGTGGGGGTTCTTCTCCCAGCTCCGTATTGGAGGACGCTGACGCGCAGTGCGACTCTAATTACTGTAGACGTTTAACCCTTTCACATCCTTGTATCTGCTCCTGTGACCCATTAAAGGGACGAGAAGGCGTAAGTTTGACGCCAGACGTCAGAAGCAGATTTGGATTAGAGGACACATTGGACACATTGTGTGTGAGTGTCGTTTTCTAGGCTACATTTAACAGATGAGCATGGACAAGGATTTGTCATGGTGACCACTGCAGTGCCCTACAGGCCCAGGATGGCAGTGTGAAAATTATTTTATTTTGATTCATTCTGAATACCATTATAGCTTCAGTTCCAGGTTTACACTATCACACACACAGGCCCGATCACTCATTCGCTTTGCCTCAAATGGGCCAGTGGCCACTGCCAGTAGGCTCCTGGGATTTTATAATGCTTTTTAATGAGAACGCTTTGAAGATGAATGCCCACATTGCAAAAACAGTCCCATTCATTAATCATCACACGCGAAATTGGGTTTCAAAAAAAGAATCTTTGATGGGTCAGGATATTCAGCTATAATCAATATTTAAATGAGTGAGAGCTACATTTTGGAGCTTAAGATGATTACAGTGACAAGTCACGTGCGGGCGATACACTCATACAAACGGGTATTACACTACTTTAATTCACTTAAGTTGGCCTCAACATGTATCAACATAATCAGCATAAAAGCAATGTTCATAAACCCTTAATCATACTTGCCTCTAATCAGGTATTACAGTTTGGATTAGATAAATATCCCATAGGTGGTGTGTTTACAGTTTGCAGATGACATGGGAAAATGCGAGCATGGGTGCAACGGGATGTTTTCGAGGACTGAAATCTTTGAGTTCAGCAGATGAAAGCACGACCACAGGACAAAGAGGACAACTCTTTAGAGTGCGGCACATGTTTGTTCAGATCTAATCTTTTTCCTGTTAATCCTGGTCAGTTAGACAACCACTCAACCACGGAGAGGGGGAGTGAGACAGAACTGAAGGATGCCTTTGTGAATTCGGGTTCGTCTCCAGACAGACACGAGTAGCATCCTAATGCAAAACGGTGGCTTGAAATCTGAAAGTCTCTTCTTGGGACTGACGACACAGCCGTGGCCTCCGGGCAGAGCTGGGGCTTGTTAGCTATAAAAGAAAGAGAAAGAAAGCGAGAAGGAGATGAGAGAGAAAGAACAAGAAACAAATATTTCTACTTCCTAGGGACAGTGTTTCCCTTCAGACTAGACACAACATTTTTTTGTGAAACTGGCCTCGAAACCTAAGGACTGCATCGTCTCTCGGAAATTGTGTTGATGGCTGGGTCCTGTGTGAACCCAGCGACGTTGATGTTTAATGTTGTTGTGATCTTTTCACTTGAGAAAATTCAAACTTCAGCTCCAAGACAGTAGTTGTTTGTGCCATCTCTTCTTTTAACTTAGAGAATAACTTTAGGAATCAGGGAATGGAGGTGGGATGTACTTTCAGAATAATTCATGTCCAGTCTGGTATTTAAAGGGGGTGGATAACAAAGGTCGTGACTTATATCTGAATACAAACTGCAATGCTGAAATGCTCATTATGGAATGAGATGTTAGCTACATAATAATTTCTACTTCTCCCATGGGCACAGAAATTGTCTTTGACTCATCTCTTCAACAAGCAGCACCCGAAATACAACACCCTCCCCTTTTCAGGAGAAAAAAACTAAAATCCTCAGGTTTAAATAAGCAGAAAACACAATCTGCTTGCAGACTTAACCTCAAGCAGATGGTTAAGCTTCTCCAGAAATGATTACATTTCTGGAAAAGGAGAAAAAAAATCACCACCACTAGTTCCATTGCTTTCCCCTTCTTTTTAATTAACGGAGTGAAGGATTAGTGTGCAGCTATCCGGGATCAACCGTTCTCCGACGGAAGAATACAAATGTTTTGTGATAAATAATCCCAAAGCACTCCGGCCGGCGGTCCCTCGGTGCCTGTTACATTAACATGCATTACACGGAGCATTAAGCCGGTCTCATCCGCCCCTATCGCCTCGCTCACCCCATTGTCCGACAGAAAGACAGCCATTACTTTCTCTGAACTACTGTTCAACAACCACCTGACCGTGACCCGTCACCCCGGTTCATTTTCTGGAGTGAGTGTCAAAGGATGAGGAAGCGGTGAGTGGATCAAGGTTGCTCTCAAGGACGAATGGTTGGAAACTTTAAATTTATTCTTTAAGTATCATAAAAAAATCTGTAGCAGAGTAGGATGGATATTTTACTTGTGCAGGTACTGGTGAGCGTACACAAGCGACGCCAGCTGAAGAGGCATAATTCGTTTGTGATCTTGTGGCGTCATCTACTGGGTGCTGTCCGACAGTGTTAGAATGTGAATGTGTGTGGGCCTGTTGTAACCTGTGTTATATGTAAGCAACAGGATGTGTCACCATTTTCGGAGTTGATGTTAAGATTGAACGAGTGTAGTTTGTTGCGTTGGGCTCAGCATTTAAAATGTATAATAACATATAATAGAAACATATCGCATCTGATGTGTAATACATTTTAAACAGCAGGGTATTTACGATTATTCATGAACAAAGTGAGACAGTAAGCGTAGGGATGTGACATTTAGTACACTGCAGGCAACATTAATATGGGGACAGATGCTTACAGTCACTCAAGGCCTGCATGGCTCTCACATGTACTTAATGTATTAAATACATTTAGAAAAAACGTGGGGCAAATGCAAGAGAAGCTTATTAAATAAGATACTCCGAAGCGCCAACTAAAATTTTTCAATTAACTTGCTGTTATTGTCACTTGTTTTCATCACAGGACATTATTTATTGTCTGTAGTGTTTCATGGGGTTTTTTCCATTCTGTGATCTTAGTGCGCCATCTACCGTATATTAATCTGCACAACAGTGACTATGGCCAAAGATTTAAATCATTGTGCCGCGTTCATGCTGTAAATATTCTGTAGTCTGTGCTTGAGAGTAGTTTTCTTTTCACGGACTGTAAACTGTACATTCACGGGCAACGTGTTCTCTAAAGCTTTAACTATATTATTTTTTTATTGTTATTAATATTTCTACTAGGCCTGTTAGCAATAACAAGGACAGAAGGTGTTAGCTGCAGTACAGGTAAATTGTGTTGATGTTTGTTATTACTGTCCTTTGTAGAGGTTAACTTAATCCTATTCTACTAGTTACCTCTGGTGAGGAACTAGTATTAAGAATGTTATACTTTCTTTCCTGTTGCAGCGACGTCTTCTGGACACCGACCAGTGTGCCCTCCTTTCACCCTGTAAAAACAAATCTGTTTTAAGAGCTACAGTGAGGAGTTATTTCTCGATAGGTTAAATCTGAGCAGTGGAAGTGTGTTTATTTATTTGTCTTATCGGTCAGATTCGGACCGGCCCTGGATAATGCTGGGCAAAGGACATTCTTTCAAAAGTTTCAAAAGAACCTTTCTTACAATTACAACAACAAAATACCATTACAGTTTATTTCTCTCTACGTACCATCATTCTTTGTTGTTGTTGTGATAAATTACTTACAGTTTGAGCTAAAAGGAAAAACATCGGACAGCGCCCGTGATCGAACTCTGCAGTCCGCGGTCCGCAGAGTAGCTACTTTCTATTGTAAGAAGCAACCACTGAGCTAAACCGATGCGACAGCGTTTTGTGCACCAGCCATTAAAAAGTGCGTCAACAACTGATTATGTTGACGACGTCGTTGGTTTGTATAGTCTGTTTCCGGGATTAGATGCAGAAGCCAGACGTAGCAAATGGCAGAACCACGTGTTAGATACACACTGAGCAGAATAATCAAAGAGACAGAGAAGTGAAATGAGCTCGTGGTTTAATAATTAAAAAGTAGGGCTGACGTCGCTTACTGTAGTAGTCTAAATCTATCTTTCAGTATACAGTCTAAGGTAAAACCAGGCGGGCATGACATAACCGTATCACTATTATCATGACGTCATTTTCTTAGGGAGGTTTTAGGCGTCTTGTCACGTTGACACAGAAAATCCACTAGGAGGAGCTAAAGACCAATAAAAGACAGAATGAAGTACACGCTCTAGTTCTCTGCGTGTCTGTCTGCCACACTAATATATACACATTAAGTAAGGCCCATATAATGAAGTATTCATATGTTTTGCCATAAATATACAAATGTAGGTAGGTAGGTATTCAGGTTTGCACATATGTGTGTATGTCTGCATGTGTGGTCCCTGAGATTATTTTGATTAGTCCCATCAGATGTGCCTCTATGTGTGTATATTCACGTGTGTGATGAGACAGAGAGCAACAGAAGGCAAAGGGACATGACAAAACACAAAGACATGATGGAGGGGAGGGAGTAGTGACTCCCACCTGCAATTAGCCTCATCTCATAGCTGTTTGCAGTTTATTTCATGACCAGCCATGAACTCTGTCCAGTGATAAATCAGAGGAGATCAACAGAGAGAAAGAGAGCTGTTCAGGTGAGGTGGAAATATGGGCAAGCACACGTATAAGATAAAGAGTAAGAGGCAACAAATCATAGTGGAGGAAGGCAGGTGAGTGGAGATAAGAAAAGACAAAGAAAGAAAACAAAGAAAAATGTCACAGAGGTACAGTAGCAGACGAAGTGGTGAAGTGATAGGAAAATGAAGACCAGGGATAAGGGAAGGGAATGGGAGGAAAAAGAGGGAAAGAGAGAGAATAGAGGGTTTCATCCACATGCTTCTCAGCTGTGTAAACTGAAGGTCTCTGCTGCTTCTCGGATTCCCCCGAAGAAGGGGGATATTTATAGGAGGCTGGCAGTTGCAGTGAATGGACCCTTGCTCTGTCACACCCACTAATATTATTATTATTACTTTATATGCGCAAAAATGGAAAATGTCAGCAACCTGAGAGGCCTGCAGAGACAGTGCGTGCATGTACTGTGTCTCACTCCCTCTCACATGAGGACTCACACACACACACACACACACACACATGTCCTCATGTTCGTGAGAAAGTGTCTGTTGGTGAGACATAGCATTTATGAAATAGGCAAGAAGAAGACAGAGAGAGAACAGAAAAACAAGGAGAAGTTGGCATGTATCAAGGGGTGTAACCTGATCTACTGAACTTATTAGAGCTGTCAAAGAGTGAGAGAAAAGAGAAAGAGTGAGAGAAAAAGAAAGAGAGGTGGAGCAGGGCTAGACAGACACAGACATGAGCACATATGCCAGCTCTAGATTATAAGATTCCCGCAAGTTGCAGACGTGTTGAAACAGACTACACACACACACACACACACACACACACACACACACACACACACACATACACAGGTCCACATCCACCTGGTAACAGATGCAGACCCAAGCACACATGCAGAAATACAAACAGTGTGATAGACATAACAGACGTGCACGCGCACGCATGCATGCTGGGAAGAGAGGAAATTCCAGAAGGAACAGGTGGGAGTGGCGATAGCAATCTATCAGGATGACTTTGATCTTCCCCATGCTTCTGTCGCCACTGCTGAATTCACTGGATGGATCATGCCGGCCTCCAATTAATCATAATGTGCAAATGCATGCCAAGATGTAATAACAGCACCACACCAAAACACTTACAGTGAGTGGAATAGTACTTTTGATTGAGTGAGCACACATCAAATTGTCTGTGCAGTTGTGTTCTGTCCAAGGTGATGCAGAGATAAAAGAACAGTGGCATCTGTTTTGTTGAGTGGTGTGGTCATTAGGAGAAAATGATCTGAGGGGGCCAGTCCTCAGAGAAGCTCTGAGGACTTGAGTTTAAGTACACCTGAAGTGCTGCAAACAAGATTTATGGGACAATTTGTTCAATAGGTTAAATAAAACAAAACAATCATTATTGGTGTCATTGATACAGTCACATTGAATCGCTGTTTTTAATTTTGTCGTGATTTGTCAACAAGACAATCTGAGATTTGGGGGAGGGAAGAAAAAAATGAGGAAGGAAGAGAATTGTGAGACAGAGAGGAAGAGAGGAGACAGAGAAATGGCTCTGGCACAAATGCAGTGTCTACTGAGGACAGAAGTCAAAGTTCAAGTGTGTGTATGTATTTGTTTGTGTGTATGTGTGTGCACACACAACTGTGTGTGTCCTCAGGGTGACCCTAAACCTTAGGGCATATTAAACAAAGTCATTCAGTACAATGTCTCATCACAAGAAAGAAAATACCCAAATTTCCATATTATCAGCCATGTGTGTGTGGGGGAAAGTGCCGAGGCTAAGATGAGAGTGGAGAACCCCTGCCTTAGGGGCTACAAAGACAGTTGATTGACAAGTCACATGAACACGAGTGCCTGTGTAACCCTTGCGGTGCCAGATCCTAATAATCACACCACTTTGCTGTTTTTGTCCTTCCTCTATATCCATCCCTACCTCCATTTCCCCTCTGCACCAGTCTTCAAACCCTCCTTCCTTCACTTCCCCATTTCCCTTTTTATTGGGAGGCAAGCATATATTAATGACCCCCCTCCACACCCGGTAATTAACTACTTTAGAGCATAAAAACTCATGAATGGAGGTCTGCCCATGAACAGGTTTGCACATAAACACATTGGTCAGCTCACAGTGTGCTGTGTGGCCAAAACATGAGCAGCAATCGAGAAAACATGCAAGAAAAGGAAAAAAAACTCAATCGTGACGGAAAACGTTTGCAGAAATTATTCATTTCCCTCCTTTTTTATGTTTTCCTTGTGCTGACTGAACACCCCTCCCTCTCCCCTGTTTCCCTCTTTCACTCTCACTCTTTCCTTCCTGCACATTCCTCTTCGTTTTGCATATCTCTTACACTATACCTCACCGTTTTTAAAACAACTCTCCTTCCTTCCCCCTCTCGTACTCTCTCTCTCTCTACCTCAGTCCCGCCCTCCCCTCTCTACCTGACATTGTGGCTCAATGCCCAATGAGTCACACCTCTGTTAAAATCATCAGAGATGGAGGGAGGGAGCAAAAGAAAAAAGTCGTCAGGAAGAGAGAAAAAACAGGAGAGTATGACAGAGAGAAAAATATAGAAAATAAAAATGGGAGGAGAGAAAGTTAGAGGCAGAAAGAGGGAGCCTCCGGGGAGAGAAAAGAGCATAGAGTGCGTTTAACTTTTTGACTCCAGTAGTCAGTGTGTGCTTGTCAGTAACAGTTAGCCTGTAGACAACAACACTTTCCACACACTGCATAGGCACACACATGCATGCACAAATGCATAAGCACACACAGCCATATGCAAACATAGCCACACAATGACATCGTGCATAAGCCCACCTGCATGTTCTGCAGGCACACACACACACACACACACACACACACACACAGCAATCAGACATGCAAACAAACCAGGGTAGAAAGTGTGGCTGCGGCCCTGCCTCTCTACATCAGCCTCCCCCACCCTCTTCAGCCGTTGCCCTTGGATACCACACAAACACTCCCTGTTGGGCAACACTGGGAGTCAGGAGAGGACGTACATGGGTCACACACCTCCCCAAACACTTGCAAGTCTAACGGCAGTTGTGTGTTAGTGTGTTTGTATGTTTGTTGTGCCTATGTTTTAGCCGTGATTTGCAGTATTTCTGTGTGACCAGTTTCTCCCTAAGGTATATTTTTTTTTACGTGTACAAATAAACAAGTGAAAGCAGCACTCATTTGCAAGATGTTGCATGAAATATGTGTGATGAAGGTGGCATATGAGTCTGTGTGAGTGACTCAGGAAACTGATAAAAGAGGTGAAAGAGGCAGATGAGCTGAATAGATGCAACATCTGGTTGATAAACATATTCAGGTACAACAAATAAAAATGGAAAAATCATAGTGGGACAGACAAGTGTTGTTTACTACAGTGAGTCTCCAACGCCCTCTGATTTTACTCATGGTGACCCATATTCCTGAACTGTGACCTATGCTTGCTTGTCACAGTGGGGGCGCAGGCTTTAACGATGCTTGTGTTTTATGAACCCTGAGGGATCACTGCAAGCTGTGGATGTTGCTGTGTGCCACGTGCCTTTCATCATTCAGCAGGGTTCTTTTTGAACGGTAATGTGCCTCAGCCCAACAAGCTTATGCTTCTGATAGACATGCACACTCTTTTTGATGTTTGAATCAATAGGTTTATTGAAAAGAGAATCAATCTGTCCATCAATCAATTGGTTTTCCTGCTTTAAAGATCCTTGGGTTGGCTTATCACCACATGTCCAGATGGAAGGGAACCAAGTGGGTTTCATGTTTTCTTTATCTTGGGTTTTGCACTAAGAGATTCATTTTGATTTTAGGGAAACTGAAAGACTACAGCTGAAGACTCTTTAGTACCTCTACAAATGGCACAATCTATTCTGCTTTGATGGGGTCAATCCTAACCGAAGCCCCAGGCTTAGGAAGCGGAACAGGCCTCTACCCATAGCTGTAATGTTTTTAAAGCCATACCAGGCAGCCACAAAGCTCCTTTTGCCCTTTGTACAGAACACACCAGACAAAACCTTGGAAGCCTTCCACTGTAAAGCACATTCCCAAAGTATTTCTTTTTTCTTCTTTTTTACAAGTGTGGGATGGGGTCGAACAACAATTACGGTAAAATGTGACTAATATGTCACAGACATGCTGGTGTGTTTTTTTCTGACCTACTCTTTCTTTTTTCATTTTCCATCCATCCTCTTCTCTCTTCTTAAGAATTCTTCCCTTTCACTTCAAACCCCTGTAATTACAAACAAAAGCGCTGACTCTTCTCCAGCTGAAACAATGATAATGATGGAGAGTAGTGTGTGTGTATGCGTGTGTGCGTGCGTGTGTGCATGCACATGCATGCATGTGTATGTGCATGCGTGCGCATATGTGTGCATGCGTGTGCTCATGTGTGCATGTGTGTCTTCATCAAAGCGGTGTTGACGTTGATGGGTGTAGAGAAATATGTGGAGGACAGAGAGGATTAACACAATCTGGGCATGAAGCCCCACAACTGAGAAAATGGTGTGTGTGTGTGTGTTGACTCTGTCTTGATAGCAACGATCCAACACACAGCTGCTCCCTAAGCTTGGCATTTAAATGAGGCAAACAGACACTTGGAGCAAATGGAATACAGACAGAGGCAGTGACAACACAGACGGATAGAGGAGATTTAAGTAACAGCAGCAGACTCAAGAGCAGGTTGCACACCTTGTAAAAAACATAACAATGATGAGTATATAGTTTGGGTGTTTGTGTATATATGTACAAAATAGGGAAGGTCACATGACCTTGGAACTCATGTATTACATCTCAACACAAAGAGCTGCACATCATTTGACCTCAAGGAGCACAAACTACACAGCTGACATGTTTATTTGTCATCTCTGAACATCACACTTGTGTACCAGAAACTGAATGTGCAGCTGAATGTTGGGTACAATACACAGAGTGTGTGTTTCATGATTATCTAGACCACATGTATGCACGGTTGTGAGGTAGAGAGAGTGTACTGCCTGGTTGTGTTTGGAGCGGGCCCAGGCCAAAGGAGCTCAAAGCACTGAATGTCATCATCAGAGCTGTCGGAGAGCCAAGCAGTAATCACACCCAGATCACCTACACACTCACGCCAACTTACAACACCAGTCACCCCAGAGTGGTGTGTGTGTGTGTGTGTGTTTGTCTAAAAAAAAGTGGGGGGAGACTGATTGAGAGGGAGAGCAAAAACGAAAGACAAGAAGTATATGTGCATGTAGTAAGTATGTATCCTGTGTTACTGTAAAAAGTGTGCACAGACAAGCATGTAGTCATAGTGTGAGTAGTGAGTGAGTGAACACTGTGAATGTGTGTGCTGTGGAGAGGAGAGAAGAGGAGAGGAGGGTGTATTTTTTCTCTCCTCTTTCTTCCTCCCTCTCTACATGTCAGTCTTATATCCCACCCCTCTATTTTCCATTTTTACATGCAGCTCCAGATGTGAAGGCAGTGAAATATTAAATTACAGAAATGGGCTTGTTTCTGCACTTTGGCTTTATCAAAAACAACCCAGCCTGTGCTCTCTCTTGACCTGAAACACACACACTTTCTCACACTTTGATAATCACATTTCAGACTGTGTGGGACCATGTGCTGCAGGTGAAAAGAGCAAAGCACAGTAGAACTTGTTACCTTGAGTGTAATGGTACTTTTTTGCAGTGATTTGTGTTCAGAGTGTTTTAAGCATATACACTCTTCATACACACTACATCAAAGTCAAGCAGCAACTCCGCTGGATGCTGAAGCTCTTGCAAAAGTGCGTTGAGATGCAGTCCCTGAAAGCACCACTAGATGCTTGCTACAAAAACCTTACTGAAGTCAACAGGCTAATTAATTATTTAATAAAAACAAAAATATTGTGAATGGATTCATGTTTTCAGCAGTTGATAGGAGATAAATTGTCTTTATGTTTAGGCTTTTTGTTGGACTCTCACAACATTCTGACTTGTCATATTAGCAAAAGTACATATTATAGTAACATTGATGATTGCAGCATGCCAGTAAGTCGCAACCAGCATCTAGACCCTGAAACTGAGGCATTAATGGAATTCAATCATCATTAGTATTAATATTTACACCTGTGCTTTTCCTATAGTGATATCTTCTCCATTAAAAAGGCATATTGTGATGTTCAGTTGAGGGGATTTTAAGCCTCAAAAGGACTTATATTTGGAGGATGTGGCTGGTTGGTTGACTAGTGTGTTTATCTCAACTTAACACTCAGCTGTGATGGTCGTCATTTGTGCCACCGACTTTAGCTGCACCTCTGCTGCCAATGACCAAATCTGGAGAAAAAAGTTACAGTAATGGAAAATAATAAAACAGAAAACATGATGCTAACATTTTTTAGACCACGCTATTATCATTTATATCTATGATATCTGATTTTATCAGAATATATTCATCCTTAGTGCTGCATAATGAAATAAAACAATTGTTTCATTTTCATTTCAATATGAAATATGTGTGTGTGAGGGCTACCCTGCTCATTCAATTGTATCATTTCAATATGGATTCTAATGCATTTACTTATTTGTTTGATCAAGACATAATAATTTAACTAAATATTATTTGGATGCTATGTCAACAGAAAGCAACAAGGGATAAAGTGGAAAATAGGGGACATAAAAATGAAAAATTTAAACAAGAAGGTTAGACACATCATTAATACTCATATTACTTTGATCCAAATGAAAACAGAAAAGAAAACACTCTTTTTTCCTTTTCTTTTATTCAACTTGACAGATTGACTGTGTAACATTAATTAAGCTAAATATTAGTTTAAAGTTTTTCAATCATCTAACTCATTTAACAATGATCTCAAACCAAGAGATGCTCAAATTTACAGTTTGGTTGTTGTAAATGAAAGAAAACTAAAAATGTCTGTCCTATTTAATTTTCATTTGAAACAATATTATCAAAGCAAGAATGTGTGAGATAAACAAACCTCAGCAAGGTGGATGTGACTGATAAAACTAGCGTAAACATTCATAATAAGTTCTAAACTTCTCAGAGAACTAGAACGACTGTGTGAAACAGAATGACTGGATGTCATAGTGACATTCCAGAATGCACTGTGACATTAAAGGAGACCTTTGTTGTTGTGATAAATACACATGCAGGAAGTGGTTTATATAAACATTTTAATGAAGTCAGTTTTACTCAGCTTAGCCAGACGTGGCCACTTACATGTTATCAGTCCACTTAACCAAAGCAGATCAGTATCAATGCAAATAAGTCAGTTTGAAAGGTAGGAAACAGAATTTTATTATGACCACTAGTGACTACAGTCAATAAATTTGAAGTGTGTATAGAAGATTACAAACTCCTAATATACAATTATATTAGTACAAATAAAGTTAAAAGAACATTTCAGTGAATGTTAGAGGAAGAGAAGGATAACAAATATTAAAGTTTAGGAATGTGGGTTAGAAAACATTTCTCAAGAGTTTAAACCACCCTCAGTCTGCTGACCTTTCTTGAAGAGTGAGTTAAAAATAAGGAATTCTTCACATTTTGTGTCGTATATTCACTTATGCCAGCCAGATTAGTTTACACCACTACCTTAATCTTTTGCTCTGCTTCACATCACATCTCGTGATCATACAGCAGACAACACACGTTACAGATCAGCATCACAGATTAATATAGCGTTACTAGCTAGCATTACAAAGTAACAACCCTTTGCGCACTTCCCTCTGTAGCCCCCTGCTCAGCTTCTCTATAAAACCTGAGCTATCCTGGGGATACACATGACTTACTGATTGAGTGTAGACAACCTGATAGCAGTTTAGGATCACAGTAGAGTTAACACACTGTCAAATGCCATGCAATGAGCACCTCAACAGGGGACAGATGGGAGTAACATGTGAGCGTATGCTGGGTGTGTGTATGCACATAGTATATGAGAGGGTTGAGTGTGAAATGAGTGTGTATCTTGTGTCTGTGTGTATGAGTGAAGTGTGTGTACACGTCTGTTTGTGTGTGTGAGGGCTACCCTGCTCAGGGCATTGACTGAATTGTTTCCACATGTGTCTTAACGCAGAGTTCTGGGCGGGTTTGGAAGACAAGGCAGGAGAGGGGGCTGCTATAGTTGGTTTGGGGGGGGGTCAGGTTTCATAGCACCATGCAGCACATCTGGGCTGTGAGAGCAGAATTACATTTCCCACGACTGAAAACACATAGCTTACACACACATACATGCATCTGTACACACCTTGATAAACCACAATCAGTACACAAACATCTACATTGTGTAAAGCAAGGAGAATGTGCACATCCCCTACCACAAACACGGGACATAGATGCACACACACTCAGCTACCACACAAGCTGTACAAGCAGCTACACAGTTCCTCATTTATGTTATGCAACTGCTGCCTATTTTGCTTTTTAAACCTGGTCTTTCTTATCCTTTACATACACACACTTTCACCCATGCATGCTAAAACACACAAACACACACGCTCAAACACCACTTCTTCCCTGGCACAGCTGTCCCAAATGCTGCGGGCACACGGGCGTTTCACTGGCACGACACATGGAAGGAAAATCTGAATGTGTTCTCACTAATCGTTCCCCTATTCCACCCAGTAAAAGAGAGCAAGAGACAGAGACAGGGATGACTAAATGATGAGGCCGGACAGGTGAGGGGACAGGATGACCTGTAGCAGGTGATGAAAGGTGAGGAGGCAGAAGGCAACGTGAGTGTCACAGTGAAAATGTGTGGAAAAAGAGAGAGTGACAGTGGGATAAAAGCAGGTTAGAGGTGAATGGATAGGGAGAGAAGGAGAGAAAGACGGAGTGAGATGGGATAAATGGGGGCCTGCCAGTTCCATAAATGTTTAATTGCCAGCAGGTTTATTCATGTTAAAAGAAAGAGAAGAAAAAAGAGAGAGCTTAAACTGTACAAAATCTGTCTAGAGCCCCCAAATCTAATTTACACAACAAACAGAGAGAGGAGAGAAGAGAGGGCAAGAAATGGGGGGGGTGCTAATTGGCTACAGTTGGGCATGTCTGGCCAAAGATGAAAGAGGAAGAGGACAGAGAGTGGAGTGAAGAAGAAGCTACTAAATGGATGGATGGATGGATGTGGAACACACATGGTTGAACAAGTGTCATCAGTGGTGTATATCATATGTGTCCCATGTGCCATTACTGCTGAATTCGTTCTTTCTTTCTTTCTTTCTTTCTTTCTTTCTTTCTTTCTTTCTTGTCTTTTGTGTGTTTTTTTTTCTTTGTACGAGAGCCTGTTTTTCTTTCCCCAAAACAGTTGAATGAATGAAAGTAAGGCTTAAAGATGGCAATTCCATTTCATTCACATAAATAATAAAAGAAATACATAATGAGTGTTGACACATGTCTGGAATGAAGATGCTACCCCCAAAGGCCACTTCCCTTTACACTGCTTTAGCCCTCTTAGTACATTAGAGACTCTTTAAAATCACTGTTTAGAAAATGGGAAATTACTTTTTGAAAAGCAGGATTAAATCCCATTTAAACATCAGTCATGTGATGGGGGTCACCCATGATTGACATGTGGTGGGTAGCTACCGTTCATTGGGCAAACCGTTAGAGCAGATGAGAGGAGAGGCCGAGCTGGATGGTGTTGTATTTCACTATTTGAGTCTTATTTACACTGCAGCAGTATTTCTCCATCTGTAGATGCATAGACTTTGAATGGAATCCACAAATGAGTCAGATTGGACTTTCCCAGCTGTGCAGAGGTTTGGCGTTGTCTGCTGTACTGGTGCAGGGATACTGGAACTGTTTTGACTTGGCGAGTCCTTCCCAAATTGAAACAACTCGTAAGCTCCAGCGCTGCAGAAAAAAGGTTTAAAATTCTATTGGTCCCCAGTGCAAAGTGTACCTTGTACTCCCTTTGTTTATGGCTGGACCCTCTTTCCCTCACCTCACCCCATTTTGTCTCTCACTCTGTATATATCTCCCATTCTGTCTCCCATCTCCTGTTCCATCACATTTTACACCTCCTCTCCCCTGCCTCACCTGTGTTTTCACTTAAGCTTAGTTCCCCCCCCACCCGCCAACACACGTGGAGAGCCAAGCCCAAATGTCACATAGAAAACATGATACCAACTTAATAGGTCACCATTGTCCAGAAAAAGGTCAGAGTGTTCCTCGGACTCAGCCAGCCTTTGGTCCCGATTTGTTGAGGACATGCACATTGCCGTTGAACCAAAGGTAGGGACATTTTTTAAAAGCCTCTCTCTCTGCTGTTCTCCCTCTGTAATGCAGACCTATGTCTCCAGGCTTATGCAGCATCTGTGCTTTGTTAAACATATTACTGTTACGCAAGAATCTGGGGCAAAGAACAACAACACTTGCTAAATATTTTGTTTATTGAAGTTAAAAATGCATTCAATTGCGGTCATGAATCCTTCTTGAGAACCCTTCACTCTGATTAATCATGAAAACAAAGCAGCCTTTAAAAGGAAAATAAACCCAGGGCAGGCCACTGGTGGAGAAATAGCCTTCAGTGTGTACCTGACTGGGTTTGGACTTTGGCCAGAACCAGGCCAGGAAAGCAGGTCAGGGGGTGCTGTTCTCCAGGAGATCTGTTTGGAGTCTGCTTGGTGTGTGTTTTTGTGTTTAGCACGGTTTAGTCAGTCTCCGATTTACAAACATTTAAGGCCCCGCTGCTGCGCCGTTTCATTTTTCATTTAGTCGCAGCCCAAGGCCATGTCCCAGATTGGAGACTGCTACACGGCACACCACTGCACTCTGCACCGAGCCGCTCCCCTCCTCATCGTCTGGTCTGGACTGAGGAGATGAGGACCTGCCGGTGACCCCATAGCCTCCAACACATACACACACACACATTCTTGCACATTTCTATATGCACACTCACACACGTATAAACCAAAGCGGAAAGCAGACATATTTTGGCTCTTGCACACATACTCTCTCTCTCTCTCTCACACACACACACACACACACACACACACACACACACACACACACACACAAGCGGACCAAGAAAATACAGACAGATAGGCAGACAGAACACACGCACGCAGACAACGTGCGGAACAAGCTGTCTAATTCCACTAATACGAAAAAATGTGCAGAGACAGACAGGTATGACACAGCAGCCACTACAAACACAAAGGGAGACATTAAACACACTGTGCACAGTTATGTGTTTAGTTAAGCTAAACTCAAACACACATGAGGATAGTTATACACACACACGCACACACACATACACACTGAAACACCCGATAACCAGTCACATGCATACTGTGCAGTGCCACATACACACACATGTGGAAACTCACACAAATACTGCAGGACTATTGCATTTGGACCTAGTTATACTAAAACAGAAATACACAAAAACAC
Source organism: Datnioides undecimradiatus (assembly GCA_008933995.1). Classification (NCBI taxonomy): domain Eukaryota; kingdom Metazoa; phylum Chordata; class Actinopteri; order Lobotiformes; family Datnioididae; genus Datnioides; species Datnioides undecimradiatus. The sequence continues at coordinate 29,810 of WARS01000014.1, forward strand.
ACACATACACAGTAGGTAGAAGAGTGTCTGCACAGACACACACCTGTGGTTTTAGGCCAGCATACACAGAACTCTTTAGTCTTTGAGCTGTCTGTCCCACTTAAAGTGAGTGTTGCTTGTGAAGAGGACCTGACAGACAGAGAAAACACACATATACACATGCACACACACACTACGATGAGTACACTTCTGGAGCAGAAGACCTGACTAAGCTGAATTTCCCCCTACTCCCCTTTCCTATTTTCCATCTGCCTCAGCGTAGGAGAACCTGTGTGGGGAAAAATAATGCCCACCATACACACACCACGCTACACTTTTTCTACTCTCGCTGTGACACCCCCTTATATACACACGCACAGACTCCTAATCTCCCTAATCTGTCAATCCCTACAGTTTTTCTCTACTTTCTGTTCACTGATTTCTTTCCATGCAGCCTCTCAGTTTTCTGTCTTCACTCTTTTTCCCAATATCCTCATCTCCAGCCTTATCTCTTTTCAGTACCCTATCTCCTCCATCTCTCCTCCTCGCTTCTTCCATCCCTTTGTCGTTTCTGTGGTGCTGTGTGGTTGACCAACAGCCAGGGAGAGACAAGTGCAGGATTGCCGGCCAAACTTGCCTGCCTCTCCGCCCAAATTACATGGGACAGTCCCAATTACCCTGTGGCCAACCAAAGCATTTCCTGGGTTAGTGCTTGTGACGCGTGCCCCCCCTTTGCTGTGGTTACAGGGGGTGTCATTAGACGCTTGTTTTACTGCAACCCCAAGAACGTGCCCGCCGGCCGCATCCACGCCACGGGAAGCACAACTGCAACGTTCCAATAACTCTGCCGAGCCTGATGGATGACAAATGGAAGAACGTTAGGGGTAACGCTGGAGTTTGTAGTAAATTCCTGTCAGCCATGAAGGAGATGCAAAGGGAACGCTGCAGGGAAAATAAGAAATTCTAGACAAGCGGCTGCTTCTGGGACGCAGATAAGTGTGAGCTGTAATGTTTTGTGGGATTCAAAACACTGGAATGAAATAAAGAGTTTTTTGGATGGGTCAGCCCAGAAACAAAGCCAGGTGCAAAGCATGGATGTAAAGAGAATAAACGGATAAACTGGTTTTGACAGCAATGCTGGAGGCTGGAAATTTGACAAATCGGGGTGCAATAAAGCATACGAGATACAAATGATAGGAATAAAAAGAAGGCATGGTCCAAAAATACACATAAAAGTGTATATTATCATATTATCAAAACTGTTCTTCAAACTATGTTAATCATTTTAGTTATTTTTTAAATGTTTAAATTCTCACAAGCTGTACCTTTAAGTTCACTTTGCCAATAATTACTTTGAATGCAGGACTTTTACGTGCAGTGGACTCTCTTAACATTATACTGTTAATGTTATTCCTTCCTCCACTGTAACTGACATAGCACAGATGTTCTAGAGTATGTCATATCAAAATTCAAAAACATTTCTAAACCAAATTTCCATTTTTTTAAAATTAGAACCAAACAAAGGAGAGTGAGGCTAAGGAGAAAGAAAGAGGTGGATCTCGTGGAAGAAAAGTAGGCGAACGGAGAAGGGAAAGAGTAGGCGACTGACGCACAGAGAGGGATGAGGGTTTGGTGGGGGTGTCTGGCGAGAGGCAGAGTGACGTAATGGATGAGAGGAGAGAGGGATTAGCTGAGTGACAGAGATGAAGGGATGCTCTCTGGTGTCACCCGTTCTCAGTCTCACTCCGTCCATCATTCATCTGGTGCATCATGGGGTTCTGGAGTGTGTGGCAGCTGTGCATGCCAGCTGTGCACAAGTGTAAGCGTGTAATCAATTTGTTTGCATACAATTCAAAGTCTGTTTATGCACGTGTGTATTGTATGTATTAATATTGCCTCTGTCAATCTGTCAATATTAATCTGCACCAGGTGTCAGAGTACAAAGTGTGGGTTTTTTTGTATGTAAAAAGTGTGTGCGTGCATGCGTGTGTGCATGCGTGTGTGTTCTGTATGTGTGTAATGTGTGTCTACATGCAATGTGTCTACTTCTAGTTGCCCATCTGGTGCTGCTATGCTGTGCTGTTCAGCCAGCTCTCTAATAGCTCCAATAAGCCTGTGGTTTGCTGCCTCATACACACACACACACACACATATATATGTATATATATATATATATATATATATATATATATATATATATATATATATATATATATATATATATATATATATATATATATATATATATATATATATATATATATGATGCACACACATACTTACACAGTTAACACAAACCTTTACACACATGCTCCTCTCGCTATTATTCTTCTTCCAAGAGAAAGAGGCCGAAAAATGACCATTTATTTACTTTGAGCTCTGGGGCTGTGGCAACACAGCCTGCCAGTACCAGAAAAAATAGAGAAAGAGTCAAATAGTGGAGGGAGTAGAAAGGCAAAAGGTATGTGAACAACACAAGAGGACAGAGGGAGGAGCAGTGGATGAGCAGGAAAAGAATGACCTAGAATGGTGGATGTAGAGTAGCAAGCTGTGGTTTAGTCCGGTGCAGCTTTTGGTTGTGTTACAGTCTGGCTGCGGTTTTCGTGGGTTGGGCTGAAATGACCACAGAAACAGACCCAGGCTAAGAAAGTAGCTGAATTCACTTTGAGCGCCTGAAAACACACATTACAAGTGTTTAATAAATTTATCTTCCAAGTGATTTTTTTTAACCCACGTTGATGTGTGTCTGATGAGACAAATTAATGCTTGACTCATATATTTCAGATATTTGCAGTCGTATTTATGTTTGTCCAGGTCTGCTGGAGGGAGCACTCAGCTCTGCCCAGCCTGCTCCTGGCTCAGCTGCTGGGGCTCCGTTCAGTAGCAGAGTGTCTTTCCAGCTAGCAGGGCCGCACTGGGTCCAGGTCCAACAAACTGAGAACTTATTTACATACGGGAGGGAAAAATATGCCTTTTCAAATATGTCTTACAAGTCATTTGGAGCCAGAGAAATATTTCTACACATGTAAACAGGACAAATTGTCAACTTAACTTTGACGTGATTCCCCTGGATGTGGTGGATTATGCTCAGATTCAAAGCCAGGTTGTTCCAGTTTATCCAACAAAACAGGTCTCTCTTCAACTAGATGTTTATTTGAATCCCCTTGGGAAAAGCCAGGTGTTGCCAGTGTACACACGCCTAATGTGGTTTTGGGAGTTTACTTTTCGAATGCAGACTACAGGTGCTTGTAGGAGTGTGTGCCGCCAGGCTCAGAAGATAAGATGCTGAGATGGGAGGAGAGCATGTGTCCCAAGACGCCAGTGAAATATAGAGAGTGTCACGACGGAGATACAGACAACCAGATGGACTGACTGACTGATAGATGCACTCACACACACACACACACACACACACACACAGACTGCCTGTGTACTCTAAAGGCCAAGGTTGCCACAGTTACCTGCTCTATGTTTCTGTTCCCTCTTCCGCTCTTTTTCATCCCTCTCTCCCTCCCTCATCTTCTGTTAATCTGTTCCAGAGCATTGTGATCACATGGAAAAAAAATACAGCAAGTGCACATATTTCCCCCTTAGCCAAGAGTGAAAAAAAAACACACACGTGGGTGGGGTATGGGGAGGTAGGGTGGAGGGGGGCGTATGATGGAAGAGAAAAAAGTGAAATAAACTGTTTATTCAAAGGCAGCGCTGAGCCCTTTTGTTGTGGTGGGGACCTGTCTTTTATTAGCAGCCTGAAAAGCCTTCAAAGGCTGGAAAGACAGAGGACATGCCAACAGACGAGTGTATACAAGGCAAAGGAGAGAGGAGGGGTGGGTGGGGTTAGGGGGTTGGAGAGAAAGGGGGAACGGTGAAGGGGACAGGGTAAAAAAGGCTTACTAAGAGGTGAACTAAAATCTAGGGACATGAATGGGTAGACAGGTCTTGGGTGGAGGAGGTGATGGAAGGTTGAGAACTTGAGATCATGCCACTGGCAGTGAGGACACAGAGTAAAGGCCAGTGCAAAGGGGAAAGGGGGTGCTGGGACTATTCCAGATGGACCATAATATGGGGAAACTGTTCAGAACTGTTCTCATATGTTTGCAGCTTTTTACACTGGCAGGACTTTCATAGAGTCTTGTAACTGATTTTGTCAGCGTGTGTGCATGTGTGTCTGTTGGGGAGGTTAAGAGGCGAATGATGTTTTATATCAGATCTTGATAGTTCAAAAAAAAAAAAAGTCCTGGCAAGGATTATTTGTGTGTACGTAAATCTGTACACAGTTACGAGTGTGTGTTTGTCAGCGTGCTGTGATATAGGTGTTTGTGTGCATAAACTTACATGTGTGAGGGGGATGGATGTATTTGGGGATAGCTTAAGGAGACATTCCCTCATTGCGTAACTTCACCTCTCTTATCTCTGCTCTCAAAGCAAACTGTCAATGCTGCATTCCCACTTCTCTCTCTCTTTTTCCAGATCAAGTCATCAAGGGCAAAACCTTTTTGCTCATCCTGCTTTTCCATCTCGTCTCCTGAGCAGTCAAGCTGTTGGTCTACTTTGGAAAAGTGCTGTTAAAGTGAAGTGGCCACTATGATACAACCTTAGACCACTGTGTGTGTGTGTTTTTGAATATGTGTGCTGAAAAAAATGTGCTAATGGTTTACACTATATGTGTATACGTATGTGCATAATGCCTTCAATCTATTGTGGTGTGTTTGTGTGTTGTATGTGCATGCATGCGCTTGCCCGTGCGTGGTGACCGCTCTTGAAGCTGAATCAAAGTGTTCTGCTTTCAATAAGAGTCACAATCAGCAAAGTGGCAGCAAGCAATGACATCACTGCAGCTGGGTCCCCAGCTGGAGCACAGAAAGGACTTTGGCAACTGTATGTGTGTGAGTGAGTGTGTATGGATGTAAGTGTGTAACAGAGTCAAAGAACAGTGTGCACATAGTTTATTTGTAATATGCATATTTCATGCAATTCGTAAACTCCATGGTGGAGCAAAATGCATGCATGTCTGTGCCAATGTAGAACCTTTCCCTGCAGCACTCATGAATGCGTGTGTGTGTGTTTGTGTGCGTGTGTATATGGTGGCTGAGAGCGTAAGTGAGATTTCCAACCTCAGCCATCTCCATCAGTCTCTCTGCACATTCTGTCCCTTGTTTCTATTGGAGCAGACAGTGCTGCGGTGAGAAAAACAACAGGAATTTCATCTGTCATTGATTAAGCCCATTAATGTTGGTGTCTGATGTCTTTTACACTCATTCCATACACACCGACATGCAGCTGCACTCACAAACACACAAAATTACACATGCACACCCTGCTACCAAGACTACCATACAGTAACGGACACACCATGGAATATCATCAAGATCCACAACATTACTGTGTGTGTGTGTTTGTGTTGGGTGTGAATGGATTTTCACACGCTAAGTCATGCAAGCCGGAAAATACTGATCATAAACTTCCAACCAGCATGAGCAACCAACAACCCCACAGAGAGCCAACACATACACACATACACACCATGCTACTGGACTCACAAGCTACTGATGTGCTATACACACTTGCATGTGCACATGCACACATTGTGAACTGCACTCATATGAACAAACCATGCTTTCACACACACACACACACACACACACACACACACACAGAAAACACACTGCTACTGAGCATACCACGCAACCAGACACTCCAAAGTCACTAAACAAATGTCTGATGTTGTCACTCTGGTATTTACCACTCTACCACTGTCATTTTATAAGCCAGCCTCACTATTTTGAATGTGCAAGCATTGTGATTTTAGCTGCGTGCTGAAAGTACAGTTCACATAATGTGACAGTTATTGGTTGAAGACAGAGCTCAAGTGCTACAATTCCACTACGTCTGAGTGGTTTCCATCTCAGTTTTACTGCAAAATGAAGACAGAGGTGAAAAACTACATGTGTAGTGACTAATGTACCTACACCCCTAGTGATGTATCTGAACACCTCAAATCTTGATGCAGACTTCATGGTTTTTGTCACAGACAACACTCTGCACCTGGTTCAGTGTGGTATCCACATGACAGAGTCAGGGTCACATATTGTAAAAACACCTACCTGCAAACTCTCTGCTTCATATAAACTTATAATTCAAATAGTGCCGTTTTGCAAAAAACAAAAATCCACTTAAGGTACATTTACAAAGATGTTTCTGGTGCTTTCAACCAGACCTTACAGTTTTCATCACCTGATGGAGATGGCTCAGTTCTCACCTAAGTCAGGAACTTCAGATGGTTTTACATAGTATGGTTTAGATATAGCTTTGTTACTCAAAACTGGAGTGCAGGGCTTTTAGATGCAAAAGATGCACCAGATAAATTTTGTGTCTGGTGTGACATTCCCAAGACAGTTGTTGTGTTTTATGTCAACTAGCAAGGATTGGTTCACAAAGGATGGAGGGGGGGAGCAATCGTAGTGACAGCGTAAGATACATCAGTTAGGAGCATGGCAGAGCCTATGGCGTCGTAAGCATGTTGATATTGTTTATGTAATAACTCTTCCTGCCAGAGGGGGGAGACAAAAGTCCCACGCTGCAGTTTTAATGAACTTCTTGCTGTCAACCTAGAAAACTCCTCCCACAAGGAACTGCAAGATGTGATTGAAACCTCCAAAAAAGCTTTTAAGTGCACAGTGAGTAATTCCTCGTCACTCCCTAGATCCAGTGAAGAATTAACATAAATACTCAACTGAGATTATTATCTATCGTGTCAATTACACAAAACAAAGAGCATTCCACTTGGTCTAATGGTGCTGCCAAAAAAATGGAATCTGGGATTTTTATTTTATTCAGTGCTGTAAATGTATGAAATTGTTACTCTACAATGCTGGACCATGTCAACTCTTTCTTTGTCTTCATGTGTCAGAAAAATATATAGATTTGGTGCATTAATCATAAGACAACAAAACATTATGTCATATAAGCAAGATAAAAAAAAGTGTAAAGAATTGAAAGACAAATGGGGACAAATGAAAAAAATGACAACATAAACATTTAAAGATGACTTCTTAATTATTCTGATGGGAAGAACACCATTTTACCAGAAGTGTTTACTGGTGATGTTTCAGTGATGGTGGTGGAGCTGTGGTCTGTCAGTTTAAAACCTCCCACAGGTTGATTTATGGTGAGACAGTGAACTATGAAGGTAGCCTTAATATGTAAGTCATATCATTACCATGCTCATGAAACAATTCAGTGACCCCTTGTGCCCTCTGTGGAAGCATCTGCATCTGTTATGTCTGCCATACACAGTTCTTTGACTCATCACCTGTCTGTTCATAGATGATGTCAGTCATCAGCTTTACAGGACTGTTCATTTAAATATGAGGTTTGTGTAAAGGAATATCTTCTTAAGTGGTGTGCAGCATTTCAAAATGTGTGGCAATGTTTTTTTTAGCTTTCCTCATTATAAAGAAACGTACTTGTGTATAATATGAGTTTCCCTGTTATTTCCCATTTTCTGTGTTTTATCCCATATATAGTTGTTTGAGAATTTCTAGTTTCGGAAGTTTCCTTTCTCTACCTCAGTGCAGTTTTCACCAGACCATTTGGGTCCAAAATAGCTCCCTCATAATAAAAATAATTTTCCTCCAACCAAGCTGAATACTGGCTATTGAACTGAAGAGAATAATTTAACCAAATGCTTGTCTACCAGCTGTCACTACTTGATTTAATTTTTTCTTTATAATTTTTTTATTGCAGAAGCAAAAGGGAGTTATGATTTACAAGATACAAAAATAGAGCTTTCAAAACTCTTGAATTTATCAGGACTGCAGTTTCATCATCCAACAATTGAACTTTGAGTCTTGGACCAGTTAGAGCCAAAAAATGTATCTGTATCATAAAATATATACATTGGCAAATGGAATTAAGAATAGAATAGGATAGAATAGAATAGAATAAAACACAAAGCAAACAAAAGTACAGCAGAACAGGGGATGAGAGTGAAGCCAACAGCAGAGACCTGGGGGAACAGAGCAGTGATGAGGGATGGCTACCAGAGACACCAAGCAACTCACATGGGTGTGCACAGCAACCCACACACACGCACAGGGGCCATAGAAAACACACATGATTAAACAGACACACAGACACATGCCAGAAAAGGGTATGCATGCAAACACACACAGACACGCCAACCAGGCCATACTCACCAGTACCTGCACACATCCCACAAACAACACACCTGTAGCTCACATGCATATACATCTGTTACAGTACACATTTAAAAAATTAACTCATGCTTGTTATCATGAATCCTTTTTACACGCAATATGCTCACATCTCCACCCTTCTTCTTTTTGTTCTTCTTTTTCTATCAAATTCCAAAAATCCATCACATTCCACATTTCCATCACAGGAGACAGACACACGGCCTTATTGCTCTCCAGAAGTCCAAAGCTCTGTCCAACACACCAGCCTGACTCCAGAATCCTGTCATGTGCTATAATTTAGCTCTTTCCAGAATGCTTTACTTTCCCTTTGACTGTCACTTCCCATATCTCACTGTCATTCAGTTCATCTGTCGGGGGTCTGGGAAAAGGGCTATGGGTGACTGAGCAGCAGTGTCATCAAATTCCTGTCTAAATCTTTTTGGTTGTTTCCCTTTGCTCACAACACACACACAGACAGACAGACACATCTAGCTTAAATCTGAATGACAAAGGGCAGAGGGGTGAGGCAGGTGGGTTTACATAGAGTGAGAGGTTGAAGAGAGGAAGGGAGAAAGTGATAGAAGCCAACAGAGAAAGCGTGGGTGAAGGGGAAAGAGCGTGAGAGAAAGAGAAAGACTGAGAAGAAAAAGGAGAATAAAACAACAGGCAAAGTGGGAGAGAAAAGGAGAGGGAGAAAGCCTCTGGAGTACTTTTTCGCTCCAGCGGGACAAAAGGTTACAGCATGACGGGGGTAGGTGTCAGGTGATGTGTGACAAGTCCAAATTAAAGATGACATAATGGCGGGGGCCCGGATGGGGTCCAAACTGGGGGCTGACTGAGACTGAGGGTGGGGGCAGACTGTGGCAACCAAGTCGAGCTGGGCCATGCAGGGTTGGGCTAGGCTGGGGCTGGGCAGCAGGGGGCTACCCTGCAGGCTCCTCCATATGGAACGCGTTAGCCTTGCGATTGCTAATGAAATGCAGGCTGACGTCAGGCAGACACCCACCCATTGTTTTGCTGCTTAATTTGTTATAATATTTGTCTTACAAATGAGGATTTTGCCAGGACAGAGGAAGAATGAGAAGCTACAGCTAAGGAAGAACAGAGGTGGGAAAAGGGTATTAGAGTAAGAGCCTGATGTTAATGAGGTTTGAGTATTGGCTGGAAAGGTAGAGAAAAGCTAGGAGACGTAGCATAAGTGCTAAACCAAGAAGGGCCAGGGCCTCAGCTGTCTAAGTGGGAGGTATAGTGACCGGAGGACTAGCATGGGTGGGTGCACTGGAAAGGGAGTGACTGCTGTAAGAGGCTGAGAGTATGTGTTAATTGCATATGGAAGTTTTTAGCATAAACAAACATTTCTGCATTACTCACAACAATTTGTTTAAGGAATGCATCATTCAGGCTACTCCTGCAGCTGCCTGCCTGTTTTATGCATCCTCATTTCCACTCTTTCAGTTAGTGTTTTTTCTCTTTCTTTTCTCTCTCATTCTCTCTCTCTTTCTCTTCCTCTCCTTGAAGCTCATTCACCCAGTTTCCAACACAGAGAGAGGTCTTCCGAAAATAGGCTCAGTGGAGCAAGTTTAAGAATGCTTTTGTTATTCCAAAAGGAGTTGTGCTGTAATTGACCACCACCTGGGCAGCTGGCAGAAGTCACAGTGAGCTGGAGAGAAAGGGATGCAGAGGGAGAGGAAGGAGCTGTAGATGGAAAGAATGAAAGAAACGACAAAATGGAGATGAACAAATGGAGACTGAGGAAAGAAAAGAAAGGAGGAGAGATTAATGGTGGTGGGGGGGTGATGGAAAGTGTGTGTGCTATTCTGCTCTCTATATATTTTTTTCTCTGTCTCTCATTCTCCCACTCTGACATGTCAATTCCAAGGTGCTTTATTGGCATGAGTAATGATGGGAGGTGTTGCCAGGGTAATTACATAGCACATTAAAGGGTTTCATAAACATTACAGTTCCTCCTCTGCCCGGTGGCAAGGCTAAAGGGGCAGGGAGAGGGAAAAAACAGAATGAGAGAAATATATGCAGTGAGAGGGGGCAGAAGCAGCACAAAGGAGAGCAGGGAAGAGGATGAAACTGTAAAGGGCACTTACTGGATAAGAAGGGAGGAAGGGAGGAGATGAACAGAAAAGATGACAGGAATGAAGGTTACCCTCATCATGGATTATGGATTATGGATCATGGAACGCCTGAACAGGAAACAGGAAGAAAAAAAACATGCCGGATCTGCATCCAACACAAGCCACAGCTGCAATTCACATCATTAAGCGTGAACAGCAATGGATAATGCTCTCTCTCTCACACACATACACACACACACGCAAACATGCACTCTGAAGCCATGAAATACATAACTGCACAACTTTGTGCATACCCTTGTTGACACAATCTCTGCATATACTTAGCGTCATTCACACTATAGCCACAAACCCCACACTCAGCTATGCACAGTCTGTCACTGAGGGTCACGACACTCTCATGCAACCAAACACACACAACCACAGGGACCATAATTAAACAAACATCTACCCGGTCCCTGAACATTGCATATTTATGTACAACCTCCTTGGTCAAAAGCAATTAACTTCTTCTTCTTCTCTGCCAATCAGCGTCAGACAGCATACATTGCCAGCTTCTGCAGATCTCTCAATCACACAGGATTTTTGTGTTTACCACATAGTGTTGCAGCAAGTTATCTTACGTTTTAAATGTTAAATCAATTATCAGAGGCTCCAAGTTGAAATTAATTTCTGTCCTTGGTTTATTTTATTGGGATGGTTAGATGTTCCTGGCCCCTGCATGAGGAATCTGTCATTAGTTCCTGATGATGCTGATATATGATCCAGGTGCATGAAGATGGTGTCTTCCTGGTTTGATGGCTTTATGTTTTTCATATACCACTTAATCAATGCAAAGTGTCTGAAGTTGATTGAGCAGTCTTGCCAGATGGCACAAAAGTGAGGGTGAGACAGTCCACTGCTGGATTGCATATGTTATTGGATCTAAGGTCAGTATTATGCACTTCGTTAATCTAAAAGGCACAGATGTTTTATATTATTAGATATTTTGGCAACCCTCATCCACAACAATAACAATGAACTTCTGAAGCCACTGAATAACTTCAGTAATGAAAATCGTACCATGTATCCAGCTAAGAAGGCAAGTCTGACCCAAAGAGCACGACTACCTGGGCACGATTCACTTGCAAAACCAGGCTTTGGCCTAACAGTGACAACCTAGATTGCATGAATAATTACCCTGACACGAGTCCAAAGCAGCATCAAACTCTCCAACTTGAAAGTGTCAAAGTAAAGTTATTCCAGTGCCTCAGCTGGGCTATGTATAGAAACAACAGCTGCAAAGGATTCTGGTAGGGAGGAGAATAAACGTTCATATTCACTGGATTAATCTTGCTAAGCGAAAGAAGGGAGCAGGCTGTGCACCACCAACATCGCCACTAATAAAAACAATATTTTGCTTTTCTCTTCATCTCCACTGTGGCTCTCTATCGCACAAATGGCTCTCAGCTAATTAATTCCTGCTCTTACTTAGTTGCAGCTGTTGATTCTCTCATCTCACAGACGTAGACAAGTGGCGAACAGGTTCTCATTTCAAAGCCCAGCACACTGTACACATTCCTTGACTTCGCATGGGCCTCCTGTCATCAAAGGGCCTTTATTAAGTGTCTCATACATTTACACATTGGGGAACAGTTTAAACTTGGCCCATGATTAACAGAGTGGGGATATCTATCCCAGAAACCAATGTTAGGCTGACATCTCAACATCTGATATGACGTTTAAGGTCCATGTCTGCAGGTATTAATCAAAGCCACAAGCCTCTCTCTCTCCCCACAGAGATCCCACATATACACAGGCCTGCTTCCCCAGTCCCTCCTCCCATCCAAACATATACAGCCCATACCTTATAGACAAAGTTAATTGGACACAATCCACCACACTTGACACATCTAAGATCTCCAAAGCTGCACAGTGTGTCACCAGAATGATGGATTGCATTTATACTGTTCAAAGTTTTCAGACTGTCCAACACTTTAGAGTACACAGCAGGGGGATGATATTGCCTGTCCCCCAACTTGTCTTTGACTGCATCCTTACCAATGAATATCTGAACTCAATTCCTCACCCACACCTCTATACACAGACACACACACAGAAGTGTCATAATGGGTCAACAGCGCGCCTGCCGCTCAGAACACTCTGCATTAGGTTTCACTCCATTCACCCATAACATGGAGTCCAGAATATCATGCTTCTCCTGCAGCATGACCTTGGGGTCAGGCCAGAATGCCCTCATATAATGAGAGTGCTATTTGGGGATTTGTTGGGCTGTGATAGAGAAAGGGCAAGCACACGCAATGCACCCTGGGTCTTTGTCTGGGTGCTGACGGTATTGACGAGTACTGATCGATGTTAATTGCTAGACAGAATGGCCATATTGACCAGGCTCCCTGGATGAAGAAGCCTTCAGGCCTAGTCAAAGAGAGTGAGAGAGAGATACACAGAGAGAAAGGGACTTGGCCCGGACCTAGAGCAGCTACAGGGCCCCAGAAACACACACACAGAAACACACACACAGGTCTCATTCACTTTAATGAGTCGAGAGAGGAGCACAAAGGCATAACGTCCATCAATGCCAAGTCCATTCAACACAACAGAGGGTATATGCAAAAAAATAGGTGTCCTGGTGTGTGTCTCTTTGTGTGGGTTTGTGCACAAGTGAGTGCGTGCACATGTGCGTTTATGAATGATGTATGTTCCAAAGTTGGTCTGCATGAAAGTAGGATGGTGTTTGAGTGTGAAGAGGATAGGAAGGGGACATCCATGAATGCAAGGATGTGTGTACACACAAGTTTGTGTGTGTGTGTGTCTTAGCTAAGGATCAATAGGCAGGAGCTGCTGAGGCAAAGACATGGGCAATCAATATGCTGGCTGCAAACAGAGGGAGGGACAGAGTGAACAGATAAAAAACAGCCAGGGAGATTAAAGAGACAGATAGGGAGGACAGAAAATGAATGTGAAAGAGTGATGCGAGAGAAGGAGAGAAAAAGGAAGCAAAGGGTCTGTTCTGTTTATATAATCATATTTTTACAAACTTTATGCTGTTTTTGGATACGCTACATGTAAAGCTTGTCATGTCCAAACCCAGGTAACATTTCAGCTGCATAAAATCCCAATTTTTTGCAAGCGGAAACACTTGTGAAACATCTTTGACTGTCAGTTACAGCTTTGTGTGGTGGGAACCAATCAAAACTCTCTATGCCTTCGTATGTGAACAGGGCTCAGTTTGATTTTGTCCATTATTTTCTTTTTGTGTTTCAACCAAAACGTATGTTCATACTGCTGAGCCAGATACACTAGGGCTTGTTTCCCAGAAGAATCTTAGAGTAACATAAATTTTACAGCTTTACAATGGGAGTAAGGTTATCTCGGCATCAGGAGCCTTTTGGAAAATCTAGTACTCTCTACAAATCTGGAACTACTGTTAAATCAGGCTTTCCAGTGCAGTATGTGAATGGAGTCAGGCTCTTCTGCTTGCTATTTTCGACTCCACCATTCTACCAAGATGTGCTACAGTCCCTGTTTTGAACCCTTCCATCTGGGCTTAAGAGTACCAGACAGGCCCATACCTCATCACCAGAATGTGGTTCAAATCCCTCTCCACAACATTTACACTCGTGTCCCTTGCAGCAGTGCGGTGAGTGGCGAAAAAAACGCACCCAGACACAGGTGCAAAGACAGAGAGAGCCAGTAGTAGGAAAGAAGGCCAGAGGCTTGTCTGTGGAGCATGACTGGAAAGGCATTCAACCACAGTACCCCTACCCAGCCCAGCTCAACCCTGTCCAGTTGCAGTCTGTGTGTGTGTGTGTGTGTGTGTGTGTGTGTGTGTGTGTGTGTGTGTGATTTGAAAGTACAATGTTGAAAAGAATAAGCCTACATTTGGATCCAAGATAACTGTCCCTGATGTATGAGGCCAACCCCCTCCCATCTCTATTACACACACACACACACACACACACACACACACACACACACTCTAACTCTCTTTCCCCCTATTCTCTCAGTCTGTGTGCACATGTGTGTGTGCGTGTGTGAATGAAAGGTATGGCAGGAGTGTTGTGTTGGCTTGGCTGACCGTCTGCGGTTGTGCGGCGGTGAGAGGGAGTTTTGGGAGCGCAGAGCGGGCGTTGCTGCCGAAATCCCTGAGAAATGTTCGTTTTGGATCCCTGTCCGTGCTTACATACCGCCCTCCCGACTGTCTCTCATTCTCCGTTTCATTTTTCCCTCTTAAGGTTTAACTTAAAAGTTATGAAATGGGGAGTCAAAATACATCACTTAAAAGCGCGGCGGCTCTAAAGGGTGTGTGTGTGTGTGTGTGTGTGTGTGTGTGTGTGTGAGAGAGAGAGAGAGAGAGAGAGAGAGTGAGTGCATGCACTGTCCTCCACCCTCCATCCTGAGTCCCGGGGGCCACTACGGCTGCAGGGGTGAGGTTATCTTCAGGGGAGAAGAGAGGGCAGTAAGTCCGCTGCTTTTTAAGACAGATGTTCACTTCACTGATGCAGGTGTCTTTGTTTTATGAAGATCAACAAAAAAGTTTTGCCACTCTTTCTTTCTGTCAGGGACACTTTGGAGAGCCAAACTCATTTGTTCTGAAATGCACTTTAATGGCGCATTTTCTGAAAACGAATGAATTCTTCCCGATACCATGACATCATTCAAATTGTTTCCAAAGTGTTCTACATGTTTTAGGAATTTCCACAAACAAATATTAGTTGAACCCATCACGAATAACGCAGATAACTGTCCAAGAGAAAATTGCCCGATTTGGGGAAAACAATAGAAACAAGTTGTTTTGCACTGTAAACAACTGAAATTATCTCACTTCACTGGCAGATGTTTTTCACATAGGACGGAACACTTGTTAAAATAGATATTTTTGCAGTGTAAGTTGGGTCGGCATCGCATAGCGACTGACTAATCCCATTTTGATCCAGTAAGTGTGCATGTGCGTGTGTGTGAGGCAGCGAGAGAGGGAGAGAGAGAGAGAGAGAGAGAGAGAGAGAGATGTGGGAGGGAGTGAGGAGAGGAGAGGAGGGAGGATTGATCCGCGTCTGTTAAAATCTTGTTCTGGTTTTTCTTGGAGTGAGGTCTGTGCCTGCCGACGCGCCTCTCCCGTGCAGCCCCCCTCAAGAAGAGCTTTTTATGGAAGGAAACCTTGGAATTTTTGAAAGAGAGGAGGATCTGCATTATACCGGGGAAGTGGATTAAAAAAACGCGCGGCGTGATTCTTTTTGCGTTTCTCCTCTTGTGTCTGAATGAAACTGGGAGGCAAATATAAGGGGAAGAGGGACGGTGCAGGTTCTGGGCTGGGAGTCGATCTGTCAGTGTAGTTTTGAGTAAACACGTTTCCAGTGTCTCTTGTATTTCTTCGGAAAGTGGCGAGCACGACTCCTGTCCTCTTGGACGGCGGAGTTCGTTTTTCTCGGAACAAGAAGACGTTTGTGTTTTCCTCCCTTCAGAGAAACTGCCTAAACTTTCTACGTTTAAAAAATAAAAAAAAGATCGGATTGCATTTTCCCCCTTCAAACATTTTGGAGGTGATGTCATCGTGCTGTGTTTTGGCTGGTATTGTGTCGAGAGGGCGCGGGGAGGACCACAGCAGCCAGGCGGTAACCAGCGGCTGAGGCGAGCGGGGAAGTCCGGAAAATCAGGTGCAAAGTGCGGCTGTTGTTTCCTCGCTGTGTCGCGGGTGGCTGAGTCCGCCACCCAGTCACAGCTGTTCGCATCCTTTCCAGCCACCCCTCCCTCCCTCGTCTTTCTTTCCCCTTTATTATCCCCTCCCATTCTCATTCAGCACTCTCCATATACCCCTCTGAGCTGGACCGCTTGGGCACCTTATCACCCTCTCTGTCGGACACTGTTGGCTGGTGTCACCTGAGACACAAACCCGTTGAGCCAGCGTGGGGACGCAGTCATGACCGAGGCCATCCTGTATCACCCTGCGCCCGCAGAGCCCCCGTCTGCAGATCTCCGTTTGCTCCATCAACCAGTCCAGGTAGCCCACCTCAAACAGCTCCTGACCCTGGTCTGTTGGGACTAAACCTGCGTCTCGCTCCTGTCTGTGTTGGAATAAACACTCCACCACTTTATTTTAACATCTCACCAACTACAGAATTCAGTTTGGAGAAGAGACGCTTGCTGCTGCGCTGAAACGTTACGCATTGGATTACGCAGAAAATTACGCACGCACCGCGTCTGACCACCCGAGCCCAAGCATCACTCTGAGGGTCAGCGAGGTCGACTGGAGTTGGTCATCTGTGGCGCGTGAGCGCGCTTTCACCTGTTCCTCTCCTTGTCGGGGACGCGCAGCCTTTAAAGTCCGAACCTTCCCCCTTTGCTCCCCCGCCCATCCGTCTCCCCACCGGTCTGGACAGCTGTTAGAGGTTGCCCACCGGTCAGAGTGGCACAGTTACCCCGGCCTTACACCCCTCGTTGCCGACACCTCAACGCCGATGCCAACGGGAGTGTCCGCTGACTCTTTGAATCTGCACAACATCCAGCCGATTCAAAACACAGAGGACAACTCTCCGGACTGTCGGACTGGGTCAGACCGAGCGAGGAGACTGTCTCTGGGCCAAGTTCCATAGTGGAGGGGGGAAGCAATGTGGTCCCTTCTTTCCACGCTGACCGTCTTGTAAGTCACTTTAATCACTTCATTACGTATTTATCCACGCAGGTCTTATCTCCTTATGCAGTTGTTTAAACAAGTTTCATGGCAGGCCTGCCTACAGATGAAGATTATGGAGAGGAGGGTCGCCATGTCTAACGATTACATCACTCCTCATCAGTCCCCGTAGAAAACATGCCATGGAAGGCCCTGTTTTGATTGGCTGACAGTTCAGGGTCACTGGGTCAGAGTCAGTGCCCTGTTACTCATAAAACCTGCCATAAACATCTCCATCACCATCTGCACTTACTTCAGGGATGGCCAAGCTAGCTTAGAAATGACCATTTTCCCATTGCCAAGAAAATGTTTTTTTTTTCTGCCTGTATTGAAAATATTTCAAAAGTTGAGTCAAATAACACCGACTTTATCTAGTGGGATAGGAAAATGATAAAGTGCCAAGAGCAAATCAGAGGGAGGAGGATACAGACTCAGGGGGCTTGAGTTTGCCCATTCGAGGTGTGTCTTGTTGAAAGCCAAGGGATTTATTTTTCTTTCTTTGTGTCGGCTGTACTTCTCCCAGATGGCAGTCATCTCCAGATACTTTTCATTCCTCACACAACCTGGACAGGGTGTGTGCTGCTGCTGCTTCTACTGGTGTCTTTCTCTCTCTCTCTCTCTTCATCTGTGTCTCCCTCACACTCTCTCCACTTACCCACTGAACTGCCTACATCTGTCTTCCTGTCTTGCCTATACCTAATTTTTCCACAGATACTTGCTCAGATAAAAAGTATGAATTAATAACTGATGAATGATGGTGCCTCTGGCAGTATCTGAGGAGCAGCAGTCTCATTGTTTAGTCTGCTGGTTTTAGTTTAGGTATTTCAGAGCCATTCATTTCTCCATTCATTTCCCTCTTGCCTATCAGTTTTACCACTGGCACTTCACTTCACCCATGCCATTTTCCTATTTGATCATGCTGGAAGTCTCTCAGCCAGTGAGAAAAGTCAAGGGCCTTTTTACCACAACAACCTGTTACTGCTCTTCTCCTTAAGCCACAGCTCCATGTTGAGGCCCTCTGCTTCCTAAACCATTGCTTCACTACAGGCCCTGCTGATACCACTCACACATCCACTAGCCAAACCACTATTCTTCACCGAGGCCCTCTGCTGAACATCTGAAACTCTTGCAACGTGCCGAAGCCCACTGCTCCAGCGCTGGCCTACCACGCTAACCACTGCTACACACAGATGAAACCACCGCTCTGTGCTGAGTCCCACCAGGCCGACCGCTCTCACTCCATGCTGTTGCCCAGTCCTCAGTGCTGAGGCCTGCTAGTCTAACCGCAGCCTCCATATGGTAGATCTGCTGGGACGCAGGTTTATGATGTCAGACCCTTGCTTGTGTTGGCAGCCAGCCAAAGCGCACCGGGCTTTCCCCTCTCTCCATACCTCCTTCTGTCTTTACTTTCCCCAACTTTTATTTGGGGCTCTTGTATTCTCTCATTTTCTCATCCCTCCCCCACCTCCGGCTGATCCTGTCTCCCTCTTTCCTCTCTCCTTCTCTTTCTTTCTGTGGCTGGCATAATATGGAGTGTCTGTGGTTATTGTGGGAGCGGGGGAATCCAGTGCCGAGGCACTTTTCATGCAGTGTCCTCCAGCAGTGCAGCTGTGGTGTTTTAACAGCTGAGAGTCCTCACAATGCACAGGCGCTCAGGTTTTTCGGCTGTGCAGGCAAAATCTGAGGGCCAAAACTCTACTGCATTGCCCAGGATATCTGCATCTATTAGGATGACTCAGGGGCCAACACAGCAGCTTTGGGAATGAAATGTTGAGAGAGAGTATGGAAGAGAACCAAGATGGTATGTGTGTGTGATAGTTTGGAGGTAGTGACATGTGTTACAATGTGCGTAAATTGAACCCTCACTCCTCTGTCATCTCATTATTTATCTTTTTGTCTATTTCTCATGCCAAACCACACTCTGTGGTTATTCTAATGTCTCTCATTTTTTGTACTCCATCCTTCAAGATGTAACCTTAGTGTTCTCTTTTCTGTATCACATACATGCATCTGCCCACTCTTTGTGATGTTATTTCTCACCTCCTTTATTAATCAGCCTTCTCTTGCCTCATCACCCCTCAATTTAGTCTTACATCACCTTCCCTTGTCCTGCCTTCTCCCTGTCCCTTTGTGTACTTTTCCGTCTACCTCTCTCTCCTCCTCACTGTCTCCCACTCTCAGCATTGTGCATGTCTTTGCCATGGCCCAGCTGTCAGCTGCCTGCTCCTCCTGTACACACACACACACACACACACACACACACACCCTGCACACATCTGCACATCTGTGTGCATGCCCATGACAGTTTGGATTGTGGAGGAGTCACCACGCTAACCCCAAACATAAAGGAAGATGGGCTGCAGGGAATGATAGGAGAAAGGTAGAGTGGACAGACTGAGAGAGAGAGGAAAATATATAGTAAAGAGATAGAGAGGACAGCAATCCACAGAAAGAGGGTAGAACAGAGAGAGGGAGAGAGAGAAGAGAGACCTGCAGAGAGATAGCAAAAGATGAGTTGGGGAAAGACGAAATTCATAGAATTACTTTTCAGCCCACACACTTGGTTCTGAACTTCATCAAGTCTTCCGTCACTAATTTGGAGGAGTTCAAGGACTGCCAGTCCAGATTTTGTGCAACACAATCACTCCCTTACTGAAGCTGTAAATAACATTAGATATAGTCAAGGTCAAGGTCTGAACTTCAATTAAAGCGACATAATTCAA
This sequence comes from Datnioides undecimradiatus, assembly GCA_008933995.1. NCBI lineage: Eukaryota > Metazoa > Chordata > Actinopteri > Lobotiformes > Datnioididae > Datnioides > Datnioides undecimradiatus. The sequence continues at coordinate 49,461 of WARS01000014.1, forward strand.
CTATTTTACCTAAAAAAAACAGGTATAAAATAATTTCAATGGTACTTTTACTTGTAAAAAGGAGAACAGAGCTTCTTTTATTCCAACTGTGCCCTGTAAACCTGTTCTTGCACTCTGTAGCTTGAGTTGAGTGCATGCAATCATCTGCAAGAAGTGCATAATGCTTTGTAGCATTTTGTCACACCTCCAACTATGGCTTTTCAGTTAGTTCTGTATTTTCAGTACATGTTGATTTTCCTACCTACTCCATGTTTTAACAAATCCCATGAAATTGCACCGTTAGAGTAGCTGTGAAAATGCTTACTTTATTCATTGATTTGGTGAAACTGATCATATTTTACAGCTACAGTCATGGACCAATAGGTTTACCTGTTGCTAAAGTAATTGCTACCTGCTGCTGTAACTGGCATTGGCTGGTTAGCTCAGTTAACCATGCACCTTTCATACTCCTATTATCAGACTCTGCTACAGTTGGGAGGTGCAGTTAGGTTTAGGCATTGAATTGGTTAGCTTTAGGGTAAACTAAACTCAGGTGATGAATTGGGTTGCCTATCTCTTGCTACACAGAAGACAAGGCAGGACTTGTGGAGCAGCGGGTGAGAACATTTAGACTGATAGCACAGACGATTTAGATGGCAGGAGAGCTAGAGGTTTTTAAGAACACAGAAGAGGTGGACCCAGTGAGGAATCTTGACAAGGAGGAGGAGCTTGAGAACAGTCAGCTAATGCGATAGCTAGATGCATGAATAACAAGGCTATTTACAGCTACAAATAGCAGATAAAGCTATCTCCCCATCAGGAAACTGCTTAAATCACAGAAAGTTGAGACAGAACAGCCACAAAGATTAGAGGGAACATTTTCTGTATAAAATATGATTCAGATCAGAGCCCTGGCCACAGTCACCGGGATGCAGTGTTAGAAAAAAATCAAATTTGTTTTTTAAAGCAATGTGATAATGTGCCAACAATTTTAATTGTTACTGTAACCACCCGTTTCAATCACAAATTTTTATAGCAGTCCAGGTAATACATAAAAAGGACAATACACATTAATTCTGCATGATACCACCGCAAGTAATCCCCACCAATTGATACCTCCATAAATCATCTTTCCACACATTTTGGTAGCTCATGTTCTCACTTATTCATAGCAACGCTACATGTAACCAGAGTGAGCTGCTTTCCAAAGCCACATCACAGCAGAGTGTACACCTGTAGTCCAGCACAGCTGTCTACATACACAGAGCAGCCAAATAAGCCAGCCCATTCCCTTAGATGTCTAGACCAAAACATGTTCTAGTTGTCTCGGCATGTTTGCCACTTCGCCACGGTCCAGTCAGGTCATTTGGAGGCCAGATTTTGGTGTGGCAAAAGTCAAGAATGGGTCAGAAAATGGGTTTGGGCATAATGCTGGTAGCGTAACAATAAACACTGCTCTGGGTGTTGTCTGTCTGCCGACCCCTGGACATCTGCCTGTCTGTATGTCAAGACGCTGTGTCAGTCACACACCCAGCTGAGTGAGTAATCACCCAATAAGGAAAAGAGATGTCGAACATAAAAAACAGCAAAGATAAAAGAGATGGAAATGATGCTGTCACACGTGACTCTTCCAACATTCAGTGTTGCTTACATATTTCTAAGCTCATCTGTTTCTGCTTTTTTCAGATGTATCCAGATGTTGCTGGTGATGTGCAATCCATTACAGGTGAGAGTCTGTGTGTAAATTGTATACTGTTAGAATTTGCAGTTTTTCCAAGTCTGTTCATGACTCTCTCTATCTGCATGTGTGTGCACCAACCTTTTGGTGTATTTGCTTGTGTGTGTCTGTCTGTTCCCAGCAGGTACTTGGTGTGGATGGGGTTAACTTCAGCGTGCATGTGGAGAACCAGACGCAGGTGCGAGACACCATGAGTCGGCGACATCACCGGGTTTACCAGCTCTACAGCCGCACTAGCGGCAAACACGTCCAGGTGCTGGGGCGCAGAATCAGTGCTCGAGGAGAAGATGGAGACAAATATGGTAAGACACACACACTCACAGGCAAACACATTATTGCATGTGAGTGTATGCAAAGTTAGATGCTTACTTGCACACACACTCACACCAACTGCCAGCTGCAAGTACAAAGACTTGAAGGTTGACCAAGTATATGCATGAATGGATACAGAATGCAACTGTGCAGGCACACTCACAAAAGCACATGCACATGCCTCCCCAGGCTTTGGCAGAAGGGCAGTGGAGCTTGTCTTGGGAGTACAAAGACCTCATCGACTGGCTGCTGACTCAATGATTCACAAGAGAGCAAAAGAAAAAGAGAGAGTGAGAGAGAGAGAGGGAGAGGAAGGGGGGTTAGTGAAAGAAAGTGTGAGTTAGCGGGAGAAGCCTTGGCAGGTAGAGTGTCGGACTGAGTGTTAGAAACTCATCTCCTTCATTGATCCCTCCATTGATTTCTCATCCTCCCTGTTGTCTCCTCTGGATTTAAAACAGCAGGCTTCCTTTCCCTCCCTTCCTCCATCCTCTAACACTCCCTCTGTCCATCCCCCACTGTTTTTTCCTCTCCACATTTCCCCATGTGAAATGATGTCTAACCCGTTCTTAAACTACACACAGAATCAATGGGCAGAAAAAAGCCAAGCCATAATGCTAGAGTTAATGTTTCTGTGTGCTCTAGCTTGTCTGTTGGCACTTGAAACCATAGATGGGGCTATAGATGCAAAGGCCTGTCAGTTAATTGACAAATACCACCCATGAGCAAGGCAATCCACTCTAAACTGACCAACTGTGGCGCTGAGGTGTTACACAGAGGAACCCAGAGCAGAGAAAGAAGAAATAAAGCAAAGAAGGGGCGGGTGCATGAAGGTATAAGCATGACGCAAAAGAGCAGAAGGTAGATGAGAGGAGAGTTGGGGGAAGAGAGAGGAAGAGGGCAAGAGGGAGGGAGGTATTGATTTCTCTTGACCCCTTTGTTGACTGGGGTCATGTAGAACCATTTTAGGGTTTTATTTTTAAACAGGCACAAGTGCTCTCTGAAGATGTGTAGTCTGTAAAGCTGTATTGCCTGGAAGGATGAATATACATACATCTGCACACAGAGAGAGAGAGAGAAAGAGAGAGAAGTACAGATACACACACACACCTAAAAACAACAGTATCGCAGACACTCAGTCTGAGTGTTCCCCTGCCCCTCTTGGCCCACCATGCTCCGTCTAGCCTTTGCTGTTATCTTTTTTACGAGGCCCATTTGTGGTCAGAAGCTTCACATCCATGTGTGTGACCTGGCTTATCTGACAACCATCTGTCCAGCCAGAGACATTTACATCTGTCTGTGATTTATCAGCACATTTAATAGCAACTTTGAATCCTAAAACTGTGATTCAATGTGAATACCGTATCTGGTTTACAGACAAATCTGATTTAATGGTGCCTGGTAATCTGTGCAATTAGTGTCACGCTTCTTGGCAGTGGGTTTGTTCAGTTTAAGCTCCAGTGTTGTTGTTTGCTATGGCAAAGTGGTCTCAACAAACATGAAACTAAGTGAGCGCTACATTTGGGTTATATTTATCTTTCAGCCTCTAATATTTCCATGATAGGCTACAATCTAATAAGCCTGTGAATGTCTCTGCAATGCCTGTGGCTCTAATGTCTGTCTGTCCCTCTGTCTGTCCCTTCACAAGCCCAGCTTGTAGTGGAGGCCGACACCTTTGGTAGCCAGGTGAGAATTCGAGGCAAAGAAACCAATTTCTACCTGTGCATGAACCGCCGTGGCAAGCTGGTGGGAAAGGTGAGACTTATTTCTTTAAGAGACACGTCTGTCAAAAATATCTTACAGTTTCCTGACCAGCCTTTCTTTGTTTCTCCCAATGCGTGTATGTGTCTGTGTGTGGGTACCTGTGGTTTCTCTGCTCTCTCAGAAGGCCAGTAATCGAAGCGCAGACTGTGTCTTTGTGGAAAAGGTTCTTGAAAACCACTACACAGCTCTGATGTCAGCACGCTACACAGGCTGGTATGTGGGCTTCACTAAGAGAGGCCGTCCTCGACGTGGCCCCCACACGCTCCCCAACCAGCAGGACGTACACTTCATGAAACGCTTCCCGCCCGGGGAGCAGCCCGACCTCACCACACCCTTCCGCTTCACTACCGTTAGCAAGCGGGGTAAGCGGGTGCGTGCTACTGGGCCCCGCTAGCAGTGGCTAACACTAGCACCCACTGTCTTGTCATCCAAAGCCTTGACCTGAGCCTGCCAATGGCTAACCCAGTCATCTCTTTTGTTGCAAACGACTGAACAACTCCCTTTGTTGGGACAAACATTGACCAGAAACTTGATGAATCATTCACGGGGTTTAGCTTTACATCAACTATTTTGCCACTACAACCCCCTAGTTAGTAATTATTCCTCTCAGTTTTAGTTCCCTTACTGGACCAACTGGACCATTTCTGGTCCATCGCTGGAAGCTCAATGGATCTGGTCTGCTTCCCTTCACAGGCCAGAAACACTGACAGGAAACCTGAAGGGCAGCCAGAGTCCCAGGCTCTACGAAGGCCTTTATTCCACAACCACAAAAACCACAAGGCCTCATGTCTCCTGTTTGGGACCAGCTGGACAATATCAAGTATGGGATTACAACTGGACCATACAGAGAGAGAACAAGGGTGGGAAAGACTGACTAAACAAGAGAGTGGGTGCTTAGCCTATGGATAAAGGGAAAACAGAAACTAGAAGACAGGAACATGGTGGAGTGGACAAAGGGATGGAGTGATCTGCACAGATCAAATGGACCAATAATGGATTGGTGACATGTGACGCACTTATTTGTCTCACTGCTAAATTGGTGGGAACCTGTGACTGTTGGGCTGAATGGAAGGATGGATGACAAAAGGATGAATGAGGGAATGATAGAGTGAGTGACTTACTGAATAAATGCATGTTTGTAAGAAGAAGAAGAAAATGAGTATGTACGAGTGTATGCGTCTGTGTGTGTAACTGTGTGAGTGAGTACATCAACAACCATGAGTGAAGCTGGATCACAAGGGACTCTGGAAAGGGACCAGCATGATCCCTGCATGAACCCGTGACAACTCACCGCAGGGACTGAAGCTTTAGGAACTAGAATGTATAAAAAACAAGCTGCACCAAAAACAGCCAGCCAATCACCACAAACCAAACCAACGACCGACCAAAGACAACTGGAGACCTTCTTCATGACTTCACCTTACCCCCCCTCCCCCGAGGACTAGACCCTCAGTTTAGAGGTGTGGAGGGTGACAAGCGAAGGGGCGAACACGGCGGGTGCCTTGTCGATTAGCATTGCTATAGAAACGACCCAGGGGATGATGCTCCCGTGCGAAACCGTGGATACAGAATGCTGCTACCAGGACATTCAGTGGAACAAACCAAAGTCTCATGAATACACGCAAAAGAAAAAATATTAAAGGGAACAATTTATTGAAAGTTATATATATTATATATATAAAAGAAGACAGAAACCCTAAATAAGCAATCTTACTATGATGGTTACTATAATTATTACGATAAAATTATTTCATTTTATTTATTTCAGCTCTGTGTGCAGCAGTCTTTCTCGACTCAGTAAACCTTACAGAAACATTCCCTGTGTCTCTCAGCATCTTTAAACTGCTTCTTCACACCCACAGTACTCTTTTCTGGAATGAACAAAATGAGCAATATGAAGATATTTCCTCGTGCTCTGACGAACTGTAATTCACAGTGGGGTTTAGGGACATGATGACATATTATATGACACAATGTAAATATGTCAAGTATCAGAGATGGTGCCCAAACATTTATACCATTAATATCGCTGGTTGTATTAGGCAATATTACAGTCAGTATTAATTTGTATCAATATAGAATTTGTAGGATTTTTGCTGCAAAAGTACCTTAATAATAAGGTAATTAGTTCATTAGATTGTCTAAAAACAAACACTGCCTCTTCTAGTTAGTTATAGAAACTTCTCACTTGATTTTACACAAATCCTCTTGCATCAATAGATTTGATTTCATGCATATATTGTAGTTAAAAAGAAACTAAATTAACTGACAAATAGATCAATTGCTTGTGAAACCAACGTAGTTGCAGTCCTAACTGGTTTCAAAATGATAAAAAACACATAACAGATTTAAAAAAGCTCCCCGAGAAAGTATAAAGGATCAACAACAGGCTGTCATTACAAAGTCTTCCAATGGCAAGAGTATCTCGTCTCCTCTCAGGTATAAAAGGCTCTTCCACAATGACAAAATTCTGCATTCAACATTCATTGTACAATATGGGAAAAACTCACCTCTTCAAAATCAATGCAGCAGTTTACTAAAAGAAACGCCACAGAGGGGCAGATTCTATAGTTTCATAAATTTCTCAGTGTGGGTTGAAGAAAGAAATCACTGAAGCTCGAGTCTCAGAAATTAAATTGCTTATAAAAATACAAATCTAAGATGGATCAGCTCCACTCAGGAACCCTTAGAAAAGTGCTGAGCTTGAACTGTCGTGTAAAAATCAACAGGCACCTCCACATTATAAATTTTTGCCATGAATGCACAGCATGAAGTTTCAGACAAAACAGTGGAAGGGAAACATGCAGTAGTGAGATAGAGTTTCATAGCTGCTTCTCCTCTCATCTATCCTGCTCTTATCCCCCCATCCCTCCCCTTCCTTCCCTATCCTAGCAGGAGGTCACTGAAGAGATGTCGCTGCCAAATGACCCAATCATGCCGGCAGACACAAACAGCTGACTCAGGGGGAAAAAGGGGTTGTACCAGAGGATTCCTATTGCAAGGCAGCAGGAATCTGTGCTGGAGGGGGGTGGTATAAGGAGGAGACAGTGGGGTGGAAGGGAAACAGGGTGTGGGGGTGGGATAAAGAAGAGCAAGTAGGGGGGTGGTGGGGTGAGTTGTTCATTTCTGGAACGTTGCTTCAGTTCCACTCGGGAATGATGGAAATATTCTGCGTAGCCAAACCCAGAGTGGAAGGTGTATGGTAATCATGTCGGGGAAGGAATGCCAAATATGTGCGTGAGAACAGAGCTGTGACCTGAGAGCTGCAGGAATTATGGGCCAAAATCCCACAGACCCAGAGGAAGCACACACACCCATATCCAACACATACACACATCATATACCAATGGTGCTCCACCAAGCAAAACTCCATCCCACTTATTCCCAGAATTTGAAACATTCTACTATACTAAACTAAATCCAGAAATTTTGAAAACCAATCCAGTCAGCAGGCCAACTCCCCTCCTTCTCCTGGTTAAGAGAATACCCACTGTACAATAACTAGACAGACATATTATGAAGCATAAATACAGTGGCCAGATCACTGCCATAAAGGCACTACTTTAAGCATCTGCAAGCATACACTCCTCCTGCACAGTTGCAGTGTTTACAAGACTAAGTATGTGATCTACCATAACAGGTTATTTAGACTTCAAACTTGGCTACAAAACATTCAGAGCCCAAGTCTCAAAAACACATTACACACTGCACAATAGGTGAGTTTATACTCCCACCTGGTGGCCATCCTGCGTACACAGGTAATATCATCACAGGTCAAACAGTTTGTTTCACATCGAATGACTTCACGTCAAAATGGAAATAGTTACAAATGTGAAAATGACTTTTGAGGTGTACTCCAGAAACTCACCTGGTGAGCACAAACCATGTATCAAGGCTCAATCAGTTGCCCAGGATTCACTGCATGTCACCACTTTTTCCAGACGTCACCATTTAAATGAAGCAGAAACGTGCCCCCACCCAAAAAAAAAAATCTTTTGCACACTTACAGACAGGTGCATAACCTTGTCATTCATATAAAATGTGGTTACAAAGTAAATAAGTTGTTTTTAATATTGTGAATTAATTGATGCTAACTGGCCTTTAGTTACTTAAAATTTACAATTAAAAAAACAAGCATTTTTGTATATTTTCAAGAACTTGTACACACTTAATGTTTTATATAGATGGTCTAAATTAGTATTAACTAATGAAGGTCTGAGGACTTTAACATTGTTAATAAACTGAGTATAAGTCACTGACAGTGTGCAGGAACTAAAGGCCAATGAATATCAACAAACACCAATGCTGATGAAGTGTGACAAAAAGATGCTTTAAAACTACCTACCAAAGCGCTGTCATCCATCCATAGTGACGCTACAGCTGATTCAGGAAGCTCACGTCTCACCCACAGAGGATCATTTACATTCAACTGCAGCAGGTTTGTGTTCTAAGTTCTAAACCCCTTAATGACATCACACATTCCATTAGTTCTTTACAAAGGTTCACTCAAAATCCAGTCAGTTACGGTGTTCACATGCACACTAGTATCTCTTCGACTATCCTTGTTTTTTTTTCCCCCATTGGAAAACATCATCTCTTGTTTAAAGAACCCTAGATACAAGCTACAAGCTTTTCAATCATGTTTCCCTCAGCAGACGGAGTTAGAACAGTGGAGTTACTGACCCGAGTTGGTCAGAGGACCATTAAACTCGGATCTGGAAAAAAAGGATCTTGAGTAAAGATATTTTGTGTGTCTTATTGCAAACATTTTATCTAAAATATCTCAATTCTTTCTTCCCGCTGTATGCGTGCAGTACAAAAGAAACATGCTAAACAGTGCTTTATCTACACATCAGATAGAGTGACAGTATTGCACAAATCCACCCACACATACACACACAGACAGGAACAGACAGACAATTAGACAATCATTCATGTTACAGTTGGCTCAACACTCCACCACTGTCAAGTACTTTATTCACAATAAGGTCATTTTCTTCTTTAAAAAATCATTTTTAATATACAACACAATTTTTGACAAGACAACTCCGTTTACAGCTAAATTTGAGCTCTTGAGTTCCAGCTTCTCTCATAACCAAAGCAAGCACGTAGATGATCAGGGAGAGAAAGATGGAATGAAAGGGACAGATGAAGAAGGGTTGAAGTTAGGAGAAAGAATGAGGAAAAAGACAGTAAGAGATTGAGAGGGAGAGAGAGAGAGAAAGAGGACTACGCTTAGTATGATTTTTGTACTAAGAACCAAAATACTCAAATAAAATGAGAAAATAACAGTAATAAAAAAAACAGTAAGAAAGTAAGAATTAAAGAGAAAAAAAAGCAGAGGTGTACCGGGATGCTGTACCCAAGGCAACCTCACATGCATGTCTGTCTGACGCTTTTGCTCTGTTCTGCCGTTTCACAAGTCCACATACACAAACACACACTCACGCAAATTTGAGTATGTGCGCCCCCATATTCCAAGCAAATGTGCATCTCTGGGGGTTGGAGGGGAGTGGGGAAAGGGGAGGGGTGGAGAGACAGACGGGGAGAAGTGAGAGGGAGTGAGAGGGAGTGGAGAAGCTATCCCGACACAGTTCTCCCTCATTCACTCCCTCCATCTCCAATCCTTCCCTCCTTTCCTAGAGCTGAGTAAAGAGTCTCTGTCTCCCGCATCACAGCTCCGGTCATCCTCTGTCCAACTGTGCCACTGTGTGTATGTTTATGTTAATGTGTGTGTAATATATATATATAAATATATATCTATAAGCGTAATCCATAATCTGTGGAAACCTGTTTTGGCAGGGATTGAAAACTGAGGAGCAGAAGCTGCTTTAAGTTTGTATCAAGGGGGCGAAAAGGAGCTTGTGACTTATATAATGTCTAAGTTAATACTGTCATTAGTGTACTTTACAAAACATAAATTAGTAGTAGAAGGTGAACTTCTTGGGAAAGTTGCGTTGGTTCTGTAGTAGGGAATCCTCATCAGTGTTGACCTGTGTGTGCGTGTCTGAGTGCATGTCATGGTACTGGCAGGCAATGGGCACAAGCTCAAGAGTCTGTCAGAACGGGCAGGAAGGTGGAGGTGGCAGGGGAGGGATAGGAGGAGTGGACAGAGAGATGACGAGGAGGAAGGAGAAAAGATGGGCTCCTTTCCGTCATGGATGCACCCATCAGCCAATTAGCTTTGGGTTCCTCCAAGAAAGGGTGCGGTGAATGGCGCCACCTGTGGGGTAGGAAAGAGTCTGCAGTCACACATGGGTCTGTTCAGCAAGCATAAACATACCAACTGAATATGAGTCAGTGAGTATGTCTGAATATGAATGTGATGATCTTTTTCCAGTTAAGTGTAAATGTGTGTGTGTACCTGCTATCTAGAAATGTAAGTGTAGGTGCGGGAGGGAGACCGTCCCTCTGACTGGCCATTGGTCGAGACGTTCAGGAAGTCCCAGATCAGAATGGTGTCGTCGTGAGAACTGCTGATGATCTGAAACTCATCAAACTGAAGGCGGAACACGCGGCCAGAGTGCTCCTGAAAACACAAAGGGTAAAGGGATTGTTAGCCTGATATCAGTTCCGTGTTGTTGCTGACTCTCCATGTTGTTTTCAGCATCACATCCAAAGACATTTCAAATGAATTATTTAAGTTTGGGAAATGGTGGACTTCACCAACAAGTTTACATGAATGAACATTTTGAAACTTTTATTTGGGTTTATGTCTGCCTTGCATCTTGGCATAGTCATAAAGTGTATCCCATGTACATCAACTAGGGCAGATAAAATATTAACAAAATATTAACAAAATGCAATACAGTTCAACAGCAACACAAACAAAGAATTTATTTTATTCGGCACCTCTATAAACAGGAAATAAAGATGACATTATATCCATCATGAAGGCAGGGTTTTCTGCACGATTACTATATGAGAAAGCATTCATTTTTGTTAGCTGTACCTAAAATTATATAAGTCCCCAACAAGACACAATTAGAAGAAATAAAATTAACTATTTGTTGTTACTAAAATTCATGTGTAATGTTTTTTGAGATGGAGTTCAAATTTTAAAATTCTATAGAGATGTCTGAAGCCAACATAATGGACTCAGAAAGACTCACAGTGCATGAGCTCCATCTGTCAGCTATGTGGCAACAGTCTAAATCATGACACTCACCACTAGAGTGCGCAGACATAATGTGCTGGCAGGGGCTCGTGGGTCCAGCGCTGCTTGCAGGTCCCACACCTTGATCTTACTGGGGGCGGAACCATTCAAAGACAAGGTCAGAAACACAATATGTCTCCCTGCACACAGCTCTGTGTGTGTGTGTGTGATATACTGACCCGTCATAGGCGCCACTGACAATTCTTTTGTTGTCAAAGCGAATACAGCGCACCAGCTCCTCGTGACCTTCAAGCACTCGCAAACATGCCCCGCACTCTATGTCCCATAACCTGGGGAAAGAGAAGCCTTAGGAACGACTTGACTACTGTTACAGTTTTTAGTGGCTAATTAAAAACATTAATTATTGTTTGAATAAATTACATTTATATCATGAAATGTAATCAAGTAAAAATAACCCCACAATCAAAAGTATTAAACCCAGCTGGTCTGACTCGAATGCTAAATAAATCAATGTTCTTTCAAAAAGTATTTCAAATACAAACATTTCATGATATCTAAAACACAGTCATGTTTAAGCTCTCACGCTTACCGGATTGTGTTGTCAGATGAGCCACTGACCACCAGACGATCTCTGTACTGTAGACAGGCAATGCCCCGCTTATGACCATTTAGAGTGCGCACAAATTCACAGGTGCTGGTGCTCCATACCTACAGGGAAGAAATGCAGAAAAAAATAGTAAAACAAAGGCCTGTATTTATTCCAATGACTTCAGCTTTACCATAGACTTTACAGAAGTGGAGCCATTGTGATGTCACATATCAGTATCTGATTGCTAAAACTGCTATCCTGATTAACAGGGGTCATTGGAGGAAAACGCTCTAAAGCACACCCTGTTTTATTGTTTGTTTTACTCAAAATGAGCCCACAATTTACACGATAACATCATGCTGCATAGAAGAAAACTTTCAAGTAGTGATTGCAACCATGACCTCTGTAGAAACAGATTAACATTTTTATTGGGATAATCAAGAGAGAAGTAGGTTGATTGTTTGATAAACAGACACGAAACCAGCCCCGGATGGCCATTAAAAGGAAAACAGGTTTTAAGAGCTTCCACACTGTTCTCTTGTCACATCTGAAAGGTTCATCAGACTTATATACACAAGTTAAACAAAATGCTCTTTTTAAGACTTGCTTTCTGGGTTTACCACTATAGAACAACTTTGAAATTTGTAGTTTCATTTAAAATATTGCAGTCCATAAGATTCACAATGAAATACAATTTGCTGTTGCCCAACTTTCTCTACTCAACAGCAGGTCTCTGGTTCGAGTTCACGAATGGCTGCTTGTTACCTTAATGGTGCGGTCCCCTGAGGCGGACACAATGTATTTGTCGTCAAAGTCGACCACATTTACAGCAGCCCGATGTCCCACCAGGACACGACGTAGGCTGATGTCAGTCGGAGAGGCCATGTCCCAGACGGCAATTGAGCGATCCTTGGAGCAGGTGACCATCAGGCCGTTGGCAAAACGAAGGTGAAGAACTGCCTCGTTGTGGTGAATCAGTGTGTTCAGTACCTCGCCCGTCGTCACCTCCCACACCCTGCAGAGGAGGTGAGTGTAAGGATGAAGGTGAACAGGATGAAAAAAGGGAAGGAGAGCAACCAAGTGATGAGTGCAAAGGTTACAGAAATGACAAGAAAACGTGGAACGAAGCAGGAAGGAAAAATGCGGATGTGGAATGAGGGAGGGGTGGGTGACAAAGAGGGAAGAAATGACAACGGAATGAGAAGTACATGAGTAGGAAAGAAAAATGAAATGTAACAGTGGGAAGAGTGGTCAAAACGAAAGAAAAGAAGGTAAATGATGGGAAGTGGAAAAGGAATGTAATGGGAGCAAAGGAAAAAGGAAAACAATGGAGACATAAGACAGAATTATGTTTATTAGTTTTACGACGAACACACACAGAAACACAGACACACACATGCACACACAGACCAAAAAGTTGTTACTGAACTGCACTCTTGGGCATTGAGAGTCAAATGCAGAACACACTGGAAAAGCTGACAACTAAACCTACAAACAAAGTGCCTGTCAAGCTGTTGCTATGGAAGTGAAGTCACATTTTCCTTGGATACCACCCAGCCAGTAAGACTGAAGTGTGAAGTAGTAAGAGAATTAATGTGCAGCTTCTGTGTGCAGTAGCCAAGCAAGTGTCAACATACACACACACACACACACAAGCCATGTCATTAAATATCTGCAATAAAACATATCCCACTATCATACACATGTTCAACCCTACTGCTGCAATATAGAAATTAATTTTCAACATTTATGTGCTAAATTTACATTGTTTAAATCAACAGTACTTCACTTGCTTGATACCAGAGATGATTTTGCAATAATTTCAGGTCACTGTTTCAGGCCAAACAAACTAGCTACTGCAGTAAACTTACATAGGCTCAATCTATTTTTCCATATAAATGTGCAATTTGTTAAGTATATGCTTGTCTATCTGACCTAACATGATCTGCCCACTAAAGCATTCCCTTATATTAGAGAATGTGTGCTGCAGTAACACATTTGTTGCGTTATGCCCACGCTCTAACTCTTAAATTCATCTATTCTGCTTCTGTACACAAAAATAACAAACTGGCCTTCACCACTGATTCCATCATCACTTTGACTATTAACCATTTGCCGTTAACTTGTCTTTACTGGTATGTCTTCACTGAGTTATGAACCCAAAAACAAATACGAAAATATGGAGATGGCGCAATTGCTCCGACTTATAACTTGACCACGATACAACCTAAAAATAATAACAGTTGTAGTGTATTTATAAATGTAGATCTGTAGATCTGATTCCCACTGAGTCATGCACATATTCAGTCTCATTAACAGTGAGTAACAACTCTCAATCTTAATCTTGCTGATACAGATTTTGGTCCTAATACAGAACACAGTGCATTTCTTGTACCTGACAGTTGAGTCAGAAGACCCGGTGACAATGACCCTCTCATCATACTGCAGACACAACACTGAGCCTGTGTGACCGGTCAGTATCTTCAGACACTCCAGAGACTGCTTATCCCAGATCTATGATGAGAAAAGAACAGGAGTAGAAATAGGAGGGAAAAAGACAAGAGAAGCAGAGTGAGAGGGAGATAAACAGAGAGAGAGAGAGAGTGAAGACAAATAAGTGGTCATGAAAAGGTTGCAGATTTGGGTCATTCTAAGAATGGCCTACTCTCTGAGCAGTGTTCATGCCCCATTTCCCCACTGCTGTACTGAGCTTTGTATGTGTACGTAAGAGCCATTCAGCTCCTTCCTGGGTGTGCCAGCCTTCTCCAGAACAATAAGAAGACAAATCCACTCTTCTCCTCCCATCCTCCCCTCTTCTTCATCATCTTCTACTCTCCTCTCTCTCCCCTCTCCTCCCAGGCCAGACAGATGAGTTGAAAACACAACAGGTCTGGAGCTGAGCCCATTTATCTGTAATTCACTTGTGTTCTGTCTCAGTGTCTGCTGGTTTATCTCAGCGCCACAGACAATAAGATGATAAGCCATACCGAGCCAAAAGAAAAGATTCAATTCATGAATACACAAATCCAGGTTGGATGAAAACAACCACACACAGCATGCATGCGTTTCTCACTGCCAAAACTTCTGGCTCTCTCTACTGCTGCTGCTTAAATGTACAAATGGGAAGTTAATTATTTTTACATGTTTCCTGTGGGTCAGCAGGACAATCACATACATGTCTGCTGTGTTTTCACTGCCTTCAGCAGCAGGAAAAAAGGGAGTATATTGATATTCTATATTCTGCATAGCTATTAATCAAACAACCTAGAGTCAGGCTCTGCAGAAAGTTTGTGCCTATTAAAGGAAGTTTTTCCTTGCCACTGTTGCCAGGTGCAGGCTTGTGGTGGGGACTGTTCGGTCTGGACCTGCTCTATATGTAAGATAACCTCTGTTAGGATAGGGTGCCGCAAAACTTGAATCAAGCTAAAGAAACAAATGGGATGTGCAGTTGGGAGCTTTAAGATTGAGTAAGTGGTGGGGAAAAGAAGGACTGATGCAATGTGACGGTCAAAGAAGGGATGACCAACCTCAGTCACTAGTTTGGAAACATGAAAAAGTAGAAATTTATTCGTCTAGTATAAAGTTCAGTTGAGTGTGACACGAAGTCAATAAAGTTAAGATGCATTTAACTCCAGAACAAAAAGGATGTCAAAGTGCCATCAGTTGTAATATCAGCCCATGAGATTGTGTTTCCAGGAGCTGTTAGCATTATCCTTTCACCATTCACACTGTCCATTTAATAAAGAGAGAAGTGATTTGACACTAGAACATACAAAAATACCATAATGAAACAGCCGTCAATTCATTTGTAAAACAAAGTACCTCCTAATGCCACCTCAGATTGTCTATGATGTTTAATATAACACATACCTTTATGGAATTGTCCCTAAGGCCACTGATGATCTTGTCATCATCGTACTGGAGACAGTAAACCCCTTTACTATTTTCTGAGCGACACTGAATCCTTTGCAAGTTGTGTCTACCACATCGCCAATTAGCTTCTATAGTCTGGGGGAAAGAGGAAGAAACAATGAAAAAGACCATCAGACACAGAAGGCAACCACTAAGACTGAACGATGACAAGATGGAGGCAAATACGTTATGTAATAATATTAGAGGGAACAGAAACAGATATGGAAAGTTTTCATGAGATTGCTGCAATTAGAATAACTAACACACCAAACTTAATCAAATAGCTGTAATCAACACTTTTTACATGAGCGGAGCAACATTTGTAGAGCCTTCTGTTTAGTTAATACTAAAATCCATCATACCTCTATGTCTTGGATTATCTTGGGATAAAGGGAGTGATAGTAGGAGTTGGGTGGGACTTCTGACGTGCGGTTCTTGAACAGATATTTCTCCCTAGGGCAAGAAAAGTTTGAGAATGATATGTGCTTTGTATTCAGTGAGATTCAGTGACACTCAACACCAACCAAGTATAACTATACTTCCTCAGTATCCTACATTTAAACCAAAACCTAGAATCTAACATGCACACCACAGAAAGCATTTGCTAAATTCTTCCATGGTTGGCCATGGAAGCAAAAAAACAAGATATTACAGCTAACCCTGAATGAACAAATACTTGTCTATTCTCACCACTGGTGTCTCTCAGACAGGCCTTTCCAGAGCGGGTCGGTGCGGACCATCCTTTCAATGAGCTTCTTCCACAGCATTCCCTCAGAAATGACCCTCTGCCACTCCTTACACACCAGCTCTGCCGAGCATAGCGAGCGTGCATCCAGAAAAGAGAGGATGTTCTCTGCTATGTGATCCAAGCCTTGGGCTGGAGAGAGGTAGAGAAGGGGCTAAGTGAGTTCTTGCTGCAAAATTAATAGGCTTTAATCTGGTTGCTTTATCTGTGCCTAGGGATTATTGTTTTCAGATTTTGTTTTCAAAAGTAATCCATGTTTATTGATATTTAGATAAGTTTATGTAAATTGCTTTAGAAAGTATGAAAAACATCTGTTTTGCAAACTTTTTGTTGTTTTTATCCTTTTGGTTCCTATGTTCATTTACTCAGAACTACAATGATTGTCCTGATGCAGCAACAACTTTTAGATGTGCGAACAAACATTAAAACAACTTCAAAAGTAATCTTTTGACAAAATCAGGACATTTTTAAGACAAATCTGTCAACAATTAAAATGAGTCTTATGTGCTGTACAGTCAGTTAGAAACGATGGAACTCTCACTTGAGTGGCTGCTGCTAAACATTCATTCATTCATATCTGTATTTGTACCTGGCAGTGCAGTGATGAAGTCCCTCTGCAGCATGGGTTTGAGGTAGGAGTTGATGTGGCCGTGCTGGTAGTGGCACATACGTGAGATCAGGCGCTCGACAAACTCCACCTGGTCGGCCTCCGACCACTGGTCAAACAGGGCAATGCAGTGTTCCTTTTCCTTTTCGTAGTTCCCCTCTGATGGACGCTTGCGGGACCCCACCACAGGACCATTACTAAGCTGTAAAGATCAGGGGTAAAGATATGTTAAATGTTTTAAAATGAGTCTTTATGCTAGATTAACTGTATCTAGAGACTCTACTCTACTCTTTCTTGAGGAGCATCTTAAACACAGTATTAACTCAATTACCCCCCCCATTTCCTTAAATTTGTGTACTGGGTTAAAGTGGAGACCGAAACTCAAAGTCCTGAGCTTTATAGCTGTCTGTGAAAGGGATCAAGAGGAGGTATTTATTGTTGCAGAATGGACTATTTTCAATTTTCATTGCTATGGAATAAAGCATGTCAAAGGACTAGAAGCCTGCATTGGTGGGGATAGTATGTGTGGGAACAGGAAAAAATTCTTTAAAATAAAAGGCTCATGTCAGCAACATTTGTCAACATAAATGTGAGGATTTCATTTAAGTAGAGGCAGGAAAGAACCAAGATTTCAATAAAAAAAAAACAAAAAAAAAACTATATTATGGTATGCTGTGAATCAAAATTGTTAAAATTTTAATGGCTAACAATGGTTTAACAATTTTGATGTATGTGAAGGTTTTTAACCATAAACCCTAACATATAGAGATTGATGACTGTACAGTTTAAACATTCCTTGCATGGGAGAATTGAATAAAAGCTACTAGTTCATACATTTCATGTCATTCACATACACATTTGAAATACAAAAATCTGAATAAACAGAGCTACACACACACCTTGAGAACTGTGTTCTTCTTTGGCGACAGATCGTCCACGAGGTTCTGTGACTCCATCCCTGATGTGTTCTGTAGAGAAAGAACAAAACAAAGACAAGGGACAGGTTACTGTTTTGTTCCTTTTGCATCTTTGTTAAAGGTGCTGTGAAGCCAGGGCAGCAGTGTGGACAGCGCTGGACACCAAAGTGCCACAAACACAGCCAAGGAAGGGTAACCATCATGGCTTCTGAGGCGTGCACGCACAAACATCCGTGCATACACACACATATGAAGTGGAAAAAACTGAGACTGCAACAAAAGGAATCTATTTGCTTGCTTGTCTGTGATGTAGTCTGGACAGGAAATTAAACTGCAGCATCTTGGGTATGTCACTGGTAGCAGCTCAGGCATGACTACAATGAAACTAAAATCAGATAGTGGTCTGAGAGCATATAGAGATGATTGGGGGGGAGTGCAACCCATGTCTACCATGACTTAAGTCTTGATATGATGTCTTTTACTAAACAGTCTTTTACTATTGCATTGCAAACAATTAAGACAACAGATGCCACACAAGACTGAAGTCATTTATTGAGAGTAATAGTGTGATTGGTTGACCATTTAGCTTTTAGACTTGATAAATAACATCATATTATAATATATTAATAACAAATGAATGTTAAGATTATTTGGTTGTCATGGACAGTTAGGTAGCAAAATCACACAAACATACAAACAACATGAAGACCCGATATCCTTTAAGAGGGTTTAATGTTTAATCTTTTTAGTTGGATATGGACAACTGATGTGAGAGACTGTTTTGAACCATCTGCCTTCTGCAAAATCAACTAGCTCAATCCTAAACTATGAAGATGCTACGGAATACATTGCACAGTCTCCACAAATGAGCAGGAACAGCACAACCTTGCCTGAACATAACTACATGTAAAAAGGTCAAAAAGAGACAACTACATCCTTGTTAACAGATTCTCTATTAAGTTTGGTTTTTGCCACTAAATACTGTATATTACAACTGTTAATCTCTTTTGGGGAAAGGGGACACAGAAGTCCTTTATCTGGGAGAGAGTCAATGCTATCACATATCTGTGTTAGGTGATGACTGAGCCAAGGTCACAGTCTTTGAAAATGGCTATGTTGGCAAAAAAGCTAGAATAGAGGTCTCTCTGTCGATAGTGTATATACTTTGATAACATGCCTGTTAATGCACCTCCAGAGGCCTTAAAAACACGATTATGAAGGTAACTAGATATTCTAGCAGACCTTCTGCAGAAACAGTTATCCATATAACTTAGCAATGCTGCTGAATATGGAGAGCAAAACCAATAGAGATGTTCTCTGTCAGTGGCTGGCACAACCACACAAACAAACAACAAAACAGGTACCAAGACCAAGCGGACAGGACAAGTAGCCAGAATGGGCTTGCTGGTGATGATGATCATGCAGAGCAGAAGAAGAGAAGGAAGGATAAACAAAAAAAAACAACAACAAAAAAAAAAACAGACAGACCAGATTTGGCAAGGCAGGCAGGCAAGCAAGCATGTAGCCTCTCTCAAGCCTCTAGGGCTTGAAGGAAGACCCCCCACCTCGGCCCTCACACCTCCAGGTAGAAGAGGAGAAAACGTTATTCCTCAATGCGGGGTTATTCTCTGGTACTCCATGCATCCAACCCACCACGAACACTAAAGTACTTAGAAAGTACTGTTGTTTACAATTCAGACTCATCTGATTGTATAAGTCCCTAGTTTTCATGACATGGCACAATCATTGCTTGGCTTAGTAAGCTCTCTGGGGTCTAATTTAGATGCAAGAGCTGTGATTAGACATGATTATAAAGTAGTCAATTACAGTTTATAAAGCTCCAGTACTGTTACAAGCAGAGAGAGTAGGTGAGGATGCACCAGAGAAGAACCTGAGAGCAGTATGCTTCCAACAGGGAGGAAAGGACAACGGAAGGTGACGAGGTAGGAGGGTGAGGGGGTGGTGGTTGCTGTCCGCACCAAGGTGGTATGAGGAGTCATGTGAAGTGGGTGAAGAAAAGTGAAGGGTGATGTGATGGCAAGGGAGGAAGGGAGGGTAGAGGAGGAGGAGCAGCAGAATTAAGAGGAGAGAGGCAGAACCTGGTTGTGAGCCCGGGTGGAGGGGATGCTCTGCAGGCACCTGAGTGCACACAAACTCTCAGCCACCGAGGAGCAGCCCAGCCAGAGAGAGCGAGGCACAGAGCACTGTGTGAAAGAGAGAGAGGAAGGGAGGAAGGGAGGAGGAGGACGAAGTGGACAGGGTGAGGGAGGAAGAGAAAGGGAAGAGCAAGAGACCAGAGATGAGAAGAAAAGGAAAAGTAGAGGGGGGTTTATGAGTGAAATTGGAGGGAGGAAACCAAAGGAGTTGAGTGAATGGAGGGATCAATGAATGGAAAGATGGACGGAAGTGGTGAGAAGTTGGTCAGGGAGGAACAGGGGGAGTGTGAAAATGTGCAAGAATTCAAAAATAATGGACAAATAAATAAACAGGTAAATAAGGTTTGGTTGAAAGGGGGTGGTGGGTGTGTAACCATCAAAAGTGAGGAAAGAAGAAGAAGGGAGGAGGTCGGGGATAGTGAGGGGAAAAACCAGTATTAGAGCTACACACACATTGGCACAGTGAGCGCAGGAACACACACTCCTTCACACACAAGATACAGACTGATAAACATACACACAGAAGCATTATTAGACATGAACTGGGTGGGGATAGGTAGAGGAGGGGGGAGGGCAATTGGATTAATTGTCAATTATCAACTGTCACTATTGTTTTGACAGAAATCCCACCCACTGTTCTGCCATCCCCACTCTCATGAGTGGTTAGTGAAAAACACTGGGACAAACAAATTAAAATTAAAATTAATTACACAGACACAATCGAGAGGCCTGAATGATGACTGTTCCCTAACACTTCACAATTGCATAATGATTACTTCTACATTGAGTATATAATGAAAAATGTGTATCACCCTTTACAGTGAAAGAAAATAGCACAGTGAAATTTAATAGAATCACTGGGCGACTTATAATTTGTCACAAATTATTATTCACATGATATAAACAATAATAATTCATTTTCAACATTAATTTATTATCTGTGTACGTGCTCAGATGGTTCTCTTTTCAGTATTTAAAATCATTTTATAAACAAAGTCAAAATAAAGGTCAGGCAATAAATTACGGGTCTTGGAGAAAGCATATATACCATATCTTCAATTTTCTGTCTTCTGCGTGATTATAAAAGCTCTTTAAAGCTGATGATCTTTTAAACATGTTCAGTAAGTCTGGTGATGGGAAGCCTAATTAAATAATTTATTTCATAACGTACATTTAGTTTGTCTTAACGACGCTTATTCGCTGTCTATAAACATAAGCAGTGATGGTGTGTTGGACACTTTAGCAGAAATAGACATGAACGATTCAGTCAAAGGTAGGTTTGTGTCCCACGTCACATCCATATAATTTACTAGATTTTATGACGTGATAGTTTGTAGGCCCAATTTGCTTTGACAAAGGCAAATATACCTATTATAATTAAATTGTCTGTCAGAGAAACTGAGGACTGTGTGGCATTTGAGACATGAAAAACGAATACTAGCTAAACAAAAGCTAACTGTAACTCTAGCTAAGTGTACGTACTTGTCAAAACACATTTCTGCCTCATATTAAATTATAGACGTCTTCCTTACTACCACTTTGACCCCTGTACTGTTAATGTTAAGGTTAGCTAGTAGTTAGTAAGCTAGCATTAGCCTACATGGCTAGCTCAAAAAGAAATAATCATTTTACAAGAAAACTCCGTTACTCGTTGACCTAATCTAGTCGTTTGTGAAGAAAAACGTTTTTATAATGATTATTTATGTTTCTGGTAACAAATGTAGCTCGTACCACCAACACCAATTGACTGTTTTGGTATGGTAATGGATGTCAAGTATACCTAGCGTTTTTAGCATGCTAGCTATTAAGCTAATTGCTACTTCGCTAATCGTGGTAACGCTAACGTTATGTGAATGAAAACGCGATACACTTCCTTCTACGCACTTTGAAAATATAAACAGACAAGCAGCACATTGTTGCGATTTTAACAACATTCCGTTGTATTACTGAATCAGTCGGACTGTTCCACACATATGTCACCAAGTAGGCAGTCTTAACATAAAGTAGATAATATAACATACCCATAAATTTACGTGGTTCATCGCCTTCTAGCATGCGTTAGCTCGATGGCTAAGTATCAGACAGGGCCCAGTTAAAGTGGCGCAGCGTCACCGCAGTGAACGCTACCCCGAGAATCCTCGGCTGTCTTCGGCCGACGACTGAAAAATAAACCTTTAATTAACCCGCTTTTTGCCAATATTATCCAAAACAACATATAATTTAGGTTCACCAGACGTTGACATTAAGGTCTGGTTTATCAATCCACACACTACGCGTAGTATCCGTAGCGAAATGTATCGATAATTTCAGGCCCTCCCTCTGGTTTCTGGTTCCCCCTCCTTTCTCCTCCACCTCTCCCGACAAGCCGCTTCAGCCCATTCCTGCCGTCGAGTCGAGCCTCGGCGCTTCTCGCAATATACGAGTGATACTGAACACTTAGGATGTTCAGGATGCCATAAAGAAAAGAGTCTTACCATCAGTTCCAACGTTTTGTCCTCCATCTCCGGCTCCATGTTGACGATCCCCCCCGAAACTCGCTCTGAAAATGGAAACCCAGCCCTGCGTCGGCGGCCCGCAAATGCAGAGACGTCATTCACTTCGCTCAACCACACAGCTTTGGTAGGGCAGTGTCAAAAGGGTGGGTGGGGGATGGGAACGCCCATGCAACGAAGAGACGTGCTGATAGGTCTGATTTTGTCAAAAGGGGCGTGATTTCGCAGCTTTGCCTTTTATTGATTGGCTAACCGTGCTACCAAGGCTTCCCCGGTGACTCCCCCAAACAAAAGGGCAAATGGATGGAGATGCTGTTGCTATCCTGAAGAGGAATACACTAAGGCAAAATCAATCATCCGCATAGCTTTGCTATAAGATGCTGCAGGATGTCGCCTATTTTAATGTCATGTGTGATTAAGTGAAATAGTAACTTGAATTCATCTCCATTAAATAGAAAGACAATGCAATGATTAAAGACTCTGTATTACTGAAGCTTTGTTATGATTTGGTTAACTACACGTTTGAATTTAAGTTTAGGTTGTTTCAGTTCCTTTTTTTGTCAAATTGCATATTTTAAAAAATCCACAGTGGATGATGCATAGTTAGAACAAATGAGTGATTAAGAATATGATAATGGTTACACAAGGTGCTGCTTGCAATTGAAAAAAGGTACTGAATTA
Organism: Datnioides undecimradiatus; assembly: GCA_008933995.1. NCBI lineage: Eukaryota > Metazoa > Chordata > Actinopteri > Lobotiformes > Datnioididae > Datnioides > Datnioides undecimradiatus. Next base: position 72,467 of record WARS01000014.1, read on the forward strand.
ACTGGGTAAATTTCAGCATAAAGCCTGGAACTGCAGGATCATGGATTGATGTTAAGACCTGTTCCAGGCTTTACTCAACAAAGTAATCCAGAAAACTCAGAAAAGCCAGACATGCACACCTTCAATTAATCATGTTACCTTGGTTCACCTTTGTTGATGCTTTCTAATGAATCCCACGAGTTTAAGAAATATGGTTGACAGAACATATGTTTGAATTACTCACATCCTGAGGTCCAATAGCTGTAGCATTATCTTCACAGGTCATATTTAATTATTTAATGCCCAGGGTGTTGTTTCCTTCTTAAACATCCTGTCTGAAAATTCATGAAAGAAAGCTCCTAAATGCAGTTTTACTTCCTTAAGAAAAATAGATGTTTGGGGTTTTAATAAGGCCATTCAATAACAGGTCTTTGAGTTGTTCTGTTATCACATCTATCCTAAGAGAGTTATGTACAAAATCGTATCTATATCTTTAATCTAAACAAATATTTGTTTACAAGAAGATATAAGATTAATTTATACATGTAATCAAACTGAAATTTGTAACTGGGATTGGTAATCTTGACAAATGGGTTTCATTTAATCTGAACATACATTAAGGGGATCCTAGGGAATACCTATGTCCAAGAGATCTAAATGTGACTCAAACCACAAAAAGTTCTCATGCATACTTTTCATTTGCAAGACTAATCACTATATATTCATTTAAACTCAGGGACACAGAGGTAAAAGTAAGCTTTTCGAGGAAGTGGACAGACACAGCATAGGATTGAGACCACAGCAGATGAGGAGGTAGCAATGGTTTTCAGCAGTTCAAATTTAATACTTTGTCCCCCTTTCTCTACAGAAACCCAGGTAAAAAAAATCCCCCACTCTCATAAAATACAACAGCAGCAGTTACCAGTAAAAAAATGAAATGCAAAAGAAAAAAAAGAAGAGAGAGAAAGCATTGAAGGGAGAAGAGAGAGAGGGTAGGGACATGATGAGGCAAGAAAGGAAAATATATTTTCTATATGTGAGGAGTGAGTCCAAAGTTCATCTTCAGACCGGGATGGGGACAGCGAGGAATCTGGGAACTTGCTGTTGTGTTCATTCAAAATGGAGGGGAGGAGAGAAAAAAAAAAAGAACAAAAATGAGTCGAGTCCAATCCAACTAGGGGAAGGAACCAGCACTCTAAGGCAGGGATTTATTCAGGAAGGGCTTTCTCCCTCTCTGGATGAAAGAAAATCTCACTCCTCTTCAGCCTGTGTGATGTACTTTGTCTTGTGTACAGATGAAATGTATGTGCAAGTTTGTGTATGCAACAGGTAAATTGGAAGGTGTGTCTGTCATATATATATGGTCAACACGGTTGCACCTCTCACTTGCTGCAAGAGAGGTGGCATTTTTCTTTCCTTATTTCTTCATTCATTCCTTTGCTTTTCTTTTTTCTCCCAATATCAGTCCCCGACTACCTAGTAGTCATCCAAATCAAAGAACTCATCGTCCTCTCCTTGGTACTCCATGCCCTGGAAATCCACCCTGTACCGCAAGATACCTGATGAACACATAGATGATAGATTAGCAAGGGTAATATGATTGCTAGTCAGTTTATGTCATGTTTGGTTAGATCATCACAGCATTAAAGGAAGAATTTGTATTAGGATAAGTTCATCCCCATTAGCTACGCAGTTACGAAAAGGAGTTCCTGAAAATCCAGCTTTTAAGCGCTACTTACTGAATTTCAACAAACAACAATTACTTTCATTTTGATGAGGAAATGTGTAGGAAACTTGTTTGTTTCTTCAATCAAAAAAGTGGTTTAAATAAAGGATACAGAAATCTCATGAACAGCACATTAGAATAAAAAGGTGCTACTTGTAAAATGTAAACCATGCCTAGTGAATAGTAAAATTGAATATTTTGATTGACCTGTTATTACTTATTTATTAAAACACAGTACAAAGACAGTGCAATAACCTTGCTTTAACAATGCTGAATATCTTTATCTCCTATTCACCTCATGTCACTTAAGAACAACTCAGAGGGGAGCCACAAGCCAAGAGGAAGGTGAATCAAAGGAAAAAAAAAGACAGCAAAACGGGAACAGTGTGTCCACTGGTGCTGTATCAAAATCCCCATCAAGAGGGTCAAAATAAGGCGTGCAGAAGAACTTTACTCTGCTGTAGCCAAGTTTATTCCTAAAAGTGGTCTGAGATGGCATCATTTAAGCAGAATTAATAATGGCCATAAACTTCCATGTATAGTTTATCGTTCTCAGGTCAAGGAGTGAAGCTGATGATTATTATTAGCCCGTGACATTCTTGCAATCACATTGCCTTGGATATCAATGTCTTCATTGTTGCTGACCTCAGCACAAAGTGAATTTAGGTAGAGTTGCTTATATGTGCTCTGCAACAGGGCATGCAACATATAACCTGACAGCATACTCTTGATTATACTATGACAAAGTTGTTTTGTGGCTTAATTTGTTTTCTACACTATTACCAGTGGCAAAGGAATATAGTGGGTAGGAAAGAAAAAGAAAAGGCTTTCTAAAAGGTTCATGAGCAATAGTACATCTCATCACTGAGCCAGAAAAAAAACATCTCCATTCTTCCTAACTTGATGTTGTAAAAAAAAAAATATAATTCCACTGCCATAAACCCTATTGAAAACAATAGTATGCTCACCCCCAATGCCTCCAAAGCCCTTGACAAACTGGGATCCTTCCTGGCTCTTGTCTGTGACTATCTCCAATGTGGCTCCAAATTTCTTGTAGTTGTTGGCAAACCACTCCAGCAGTGGCATGCTCTCGATCAGCTCATGTTCCTGCCCCGTCTAGAAACACAATCAGAGTCAGGAACATATGACACGATGGGTAATGGGTCTAACATAAATCCCTTCCTTCTTTCTTTGTGCTTACCTCCTTGTCTGTAAAATGAGACTTGTCTTTCTCTTGCTCCGGCGTTAAGTACAAAGTCTTCTCATCTAAAAATCATAAAGGAGAGACGAGAAGATTATAACATAATCATAATTTTTACTGCATTGGTCCTCATCGATATATTTGTAGTTTGTGTACCATTCTCTGCTCCGTTGCTCTCTGCCCCATGCACACGAAGAATGTAGCGCATGGTGTCTAAGTTCTCATAGACTATGAGGATCTCCACTGCTCCCATCTCCAGGGCTTTGAGTGTGTCCTCTACACCAAAACAGTACTTCCCTGTATCCTGACTGATCTCATCGAAGTACCGCCCTGCAGAGATAACCATTAAGAAAAAATCTCTAACACAACAAAAGTTTTTGTTTCATGTAGATGCTACTAGTGATATCTGAAAACAATTGTTCAAATGTTTTAATATGACAACTCACCTATGAGCTTCTTCTCCTGGATGAACTTGACATTAGATAGAACCTCTGCTGAGAGCTCAATAGCCTGGTTGAAACCATTCTCGCCCCCATATGAAATATCCACCAACTTCAGAACCTTGGCCTGTAACCTCTGTCAAAAACACACATATAAGTTAAATATACTATACGGATACACACACAGGCAAGAAGTAATTTAACCTGAGGCCTGTTTAATATCAATAGCCATTTAATCCTTTCTTCCAACAAAAAATCTTTCATATTTTCTTAACAGAACATGCACAGGCACAAACTTACTGGGTCAAACATGTCCGACTGGCTGAGCTCAGTCTTGAAGTCAGCAGAACCAGCCAAGACCATTCCTGCAACATTGACTTTGTCATTGGAAACAAAGAGCTGGACAGCCGTCTCAGCCACTTTTCTCACATAGTTGTGTCTCTTCTCCATTCTCAGACGAGCAAAACGCAGAGCAGACTGCCCTCCTCTGCCTGAAGGAAAAATAGAAAGACACTGTCTTTAGAATGCTCAGGATACTCTTAACTCTCTAAATTTCCTAGTGTGCAAATGAGAAGTTCGGTGTTGCGTTAGCATTGGTGGTCAGTACCGTGCTTCTTAGGTAGGTCCACAGTGAACTTATGTAGCACCTCCCTGGTGTTGCCCTGCAGTGTGCCAAACAGTGCCCCACTACCGTCGATCACAATAAAGCCAAACTTGCTGTCGTCAGAAAGCAGGGCTGTCAATGCCTGCGTTATGGGGGAGTGCGGGAAGAATTGATTAGGAGAATGTGAAAGAAAGAAGGCATTATTTAGACACCCATGTTTATGTCCCATGAACTTTCTCTGCAAGAAAAGTATAAGCAGACACGGAAGCTGAGAAAAAGCTCTCACCTCAGTGTGGAACTTATTGTCGCAGAGGTACAGGGAGGTGTTGATTGGTTTAAAAGGCTCAAAGTCGATATTGACTTTTTTCTCCTTGCCTTCCTCTGTCACAATGGTGCCACAATATACAACCAAACCATTTGGTGGCACTGAAAAAACAGGAAATGTCAGAGGCCAATGGATTAGATTTTTTAATAGATGCATTAACAGTACAAAGGTTCTGGAGAAGAAGCCACCATCATCAGGTTTTCTCAAATATGTTATTACACACATTGCTCTTGCAGGTCTTTACCCAGTTAAACACTTTATTCACTTACTTGATACAAGCATAAAGGAAGTACATGATGCAAAATACATATTACCACAAATTAAAAATTGCTGAGAAGTAATATGTTGAACACTTTCTTTTATTAAACTGTCAATTCAGTCAAGACCTATTTTGACTGAATACACGTCTAAAAATATGGGCATAACAATTCACAAGAACAAAAATCATAATTAGTGTGCAGCTTACTTACTAAATCTGATAATATGGCTTTTACTGGCAAGACAGGGAATTTTTTAAATGTAAAGACATACTGATGAGAATTCTTTCTGTCAAAAGATGAAAAATAAAATCCCACAGGAAAGTCAAGGATTAATTTGGGTTATATCTATTTTTTTATGTAACACATACCCTTGTTGTAGAGTTTTAGTCTTTGCTGTACAGAGGTGATGGCCCCGAGTACAGAGAGCCTGTTGACTCGACTCTTGATGTTGGAAGCAGTTCCAAACTCATCAGCCAACATCTTGGCCACTCTGGATATCTGGTCCTTGGGAGGGATGATCAGTGAGATCATACTGGTGCCATTACTATACAGAGAGAAAAGATTTATAATGTTAGCGCTTAAACTTACACTTGGGTTTACAACAACTCAGGGCGCTAGGGGATACAGTACCTAACACACTGTAAATAGTGTAACAGAATGTCACTGGTAAAGCACCACAACAATGGAATTCATATCTATGTCAACGTGACACTGCCACCAATTATAATCAACTTTGCTTATTTGAAGCAGTCCAATCCATTACCTTCAAGTTACCCCCCCTCTCATCTCATTTAGTAAACACACAACTCTCACTTGTAAAATATCACCTTGACAAATAGTGAAAGGCTGGGGGACAAACAGGGTGGGCTTACAAACTCTGCCCTTGAAGCTGAGGACTGAGTTTCAGTTCCACTGCTCCACGCTTTGTCCCCATTCACTACCTATCAAGAGACAAAGCATGCCAGTACAGGCTAATACTGCAGGCGCGCGCGCGCGCGCACACACACACACACACACACAGGTAGCAGCAGCTGGATGAATGTAGGGCAAATGGTCAACTGTGTGTATGACATGGCAGGCGGTGGAGCACAGAACAGCAAATTCTGCGCAGCACTAAACGACAAGCTGTCGCAGGGCAAGCTACAAGCCAGTGGAGCAACACCCTCATTTCACATGTCGTGTTTGATAATACAAGAGAGCCCACAGTGTCCCTTAAAGCAAACATCTGATCTCTAATTCTTTTCAGATGACCATTTTGTAATGTGAGCCGGTAATGCTTTAATGCAACGCCGAATAGCTCGACTGCCATGAGGGAACTGACTTGGTTGACTTCGAGCAATAAAGAAACTCTTTCTATATGATCTACGTACATAAAGGCCATCAAAACGCTATTTAAGGTCGTCTAATGAGTTATGTAGACGTCCAATTGTAGGCTAGCCGGCCTTCCTTCCTCATCAACGTGCTTTCTTGTTAAAGATACCCATGGCGGCCTCATTACAGAGATGACGTCTATTAGCGGGTGTCATTAGCAACATAGCATTACCGTTATTAGCTTTAAAACGCTGCCATTTGTGGGACATGAAACCACATTTTGCGCAGTGTCACCCATAATACACAGTCGCGTACAAATCAAAACGCGTGTATCGCCAAAGTAACACAACATGTCCTACCCCAAAACGCGCTATATGCGACAGCTAATAGCGCTTAGCAATTAGCATGATAGCACCAAAAGCTACGGGAGGCTAAGTTAGCTATGCTAAGCTAACCACTCCCAAATTCGGCCCCAGTTGCCCGATCTCCAGCTGTTGCGGCGATCAACATTCACACCATCAGCCGAAACAATAAACCCTAGTTCAGTTGGCCTGGCCACTACATCGATGCACAGCACAAATCGTTTTCTTACCCACGAGCAGCTTCCAAACTTTTGATCAGCTTCTTGATTTTCCATATCTCCACGTTCCTGTCCGCCGCGCTGGGGTCGTCCGCCATCTTTCTGCTGTAATCGCTTCAGCACCTGAAAAGACGTGGAAAAAGAGCTGTAACCAGCTAGTAACCAGATCTACCGATGCTTGCAGTCTTATTAGGCTGACAAAATGAATGTCCTAATAAGCCAGATCAGGTACCTCTCCTAACTAGCGGCGCGGTGTCCGTTGAGGCACCTGACCAGTACTGGCAGCTGGACTGACCGTGAGAGAAAGACTTTACCCGGGCTGTCTGTGTTAGTACAGTGCGCGGAGAATAACAGGCCTACAGTCTGCCAGGCCCTAGCGTCCACCCTGTTCTTATCTAATACGACCTACTTTCCCCCCGTTTTCCTGGAAACCAACTGCTAAATTTTCAAACGTCAAGTACATATCGACATAAATGGAGTCGGTACGGTACCTGCCTCGGACAACGCCGCTCCGCTCCGCTATCTGTCAGCTGCGCTACGTCGAGTCGGTGGTCCGAGGAGTGACGTTGCCTTCCCGACCGGTTTCTCTCTCCTCCACACGCTGCGCGTGGTGCTATCGATGGGGCTCACATGTGGGAGGTGGTTAGAATTGTGGCGTTCACTTCCTGGAAACCACATAGAAACCAATGAGAGCTCGTAGACTGTACGTCAATCATAAAAATCGAAACAACAATTGGACAGAAAATACAAACTCAGTCGAGGATCAGTGGACGCATGTATCTATGAATTGTAGTTACAGTAATGTAACTCAATGGGCAGAGTTTACCAGGCCGGCACAGACATTACTTTTCTCTTGCCTCCCTTAAAGATTGTTATTTTATCTAAACTTCTGTCCCCGTCTTGGTGTAGTTCTTTATAGCCAATGCATTGAATTCCCACAAGACTTCTTCAGATTTCCCATAAATATTTAGTGTCAAGAGTGACATCTGCTGGCCACTTTGAGACCATGTTTGTTAGATAAGTTCTACTTTCCAACCAGGATCAAGCACATCAGCTCAAAAAATTCCTATTTTCGAAACAATATGAATATGATGTTGTATTAAATTCCACATGTCTAACTGTTAAAAGAACATTATGACAAGGTTTTACTTAAAACTTTCTCTCAAACCCTTTAATAATGTTCATATGAATAAAGTTTTACCAGAAAGTAGGTTAACTGAGGCCAGGGGGACTGCCTGTGGTGACTATGTGTTCTGAACAATTCAGCAGTAGTGGTTTTCTAACAATTTAAAACCTGTAAATACTACATGATTTACCTTTTTTACATAATATTCATTACCTTCCATTGTCTACAGTATCAATTCATATGCTTATCAACCAGATTTCAAAATTAAGTGCCACATTGTGTGATGTAACTAGTGTCTTGACACATATGGGTGTTTTCTTTTGTGTATTCAAGTCAGCAGGGTTTAGCCATCCTTTTGGCCTATGAGTGTTGCAACAATGTGGCTTCTAAACTGCTGAGGAGGCAATTTCAAGCCAGAGAAAGGTCGGCTGTCCAATTAGTGTGACTGGTGGTGTAGAAGGTTTTTCTAAAGATAAAAACAGTGTTTCAACCAGGCAATTCAGTAATCTAATTACCTTCTGCTGTTGAGGTTGATGATGCAGATGCAAATTATTGGGTTAGATGTGGGTGAGCTATGTGTAAGTCTGAGACTGCAGTTTGAGTACAGTGTAACTACAGTTCTTATTAAAGGTTATAGTTACCTCTGCAACACAGCAATTAACTGCTGAGCCTAGCAGGTCATACTTAGTGAGACACATAACTTTGACATTTTGTACTTTTTGCAGAGGGAAAAGAGGAGCTATAAATATTCATCCTGAAATCTGATTTAGTTAACAGTTATTGTTGTTTTTTGTTTACTATAGCAGCATATTTGTTATTATAAGATTTTTAAGTAAGTTATTTTAAGTCCCATCTGTGAGTTGGTCATCAATCCTATGTGTTTTTCAACAACTGATTTTTTTTTTTGCAATAGCAAGAAGTAAATGTGGACAGTTGATGCCTTCTCTCCTTGTCAATTACAGAGAAAAGTTGGGCAAAACACTCACGAGTAAACCATTCAAATATACATCAAATAACCTCTTTGGACTTTTATAACATTTTTAAACTTTTAATTGTAGATTAATTGTAGATTTCCAAAAAATATCAAAGTGTAAAATAGCAACATTTATATGGGGACAAGTCTGAAGTGTTTTCCATTTCACTGGAAGAGCTACACAGTGGCATCCTTCTTTTTTCTTTTATATGGTGCAGTAGTGAAAGAATACAATGGCCTGTACACATTTACACCACTAGATGACAGCATTGGTTAAAGGACAAATGAATGACTTCTACAGCGTCTCACTTGTTTTTATTAGTTGATAAAGGAACATTTTATTCCTGGAGGTTCTGTTTTCTTGTATTTCTTGATGAGGCACTCAGAAGTCAGGTCTTGTTGTGTATTTATTGTACTAGTTGTGTGGTGTGTTTTTTTTAGACTTCATTATATTACCTGACGTTAGATATTAGTGAGAGTTCTGTGAATTGTGAATGTTTTGATCAGAACAAACATCTGTTTTTGCATGACGGAACAGCCCAAGAATAATCCCTGTGGTATCACCCATTTCTGATGAGTGGGTGGAGCTTTTGTCTGGATCTGACACTCACATGATGGCTACATCATGGAGAAAAAAGTGAAAGAGCAGTTTGTGCAACTGACTGCCTCCAAAATTGTCCAGCTCCGGTGTCGATGCCAATCCATCACCATCTGTCGCCCATCAGAGCTGTAATGATCTGTCGCTTAGAAATAGATGGTGCTTGCTGTGCTGTGGATAGCAGCAGTGCTGACCAGGACCTCTATTTCTCATTTCACATAGTCTTCATATATAAGCATTCAGATTAGCAGTAAAAGTTGACAGGTTGTGCGCCCCTCAGCCTTTGTAGCTAAATAAGAAATTGTTTGGGTTTTTTTTTTTTATAAGATCAGCAAGGACAGAAGAGGTTTCAGCCACTTTCCTTTCAGCCTGTGGCCAAATTTTTTGGTAGTAAAAAATAACTTCCCAGGTTCCTAGCTGTTAGAGAAATCTAAAACTGTTGTTTTATAGTTTAAATTTGTGTAAATTTAATGTCAGACATTGTTTAAAATATTTTCAACATGAAATATAGCAGAACCTGTAAACCAACTAAGATCATTATTGTCTTGTTCTCAAAAATAGCAGTTTTTCCATGATCACAATTTAAATGCCAAAATCGCTACCTGCCATTTTGAAGTGCTTCTCAGATATACTGCATGTGTAGAATGCAGATGTATTAACTATTAAAGTATTAAGTATGAACAGTATATTGTTTACTCTTTTATATGCACTTTGGACATACTCAAATCCTTTATTAAACACACCTTTTTGCATGTTTTTTGCTTTTGTCTTGACTATTTTGCAATTTGTGAGGTTTTATACTCTTTAGCTGTGTGTTTAACTGTGTGGGATTTTTTCGTATTTGTGATAAATAAAAATTAAAAATTAAATTAAAATCTAAAATTAAACGTGAACTATGTGACACTAGTGACTTACTTAAAACAAACTTTGAAATAAATTGGTGCTTATTGGGTAGCTATAATTTTGTGCAGTATGATGTGTTCTATTCCACTAAGGCCTCTCTTTTGATTCCAGGAAAAAGGTGCATGTCTCTGCATGTCTCTTCAAAACTAATAGTTTGTGCCTAGGGGACAGTGAATTCTAATAAATGAATTAAGCTATCTGAGAGCATTGCAGTTTGCTTAAACTGTGGAGTATCTTGGATAAGGTATTGCAGCCTCAGCAGGTAAGATTTACTGACTTCCTCACATATAGCCACCTGCATTAAGTGTTCAGTATATGTATACCTCATGTAGCTGCCCTTTCCATAACAGTCTGTGTTGTGACAGTGACCAGGCCATAACAAGGGAGTGCTAAGGGTGTGTGATTGGTGTACATAGGTATGCATGTGGGACAGATATGGGAAGCGTGACCCACAGCAGATGCAACCAGGTTCACAGGGCTCTATTTTCCCATCTGTGGCCATCTGCTTCAGTGGAGGTGAGGGGAGAGAGGGATGAGTGAAGGTGGAAGGAGGGACTCTCAGGGGCATTCAAGAACACAGACTTGCTTGTCATACCTAAGCAAGGTAAGTACAGTAAAAAGACAGATGCATCCAAACAGACACTTCTATGAAGAGGTGTTTAGTTACATAATCCGAAGAACCACAGAGAATCAACATCCTAGACCTGCAAAAGTTAGTCAAATAGACATTAAACAAATCAAAGCTCTGTGATACCTGTTTCCCTGACAAACTTTGACTTGTTAAAGCTCTGATGCTTCTCCTCCCATGAAAACTTCATTTGCTGCTCAGTATGTGCAGTGCAGCTCTGAACGCAGATGCAGAAACCTTTGAACTCCTTAGAGGGAATTAAGCAGCACATACTCTCTGCTGACTCACTAATCTGTGACTCAGTATGTGTCTGTCTCTCAGGCTCTCTTTCTCCTACCCCCAGTTAAAAGAGAGGATAATAATCATCAGCACTTCAATAGCTTTCTTATGACTTCAACCAATTTTCTTAGGACTTGCTGTATGAAGATGAGAATGTACAACTGTTGGCATTTGCCAGCCATCTGCTGTGTGCCACTGTTGGTTTTGATTCTGGGAGTATGTACAACAATTTGGGATTCAAGCAACATGAGTGTTTGGGTGCGAATATGTGTGTGTGTGTGTGTGTGTGTGTGTTAATGCAAATCTCAGAGTTGACATTCTTTTCACACCCCTTGCTCTCTTACTGCTCTCCAAAGAGGCAGAAGGAGATTTATGGATCTGCATACTACTATTAAGCAGATTAATCAAGAATGGAGAGTTGAGGTTGTCATAAATATAAATGAGGTCTTTTGAGGCATAGGGCGAAACATGCAGCATGTCCACACAGTGTAGGTTATTAGGAGTTTATCAGTGCAGTGGATTAAGACCAATAACCTCAATTTAGAGGCCGAGACACACAGTCAGTCTTAATGATGCATTGGAAAGGGGTTAAACCCAAAGGTAATATGGACCAGCTGGCCCACCTACACCACTCACTGACCCAAGGCATAATCCAATTGTCTTTCACGCTTCAGGGAGTGGGGAGTTCAGTGTATTTTGCAGTTTATGTTAGTTTTCAAAACAATTTTTTGCTTTATTGTCTGTTACTATAATGCAGACTAATCAACATAAAAAGAAAAGCAGAATTTCTGAAGCAAGGAATGTGTGCAACCTGTCAATGTTAGCCTGGAGGAGAGGGCTGTACAGTTGTCAACAAATCCAGCTGATAAAGCATGGATGCCACCTATCACTCCCCAAGGAGAGATTACCAGATGCTCCCATCAATCTCACAGCTTTCCCAGGGCCTGATGGTATACCATTTATGCTACAAATCTATACTGGAGAAACAAAAGGGATGTACATGCAGAAAAACACATATTTGTGTATGCAAAAATGTACCAGATCCTTCTGATGGAATGTCTGTTACATCAGCACCTGCAACATGCACAAACAGCAGTTGTTCATTCAATGGCTGTGTTCACACATTCACACATTTAACAAATATTCAAATGTAAAGCAAATTTTTACAAATTGCTTTTTACATAAATCTAGACCACAGAGTCCCAGTGCATTACAAATGTCTACTATGGTGACACTGGATATGCTGAGGTCTTTGTTGTCACTTTCTAAGAAACTCAAGTTTTCATACCAGTGAGTCTAGTACAAGCAGTTATCTACACCATCACTCACGCAGCACAGCTTTTAACCAGTCTGAAACCATTATATCAGAGCAACCACCATGACAACCTCACAAACTGACTGATATGGAAAGAAAGATGGGAAGAGGGGATGAAACGGGAGAAAGATGGTGGAAAACTGATTTTCTTCGAGCTGCATTAATCAAATTGACCACAGAAAGGGCATTATCAGTACAATGGGTTTAATACAGCGTATTAAATGGAGACAAAGGTGTGGCTGTTGAGGCAAGCTTACTTCGAGGGATGATAATGTGAATGATCAAAAGTCTGCATTTGGTGCCATTTGGGTGACATACATACATCTCCGAGTGAAAGTAGGGGGTATAATGCATCACTCACATTAACATAGTATAAACGAGTAATTATGTGAGCTGTCAACCACAGCTTTGTTTCTGCAGGGATTTGCCCAGAGCAGTGCCTGCAACCCACATGTGTTTGTAAGTCTGCTCTGGTGCTTGCAAAAGTGTCAGGGGTATGTATATGTCTGCTGCTGAAATGTGGACACAGAAGAGACCGCATGGGGCAGGTAAATATATTCAGTCAAACACTGTCGCAGTAAAACCAAAGCCTTTTCAGCTCATAATATCAGCATTTCATTAGAATTTCAAAATTGTTAGGAAAGGGTCACTCTTCCTTGAGCCACTCTTGCTTGAAGAGTGACAAGGATCTCCAGGTGAGATCCAGTGGGACTTTTTTGAGTCAAAACTAAAAAAGATGAACGGAACTTTATGCAAGAATTGCTTTTTTGTGTGTATGACTTGGTATCCTCACAGTGTCAGGGTACAGTTCAAACAACTAAAAGCCAGTCTGAGATTTACTCTTGACCAGAATTGCTCCATCACTCTTTTTCTATTCTATTGTAAATGTCCTCTTGAGTCTCTCCTCTTAAATGATGTCTGTACTCAGGATAAGGAGTTAAAACCCATAGTTGGTAGTGTGTGACATCATACCTTTAGAGTTATACATGTGTCATGGAAGATCGTACCTGCTTAACCCATGAAGTAATTAAACAGGTGTAAAGTATTGTTGCTTTAATAGAGATAAGAAAAAAAAGCATTTGCAAATGTGGCAATTTAGTTTTGAATTTATAAAAGACAGATCTGAAATAAGATTTTTTTTCTATTGATACATCAGTTTGTGACTGTAGCCCCTTCATCGGTATCAACTCAGTCTGAATGTGAAGCTGAGAATCAAGTGGAACACAACAGCAAGAAAGTGAGGTTATGTTCATTGGCTGTATTTGTCTCTTAAACGAGTAAATCAATATCTTACATTCAAAAATACAAAAGGCTAATCAATGGAATTGACTCAGTGAAAATGAGGAGCAACTTGTAATAGACGCCAGTGAGCCCTGGTTGGAGGTGAGAAGACAGAAAAAGCTCCACAGGCAGGAGCCAGAAGCACCAATAGATAGAAAGGATGGTGTGTAAAATAGGAAAATGGGAAGTGTAGTTTCATTTAATAACTGTTTGAAATTTTGCAGGAAAACTTGTAGCCACTGTCATTGCAATTAATCCATTAATTAATGTATGACTGGCACGCACTGTTCACTTTTGTTGCAAGCTACTAATTTGACTAAACAAGCAGCACTTTTCTGCTTGAGAAAGGGCTGCGTTTATATAATGCTTTTATGCAAAGCACTTTACAATTTGCCTCTCATTCATCAATTCAAGCACACACTCACACACTGATGGCAGCACCAACCCAAACCATTTACAGCAATTTGGGGTTCAGTGTCCTGCTCGAGGACACTCCAACATGTAGTCCAGACAAACAAGGGACTGAACCCTTTAATTAGTGGATGGCCTGCTGTTCAGCCACATCTGAGTACTTCGATTTAGTAAATACAATACATTTATTGAGCCAGTTAATGAAATGATACTGATTTAAATACATGTGCTATCAGCAGACACATCACTTTCACAGTGAACTTAATGCAAACTTAACTACAAACACATTGCACAAAGATGGTGCGTTAGATGCTTTAATGATAAGAGAAGCCATGAAGATAACTGTTAATCAGAGTGAAGAGTTAAACCCTAGTGCACTTCATTAGATATTCTAAGCTCCATGTAATACTTTTTTACAGCCCGAAGAGATTAATCTTGCTGCTCACCTGAGCAACATGTTAAGCAGAAAACAGAAAGAGAAAACACTTTGCAAACTTCCTGGAAGAAAACATATAATATTTATGGCAGAACGTACAGTAAGCTAGTGCTTCTGGCCTCAAAGACTGAGACGAGAGGTTCTGATCACAAAACACAGAGGAAAGAGACAACACTATGAGGGTAAAAAATGGAAAAAATAAAAGGCAGACGGAAAAAGGTCACATTTTGTATCTACAGGATTGAGAGGTAAAATATAGCAGTTCTTGTTCTTGAAACATATAAGACTATTCTGTGCTTAGATAGAGCAGTGATACCAAACATCCATTTTCATAGTCTCTCTTCAGGTCTTCATCAACTTCAGTAGATCCTGGGCGTGTTGGATCCTTCACAGTTTTGTTTGCCTGGATCATTCTGTGTGAACTCTCTTGGTCAACAAAATTTAGCCCACTGCCAAAATCCCCTGATATGTCCTGCTGCTCGTCTTCAGAGAAATATACTTGTCTTGAATTCTTTCTAGCTGCCCATCATCTCCTCGGGGGAGAACAGATATGAGAGTTTGAGCTTAATGGTTAAAATAACAGCAAACAAACCCACATGTACAGGGGGCAGAGGTAAAAGGAATGACTAAAATTAAAATACGAACCTGTATAAAAAGAAACACAAATTAAGTCTGAAAATATCCTCTCTGACACAATCAACATTATAATGCCAATAGGCATACATCAGAGTGAAAGTAAAGGGTATTTTTAAAAAACAAAACAAAACAAAACAAAACAAAACCCCTCCCCTAAATGCTTCACTCACACTAACATAGTATAAACAAATAATTATGTGAGCTGTTAACTTTGTAGCTTTGTATTCAACTGCAATATAATGTAAAGTATCCCTGCTGTTTTGGTTACCCCATCATTTAGAAGGCAAATCTTTTCAATTAATAAAAGATTTAAGGCCTGAATTGTAACTGCAAATGAGCATCTCCAACAGGCACACATGGAAGAGATTTCCAGGTGGATAGATATTTTTTACTTATATACTTTTTAATTGAATTCTGAATGTGGGGTAAGATTTAAAAAGTGTCACCAAAATGTTCTCTGACTGCTCTTATAATGAGCTAAAACTATGATTTAAATCTTGCTATTATTCTTTGAAAGTAGTCACATTGTGCAGTGATACACCGCGCCCACAGCTCCTGCTACACTTGGATTGCTCCCTAGAATACCCTAAAGTGACTTTGCCCACATCCCAGGTTGTTTGTGCAAAGTTTCCTCCCACAGATCCATCAGAAAGGTGAAGTAGTGCTCACCACTTACAATCTGGCCCTAGGGGATGAGTTAAATCAACAACCAGCAGGCCTACCTAATCTGATGCACTTACTTCCCTCTCTGATACTGTGGGCTTTTCCACTGGAGTGAAAGTGGAAGAGTTCTCTTTGCTTTGGGTTGTACTGTGGAATGATCCCTGACGTGAAGCTTGGGTTTGATACAGATGTTTGCTCTCTGCTGACGCAGTGTTGCATAATGTAGACGGACAGGATAGCTGTACCAGACGGTGCTGTGATCAGGAACAACACACACCACCTGAAATCAGTCTGATCGCACCTTATGAACCCAGACAAATTCTGCAACCAAGTCTGCAGCCATTTCAGCTCATGGTTTTGTTCCCTTCTCACAATGCCTCCAGAATTTAGAATTCACTCCTCCCAGCACATCAGCTCACACAAGCAGGTCAAGTGCTTGATATGCAGCATGACAAGATTTTCTGTCAGCAGTTGACTGATCAAACATGAGCTAAAATCATTGGACTGCTAACAATTCATATTGTACATTTCAGGCTCATTCCTATGAATCTGTTTTGGGGTCACTGGAGGCCCCTCATGGTCAAAAAAGACTTTAGGCACCTTAAAATTGTTAATGTCACTGTCATTGTTAAATCACTTTTTGATGTGCCTCTAAACGACAGTACATCTGTAACTATGATGTTCACTATGTTTCAGTATAATCTTTAAAGAGAAGCTTGGTGGGCTGTCTCCAGCAGTCCAGATTACACAGGCAAAAAGATGACAGTCTCACAGCACTCTACCTGGATCAAAGAGTCAACTCTGAGACACGCGCATATTTTGTAAAAACAGGAAAAATCCCAGGTTCCAACATTATGTACGGTGGTATTTTTGTCTGAAATGCCCAGAAAAGAGGAAGGTTAGCATCTTTTTTATCATTGGCGATGAGAGACAAGGGATTATCAGACATTTAAGCAATATAGCATGAAATTCAATTTCAAATTGTACTATACTCAAGTCATTCACATGCCCACACTACCTACAGCCAGTCAACTTCAATAACACAATTACACTCTGTCACGTTGAAGCTATTTCTCAGGCTGTGTATTGTTGTGAAGAGAAGACTGAAGTATAGATGTAATATATGCCACACAGTAATAAATGATTGGCCCATGGAAGATGTACTTGAATTCTTGATTCCTCTAAATGTAAGAAATAAGTAACATCAAATACATGCTGTGTTTATCTTTCAAGTGAGCATGTTGTATCCTTCAACAGGAGTGACAGTCACTTTTCCTTTGAGTCTGGATTACATTGCTTTGGCAAGGCATCCCTACAAACATAGACAATACAGTTTTATACACAGTTTTATTAACAAACATGCAAAAAACATTTTGATACTCACTTTTTTCATTACCCACCATGCTCTCCATCATTTGCCCAATCAAAGTGTTGATTTAAACCACCTTTTAAACTTTTCTTCCAACAAAAACGTGGTGATCCTTAATGTATTATTTTTTCATCCTAACCTGTCCTGCTGCCTCCCTTCTCTTTCCATGTTGTACCTCATTCCCCTTTTCCACTCACTCTCTCTGCATCAGGCAGTACATACACCGATGTTCTCATCACTTTCTGTCTAACTCCTGCAGAGAATGTCCACTGACAATGTCCTATTTTTGAATGGTTTGAGGGTGTGGAAATACCTGCACCATCATGCCTGCATGCCTCACTGTTCAGTACACCCATACTGCTGCATCTTTCATTTCTTCCTCTCTTAACACCTGCTTGCATCTCCTCACCCACCCACTTCATCGGGCTCTGGCAAACTCTCACTCTCTTCTGGAAGAGGTAGCACCATTTGTTTGACAGCTTGTTGTCCTTGGTGGAGATACATGAGTAAAAGGGAGAATTCGTACATATCTCATACTCAGTCAGCTAGATGGCACACTGGTGCTCTGACTGGTCCCCGGAGGCCAAAGTTCATGTTGAGCTTGTTGAACATTCAAAGGTGTGAAATGTTGGTGTCCATGTCTAGAAGCCAGGTGCACTCATAGGGGGACATTTGCTTGGTAGTGTTCTTTGGCACCAACAAAATCACTGTTCCCCATCAAACCTAATCACTGGAATTAACTCCTTGCAACTTTTTCCCCCTTCCCAAAATTAAATTCCAGCTAAAGGGTCACCATGTTTTACACAGTAGTGGGTCCAAAGCAAATCACAGAGAGTGCTTTATGAGGTTACATAACTAAAATTCAAGGGAGTGATTAAAGAGGGTGGGAGTGCTGGGAGAGATGTATCACTGCACAAGGTGACTACTTTGAGGAGATGGTGGTTGGATTTAAAGCAGCTTTGGTTTTTGCTTGTTATAGGCACCGTATCAGAACCTCTTAATAGCACCTTCAATATAATTTCTGTATTGTCATCAGTGTAAAGCCATAAAATTACCTCACAGTTTTAGCCTGTACAAAATTTAGCTGCTCAGCTTTAAACACATCACATCAGTCCAGCTTTAGCTTCTCTTCACTGGTTGCTGAATTAATGCACTTCAAGGTTTAGTTCCCACTTATTGCTGAATTGCTGCTTCCCTATGAGCCAGAGTGCAGCTTCAGAGTCCAGGCTCAAGACCCAGGTAACTGTTCACTTCTGAGAATCTGACGGAACTTATCCTTTAAAAAAAGCTTTTTATTAACACTGGTGCAGTTGTAGTTCCACTGTCCCAATGTCTCTAAGCTGTTTTATAATTACTTTGTTTTTTAGTTCATATTATATCATATTATATTATATCCTAAATACATATCTAATATTTTTGTGGCTATGTAAATTCCTTTTTTAAAAAATAAAATTCATTGTAATTAAATGTATTATAATGTAAATGTTGTCAAAAGGAGCTAGAAACACAATGTTAACAGTTTTTGACAGTTGATGGCAGTGCTTTGCACCATAAAAGTGGCATTTTCAGAACACTTAAGTTAGTTACCAGCTTGCAACCATTTGGTCTTTTGGTGACTCACAGCACACACGCTTTAATGTACTATGTGTGTGTCACAAACAATCAGGCAGTGTATTTTGGTGACACAGACTGGCAAAACTGCATTCACTCAGATCAGAGCAAAGGAACAGGATGCAGCAATGTTTTCTCCATAGAGTCAAACTGATTATGCCACTGTTTTGATCCCTAAAGGGTATGGGTACAATAATGGACCTAAAGACAGGGAGGGTGCCATTATGTACTTCTATGATAACTGGCTCCAGTGACAAGCTTTGGTAGTTCACTCTGTCTGCAGCATATGCCCTTTGTCACAAAGCAATAAGCTTAGTTGCCATGTCATGTGGACACTGCTGTGGATTAACTTTTCTTTGCCATGTACCAATGCTTCCTCTTCCATTCTTTTGTACTAGACAGTATTATAACAGGAAATAGGAATATGGTTGTATTAGCAGTCTGGTGTTGAAGGTTTTTGACATAGATGGACATAGTGATTTTTTTTTTCATCACCAAAAAAGTGTAAATAGTAAACAAGATGAACAGTAGAGGGCAGTAATGCAAAATAAATCACATGCATTACATGTCATTACAGTCAATAACTCAAGAATTAACATAAGGACCCCCACACCCTTGCCACATCTAAAATTTATATAAAATGTTTCTGTTCCGGTGATGGCTGGTTAGAAGTCATGATTTCATGGCAAAACAACTAATATTTTAATACATCCCTGTGGATATTAACAGGGTTAATCAAAATGGAGGGTAACTGTAATAAGGAGGAGGGTTAAGTGGAATAAACTGGTAGAAAACCCTATGGTCACATTTATACCCCCCCCCCACACACACACACAGAGTAAATGTACTCACATTCAGCAGTGGATCCAAAGCTGTCAGAGAATTTCAGGTCTCTGTTTGTGTCCAGGTTTGCATCAGTGCAGGATACAAACACACACACACACGCAAACCCCCAGGCATGAATTAAAGTACAAATGAACAGAGTCAAAAAGAGTAACACACAATTTCTTTTACTCCCTCTTCTTTCCATTTTCTCATTAAACCCTTTCTATGTAATAACACATAATTTGTTGCAAAGTCTTGACTGTTACCATAGAAACACAATCTGATAATTATATCTGACCTGCATATTTAATTTGTGTGTGTGTGTATGTGTGTGAGTCAGTCTCTTCTTTGATCGGCAGCACTAATTGATATACAGAGATGGCAACGTGAAGAAAACACAGGATTTACTCCTGGAAGGAACATGTAATGTTTGTGTGTGTGTTTGTGTGTGTCTGCAATAAGTAAGACTTTAAAAGCTCATCAACAGCTGGTGTGTCAAAGGTGAAAGAAAACATGTACATAACAGGTGAGATTCCAGCATCTTGCAAACACCAACATGTGCATGAATGAAAGTAATTCATTATTAAAAGTGGCTCTAATATAAAACAATCAGAATGAATGAAAAGATAACTGACCCTAGAGTAATGTACTCTCTAAATCAATAGAGGCCATTTATCTTAAAACAAGATTTAAGTAGAAATATCTTCCAAACTCATTTCTACTGACTCGGAAATCGGGTTCATGTCTTGTTCACTTCACTATTCCCTTTCACTCTTTGTCCATTTTCCTTCTTTGACAGTTTTTGGTGTTTGGCCACAAACTTAATTTGTTCGCTTTGACACAGACTCCACTTTTTCTTCCTCTGACTCTCATGCTGCCCTGACTTCTCCCTCTCTCCATCTTTGCCCCTCCACTCTCTTTAGACGTTGCACTGTGGCTCACGACCAGTCTCAGAGGAGCCCTCTTTTCTGTTTCACTTGGCGTAACCCAAATTGTTTTGGACAGGAATGGCGCTTCTGCCTGTGATGGAAGTCCTTTTGCTGGGCAGTGAGTCAGAAAGCGGGAGCAGAAAACATTTGCACACTGGGAGGCACACAAACACACAAAGGACAAGATACACAGAGACAACATGTCCTGTTAACTGCTTCTTTCAAGCGCACAGCAGGGTCAGGCCAGCTTAAAGATGTCAGAGTCACACACACAACTGACTTCAAAGTTGTTCCACAGGGAATACACAGAGAACACTTGTACATTCAGGGCACAAGGGGGCTTAGTGGTTAGAGAGACCTTCAGTAGAAGCCCCTGTGAGGGGAGGCATTCACCCTGCTGAAGTCATCTTAAATGAGACACTGTGTGCCAAGCGGCCCTGAGGGGACTAGACTGCAGCTGATCCTGCACTCTTTGATATGACAGAGGAAAAAACAGAGATCTGTACAAGGATCCATAAATGTTTTCAATTACTGACAGATTAAAGTGCAAAACAACAACAGACAGCTAAATAATTTGAACCTGCTGCAAAAACATCAGTAAATAAGGGAGGGAAAAGACGGCAGGAAAGAAATAAAGGAAACATAAGGGGCAGCACAGTGCCAGGTCGGCAGCTTCTTAGTTTCTAGACTGTGTTCAAACTCTTTTATTATATTAAGAAAGAGACACCACTGGAGGCCAAGGACACACAGACTGCTGCACAAATGTTGATTAGGGAGTAACACAATACTCTAGTGTAGAAATTTTCAGCAGAATATTCATTTATCTATGCTAATGTCGATATCTGACCATTAACAGTCCTGTGTTGGACAATCATTCACGTCACAGCCACGTAAGAACTGTTAATATCTGTTAATATCGTTTGATCTTACTTTCCCTGCTAGATGCTTTATGAGGTTCTCTTTCCCTGCTAGAGGGAACTGCATCAACATCAAATTGGTATTATTAATTTATTTATTACAAAGGTTTATGCAAACAGTTTGAATGGGATGTGGTTAAAGATGTCTTTCTTGGTAAAGGCACAAGTAAACCTAAAGACTTTGTCTTGCTCAGAGTAAAGCAGAAGACAAACAGAGAGCATATGTGAAAGAGCTTTCATAAAACAGGACGAGAGAGGTGGCGAGCAGAGTAATTCATCTTTGCAGTCAAGATGTGTAGGTCATCCATCTGCCCTTTATGCAGAGGTGTCACCATCAAATACAAGAATGGCGCCGAGAAAAGAGAGGGGAGGATGACACGGAGATGGATAGAGCAATAGAGAGAAAGGGGGAGAGGAAAATGGGAAAATGAGATTTAAACAACCATGGGCACAGAGAGAAAGCTGAAGTCTATCTGACCCCAACTGTGCCTATGGATTATGTTTCATATAAAAACATTGAATCCTTGCCATAAATGGGGAATGTCAACTATAATCAAAGACATACAGTACATACCTTTTCATAGTTAACATTTTTGTACAATCGTTAAGTGTTTTACTTCTTTCCTTTTAGCACAGTTGATATATTTGTGAGGCAGGAGTCCGGCCAACTATATTAAACACTATCTGTTCATTGACACGTGTGCAAATGGTGATTTAAACAATGCATAGTATGTCTGACCTTCACTCTCAAGAAATGATTAGTAGAACTAAAGTGTGTTTCTTAATTAAGATGCGTTAATAAAATACAACACAAGGTGGCAGGTACACAGTTGCCTCATCTCGCTGACTTACAAAGATGTCCAGCCAAACGAGTTAGCAAACAATTGTTACTTCATACAATAGGCATTTCTTTTGTGTCATGTTTCTGCCCCCTTGATGAATTCAATTTCAAATTTGCATTTTCACTTTCTTTTAGCTGCATATTAAATACATAAAGTAATTGTTACAGAATATATGAAAGAAGATGATGTGATGGTTTGAATTTGGGGAAGAAGCAGACATGGAGAGAGTGAGGAAAGCCATATGGGGACAGTATATGGACTGAGCAGTGCTGCTGTTTGTGTGTTGAGCGTGTCTGTGTGTGTGTAAAGACATTTGTTTGTTGTATCTCAGGGCTTCACATGGACCAGGGAGGAAGCTGTAGTAAGCAGTCAGGCAGGAAGGTTGTGTGTTTCTCATCAAACACACACTATTGATCTGTGCAACAAGTCAGATATCAAACACGGGATCATGGCCAGGAATTACCCTCCCGCCTTTCCTTTTGTCTTTCTTCCCTCCATGTCTCTCACTCCTTTGTGTTTCATGCGGTATTTGTTACCTCAGATCAATAGGGAACGGATACAAACAAAGCAAAGGAAACACAATATGTCTCTCACTCACTAACACACATGCATTAGTTTTGATTACTTTTGAGGACACAGTGTTGACTCTAATGTATTCACCACTGGCTAAACCAACTGCAGCCCAATTCCACTAAAACAGAAAACCAAACAAGCCATGATAGTAACTACTCTGCTAAATCAGTCAGTCACAAAATATAAATAAGAAATGTCCTCGTCTGTCAGATAGGTGTGTGCCAATTAGACATTTTTTAGTTGATCACTGTATCACTGATGCCACTGTCATTACTCTACAGGCTTCAGACCCAAGCTGAAATACATAAAAAACACCTACTAAGAATCACATTGAATACAAGAATATGAGATTTACAGAGACAGGACTGGTAATTTATTGCATCTTTGATGAACACAATGTGTCGTTTAGGCAGCCATGTAGACACACCATTAGGCACAGAGATGCCCAGTGACATTCTATTATTCACTGCAAACCTAATGCAATGCAAAAAGCAAGATGGGTTACTTCACAATGTAATACAACAGTATAAATCTTGTTTCAAGTAAGCGAGGGGTACAAAATTGTTTGGATAGCTAGAGAAAAAAAATCCAATTACAAAATCCCTCCAACAAGAATAATGAGAAAGGAGATTTTATGTAAATTCTGCCTGTGAGGAGCTGCTAACGAGTTTTATTAAACACAAACATGTTTTACAAAGGCCTTAGCATTCTCCAGTTCAAAAAAATTTCTCATTTAAAACCATAATTTGTACCCTTTCACCTCTCTTTAATGCTTGCTAATGTTGCTTAATGAAATGTGTTGACAAAATAACAGAGCTGTTTACAGCATATTGAATCATCTGTTTAGGACAGGAGGAGGTCGAAGAGAATAAACCCAGGAGATAGATAACCTCACCCTGTCATGGTTGGCATATGCAAATTCTCTTTTTGGGTTAAATTTGTATTAATAAAATACTTCTTAAGAGACCTACTTACTTCATGTAAAACAGAGCAAAAAAGAGAACATGAGAGGACAGAGTACCTGGCATCTTTCTGTAATATCTACATATGGCACCTTTGCCAGCTGGGCATGTGTGTCTATAATTAAGGAGGTAGCATTATCCTTACAGTGAAGGTGGCACGGGCAGAAAAGGACAATGGAAGCAGTGCACAGCACAGAAGCAAGAACAAAGAATAAAAAGGAAGACAGAGAAAACAAAAAAGTTCCATTATTAAAATTTCTTTTGTGGTGGAAAATAATATATTCATTTTTTAAATAACAGCTGTGTACACACCTGTATATGTGGTCTGAAAGTTAGAACAATTAGACAAATATAGTTTAAAGCACAGCCTGCATTTCCCATGAGCACCAAATATGTCTAGACGCAGTCAATCAAAAAGGTCTTCATTTATATCCATAATCAACAAGCTGCCAGTCCACTGCTACTCCACTAATGCTTCAGTCTTAGTCTAAGGTGTTTTTTTCCTTAGGGCGTTAGTGGAAATGAATGCTTTCTCAATGTAAAACTGTACTCAGGGGCAGAAACTTCCAAGACAATGCTACTTAATGTAGCTTTAGAAGCCCAATCCAGGACCCAAAAACACAGGACTGGACATCATCATTGCTACACTGATTGACAAGTCTGTGACAACACAGACGCGACTAAATTTAAGTTATTATTTAAGTCAGTAATGTTTGTAAATGCAGGAGTAAAATAAACCAACAAAATAGCCAATACCTCACAGATCTGTGTGTGCACTTCCTGTAATTTAATAATATACCATGTGCTGATCTTACGGTGGGTGTGGGTCAGCAACTTGTGATTGGTGCAGATGGCTGTCTGGTTGTCACAGATGACAAGCGTTAAGGAGGAGGACGACCTTCATGCAAGGATTCTTCATAACAACAGGATCTACAGATGGGGAGATTCCAAAGCAAAAGAGTACATGTGTATAAAACAGCTTCCAGAATTATATCCTGACTATGACTATGCAAAAATAGTCAGAAGGTTGTCTTAAAGAATAACACCAGTGTGTGCGCAATAGACAAGTATCTGCCAATAATATGGGCCAACTGATATATTGGTCGGGCTCTAGCACAAAACCACACAATTGTTATGATGTTGATTAATGCACACACAAACCATTAACTGCATGGGGTTTGGGAAACTGTTTATCTGTTTCCACTCTTCCTTGTATGCGATACACAGCACAGAAACTAAGCATGTTAAATTTAACTTCTTCTAAAACATCAACACCTTTTTCCACATCAGTCTCCGTGGTAATGTTATCACTGTGGTATCGAGGCACAGCTGGCTGGCATTCAAGGTGACAGAGATCAAAGAGGCTCACTGACTCTGGGCATTATATCATTTCACAGTAGGCTAACAGCTCAAACCCGCTTACAGGTGACAGATGGAAGAAAACAAATGAAGGTGGAAGAAGTTAGAAAAAGAGACCGTGACGATAAAACAGGAAAGAAGGAACAAAACCTAACTCATATAAAACTAAATATAAGAGAGGGAGTTAAAGTTAAGAGACTGGATATAACAACAGAAGTGTAAACTTTGGCATGTTCACCTTACCAATACACTTGTTTGGACAAAGAACATAACAGGAGTGACATAGTGCATGTGCAATGTTTTTTACACGTACTTTACTTTACTTATGTGGCTGAGGAAGAGAGCAGCCATGTTTCCAACGGGGGCATCATGGCGTGTTTTCAAGCCATAGCTGGTCATCAAGTAGTTTATACACACTATTTATACACACTGTGCTGCTGTTTACACACACACACACATATATATACACACACACACACACACACACACACACATACAGTATATATATATACAGTATATATATATATATATATATAATATATACTGTATATATACAGTATTATATATATATATTTGGTCCTGTCAGTTTCACATAATCCCCTGCTTTCCCCCACTTTTCTTTTTTATCACTGAATGTTAAATAAATAAAATAAACATAAGTCATTATATTAAAGCCTGCACATGCATAATATCTGTAAATCACAGCTTTGCATGGCTCAGGCCAGGAGAGTGCCTGGTCACTAGGTGTTGGGTTTCACACTGGGACTCTAAAAAAAGTAGATTACTATTGCAGAATAAAGATGGCAAAAACGTTAGGATGTGACAGAAGGAAAATGAGACCTACAAACATACAATAAAGGTGTCAGAGCTTATTTATGTACAATCACAGAAACAGATCCAATGGGAAGAAACAGTTATTTCCTCTATTGATGTGACAAATTGTGGGGTCTGTAGAAGGTCAAAACTTCACAAAAGCAAATATGCATCACATTTTCTAAAATATGGCAAACTGATATGTCAACCTTTATCCTAATGTTTGGGCTTTTTAATATGGGGCTTGGCCTTCATTCTGTATACCAACACTTGAGGTGACCTGACTTCTTGTCAATTCAAAATGACATTTTCACTGTGAGGAAATGTTAACAAGAATGAGACAGTAGGAAACAAAGGTCTAAAGGTGATTTAACATGATACATGAATGTATTCACCAACACACCTGCACTATCACGGAGACAAACGCTAACAGATTCAGTGAAATACTAAATGCAAAATGTAACCTCATGCCACAGGTGACATAAGGTTTGCAAACATATGATGAATAGTAAGCAGTAAGCTGGGAAAATTCAAATAACCATTTGTGGAAGGCTGAAAGATGAAATGGCTGCATGGCTGAGAAGATGAAGAAGAGAGATGTAGTGACACTGATGAATGCAGAAGAATAGGTCAGGAGAGTAGGCAGGTGTGAGGAGGATAGGTAAAGGAGATGGAAGAAGCATCTCTGAAGAATGATAACTATGAGAAAGGACAGTTTGATCCATTTAAAACTAGAACTCAATTGTAATACAAGATTCACTTCTTACATTGCTCATTCTCCTCTCTTTTCCTCACCTTCATCATATGATTCTTCATCATTTGTTTTACTTATTCAAAATTAATTAAATAACTTAACAGTATCATGACATTGGCCCATTGGCACTGGCATCAGTAAATGTGGTAGCGTAACAGATTTCAGCTAATAAGATTTCTAGCATAATGGTGGTTAGTGCCACTATTCTGTTCTGTGTTTGAATGAAACAGGAGTCTGCTGATGATGAATGACAGCAATGCAGCAAAATAAATGAAATGTAAAGGATTTGAGTGTGAAATGAATGTGAGTGCAATGTGAGAAATAATTTCAGTATGCACAACTCATCTGATCAAAGAGTGTTACATTGTATATGTGAGCATATACATTGCCATTGGATTGGAAATGCTACTTCTTAATGTACCCTGGGTATTGCTCTGGTAACATTACAGAGTAAAATATAATATATGCACAGCGGACAAAGTGCAGATGTGTAACTGATGTTTAAAAGATTACAGTGACCACAGTACATTAAACCTTCTTAACAGTTTGTTCACCATAACAGGAAATTCTGTAAAAAGTCAGCATGGTGAATATCAATGAAGTGTTGCTGGACTACCAGTGGTGGCCAAGGCTTTTTACATGCATCTCCTAGCATTCACCGAATGCCTTTATTAATGTGACCTCATAACATACCCTAGTGCTTGCATAAGTTAATTGTCAACAATGACACATTCATGAACATATAGTTTGCAGGGTTTTTAGTGTGGATCAGCTTACACTTCTTTTGTGCTGGCAAAATAAATAAGTTCAGCTGAATAATGTGTGTTTAATGTAATGCATTATGTATTTCGGGGTGTTGCAGAACCACAAAAATGGAGGGAGGGAATGGGGATTATGCACACTGAAACTAATTAATCGTGGCCTATTAACTGCAGTGGTAAGGGTAATTACATCTGTGATTTACTGTCAGCAAAGAAAACATTAAAATATGAGGCACTGTTGAAGCCTTGGACACCTGAGAGCAGTCCAGGAGAATTGTTTGGAAGGCAGCATTGGGGGACAATGTGTACATAAATTTCGGGACTGTTATGAACGGTCACATTTAGGAAGAAAATACCAGCAACAACATAACTACTTCTATTCACCATAACTTTTTCTGCCTTATCACTATCCCGCTATTGTTTTTTTAACTGCAGTAATCTGAATTTAAAACTTTCTTGGGTAATGAAACTAATGGCAAACAAAGCCACAGCCACAATCATAATGTAAAGCTGTGTGGAGGATGATGATTAGTGGTGGTTGTGTTTAACTTACACATACATCCTGTTATCAAACCTAATTTCAAGCTCCACAGTCATCCAGTCTTCCTTTTTTAGATGCAGCAACACTTCTAACTGGGTTTGTGTCATAAAAATAACATTTCAGACCAAGCTGAAAAATTTAATTACAAGAAAGGTTAAGTGCGAGGCACCTCTGCCTCCCTAGAAACTGTGTTTCTTTATTTATTTCACACCTAATGTGCCTTCAGACAAAAACTGCCTCTGAAAGGAGATAAGATGAAAAACTCTTCCTGAGTCCTCTAATACTGGACGGAATCCAGCACTGATTCGATAATAAAGACAGTCAGAGTGCAAGAGACCAGACCACTTTGCCAACAAGCCCTCTCAGAGAGAAGACAGTGGCTTCTAATTAATTGCTACAGAGCTGGACATGAGTCAGCGTGGTGTTTTTTTACACTCTGTGTGTGTCATGGTGTTTAGTGTGACTGTACTTTTACCTTTTTGAGAAGAACTTAGTTTAGTTTCAGCTCTTCAGAACAAGGATATTTGAAGTGACTTTGGCAGTGCTCATTTTTCAGCCCTAAGTTCAAGGAAAAATTATTTCAGTGTAAGGACTTTAGGGGGTGGAGGTACATGGGTAGGAGTGAAAAGGTATACAAGTGCGTTGTGTTTGCTTGTTGCTAGTGTTTTGTTAAACTTCTTATAGCACCAAGTGAAAGCATACTGAGTGAAAAGTTTAGCATCACTTTCAGTGTTTCATTAACAAAGCAAAGCAGAAAGGACATTGATCCAGCCCTCACACTCCAATGCTCCTCAAGTTGTCCAAAGCTTGACAATGTAGCATCTTTAAGGTCTTACAGTTTCTTCAACCAGATTTAGGTGGCACTATGATTACAATGCAATTTTGGCATGTGGATTTCTTCAGGCTGTGACTTTCATCAACCATGTGAAGTTTCATGGTTCTGCAAGGCTTTTCTGACCACAGTTGATGTAGACCAGGGCACCCAGCTGGGAAGAGCATATTAAAATATGAAACATACTCTGTACATACAGAGTTTCATACATGAAACATACACTGTAACTGAATGTAGACGTCTTTCAGGGCAGGAGTCTTATCAAACATCATCTTTAGGGCTTTTAGGGCAATATACAGTGAAGTTACAACAACTTCCTTATAATGATGCCTTATGATAGCAACGGTGTCCATTGAAAACACACAAGCTTCAGATTAAAGGTCCATAAGGTCATATGGGTTTTCAGAGCAGATTTGTGCAGGTGTGTGAGTGTGATGGTAACTGCTATGTGTAGTACCGGCTCAGATTCACAATAATGCAGTCTAACCTCTCATTCTACTGCAAAGACAGTAACCCTGTTTGCCTAAATGATGAAATCAGAAAGAGGAGACCCTGCTGAGCACATTGTGTGAAATTTGTGTGTGTAGTAACATGTGATGGGAGAGCAGTTTAGAAAAGTAGGTACTTCTGCTTCTCTCCTGAAATTTCTCCTCTCAGTTCACATGGTCGCTGATGTGGCAATTGGGTGGTGCTCCCGTTGCTTGGTATCCTATTAAACTAAAAGTGTAAGTCCTCTATGATTACACATCTGCAACCAGCAAAGGTTAACCTATGTTTTGATGTATTAATTAAGTATGTGTATGAAACTTTTGGAAATAAGAGCAAGCTGAAGAGAAATTTTGAACTGACAAACAAAATCAGAAGGAGAAACAGATCTGGGGGAGAATCTCCTTGTCTCTCTGCTTTGTGAACTGGTCTGACTGTTTGGCCTGTGAGAGGCACTGGAGCAAAGGATGACAGAGAGGGGCAACATCTAGGGAGGCTCTTGGAAGACAGCATGATAGAACAAATTTAATATCCAGAAAATTACTGAACATGGCTCAAATACATGAGGCTGGAATCAAGGAGATAAACAGGTTGTTTTCAATTAGATGTGAAAACAAGCCTGAGTAAGACAGTGTGGGTTTTCCTATCAGCTAATATGTATTTTTGTACTGATCTGTAAATGAGCGTGCTTACTAAAATCACAAGATTGAGGGTAACTGCTCCATTTCATCATGCAGCAAGAAGGGGTTGGCGTTGTTAAGTGATGATCACATGCAAACAAGATGTGAAGACCTCCAAAGCTAATGTGGAAAAAAATCGAGCCACTAGCCTACCTGCATATTAGAATCAGGCAGCAGGCTGGAGGTGCATAAGCAGCTTTCATACATGGATGCTATATTATTGGTCTCACAAGCTTCTCACAAATTGCAATTGCAGTGTGTTTTCTCAAATCAATAATTTCTTCCAGCTACAAAATAAACTTGACCAAACCTAAGCAATGCCTTAATCAATAAATTTTCCTCCTAATAGTTGAGATCAGCTGGTTGTTACAGATTCCTTCAAGTGTGATATTAATCTCATAACAGACACAGGAAAAAGTGGTTGCATTCATAGTCTCTTCTTTTAAAAGAAATTCCCTCTGCATTGCATTAGCTTCATAAAAATGATAACCACCGAAGTCATCTGAAATTTTCTGCTGCCACTTACCCTCCAGCCATCAGGAGTGCAATCTACTTTGACTGGCAGGAGAAACAGCCTCTTCTTAATTGCATATAACTATATTTTGCCAAGGAGATCAGGACTCACTTTCAAGATCAGACTCATATCACTTGTCATTTTTTTCCCTAAGACTGAACAAAAGTTACCCACCACACTACCAAGATTCTGCTTTGGGTTTAACTAAAAGATGTGTCTGATCCCTCTCCAGTGGATGGTCTTTCTTATGCAACGAAAACCAAACTTTTGTAGAGCATCATGTTCCTATGATGGAAGTCAGGGGGCTTGATTTTTTGGCAACAGCTTTTGCTGCCATATTTTACTTCAATCATGAAAACAACAGTGCATCGACTCAAGTTGGAAGCTAAGACCCTGCAGATCTCCAATCAAACACATCAAGCCTCATATCTCAATTTGGCATAAACCTGCCTTGAAGGGTGTGTATGATGTAGCAAATTATCCATTTTGGCACACACAGAAACTGAAATGATCTGTTTGATTACAAAGCATTCAAAAGCTAATCACATGACTTCAGCACTAAGTCCAAAATCTATTCGAGTGATAACAAATGCATTAATCAGATCAACACAAACAATGACCCTATTCACACT
This sequence comes from Datnioides undecimradiatus, assembly GCA_008933995.1. Classification (NCBI taxonomy): domain Eukaryota; kingdom Metazoa; phylum Chordata; class Actinopteri; order Lobotiformes; family Datnioididae; genus Datnioides; species Datnioides undecimradiatus. The sequence goes on from WARS01000014.1 coordinate 103,542, forward strand.
TTGACCTATGGCAAATAGGTGCTTCCAAAGAGCAAATAACAATTACTGAATACTGAAATCATACACCATGCACCACTGAAGAGCGACTGCAAAGTCAGGCTTGTATTTTAACTGCACAAGGCCAAAGAGAAGGACACAAGACTCTCTAGCCATCGACCACTCTTGCACTACCCTGTATTAGTGTAAAGTGGGCAGGGGCTGTTATATAAAGCAAGAGGGCTGCCAAGGTTGTGTAGATGTGGTGATTGGTTTGGCTGTTTAAAAGATTTATAAAAAGACTTGGGCTAAACTTGTGATTCTGTGTGTGGTATGAGAGCTAAAGACTGATGCCTAAGGCAGGGTTAACTTTGTGTGTGTTTCAGTGTGTGACTGTGTGTGTTTGTGTGTATGCGCTTACTCATGTATGTGAGTGTGAGGGTGATATCTTGCCTATCACACAGTCATCCTTGATAGCAGCTATACTCCAGAGTACACTGACTTCAGACAGCCGACTCTCAGCTGCTGACAGACAAGGTTGAAGTGTCACTTTTACCTTTAGTTCAATGACAATGAAAAATTCATTGACAGAATACAAATGACTAATGAGAGCGTGCTCATCTGTGTTTTCCTGGCTGAAACATGGCAGGTGTTGCCAGTGTGCAGCTGGTCTGGCTTTGTCCTTGTAGTAAACTTAATCACTTCTATTCAATGTTTATATGAACAGCATTTGTAGTATGTGCAAAAACACTATGTTACAGTAACAATGTTGCTCCTAAATTACAATGTTGTTCCTCCCATAGTTAAAGAAAAGTATTGAGTGGCGGTGGCACAAAAATGCAAAGACCCAAGGTTTGGCTCCCCCTTTCTTCACTGGAAGAGTGGCTGAAGAGATTCCTGCACTGATCATAAATAAATGCCATCATGAATGGGGTTCTGCATTAAATTAAGAGGTTTCCTACATTGTTTCATGGTGGAAAAAACACTATACTTTTTAGAAATTAAACCATAAAGGTTAGGGAACATAACACACGTTTTACACAGAATATGATATACATTTAATGAGGTATCTTTGATCTTTAATTTATGCTTTCATCTGTGAAACTGATTACAAGACAAGGATGTGGGCGGCTTACTACACCTGCTACATAATTCCATGGCTTGCATGACAACGGCAGAGGAGCCATAATTATCCCATTGTTGTGAGACTGTGTCTACAAAAATCAAAAAGTGTGCCTGAATCAAATTACTGTACCTTAAAAGCCAAGCACTCTCGTCACACTTGAATCACTCCCTGAAAGCCTGTTATGTAACCTTGCAAAGCACTGTCTGCAATGTCCTTTGGAGCTTCTCTTCTGTGTCAAGGTGAGGAGCCTTCAGGTTGAATAAATCAGATGCTCCAGAACAGTGTACCAGAGCTCTCCTTTAACAGTTTCACCCTAGAGAACAAATTCAGGGTGCACAGCCCCACCAAAGTCAGAGGAAACAACCAGCATGCCCCCATGATCTAAGACACCAACTTCCCTCTTCAACACAGCATGTTTTTGGTCTCTGGGTGGCAGCCGATGATGGTCTTCATCCTGACTTTGACAGAGATTTTAATGTCTGCTCTCTGCTGAAGTTTAAGTTCTGTGACACTATGCAAATCTGCTCGGACAGGATCATAGGTGCGCTGGTGTAAAGGGTGACATAATGGCTTGTAACTCTGGTCCTGCTGGTGATCAAACGACCTAACTTGATGTACCATTCTACATCAGTTACAGCTAGCAGCTGCTGCATGCATTTAACCCAGTCATGCTGCATTTAGGAACAGCAGAAACAATCACGTAATTTTGTGATTTCACGTCATGTACACTGCCCATCTCCGTGTTGTCAAGCTGCAATAATCTGCACTCCCTCCTTGATTAACATAATGCTAATCAGCAGCAGAAAAACACAATGCCAGTGGGTCAAAAGATTGATTCTTTGGCACAGATGTAATGCCCCTTTTGCTGCTGGCGTTTAACACAGCTAGACAACATGCATCAACTCAGCGCAGTGTTAATTAAGGCAAAGCACTGAGACTAGGAAGACATTCTGGCTGCAGGCTCCATATTTCCACCGGCGATATGCAGGGTTTTAAGGCTAGCCTCCAAGCTCAATGCAGATACACAACTGAGTGAAAATGTCTGCATTTATCACTTTTTGTCAGTTTTTTTTAAAGCAGTATTGCATCTTTGTTGTCTGGCCCATTTACCTGCTGATACTAATAAGCAATCCAAGCCAATCTATCCAACACCCACATGTATGTACCAGAATGTGGTGTTTGCCTCCTACAATTGCTAGTTTCATACTGTTTGCACATCAGAGTCACAGCTCCAGTGATTCACAGCTTCATTCTGGACTGAGCTGATTTGTTGTTGAATTTGGTTCTGCTCGTAATTGTAAGCGCATGGCAGCACAGATCAACTGTATCTGTGACTTCACTGTGTTTTCACACACACACACACACACACACACACATACAATCAAATGCATGGCATCCTCTTGGTTTGATTAGAATTTAATTGACTTTATCTCCCTTGAGCAGTCCGCTCACTCAATTCAAAATGCCTTATTGCTTCCTTTTTCTTTTTCTCTCTGTTGTTTCAGTGTGTGTGCGTGTACGTGTGTGTGTGTTTGTAGACATCAGTGATCATATGTGTGACAAGGTATATGTGATAGTTTGTGTCATGCGGTAGCTTTCTCTGCACTGATAGGTCAGGTATGTTTGTAAAACACCACTGTCTCTGTAGCTGAAGTTGCAATGAAAAGTAAATGTCATTTGTTAAAAAAATAACCTGTCAAAAAAGACAAACTATTTAGAAGCATTCATAATCACGCATCACGTCACAGCTTCTCCTCAGAAGGACGATTTGGATAAAACAGATGGCAAGCGCAAGCAAGTTGGTCCCTGAAATAAATGTAACTGTTGCAATTTGGCAGCATTTCAGGTTCTGTCCGAATGACAATAGAGAGACAGCAAACCTCTTACAGCCCATGTGCAAGATTTGCATGAAAATGGTGACAGCCTGAGATGATAAAACTTCAGTTACTCCAGGCTACCCGTTGCATTTGCCCTCAGGGTTTCTATTTGTTTTTGATAGACTTTGTTAAAGTTGTTAACATTTGCTGTTCGGTTTCTGATATTGTTTAGAAAATAAAACTGGAATGCGTATCACATTTTTGTTGTGTGAAAAAAGAAGACAAAGAGGAATATTAAATTAATAATTTTAAATTCATATTTAAAACAAAAGACGTAACACGAAGTTACATTCATTCAATTCTTCAGTTGTTAACATCGTATACTGCAGGAAAAGAGGTATGGTGGTATCAAAACTTGGATACTGCCCAACCCTATTGTTTATGAACTATTAATATCAAAGATATAAACAAGTTGAATGTATAAAATACAAGTTGTATACTCTTGCCACATTGTGACACGTATTTTCCTATTGTTGCTGATTTCATCTAAATCATATATATCTAATACAAATCAACAAATTAACAGGAGGTTGCATGGGTTGCCTACTACTGTAAATGTTGTGTGGTTGTCTACTACCACCACGGTTGGAGATTCCATTATTACCTACAACCATCCTGTCCATTTGATGTCCTCAGGCAAGACACTGGGCAAAAAAAACTGCACCTCCAAATGAACCCTGTAATGTCCAGACCCACCCTCAACTGATCAGAAACAGATGATCCAATTCATGTGCAATCAAATTGTTGTAAGCAATTATGACATGACTGGTAACTATTAACCAAGAACAATCTGTTCAACAATAACAGATTAGATCATTCTTCTAACAGTCAATGACTTGAGTCATCAGTTAACTTCCATTTTATCATTTGAATCAGTCTTTTTAGCTGCATTATGTACACAGAGCTAAGGGAAAGCAACAGCATGGCAGGCTGTAAACTTTACAAATGAGAGTCTAGTTTCAAAATGACTTCACTACAACACTAAATAATAGAAACAGAGAACAGCATGAGGCAGAGCGGTGCAACTCATTGGTGCGAGGTGCATGAAGATTTCATACTGAACAGTGACCCAGGACATTTTTTATATGTCTGACTGTGGGAAAATCTGATGTTATTTCTGTGAAACATTAATCTTACAGTTGAAACATGACTGTTGGCTGAACCAACCATGGAATGAGTAAAAATATAATAATAATATATTACATAATCATATTTTTCTCCTATTTGTAGGTGCATTAGAAGGAAAAACATCAGCAATGTTGATGGTTATTATAATGACCATGAACTATAAGCACATGACACATGAATGCACACAAGCATCAACTGTGAGCCAACTCTGAAAATCCTGATTCAAGGACAGCCCTTCTCTAGACATGTCTTTCTGTCACCACTCTTTCTATGTGCAAATTTCTGTGTACTGTGTGCTCCTCTTGTGTCCCTTTGTTTGACTCTCCTGTGCTCCTCTGGACGGGCTGTGATAATGGGGCACTGCTTGCCATTTGTAATCCTCCCTTTGACTGCCTTCAGCAGATAATGCATTACAATCACAACCTCGCAAATCTGTTGGGCATGCCGATAGATGATGCCCAAAGAATGAAATTTGCCTTGCTGACAGCTCAACCCTCATCTTCTCTCAAGGATTCTTCTATCCCTGTTGTATTTCTGGACAGCTCACCAGCCATTACAGATGGGACAGAACGGAGAATAATGTAGATAATGAAAAAAACTCATAAATCAGAGTTTGATTTTGGAAGAAGGCTGTTCAAAACTCAAGGACATTGTAAGCTGGGTACTGGAATCCACACAACATGGGGCAGAGTGTGAGCAAAATAAGTGACTTTTTATGTGTCTTTGCATTTCTGTCTTTGCAGTGAGTGTATATGCTCGTTTTAGAACGGTCTATAAGTCTGTTTTCCTCTTCAGCATAAATGGGAAATGGAGTAAATGTCAGGACATGGCTGACATTTTAATGACTACAAGGCAGCTGCTTCAACCTGAGATTACTACAATCAGTCACACCTGGGGGGCAGAGAGCTAAGCTACCACTTGTGTGTTTGACTGAAACTTGTATGCATGTGTGCATGTTGTATGAGTATGAATGAACAGGTATGTTACAATTGATGCTTAGTTGAGTGAGCATTTTGCTAAGCCAGTTTACACCAAATGGAAACAAGAACAAGAATTAAGATAATGATCAAATGGCTAACGTATAAAGCTGTAAAAATCCAAAGTTTAGACAGTTTTTGGTGCCACGACTCAAAATGTAGGCCATGTGACCATATTCGTGAAGTTCAGTGGCAGTCATCATCTGCCAAGTTACTAATCTACACTGTCTTCAAGATCAGTCTTGGGATAACAATGTTGCCTGTAACGTTTGAGGACCTTATCTGACACCAGTTTCTCACACAAGCACTGAGGCTACAGCTCTTATCCAATGCTCCATCTCTCTCTCTCTCTCTCTGTCTCTCTGTACACACATGGGCAGAGACAGGTTTGCCAGAGCTCTACCCTAAATGTGAAGTATTACATTCATTGAAAAACTGGCTGTCCAGTTTGCACACACATACACACACACACACACACAAAGACCAGCTGTAGTTGCTACAGGCACCTTCAGCTGAATGTCAAATCAAGTGTGTTGGCCAGTAGACCGTTGCCATGGCAACGTAATTGTACAACTCAAAGTGCCAAAGACTCTGTGAAGCAGTTTCACAACTGTTCAAGGTGTCACCTCCCAAAACACAGGGGAAAAGAAATCTGCACCTGTTCCCCTGTCTGTGGCGCTGGCCATATTTGCAGTTACAAGTGAAGCAAGAACATGTCAGTGCTGTTACACAGTAGGAACAAATTTGAGATAATGCTAAATGCTAAACCTTTTTTTGTAACAGAAGCACAAATACATCAGAGTCATGGAATCAGTAATCTGCTCTGAAATATCAGTTATAGCAACAGCATCTAAAGTTTGCTATATTAGCTGACATTAGCTGCAATAAGCAGCAAAACCCAAAAGTGTATTAAACAGACAAAGGGTGCTTGTTGCTTGTGGGTTTGAATTATTACCAGTAACTGAGATAGTGTGTTGTTTCTTCTTTCAAAGGTTATAGTCTCTCTAAGAAGTAGCAAACATACACATAACACCAAAGAGGAAATGCTTCATCTTATAAGCACAGCCAATACATTAGCATTAAAGGACAATTGTGGTTTGTTGTATTTTTCACCATTATTTTTATTGGTTATGATGAAACAATAGTTCACCAACACTAAATAGTGATAAATACTGATTAAAGTCTGTTCTAAACAAACTTTTAACCAGTGAATTTATACAAAATGCATCAAATTCAAATTGTTGACGCTGACAAAACTATAACTAAAACTGGTCCTGGTTACCTGAACCCCCTGACCCCCTCCAGGTCTACATTCCATCCCGCTCTCTATGCTCAGCCAGTGAAAGACGTCTAGTCCCAACTTCACAACGGGACGTAAAATCACACTCCTCTGTTGTCCCCAGTGGTGGAATAAGTTACCTAACTCCATTTGATCCATAGAGTCCCTCAAAACATTCAAGAAACTGCTTAAGACTCTACTGTGTTCTGAATACCTCCTCTCGTAACAAGCACTTTAGCGCTACTTGTTGACACTTTGGTCCTACTGGACTTTCTCAGCACGTGTCTGCGTTGCTTTTCCTACCTAGATCTTTGCTTTTGTTGGCTGCCAAGTGACATTGTAGAATGTTTGTGTCTGAACCCCTGTTAAGACCTCACAAGATAAACCTGAAGGGCTGTGATTAAGGAAAGCAGACGTGTGTCTGGATCTGCAGAGCATTCTGTCATTTCTTTTAACTTGGTTTCCTTTTTTCTGAAATGCTAGAATTTTACTTCTTAAGAACTTAAAATTAATGATGGAAAATATTCTCTGGCATTAATCTTTCAAACATTCGCAACTTCAGATGAGGGGTTGGAAGATGACATTTTAATACAGGCCAGAGCACCTGTACCTTACTTGCTGGTGCCTGCCCATTATATGACCATGCAGGTAGCAGTAAAAAACATTTTGGCAGAGAACACCATGATAAGAAAACCCCAAATGGGAGACTTCAGTTCAGGCTTGAAAGGTTGTTTGTGTATCCATATTCATTCTCAGCACTGACACTGCTTGGACCGAAACTATTACAAATAAAAATTAAATGTCCTTTCTTATAATTATCATAAAAATGGTTGCAGCTGTCCTGTTTGTTGGTTTGTTGGATGAGACGGTGTGCTTCTGCTGCCACACAAGCAGGAACATACATACACATACACACACACACACACACACACACACACACACACACACGCACACACACACACACTTAGATGTGGTTATTTCAGGGAGTCACAAACACACTGTGCATATAAAGGGCTCTCTGAACAATTTTTTTATTGGTGCAATTTAGAAAAAAGGGACAGATTATCCCTAAATATTCAGCCAAAAACTTCGTAAATGCTCTGAAATTAAGTTTGGGCTTGAATTCAAATGAGGAAAAGAGAAACTGGGCAGATGGTTACAGCACTTGTTTAGTCTAATGAAGACTCGAAGCGGCGCATAAGAGGCTGATAAAACAAAAGACTGGAGAGATAATAATGAGCAAACAACTTTGTTCAAGTATGTGTGAAATACATGCAAATAATTATCGCCCACAGGTCTTTGGTGTGTTGATTTACTATCATCCATCTACTGGAGAATAATTTAAGATTCATCAAAGGGTCTCAATAGATAACAAAACTTTTCTCACACAAAAAACAGAGGAAGACAGAAAAGTGAGACTGATAAAACTGAAATATAATCATAGCAAAAGAGATAATCATGTGAGTCGAGAAAAGTGAGAGAAATCAAAAAAGCAAAGAAATGAAAGATAGAAAGTCAAAAAAAGGCAGACAAAGACACAAAACAGTTCACTTTTTTAAGCGTCCTTTAGTGTAGAAAATGTGTCTCCGTCATGATTTTAGTAGAACAGCAGAAGCTTTCATACCCAGTGGAGTTAGTAAACACTCCATGATGAACCACACTAAGGAGACGCGCTATTGCTTCTAATATACAGTGAGTTTGGATAATTGTCTGCTTTGTGAATACGGACTAAAATATTTTGGAACAAATCTGTGGCAGAAAATGAATCAGATGTGCAAACAAGAAAAGGAGCTTGATTTAGCAAAACAAACTGACTGTGACAGAGATTCCCTGTTTAACCAGAAGCCCTGAGGATTAAAAATGATGCCTGAATTTAGTCTAGATTGTGACGAAATGATCGCCGCAATGAGCCGCAGGAACAACAAAATCCTTATGTGTAAATAGTACAAATATCCAGATGAGATGGAGCATATTTAAGATTACTTTTCAATTTAAAGCACATTTCATTAGAGATTTTTGGCCAGAGGAAAAATATGCAAACACAATATTGAGATAGTATTACAACCAAATAAAGTTGGTATTTCAATGTACACGCACAACAGATACAAAGCAACATTGACATTTATTTGTCTCGTTCATCATCGTTCATGTCTCGTTGATCGGGCTGTGTATTCATACACTATCTATGCTGTGTTAAGAACATATCCTATTCAAGTAACACATACAAATACTGTACTCCGTATAGTATAAGTCACTAACATTCCAAGCTTATCTACAGCTTTTTACTGTTTATCATGACAAACTCCTTTACTTTTTCTTAGAAATTCTCTTTACATTGCCCATCTTCTTTACTCTCCCCTCAGTGAAGGCAGCTTTGAAGGGAAGTTTTGTTTTTGTTTGGGGTTTTTTTTTTTTTATAACCCTGTCGTATCAATTATAGAAGGGCATTATGGTAAGGACCAAAAGGGTCTGTAAGTAGTGGCACAAATTGTCCTCTTCCCTTAATTTTGCTTCTTTCATTTGCTACTTTACTACTTTACCTTATAATTACCTTCTACACCTTCCAGTCATCTTCTCTTTATTGAATCATATCCCTCCAATTACTTATTATGCTCTGTTGTCTATTTCTACTTATTTTTAAAGAAACTAATGATTTTGTTATCTGTAATATTTCACAATGATTTCACATTTGTTTATATAAAAATCAGTGTGGTGAAATGTAAATGTGCTACCTGGAACATTTCCATAAAATTATTTTCATCATAATAATCTTAAAAATATTCTTTTAATAAACTGATAATGGCAAGTTTAGTGCACTGAAACCATGTCCACACTTTCTCACATTGAAATCAAGCATTAAATCAGGTTGTTCTGTAATACACACACAAACACACACACAAACACCTGCTAGACTAATCATTTGACCGTATCAATACATCACTGGCAATTGAAAATAAAAAGAATGTCAGTGAGAAGGCAGGAGTAGTGCAGCTCCTTTATAACTCTCTCATTTCTTTGCCATTTATTCCTTCTCTGTTACTGAAATGCAAATATTTAAGGAGCTTTTCAAGGCGGCAGGTCCTCATGAAGTATTTATTCCACCAAAAATCCTTATTTGTTTTGTGTCAACAAACCCACACCACAAGACAAAATGGATGCCAAGTGGCATTAGTGCTATCGGGTTCAAACACTGTAGGAGTTTGCACAGACATGCACGGCGAGTTCACCTGACTGCTCAAACGAGAACATTCCTCCCACAGTGTAGAGAGTATCTGACAGGGCAGATTGTCTGACTGAGATGGCTTTTGATCTAAAATAAAACTGAATAAAATAAAATTACAGTCAATGATAGAATCAGTTATGATGCGCTGCTCTCATCTGCAATCAGCTTTGCTTATCATGTCCAGCAGTTCAACAGGAATTTAGAGATAGACTACAGTGATTTGTTCACCTGATTATCTCCCCTCCCCAGACCACTGATCCGTCCCCATTGAGATGAGACAAATCACAGAGAATTAGCCTCCAATTACACTCTGCGAGTAGGCTAGCCTCTCTTCATCTGTCATCCTCAATTAGCCCCACAAGCAAATGTTTGAAGTTAAATACTGATTAGAGGGTTGTACTCTGAAAATGATCCCCCCTATCTGCACCCACCTACACAGAAGCCATCCCTGTCTAATGTAGCTTCCAATGCTGTTTTTCCTCCAAGGGCATAGTGTTGGCGTAATTACAATTAAATTGGTGTATGATCAAAGTGTGCATGTCAGTACCTGAATATTAATAATAAATTACAGTTGCGTGTTGCATGTGCCACAGATGGCAGTTTGGCAAACAGATGTGTGCTGCAGAGACATGTTGTGTGAGATGAAATCTGTGGAAAATAAAAGTGGCTTGCCCGTTTGCTTCCATAATGTTTTTTTTGTCTCTTATACAAATAATGTGTCAAGACTCTGTGCCAGGATTTCAAAAGAGATCTTAATGCTAATCAGACTATTTGGTAAGAACCTGAAGGACACCCAGATTTGATAAACAATAACTTCAATAACTTCAACTTCCTTGATTTGGTTTGCATGTTAGTTTGATTTGAGGATGGAGGTCACAAAGAAGATCACGTCAGTCATAAACATTCTTGCTTTGAACTTTGAACAAAATGCAACTGAAGTTGGCATGAATGTTGTCTCATTTAGGGTACACAAATAAAGAGTTAGACGTTAAAAGGCTGTACTGTTGAACACGTTGACCACATAATCCATTTTTTCTTTGCCTCTAATGTGAATGGTAAAAATTGACACACATACACACACAGTACAAAACATATTTATGAATCAAAGTGTGTAGTTCACTGATATGCAAATGCATTTACAAGGCACTTTCATATTCAGCACATAGCATGTCAATCTTCGCTTGTGATGTGTATCTTTGTTATTTAATTAATAATTAATATAGAAGGTAAAGATCCTACTTAAAAGCCAAGAATTGGTTACACCAGCTGGTTCAGTTATGCAGCACGCTGCAGCTTGTGGGAGTTGCTTTACATACAACAGGACAGCATCTGTAAAAGTTATGTCTTATCATAATTATAAACTTCATCTATGCCTTTTAATGTAACCAGCTCTTCATTGTCATACTGCTCATCTCCTGCCACATTTAAAGTTGAATTACTAACCAAAAAAGTCCTCAGCAGCAATGCTTGACCTGTTTTACTCAAACAAGCAGTCATTCACTGACTTCAGTGACAAGGCTTTTTCTTGAATCTGTTTTACAATAAAAGTCCCCCATGGTTTTTTTCAGTTGAAAGCTTTTGTGATCCACCACAAGAAAATAGTCTCATTGCATTAGCAACAGTTTAACACATCAAGTGCAGCTCCTGTAGTGGTAAAGTGGAGTGCAGTAGAAAACACTGCCCTGACTGCTTTCATGCTTCTGTTGTGTAAAAGTCAGAATGCACAAGTAAAACCGAAAACCAAACCACAGAGGCTTTTAAAAATCTCTGCCGCGCTGAGTCACTCGCATCACTGCGCACATTTTGAGACAATCAGTGAAGCACATCGACAGTTTAGTGCTCAGCCTGTCAGAGTTTTGTCCTGTTGATAAGCAGAGCCATAAAATCACAGGTCAGCTCGGTTATCACCTGCACAGTGTCAACAGCTGTCATCTCAGCTCAGCAGGGTGCGACTGAAGTGTGTAATATTAAGCCATTGGGAAAGGGAACAATATAATGTTATTCCCTGCTTACACAGACAGGACTCTGTAAGGTGCTACTTGTAGTGTCGATGGATCTACTAGACCTATGTCTTGGGGACATAAATCTGTTCACGCAGTCACATTGTGGGGACTCGCCTGACTTTTGAGGTCAAAATGCAAGTCCACATAACAGAAAACATTCAGTTTTGGGATGAAACCTTCATTTAAGGTCAGGGTTACAGTAGAGGTTAAAGCATATATACGTATGTGTGTGTGTGTGTGTGTGTGTGTGTGTGTGTGTGTGTGTGTGTGTTTAATCCCTGTATAGTGGAATATGTACATCCGTGCCCTTCTTGTGCATGTTCAACATAACACAGACACAATGGAGAGATTGAGAGGTGGGAAAGCTGAAAAAAGAAGTCAGTCCAGTCTGCAGAGTTGAAGCAGCTCTGGGTAGTGAGCTGTGAAAAGCCAGAACTGAGGACTGACAGAGACGTTTTGTCATCTCTCAGTGGGGGAGACCACTTTTTCAAGCCAAGTGAGCCACTTAAATGAACTCAGAGGCCTTTATCTGTGGGTAGTGATTTGGAGCCAGCGCTTTTTTGTTCCCTTGAAGCACGTGCTCAGCAGCATCATCAGTAGCAAAGCTCTTGTTCTGGATTTTGACATTAGGAAATCATTTTCTTTTCTCAGCTGGTTGTCACATTGCTACAACAAAGTTGCTGTTGAGGAACCAACACTGTACACTACTGAGTGTGTACATGCCTGAGAGTGTAGTGGTGTTGTTGCAGGTGTTGGTGGGGGTCACTCACTGTCTCCCAAAGATATTAAGACAGTGCTAAGATTTAACAAAAGCCACCACTGAAGACAAGCACCTGATCAAATCAGTCATTCAGGGATGTCTTGCATTCCATGTAGTCCAAGTCACACAACATTGTCAATTTGCAACTGTGATAATGTAGGCAGTCTCACCCAACTATGATAATATGTTTGAGCTTTTTTTATTTATTTATTTTTGCATATAAAGCATTTTTCTAAAGGTGGTTTCTAAAGTGTAGCTGCTGAGCAATGCAGTCATACAGTAAATGAAAAACAGATGCTGCAACTTAGAAATACAAAAGTCACATTTAGTAATCAAAAAGAATATTTTCTACGGCATTGTATTTACAAAGTTTCCATTCCTGAGTTCAACACAATAATATAATGTTTATACAATACATGCTTGATGCACTAAATTATGGCTGACCTGTGACCCAAACTTGTGCGTGCTGTGCATTTAAATCACCAAGGTCTCTTCAGTGCTGCAGTAATGGCTCTTGATAACAACTTCGCTGTGAGAGGGATTCTACAATGTCAGGCTCCTCGAGGACTAAGAAGGTGCTGCACTCTATTTCTACACATCACACCACCAAATATGAACAAAGTGATTTTATTTACCTCGGCATCCTCTGAATGGTCACAGAAGAAAAAGGGATGGAGGCCACCCAGATGAGAGAAGGTCAGTGATAATAATATACTATAGATCTATCAGATTTATTACAACCTCCTGCTGCTCAGTCTGAGCACTAAAGTCAACCAAGAGATTCATTTAGTAGGAATCTGGTTCTGAGGGTGGTAGTGGTACCACAGCACTGCTCGATACACGCACACACACATACACACACACAAACTCTTGCTATGGCTGCAGAGGCTAGATAGCCTTATTTGATGTGACATGTAATTCCAAACACATCGAGGGCAAATTATAGAGCCTGAAAGAGAGAAGAGACAGAGTACAGAGAGAGATAAATTCCAGGAGGGAGGAGATTCAGGCAGCCTCCTGTCCTTCCCTCGTCTGTTTCTCTGCCTAAAATATCTTCTCATTGGTGGACAATAACACACAGCTACAAGCTTGATACAGTACGCCAATTAAGAGGATCTTAAAGAGCAAATTATTAAGAGCAACTGCTGCTTTGTCTGTGCACATGTAACTTATTGCTAGTGGACAGAAACATGCCATACTTTTGGTTAAACTTTTTCAAAGCTCTGTTCAAACAAAGTCTTTATAGATCTACTCCAGCAATTTGGCACTGCATTTCCTTCAGCCAAGGGACTCACAACTGGGAGATAAAAATACATATGGTCACAACAACATGATGCAACATGAAGCTGAGATGTACTGATTTTAGATGGTACCTCTGCAGGCCAGGCTCAATAAACAGTGGGTTCAGACCATCATCTGAATGATCAATCCCCAAGTCTCTCAAACTCCATGCTCCGACTTCATAACAAAGGGTTTCTCTATAACAACATAAAAAAGGCTTTTCTTTTTCCAGAGCAGGCAACATTAAATAACTGTTTTCATAACGTTCGTAACGTAGGACTGCTGACAGATAAACTGATCTTCAAGTGTCAAATTGGTTTCCTTTTCCTCAGGAGCTCAGATCCAGCAGCGGACTGTGCAGGGCTGTGCAGTGCTGTGCAGTGCTATTGGTTGAAATGCTGGTACAACTTTCAACTACTCCATGCTATGATCACATGGTTGCTGCTCTCTTTTATTATTCTTCCTTAGTTGGAGAAATGACCTTTCTTTAGCCAGAACCCCATTAATATTTAAGTATGCTCATTTTAAAAGCATTAACATAGCCTTCCCTGATGTCACTCAAACTCTTCAAAGTGATTAGAAGAGTATAAAACTGTCTTTTGATCCTATCCTCTTTTTACTGCTCCTGTCTGTTTCCTTTACCACAACTAATAAATAACAGAGAAATGTCCATGTATTTCAGCCCTCCCCCTCCAAAGTCTGGACAGGGTGGTGTGAAGCAGATTTAGGACGCCATCAAAATGAATGACGCATTTGCTATCTTGTGTTACATTACAGTGGTAGGAGTGCCCAGTTGTGACAAGCAGCCAAAATGGCACCTGACACAGAGACAAGTTACACGTTTGCGGTTAAAGACATTCACTAATGGTCTTTGCTGCAATTAACACAAAAGGAATGGACTATAAAATGTGCCTGGGAGTGTATGTTTTGTAGAATGACATTAATGTACTAAGGGCTTAATGACACATTCCTATCCTGCTGTCTTCTGTCGAGTGAGGCTGTGCAGGAATAAATACCAAAAATGTCAAGAGGGATATTATCACTGAGTACCTCAGATAAAATAAATTAGACTGCAGATACTCTCAACTGCTGTACGAATAATGAGAATTGTATTAAAAGCAATTTGCCAACTTTCCAAAACTAAGTAAAAATCATTACAGAGATAAGGCTCGTACCAAAGCCTGTGATGATTTTATCAGACAGCGGGTGTGCACAGTGTTTGCACAGAGACAGGGTTTCCATCACTGATTTGTGCCACTGATTTGTATTAGCCAGATGGCACGACTGACATCCTTCCTGTGTTTCTGCAGGTAACATGCATCCGTTGTATTCTGGGAACAGCTGCTGCATCAGCTGGACAGGGTGTCCTGGGATACTGTGGGGAATATTTCACTTCTGTGTATCCATCAGGTGATAGACTGGTATAAGCCATTTTGTAGAAGCTCATTTGCTGCCTTCATGGCACAGCTGATAGTCAGATTAGATTTGGGAACGTGACTGCATGGATCTGATCAGATAGGCGACTGGATTTCACAGTGACTGGCTTGCACAGCTGCCGAGGTGCTAAATTAAAAAAATAATCTTCCCAAATAAATGTGACATTAACCTTAGACATTCACAACCACAGACTAGGCATGAAGATGTTGAGTAGTTGGGGCCTTTAAGTATTTCAAAATATACATCATCACCTGTATTGTGCATTTCTTACAGATTGATTTAATTGTGCACAGGAATCTATGACACACACTGTACACATATTAAAATGTTAATTAACATATCCAAAAGTTATTACAGCTGCTTGTTTTTATCTGTTTATGTTATGTGTGTTTCTTTTTATCATTGTGGTGCTCGTGGTAAACAGAATGAGGGAGAAAAGAGGGTGAAAGAAAATCTGGGTGTCGTTGTGCTGAAAGTTTAATGATCTGAGGCTTTCACTGTCTCCAAGCTAGATATTTATGATAGCACGCACACACACACTCTCCTTAAGCTTAAGGAGGACACTTAGGAGTCATTACAGTCAACTATGACTCCAACTAAATAGGTTACTTGCTGTGCAACTACACAGTACAAATTAGATCTCCAACATGTGATGCTGATCATATTGTGCTCAAATATTAACACTGTAGTTTGACTGGCTTTACAGAGCAAGAGATATAACACTGCAGTGTAAGAAATAGCATTTGATAAAATCTACAAATCCAATTTCACAGTAGCATGGTTGTATCATGTCACTGTTTTGAATTTTAGTGTGTGTATGTGTGTGTGCATTCAAGATTGATTTTATCTACTCATCAGTATTATGAGGTAGATCCTTCTGACTCTCTGGTTATTTAAAGTTTAATACAGTGCAAACTTCTGGGTAAACAGTGAGTGATGACGTCCATATGTATTCATAGTAAAACAGAAGAGCTACAAATCTATGATAAAAACACTTGGAATCAGTGTGTCAGTGCATGCGTGGCTGAAAAAAAGCATCTGAAAGAGAGCAAAAATGTGTCTAATTTGCATAGCCAACAAGCTGTTTAAAGCTGGAGTGCCAGACTTTTACAAGTTGAACGTTCCAGCCCTTGCAAACCATCACCAGTTAAGTCTGTGTGCTTTAGAGTTTTTAAATCTGGTGTCTGGTGTGACATTCTTGGGTTGGGTTGGGTGGAGCAACTGTTGCTACAGACTAGTCTACAGCACCTAGGAAGATAGGGGAGCCTGTGGCATCGTAAGCACATCGACAGTGTTGTGCAATTACTCTCACTGCCAGAGGGGGGAGACAAAAGTCAGTAATGCTTTATGTTCAGCTTAAAACATTTTATATGTATCTTAAGCATTTTCATCCACAATCATATGGAGAAAGGCTGTACAGTCCAATTAAATCTTGGCTTCTCCTTTCTGTGAATATACACTTTAAAAACATGAAGGTACATATTTTATAGTTGAACTAATTCAATACCGCATCATATGTGGGGGAAAACATGCACTTGTTTTATTCATGGTTCTCCAGCCTCGCCCAGTTCCTTACTTCACTCTTCTTTTTCTTGCTCCTCATTCTTTCTCCTCTTTTCAAAACTTTATGGGTACTAGTCTAGGATCTGATATATCCCACAGAGCCATAGAAATGAGACTGAAAGAGAGAAACAGTGTCTGATGTGGTGGAAAGATAGGCTCTGAAAATGGAGCAAAGAAAAGGAAAAAGGAGAGGAGAAATAAAAGTTTAAAGAAAAAGGAAGACAAGCAGGAAAAGAAAATGCACACTAAAGGAAATAAGAATGAGTCAGACCCAGTCAGCTCACCCTTTTGCAGCAACATTCAACAGTGAAACAGAGAGAAATGACTATAATAAAGGTAAAGATTTATTTCAAAAGTGTACAGTTCCCCAAACACAAGTCATGTGGCACAGCTGTCATTATTTTTAGCAATGGTCAACCTGGGAAATGCTCCCCTCGACTATCAGTATTTCTCCTGGTGTTAATGCCTCAAGTCCCTGCAGATTGCTCGTCTGTTGCTGGGGAAAATCATTGAACCTATAAAGGTAAATACTTGGTTACACTGATCATAAATTGCTAATGTGACTCAGAACGAGTATCTCAGGGTCAGTCTTCCCTTTCCCTATTGCCAAGCAAAAACCAAAACCAACCAAACCATGAAAAGTGACAATTCATTCTTCCTACTAAAAAACGTCAAACTTCTGAACTGAATTATTTCATATAAACACTTAGTATTTAGTAAAAGAGAAACATACCGTATATTGTTTTTCACCCACAGATTAAAGAACATATTTATGCTGGGACATAGTGCCCAGTGAAAGTCAAGGTTGTTTCCCTCCCATTTAGCCCTACAGCAGGAGAAAGGTGCCAGGTCCTCCTAAATCTGGCATTGGCAAAGCTACTGGCTGGTGCAGGTAGACTTCTGAATAATAGATGAGACAAAATGTGTCTCATTGAGCCAGACGCTACTAAACTCCTGCGGCCACTGGCTATTTAAGAAGGAGAGAAGAAAAAAAGGACAGAGAAAGGAAGACAAGAGAGAAAAAATAAATATGTTTTTTAAGCTCTGTGCTGCCCAAACTGGGGGCCACGGGCCATAACTGCCAGAGGTTTCTAGCAAAAGAACAAAAAAAAAAAAATTTAAAATAAAACGTGAATAAAAATGTTTCTGAATATGTAGGATATCTAATTTTACTTGTTTTTTATGATCAGAGCACAGAAAGCAGGGTGACTCTTTGTGCAGGCTAATGATTGAGAGAACATGGGAACCTATTATCTATTCCATTAATAACAATACAACACAAAGATGTTTGTCTTTGGCCTACCAAGGGAAGATTCTGGCCACCCCTGCCTGAGCCCATTTGGTGAGGATGAAGGTCACATGGGCACTGACTGTAAGACACACATCATAAATCCTTATGATGTCTGCTTATAGGCTTGTTGTGCAGAACCTCTCTATAGTGTAGAAAAGTTTTGAGTCTGAGTCTGAAAGAACTCAATAGATTGATCTGAACATGGTCAGTCCCTCTCCTGCAGCTGACAGATGTTGGAATTCCATCGCTGTGAAGCAGATATAGAGCTTCAGAGTTAAAATGTTAATAGCCCACCTGTTTCTCCTGAGAATGAGTTTGTGAGTGTGTGTGTGTGTGTGTGTGTAAAAGCGAGCGAATGACAAGTAACCATGGGACAGAGAGAGAGAGAAACAGAGAGAGAGCGAGAGAGAGAGAGGGAGTACCTTTTTGCTGATATACCCATATGTCAGGCTTTTCTAAACAGAATCAAAGAGGCGCAGACACAAAATTTACTCCTGGCCACGGCTAAGTGTCACTCTAAACTCCTTACAAAGCAGTTTTACTGGTTATTGAAAGAAGGAAAAGGAAAAAAAACCCTTCTATTCAACTTTTGGAATAAAAAAAGTATGTTTTTACCGTGTGGGCTTTTCTGGAGGTCAAAGAAATTGTATTTGCAGTAAAAGCTGAGCTCAGCTCGAATCCCAACCAGCCAATATTCCCTTCCCTTTAGGAACTATGAAATAAATAATTTTATTTATTGATGTTGCCTACAGTACTCTTAATGATCAATAACTCACTGTAGGTTTAAAACTGTGTAACAACAAATACAGAATTAATTCAATAGATCCTTCTCTCTTTCATGGTCCTAAGACTTTGAGAGCAGCAGAGAGATTATAAATATAAATTGTTTGCAGATTTGGTAAAACAGAAAAATTTGTTAGAGCTGCAAACAACACCAAAAAAACAACCTAAGATTACATTTTACAACAGAACAGAGTATAGACTGAACTAAATTCTGCGTTGTCTGTGCATGTGCATATACAAGGTAATGGCATCTGAATGCTCCTCTAACAAGCAAAAACCTCTTACCTCTTTTAGCAGTCCAACCATCATTCATTGAGAGTGCTTTGCTTTCAAATGACTGCACATGTGTTGTGATATGTTACCCTACGTTTTCCAGATTATTGGCCCAGAACCCCCTGAACCATAGTTGGAACACACTGGTTCCTTAGACTAACTTCACCTGGGTTGTTAGTAACTAGCCTAAACGGTAGAACTACCAGTCACCTCAAACACAATGTTTAGAGTTCCCAAAGAGAAGCCAGTCTCTTTATTTTAATGATTCCATGATTTATCGAGTGGTAAATAAAATGTAAGAAAACAGTGAATGTTGCCTAGAACAAAAGATACTGAGTTTACTTTAGATATGACAGAAAAGCAGCATGTCCCCATTTAATTTAAGTGGAACAGGTAACGTTTTTATTTAAAGGGGACTCAATTGATTCTCTAAATAGTTGCCAAGTATTCTTTTGCCAACAGACTAATACTACCACTTATTGATCAATTCTTTTGGCGCTGCATCATCATCATAAGGTTGGCAAAAGTAAAATAGTAGAGTGAAGATGAAAGGACAAACACCAAGGGGAACAATGCAGCCTCCCTGTTTGTGTGTGCGTTTGTGTGTGCACTCACCCCTGTATGTGGTTCTCAGACAGTCAGTGGCATCACCATTGAGGTCTGTGGTTTTATGAGTCTTATTCCAGCAGGCTGGTGTGAGCCAGTCAGCTCTTTTACAACAGTCTCTTTGAAGCTGCTTCCTCCTCTCTGGCTTTGGCTGAATTATCACTAATCTACCAGAGGAAGACTGAGAAGGAAAAGCAGTAAGAGTCACTCTAAACACAGCAAGATAGCAGGACAAAGTTTTAAATACTCACAGACCATCCTCTTACTAGACACCAGAGACAAAAGAGCACAAGGAAACCAGCTGCTGGTTAAATTCACATATGCAGTGCTGACTTTGTTCTCTGATGACTTTGACATTGTCTATTCCTAATTCAATGTCATTCAGACAGAAATGCTGCTCCACTCCAGCAGGATCCGAGCTGGAAGAAAAGATGTGATCTGGGATTTTGACATTCATCAGAGCTGCTTGAGAGTGGAAAACTCAGATATTATCTGGGTTCAAAAGCAATATTTCACTCAAAAAGAGGTATACATGTATAAACTGTGAGTACAGTACAGAGAGCTTTACATGAGCTACTGTCAACATTAGTGCATACTAGTGTGGATACTATAGTCCAGACATTATGGATTTTTGAGATGAACAGCAATTTCAAAGTTAAAGTTCAGACATTACTGATATGGCAGCTGAAAAATCTATTTTGTTGTTATTGTCTGACAAGCCTATTGAATATATCTGACACACACAACAAAGTGCTGATGCTAAAAAGCAGAATTAAAGATTAGGTTTTTCTGCAAGGACAGATGTAAAAGACCAATAACATTCATAAAACGTGTTTATTGTCTAGTGTTGTAGCCTGTGTGATAATAATAATAATAATTTTTAAAAAAAACAACCACGAGTTTAAGAGTGATTTAATATTGAATTCTGGTGTTACTGTAGGTCACTGGCTTGTGATTGTATCCATTTCTATATTGTTTAATATTACTTCCATTTAGACAATGTGCAGCCCTGATGCGCTGTCTGTATGCAAAGGTTAGTTGGCATAAACACTGGAAACAGGGGAATCAGCCTGGCTCTGTCCAGAAGGATGCAAAATCTGCCTGTAGGCGCCTCTTAAACCCATTTGAGAGGTGCTGATAGGCCACTTAACCTGCATGATAAATCCATTAAAAAAAAACAAAATTTAAAAAACAAAGTTATCTTTATGGGGTTATGTGCTGGGCACTAGGGAAAAATGGACCAGATGTATTTCCCAACATACTGAGAGGTTGGTGAAGGTTTGACAATTAGTAAGTAAATATACACTTAAGTGAGGCATCACTATACTAAAGCTAACATTAACGCACACATATTTTTCAGAAAAAACAGATTCATCATACATACATCATACAGATTCAAGAAATCCAACACATCTACATGATAAAAACCATCCAACACCCCAGCGACTTGGAAACAATAACAACCAAAGGCAAAAAATCATTAGTGACATTCAGGCTGCAGGCCAAGTAGTTAATAGACTCTACTCTGCTTATCAGTATACTGCACTGTCTGCCGGCCCCCCATCACACACACAGACACACACACACACACACACACACACTTTGACTCCCAGACGTGGGTGAACCGCCCTATGCTGCTTAAAGCAGAGAGCTTAACAATTTAAGCCAGTTAAGTGCTGTATTGTTGTTTATAAGGAGGAAGATGAGGGTCTCAGAGGAAGGGTCCATAGTCTAGAAACCAATTCGGGACTCAATCATCAATTTCTGTGTGTGTGTGTGTGTGTGTGTGTGTGTGTGTGTGTGTGTGTATTGTGACTGAAAACCTGGATGCTTGGCTGAGCTGCAAGTTTGAGGTCAAAAATGGTATTACACAGTAATTCAAGCATTCATCTGTACATCTGAGCCAGGTCAAAAAACAGGACAACCAGCTAGTTCTCTCTATATTCTCCAAGATGCTGTCAAAGTCAGCTTGAGTCATTTTAAATAACAATGTTTTCTCCAAAAAAATCTGTAAATAGGCTCCATCTCCAATTAATGATGATCCACTTATGGTGGAAGGTGAAAGTTAATTTATACTCAAAGCATTTAGCCTAGTGTTACTTCTGGGAACATACCCCTTCCTCACTTATACTCTCTGTGTTTTACATCACAACATATTCTTTATATATTCATGAATGTGCATGTTGGTAAAGTATTGACATAATTAACCAACATGAGAAAGATAAGTCAGCAGGATGTTCTAAATGTTGGTTTTGATCCATTTTTGGTAAACTGCCCCGCTCTGCATCATAGTGTTTTCTGTACATAATGTCACTGCTGCGACAGTAGCATTTATACCATGTTAGCATAGTCTGCCTAATGATTAATGATAAGGTCTTTTCCTAGAGTGCAGTGACCAACCTCACTTCTCCAGCAAAATCAAACATAATCAAGGTAAAAAGGGTCCTTTCCAAAGCTGCTGATGGCGTCCAGTTGAGCCAAAGAAAGTCTGTAGTCAGACATATGTGACGACATGGACTGGCCCCTCATATTCAGAGCTTTTAACTTTCTGTCCATAGCAAACTAGGAGGTAAGGGGGAAAAAAGCAGGTGAATCGTTAGATCAGCATTTACAAAAAATCACTGTGAAGACGCAGTGAATTGTAATATGTACTTTACAGAGGTGAGATACTGGATGGAAACGACAAACAAGGTTCTTCTCTCTATAATGTAATTAACTGATCCCGCTGTGGTAAATGATGCAGGGAGAACAGACATACGACACGCTACAGATATCTGTCTCCTCTGTCTATCTCTGTCCCTCACACAGTTTGATTACCATTCATTACAATCTTCCAAAGGCTCCAGATCAGTGCTGTGTTTGTTTGTCTCTGTGCAGTAGAAGTCATTTATAGCACTAATGACTCAGCCTGCTCTTAAGGTGATGATGGAAATAATGGAGCTGTCACGGTCTACAATCAAACAAACTTAGCAAAAATAACTATTTAGTGATACCATCAAGCTTGTACCACTTTAACAAAATGTGATGTTTGAGCATGGAAGTTCATTCTTGCCCAGTTTGTGACCGTATCATCCCAACACAACAGTTAACATAACTTCCTTTTTCTAGGATCCATTCATGACTAGTGCTGGAGACAGTATTAATTTTGTCTATTAATTTAAATTTAGTCTTAGCCTCGAGTCACATTTTAGACAATTTTATTCTTCATAGTTTTAGTTAAGTTTTGGTCCCAGTTTAGGTTTCCAGGTATAGGCTGTTGTCTGCCTCACTGTTCAGTAAGCTCTTGTACGCTTGGTGTTGATCATTTAATCGATGCATGTGCTCTGCATCTGTTGTCTCGATTTGGTCCCTACCTGCAGTATTCCTGTTGAGCTGCACATTAGTCATGACACCTTGATCTCTCTCTTGCTGTCAATGGATTACTGTTCGATTACCTTGG
This sequence comes from Datnioides undecimradiatus, assembly GCA_008933995.1. Taxonomy (NCBI): domain Eukaryota; kingdom Metazoa; phylum Chordata; class Actinopteri; order Lobotiformes; family Datnioididae; genus Datnioides; species Datnioides undecimradiatus. The sequence goes on from WARS01000014.1 coordinate 126,564, forward strand.
CCTTTCCAGAGTCAATCCTGTGACCAGTTTTGAGTGCTGCATGCTTATGTTCATAAGATGTGGCTGAAACCTCAGAGAGAACTACAACATAGTGCGTGACTTAAGATCATTTTGTCTGACGGTGTGAGAGTGGTTACATCTGCTATTTAAATTTTGCCTGTATAACTCTGTGATTTGTGGTTCATAAGACTACCTTCCATATTGTGCATGGAACCATTTACTTGGATTTTAGTTAAGTGTTACTGGAAAAAGATTTCCCAGTTTGAATGGGAATTTTCATTTCAGATTTTATGAGAGCACAAACTTTAAGGAGCTTTATCATAAGCAAACATTTTATTAAATGCAATGCTCTGGTGACCAGCAAGCCCAGTAAATCAACCTAGAGTTGTACAAACAAACTGTAATTGGAAACTATGCAGAGAAAGCAGAACTACAGCTCATTCCTTCCCATGTAGAGTAATTGCATTTAAAATTATTCATCAGATCGACTAATGTTAATTATAACAATCTGGTAATTGATAAGTTTTCAATTAAATTAGGTTACTTACAATCTGCAGCAATCGAGAAGCAACGAAACTGGCAACAAATCCTGTGGGGAATCCTGATGGGGCTCCAACCACATTCAAAATACACTGAACCAAAACATTTGCAGCAGTGTAAGAGAGGGTCAGATAATAAAACCTCTACACCAGCAGAGAATTAAGGCCTCATTTGACAAAATTTAGAGAGAATAAACCAATCCCTTATTTGAACAATTAAGAGCCACAAAAACTATAAATTGCAACAGTCAAAACACATCTGTATACAATGTTTGGAAAAGAAAGGCCTTAGATGATTAACTTTGAATTTCTTGCTATTTGTGTGTGTTTCATGTCTTTTCCCCCTCTCCTGTCCCTTCCAGACTGAATGCTAAACATATGACCAGTCAAGGCCATTTGAAGAAAGTCTCAATGGCTATTTCCATGGAAATCAGGCTCATGTGTTTCTTGATATGACATCTAGAGTGGCTTGGAAAATAGTTATTTGGGAGCCATTAACTTCAGTTGCTATCTTGTAAGCTCAGTTAGCTATGACTGTAGTTGTCCTATTAGTTGACTTTGCCCAGACTAGGAGCCAGAATCGACACTAGAATTGGGTGAGTGGGAAAGAGAGCCAGGCTTAGCAGCCTTCCAGTGATGGCTGGACCATGACCAAACACAGGCTCACACACAGTTTGACAACAGGGAATACAGCACTGAGGTGATTTACAGTGGCTCCAAACAGGACTATGGAGGCAACCAACAGGAGTGACACAAGACACATGACATGGGAGAGAAGCAAAAGGAAGGACATCACTCTGGGCCCATCTACAAAGGTCTGAGCTGTGGTTATGGTGAGGACAGCTCCAGGTCCAAAAGGAACCAAAATCCAGCCTGCTGCCAACCATACAATTTGTATACTAAGTATGCATTATACAAAGTGTAACACATGTTTTGAATGAGACTTAAAATGAAATAAAATAAATGTTCAGTCCCAGTTTTTCTGACAAATTCAGATTCATTACAGTTGCTACTTTTGCAGTTTGCATCGCCAATAAAAGGAAGCTTGCTTTGTGCCTCTGCTTGTGAAATGTATATTTCAGTGGCTCATTATTTGAAAAGTAATTCTAATTATCATATTAATTACAGTTAATGTTTATAGACAACACAGAACAGTCCACTAATAGCTTGAGCTAATGATTACTAATGGACTAGGAAAAGGGAGGTAACCCTGCATAAATTTATGGCATGTAATGCCAAAACAGATACATTTGTCACACACAAATGTACATATCCTCTATTTTCCCAAAAGACAGATCCCTGCTTATTTCTCCCAAGCATATCTGTCTTGAGGGTGTCCTTGTGAAAAAATAAACCATTCATCAATCTATGAGGTAGAAGCAACTCTAGGGTATAGCTGTCCATCAATCAAACCAGTGGCCAGCTGTCCAGTGGAAGGCAGAGTGACAGTGAAGACCCCACCCGTCTGGTCAACCAGGTGACCTTTGAATCAACACGACAAGGTGATGGATATTCTGAGCAGACTCCAGGTGAGCTGAGAGGATTACATCTCTGATAGATACGAGCACTCTCTGGTTACATTTTAAAGGATAGATGCACATAACACAAGTCCACTCAAAGAAACAGAGGCACAAACAATCCAAAGAAAAACAAAGTGCTGCTTCTCCCAAAGATTAAAAATTAGTTGCTTCTATTGTTTAGCTGAATCAGTGGGAAAGAGAAGCAGACCCTGTGTCCCTGTGTATTTCAAGCCACCTACCAATACAGATACACGCAATAACAGTTGTTTTTGAGATTGAATATTATTTTTCTCCACATTTCCACAAGACTAACATTTGGTGGTAATGAAGAAGCTGTGCTGCTTTCATGAAGGTTTTCTCATGATTAGTTAAGGAAATGAAAAACACCAAAACACCACTTTCACACAGGCACATACACAAAGAAAGCAGATCTTCTGTCCCTTTAACATTTTATCTTTGCTGAGCTGCTCCCCACCCCACTGAGACTACAGCCATTTACCACTAAAATGCGCACACACACACACACACACACACACACACACACACACACACACACAAAACAAACAAAACTGCAGTGTCAGGTCTCTGCAGCCTCTACCCTTGTTTGGCAAGAGAATTGTTTTCCAGCCTCATTAATTATCATCTTAAAGTCTCTCTCTCTCTCTCTCTCTCTCTGTCTCTCCCCATGAATCCCCTGATCTTGCCACATCTTGATCCACCTCCTTGCATTTTCTCTGTCCATCATTACAGTTCAGAGGACTGAATGACACTGTAGCAAGACTAAACAGTCATTCCAAACAAGTGCACAAATTAAATTGTGATGTTGTGTTATGCATTTTCTGAACTCAACTCCACACAATTAGTAACTATCATCACTGAGCATTTCCACATGCAGAAAATTTCTCAGATGATTGACGAATGGCTATTTTATCAGAATGTGTCACCATTTAATTGTATTAATTACAGATACTTCACATACACATACACAGAATTTACTGATAAATGCCTTAGATGCAAGCTACAGCTGCTACTGGTGGCCTGTCTGCTGCTCTCAGCCCAAGTCATTTTGCTAGATTCTTCATCACAGTTGAACTCACACTGCTTAAGTTTTATGTAAACTCCAAATAAACTTTTTAAGGTATATAATTTTTGTACATAAGGATGGCTGTGGATTTTTTTTTAATCACTTGAAAGTAAATCAGAATCAAATCTCTTATTGGCTATGTTGACCAGGAAGGATGATGAAGCAAGCAAACTGACTGATGTTTTGAGATAGATCTTAAAATTTGAAAAATCTTTCAGCACAATTGCTGATTGATTTCAAGCCAACTTTATTAAACAAAACTAAACTGCATCCAAACAGGCCCAGAGAATTAGACATTTAATGACCTTTAAACTGTGATTTCTCTTTGATAAATTTCCATATTAGTAACATCGAGTAGTTTATGACCAGGGGATCTAACACCATCTGTTTGAAATCCAAATCAGTTAAGAGCAACTCTCTCTCTCTCTCTCTCTGACAGACACACACACACACAAACACAGAGGCCTGGAAGGTCAGCCAGGAACATGACATCCAGCCAGATGTTACCACATGATATGGTGCCGTCTAAGTGGGGGAATGACCATTAACTCTGATTAAAAAGAATGGTTGAAAAAGGTGGACATTAATACTGACAACCACAAACTCACTGACAGTGGGAGTGTTTTTCAGAGAGGTTAGGTTAGTGGTAAATTTAAACACCAACATTCAGTTTGTTAGACTACTCTGTGTCCCGACTGGACACTGGTGCTGTCCATGGTGCTGAAATACACTGTCTGTAGATTACAGCTGGTAAACAGCAACCGGGTTCAAACACTATATTGACAATATGGCTATTATACATGATAATAATACTGTGTTAGGTTTGTCCAATGCTTTCTGGTACTGCTACCAATACCAGTTCTTTGACACTGACAGTAGTTCCTAAAAATACTGTTTTACTGAATTGATCTTGTCCTGATTTTCAAAGCCACTTTAGAAGAATCTGTAAAAATAAAAAAACCTGGTGAGAGATTCTGCAGTACTTGCTGAGTATAAATACTAAAATACCAAGAGGCATGGCAACAGCTAAACGTGCTTTTAAACGTCCCTTTTTCATCTTTTCTGAGGTTCCAGATACATACACATACATGCACACATGCATATGACTGACTCTGAAATTTTCAACACAGGAACCTCAGGGTGGTTAACCCGACTGTACGGATGTGTGTGTGTGTGTGTGCATGTGTGTTGAGAGATGAAGCCCCTCCACCCAGTCTGCTCTAAAAGTCATCACAGCACAGAAACACACAGTAAAAACTGCCCAGAAACTTTTCTTTTTCTCCTTTGAGACACCTGAGAGTTGTACTTACTTATCACAGTTGACACAGTAGTGACAAGAAACCGAACAAAAGGAGACACAGAATAAGATTAAAGAGAAGATGGAGAGACTGAGGTTTGCAACATTCGAAGAGAAAGGCAGATCAACAGCAGAAGTCCTTGGGAGTAGGGAGTAGGGGAGACAGAGTAAGAGCGATAAAAAGAGCAAGAGAGAAGATAGAGAGGGAAGACTTGTGAGATTTAGAGACCGAAAGAGGAACAGGAAGTGATGAGACAAGGAGAGAGGGGAAATGAGTGGGAAATAGGAAAGAGATAAGAAAGAATGAAACAGTGAATACTGAGCCACAGTGTCTTTGCCGGCCAGCAACAACTGGAGATCCCAGTGAGAGGGAAAAGGTGTGTGCGTGTGCGTGTGTGTGTGTGTGTGTGTGTGTGTGTGTGTGTTTTCTGACTGGCTGGTTGTGCAGCCCACAGAGACGAGCCGACTGTGCCCAAGAGAAAAACCTCAGAAATGAAAAACACGAGATCTAAGAGTCACACAAAGTCTTTGTAAAATAAATAAATATAAAAGATGAGATTCAGGCAAGACAAACACTTCAGTTCAATTCAAACAGCAGGAAACCACATTTCCAGACCCACTGTTTGCTGATACAACACACAAACAAGTGCAGGATCTTGTTTCTTTTATAAATATTGTACTGTTGCATTAAGACTTTTATTTAATTAGAACGTGAGAGCTTTCTATCAACACAGACAGAGAGACAACAAGGTAAAAGTCTTGTTTCTTACTACAGAAAATGTAGTAGGAAACAGTAGAAAGGATCAAATTAGTTACTTCTTCAAGAACAAAAAACCTTTCTGTTACTATTTCCACACAGAGAATGTTTCAAAAGATGCAGAGGAGGACTGTAGACAGTGGGTCACTTGGTCCAAATCTGTTTTTTAAAAGACAAAGACTGCACAGTAATCACAACTTTAGCACACACTTCAGGAGTATCTCCTTTCTAAAATGAGAAAAAAACTGCCTCTCTCACAGAGGAACATTTATAATTACATTGCACGAAAAAAGCTCAAGCGAGAGCAGTACCAGCTGCTCTGGGTGGGGACATGCTACCTATTTTTAGGCTCATGCGTGAGCTGTGACAGATTGACCCATCTTACTCTGCAGCTAACAGCACAGCAGGCAGCCATAATAAGACTCTCTCCTGCCTGAAAGCTGTATTTGACTTAACTAAGTTTATGGGGTCAGTACCCAGGTCTACCTTGGCTGGGCAACTCAACTTCTCATCACTCCTTCTTTTCCAACAAAAATATTTTATATATATGTGGTATATATTATATATATTGATACCATCCTACATGTAATAGCACTGGACAATAGTACTGTGAGATACAACTATAATGATCTCAACACTGCTCCTAGTTTATGTTTTTCTGTAAAACTCTTGTCATGAGCACCAAATTGCATATAACTATAATAACTAACTTTTAAAATTGGGAGAGTTACAGCTTTGGTGTTATTCCTGCATAACTTTTTACATTACTTGCTTTTACCAGCCTCTGGTTTGTGTAATAACGTCTACTGAAGAAAGACAGCCCTCTTTTGACATTTGGAGAAGGGGGGAAAAAAATCAAAGCTATTTTGTGAATCAATACAAAGCTTAATGTCCGTTATCAGCGGCCCTACTTACAGACTCTATTGTATTTTGTTGATGAATCCACATCTCATCTCTTGGTCCAAGACCTGATACCTGCAACATCTTCTAGAAGTAGAAAGCTAAGCTAATTAATCAAATGGGGCTAAAATAAACATTTTGACACAAGTTACAGAGACATCAGAAACTGTTATGTTATGAGGGTAAGTTACTGTGTCGTAAAGGACCACCAACGACAAAGCTGGTTAATCCATCTTAATCTATCAATCTTTTGAAAATCTGAAAAAACAATTCTCTGTGCTGAGATTACTTAACCTAACCCCAAAGGTGTATCAATTAATTTAAGAATTGAATGTTACGAAGTCTGTGACAGTAATTAAAGTATTCTATTATTTCTGATGAGTTATCTTCTTTAAGTTATCTCTGAAAACTGCATTTGTATGTTCTCTCTGTGTACCTCCACAACCAACTCTGTCCTTCTTTTCTCACTCTCTCTGGCAGTCACTGTGTCATTGATTTACAGTATTGCAGATGGAGTAGAGGATTCGCATGGGAATACTGACTTTATTTGTTTGGTGATATTCAGGTACAAGATGTATGGGGAAGAAGACTTTACAGTGCATACAGCAACAATGTTTGCCTGTTGCTTTTTATGCATGATTCTAAGCATTCTCCAGGTCTGGAGACCATTTCCGGTGACTGAATGGATTACGGGGGTCCCAAGCAAGAAATCAATTACTGAATAACACTACTAACCACAGCTGTTTTGGTCATCCGTTTCCTACATCCACCACTTTTATCTATTTCAACGAACAGGAATAACAACACTGCACTGCCCCATTAATAGCTAAGTGCACGCACTATGTCTTGTTAAATCTGGCACCCTGTTAAACCTTTTATGAAGTTCTGTGCTTTGGTGTGACAATACTTGAAAAACAGTCTACTCATGTCGACACAGTACTGAGATGCATAATATATGAAGCCAGGTCTTCAGCCAACAGGTCTGCAGACTGATGAGCTCTGTCCGTGGTGCTGAAAGATTTTTAGTCAGGCATTAACTACATGTAGCTGTAGAACAAAAGAACACAGATAGCTTTCAGTGTAAGCCGATAGCCCTGCAATGAAACACCACAGATAATGTTTAATTTATGTTTAGATTTTGTTCAAAGAGGTGTTGAGCCAAATCGATAGTCTGTAATAGTAGCTGGCTGATGGTTAATGCTGTAACACATAAAGGACACAGATATGAGACTGACATAATTCTCTAGTATTGAACAGAACATTAATGTTTTGTACCATCATACCTGCATGCATTTGTGATATAAATTCATGATATTCAATTCATTTAATCGGACCATTGGCGCAAAAGGAGAAGATTTTTCCCCATGTCATCACGTAAGACAGAGAAAAACATTAAATCTGCACATTTGAAAAGCTGGAACGAGCAAATACTTGTCATCATTACACCACCAAATCCATCAGGTCATCGTTTCCTTTACAAATATTGTTCCATTTACCCAACTTAATTGATTTGAGCACCAGTTACTCTTTACAACAAACAATACACACAATCATTAGGTACAATAAGATGCACTTAAATAGAAAAAACTAACCAGCGATTTGTTTAATGTAAAGTAGTTCAAATTACCTTTGCCTTGACCAGCTACAAATTTAAATGTTGCTTACATGTGTTTATGATAATAATGACTCTGTATTTAATTGTGTTTTTAGAGCAAAAGTTTTACAGTAATGGACAGGACTTTTACTTGCAGTCGCACCAATTTTGCCATTTTTGCTACTTTTGCCTAAGTAAAGGATTTGAGCACTTCCTTCACTGCTGAGTGTCAAATCTTGTCATTCCAAGGTTGGGTAAATAGTCATCATCTTGAATAAATGTGACCCAGAACAAAGTTAATGTGTCTGCCTCCTACTGACACTTCTTAGAGTATCACTCACTGCTGCTAGATTCAGAGCTAGATTAAATTTTCAACTGCACTTACTTAACAGTCCACATAGAGCAGGTGTTCATCAAAGGCAGAAAATGTGGACTGAAGATAGGGGTATATGCTCTGCAGGTATCTTTAAAAGTACTAATAATACAGTACAGAGTCATTAAAATAAGCAGAGATCATCCAATCTGTCTTCCACTCACACCAGCTTTCATACTTAGCTGCAACTCCACGTCTCAGCCACCCACCATTTTCCCCAAGGCAAGAAGTCACACTCATACACAACCCAGTGTGACAGATGAGGAAAACCACATCAGGGTCACTTGCAAGAAGAGTCTGTGTGTGTATGTGTGTACAAATTATTCACATGTACAAAAACAGAAACTCTTCACATTACCCTGTTCTCATTAACACGTTGGCTGTAACAACAGCCCACATCACCCCTGCAATCACACCCTACTGAGAGCAGCCCCATTCAAAATACACTGCATAGAGAAAAAACACACACAGTTCTGGTGGCTTCTCTGTTGGCGACGGCTGATAAATTTAATTGCAAATGTTATGTTTACCGTTACTCCCCTGCTAGTGTCAGCTATCTTTACCTGTGCTGACTATTCACACACAATCCTGCAGTTGATATTTTTATTGTTGGCTACATTCTCAATCCTTTACATTTCAGAACTCATTATAATGCTATAATAATTTTAATGCTTACAATTTAACCGCCATTGCCCTGTAAATGTTTGGAATAGCAATATAATAGCTACAATGGACAATTTTAATGAAGAATGGAATTAGGAATGAAATCAGTCTATCATCTGAGCAAGTTAGTAAATGTTACCTCTTACAAGTGGATTTAAAGTAAAAAGTAAACGTGAGAAGCACAGCATCAAAGCGTGCTGCTGCTTTTATGGGTCCTTGAAGCCAAGAGATAAGAACATTTTCTGCTGTTTCCCTTCCCCCTGTGTGTCTCTAAAGAGGAATACAGCTTTGCCAAGATTTAGAAAAGGTCAAACTCACTGATAAGATGTCTTTGTATTATTGACAGTCTTGAGAGATAATACAATCAAGGGGACTTAACATGATTATGATAATGGCACTAATAACAAGAGAAATTATTATATGTATTATTCAAAACACACAAAAAAAGGGGTCATTTTACTTACTGATTAAAAATTGCTTACTATCATTTAATGCAAGTTCAAATCTTTCATGTTTGAGGGCTGAATTTGAGCTCTAAGATCTCACGAAGTAGCTTTAGATCATATTTTTGTCATGATTTAATGTGTTTCCACATTACACAGGAATGTGGGTTGGGGCTTTAAAGAGTCAAAGGAGGGAAACGGCTATCACAGGCATCAACATCTGAGACATTTTGCAGTGGAGATAGCTCCTTATGGTTTTGGTAATCAAACTTGCTCAAAAATACAAAAATGTTACTTATATTACTAAACTTTATGTTATATATAATTAGTTCACAAGGTGAATTATCCAAAGATATTTTCTTTGTCTAAACAACGTTGTACAATTTTTTAAAAGAAACTCAAACTTGGAAAGGCGCTGATAATAAAGTACTTTTTTGTGTGAGTCATAAAGGGAGCAAGATAATCACACAAAGAGTTTTAACAGTCACGTTGTTCTGCAGCTAATCATCGCATATCCCACGGAAACCCCCACTTCGTCTGTGTAGGCGTCGTGTCGCTCAGAGGATGCACTTGTTACTGTGATGTTGCCCAGATTTCAATATTAAAGAGAAACTCTGCAGGCTGTCTCCAGATGGAAAGAAGACAATCACACAGCAGTCCAACTGGATCAAAGTGCTAACTCTGACAGACAGCCAGATAAATGTGAGCCAATGTAGCAATGTAAAAAAACAAAAAAAACAAAGGGCAAACCCAACAAAAGCAAAGGCAAACCTTTCCAGACTGGGCAGTGTAGAAAGGGCCTTGGTTCGTGGTCAGTCTCCTTGCCATATGTTACAGCGCACAAACAATGATGAATGCTGCTATAAAGAGACAGAAAAGAGCACAAAGAAGACAGATCAGTGGCATGGCAAGAAAACTAGACCAGACAGTAAAAGAAAGTTGGAAGTAAGAGACAAGATTGGAAACAGAGGATAAAAAAATGTAATAATATCACACAAAAGTTTATGTTACAACTCTGAATGCTGCAGGATAGCAGCTGTACATTCCGCAAGAAGTGGACTGTTCATTTCAGGTGCATGTGTGCACAAACACAAAAACTATTTAGAAATGACTGTCGAGCCAGCAGAGTAGCAAAATGTGAGGAAACTGACACAGAGTTGTTTGTTTTTTTACTGTTTTTGTCTCAGTCATGTATTCCTTCAATCTCCTCAGTCATTCCTTGAGTCTGACTCCCACTTATCTTATTCTAACAGGACAGAACCAGGACCAAAGAGTACACAAGGTTAGATGATTTATACCTTTTCAACAACATATTCACTGGTCTTCCCACTTCATCATCTCTTCCTGAGTACTGAACGTCCTTCCAAACAGCTGAAAACAACGAAGAGGTAAGAGAATACAGCCAACACACACTGTGGTAAGAAATAAAGGTTGGAGAGAAATGGGAGAGATACTGTGTCTGTGTCGTGATGGATTGTAAAAGTGTCCTACGCTGGGGTGAAATTAACAAAGCAAAAAATGTACCATTGTCCTGGAGTGGGAGGCATCCTGAAGATTAAAAGCAAGTTTCCACATTCCCACATGCTGTCCATTATTGTATGAGGTTTTCATTCATTGTCAATGTATTACCTAGAGTAGATGGTGGTAGGCACAACACCACTTTAGAAAAGCCACAGATGTACAGTATCTGTGTGGAAACAAAGCAATATACTCTTCTGACTGAAGTGTCTTAAAGGGTTAGCTCAGGTTCACCAAAGTCACACAAACTTGTCAAAGGAGTCTGCCAGTTTGCTGTCAGAAAGTGTGATGACAATGTAAAGAGATGAAAATATTCCAAATATAATATTCACTAAAATAGATGTTATTTTTTTAGATGGCTAAAGTACATTTTGCTGCCACCCCCATTCACATCAGTACAGTGCTCATATTTAATCCTTCCCTTTATCAGGAGGTGCTGCATGTGACCTGCTCAGTCTTTCTTTTATCCTTGTGTGAAGGTTGCAACAAAGCTAGATGCAAAAGCCTTGTTCTCTTACTCCTACAGAGACAACCATAAGTCAGTCATTCTTGGCAAACCAGAACGATAATAATGTTTATAATCCATAACAATGTGTGGGAAGCAGGGGACATACTGCTGTTCCAGCCCAAATTTGACATTTGGAGAAAGACTGTCTTTCTACATGCTGTAATTAATTATTTCTTTTTTGATTTTGGGTAAAAACAAATTACGTCCCAGAAGTTTCTTTATTTGACACACCCATTCACTCACACACACAGATGTGCACCACACCCACATACACAGTGAAATGAATCTTCATGGTTACAGTTTGAGAATGTCATGTCATTTCAGCCATTGTGAAATAAAGAAGGTAAAAGTTTAAGACGAAGGAGAAGAAAAATAACAACATTATCTGACTGGCTATCCAAGCTGACATTTCCACTTAACTCACTGTGTGTGAGTGGATGTGTGTGTGTGTGTGTGTGTGTGTGTGTGTCTTTGTGCATGTATTCGTGTAACAACCGTTTTGGCAGAGTAGACAGATAACATTTCAGAGTGTTCTTCACTTCTGTGGAATTTATTGCAGAGAAAGAAAGATCAGGATCCCAACAGCTAAATATTATCTGCCTTCACCTCCGAAATATCATTTTTCCTCTGGCAGAAGTGGATCTGTTGGATGCTTCCCTTTGCCCAAGCACAAATCTCAGGAAACTCCAGCTGTTTCTTCATTTATCTGACTCTCTTTCATCCCTCCATTCAGTGTTTCTTCTCTCCATAACTGCTACCTCTCTCTGTCATTTCAGGCCCTCTTTACTTTTGTCGCTCCACTGTAGCCTCTGAGGATTTGCTCATTTCTCTCCACATTGCTTGTCCACTCTCCACTTCTCTCTCCTGCAACTGTCAATCTCCTGCTAGTCAATAGAGACCACTTATCGCAACTCTACCTTTCCCACTTTTCTCTTAGATCATTACACAACATCTCTTGAGCTCACTCCCTCTTCTTTTATTTCTTCCTTTGACACTCTGAGTGCTTCCTTTCTCATTTCTCTCTTCACTCCCTCTATAGCGTTAAAGTGTTGAAATTCATCTCTTGTTACTTTTGATACTCGCTGTCTCCACAATCCAATTTCTCCTCCTGGCTCACACTTGCCTATCTTTGCTGTGAGGCCCAAGAGTGTCTCTCTCTCTTTCACTTCAACTGTATGAACTAAAGTGTTGAGAAAAGACTGGTAAGACATCTGGCATACCACACCAGTAATCTATGTATGAATACTTATATTAAAAAAAATAAAATAATAATAATAATAATAATATATATATGTGTGTGTGTGTATATATATAATTTATTATTTTAATAAAATAAAAAGACAGATTACAAAATACTTAAAATGTGCAAAATATATCTAAAGGCAATGAGCTGCCTCCACTGGACAATCAACAGACAGCCATCAGAAAATAACCATTATGAATTGTTAGAAAAAATATATATATATATATATATATATATATATATATATATATATATATATATATATATACATATATATATATATACACATATATATATATATATATATATATATATATATATATATATATATATATATATATATACATATCATATATATATATATATATATATATATATATAATACACACACATACACACCTGTTGATCCAAGTTAAATGATCCCTGAATGTCCATATTGTTATGAGACTTGAAGAGAAAATGAGGAAGAAAGGGCAAACAGGATTCACCTCTGTCAGGATATGTTATGAGAGGTGAATCTCCTGTGTGCTATTCAGATTTACAGGCAGTGATAAACTCCACCTCAGGCACTGAGCTGGATCATCCACAGTCTCTTATCACACAGTGAAAAATACATTTTCCCCACACTTATATATAAACACACACACACACAGAAGCTTTGGGCAAAAGGGATTACCCACAAAGACATTAGATTACACAGATACAAACAAACACATTGATGCTTAGACTGGAGAAACTGGGAAATCAATAGGTCATCTTCTGAAGAGACGGAGAAGAGAGATGATATTGTTAGATCTTACTTGCTGTTTTTGTTTTACTTAAATTATCTGTGTGAATATCCTCCTCTGCCCTACTAACAGCTGAATGTAAACTCCCCATCTGTTACCTGAAAGGAAGGGGAAGCAAAGAAAAAACAGAGCAAATTAAGTAAAAGAGAAACAAAGTTTAAGGTGGCAGGTAGTATCTTATCAGCTTCTTGGTATTGTTAACTACAACACATTGGGCCAAAAGATGGCACAAACTATTACGAGATATTACAACTGTTGCAAAACTGCTGCTCACACTAATTTATGCTTGACACAGGGAGTTAACAGGAGTACCAGCATAGATGCCTTTAGCTGGAAAGTGCACAGGGGCTACAGCTTTACCACAGATGTTTCAAACTTAAAAACAGAGGTTGTAACTGTGACCAGTGGGCTGTAAGTTTCAACACAACCTCTTTGCATGTGCTAGCTCAGTCAGAGGTAACAGATATTATGACAGAGATCAGCTTTCTTTGTTGACACCAGTTTAATTCTTCAGCTTCTGCACACGTTAATTCAACTTTTGCACAAAGTGGAGCGTTCAGGTGCTACCTACTTCAGCCAAGATGAGGTATCATTATGATGGGGAGCTACAACGGACATAAAATTAGGATACAAAGCCTCACTTCCAGCAGAAAATGTATGCATACAGTGAAAGCACTTTACATTTAATAGCAGCTGAGAATGTAGATCACTCATGGGGAATATCATGAGGAAAAGCCAACAGATAATTTCAGCCTCTAAACACTCTCTGGCTTACATTTGTGGCTCCTCAGTCCACAGGATCTTCCATCTATGGTGATGCCATTTCAAAAGGGGTTGCCTTCATTGCCATTTCCAGTCAAAAACTCAGAATGTAACCTTCCCTGGACCAGATTATGTGTTTAGCATAGGTTACCATGGCGATCTAGCCACATTCAAAGGGGGCCACTGCCAGCAGCCCTACAGAAAGCAATGTTCATGACATCATGTTAAACAAAATGAACTGTTTAATGCAATTCTTGACCATGGAGTCTTTAAAATGTGAGGGGCTTATTTTAACCTTTGGTGACCATGGTGCAAGAGGAGAGTTAATCAAGTATCTAAAGTTCTTGTGGTCACATGAAATAGAGAAGTGATTAATTCACAATATGCATTAAGACTTACACTTGCCTGGCTGAGCAACATTTCCACCATTGCTGCTGGCTTATAGCTCAGGGCAGTTAATAAGTTGAGGCTAACATCTAAATCTTTGGGGTGGCTTCAGGCAGTCTGTGAATTGTATTTTGTGCAGCCAAAACCTCATGTTCAGGCTATAATCAGCCATAACACAGATAATTTGTTTTGGGAGAATATGCCTCCATCGTACCCAGGAGGAAGTGATAGTAAGAAGTCAGCCAGACGGTGACCGTGTTTTTCACAGGAGAAGCTATCGATCAGCTGCAGGTCAGATATGAGAAACTACATTATGGCTGGAAATTACCTCCTTTTCTTTGTCTGCTTCCTGTCTCTCTCCTTCCACCTGTCTCTCCTCTACTCCCTCGCTCCTCATTTCTTTCATGTTTGTTGTCCCAGATCAATATAGACTCCGGGGGCACAGAGCAGACAGAACCCAGTGGCCAGCATGTTTTTCCAAATACACACAGACCTGCACACAGCAAACATGCAAACAAACACACATGACTGCTTCCCTCCAGGTAAGTGGTAGATACACAATCATACAGCACATACAGTGTATATACGAACAGCAACAGACTCAAAGGGACATCTTCCTCTCTCATACATTAACTCATTTCATTCCTCACAGTTAAGTAAACATGTCCACCCCACGTTGACTTAACATTTGAAAGGTTTTTTTATCAACTCAAATCTTCCGAATGATCTGTCTTTATGAAATTACTGACCTGTGGCTTGATGAAAGACAGAGATTGACAGAGACAGAAAAGGTGCAAATATGCCTAAAAAGACATGTTTAAACAATACACAGAGCAGCTGCTTTCTGCTGCTACAGCTTTTACTTGATTTACTCGCTGCTGTCAATTCGGAATTTTTAACTCCAAAGGGTGAAATTACAAGGAAAGGGGAAAAACTGATGTTTTTGTGGAGGTCAAACACGACCTAAAAGGGCAAACTTGTGTGCGTAATAACTAACTTCCATATGAGACAGATTGCCAGTGTTGCTGTGGGTTTCTGACACCTTGACGTGAAGGATGAGGATGTGACAGCTATCGTCATGGGTACAGAGAGGATCAACGTTGTCACATTCATCTTTCTGAGTGGCAACATAGTCTGTGTCTCGAAGTCTTCATTTAGAGGAATTTCCTGAAATGTCCTCAGCTCCTACATGAGGATCTGAGGCCGCACTCTGGCTCACAGTGGAGCAGCAATTTTACGCTATAACTCAGAACCAGCCACTGAATTGTGTCTGCTGTTTAGTGTTGGGGTTTTTTTTTTATTTTTTTAGCAATTACTGTTTTTTGGTGGGGGGGGGGGGGGGTTTGAGTTTTTGCTGAGAATGCTGCAAGATCCAAATTTAAGGTTTCAATTTGTACTATCTTCACACAAGGCATTCATTTGAAAAAAATAGATGGTAATTGATTAGTGAGATAAACTCTCCTAGCTTTAAAGGTTTCACTCTCTTTTAAGAATCCTCATTTCTTAAAAGTAAGAAACATTAAAAAACAAATTTATGCAAACATTTTTTTACTACTTAATGATGAGAGCTTTTGTTAGTGTGTGTGTATGGTGATGGGCATGTCTCTGCAGCAGTTGAGATGAATGTTTAATTATATGGGTTCAAAGACACTCGATTATAAGAGGGCAGACAGAATGGAGGGGAGGCAAAGGAGGGGAGAGCAGGAACATAATCCATCCTCCTGTGAGCTCTGTGTGGCTGTCAGACAACGTTGCAAGGACAAATTTAATTTAGTCGGGGGATTTAGCCCATTCAGAAGCCGACTTTGCTTTGTGAATGTCTAGTTTCTTCTGGCTGCTGGGAACTGATGAAGAAGCACAGTTAAAGGATCCAGACCCATTCACCTTTGCAGCTCCAATTTGAACATCTAATTAACTTTAAAAACGGAAAGACTTTCATGGCCTAATGAGTTCATATCAGCCCCGGCGACAATTTGGGGGATTGAACCACGCTTACACATTTTTACTGTTGCAATTACTCTTATGGTGATAATGCTGAAACACCAAATTATTGCTTTTTAGAGAGCAGAACACAAATATCATTTGGTAAATAAGCAGAGAGGATGAGAACAGCTAATGCAAACAGGACAGAAGGGATTAGTTTTAAGTAATATATTTGTGTATTCAGTGCAGGAGACTAATAGACCAAATTAATGGCCTAAGAGAGATAATACACCTAGCCAGTGAGATTTCCTTTTTGCAGATAAAACTGAGGATCTGGATGAAAGCTCAGAGGTTTCAGTCCTTGACCTCCTGGGAAAAACTACAAAATGAATGGCTGGAAAAAATGTGTTATGACGGAAACCCAAAAAATACCTGCATTCCTGTAAAGCTGTCCCTCGTGCGTGGAGAGATTTGCTGGCAAGAAGGGCATGGCTTCATAACAAGACTGCTGGTCTCCCTTCGCCCACAATAACCAAGGAGCAGGTCCCAACACACTGAGCTGACAGGTGTAAAGGTCTGAGAGAGTTTAACTACTGTGCCGTTATCCCAACATGCTGCGGCGTGTTCCTATCTGGCCAGGGGAAGATGGAAAATGTAAGTGAGTGAGTGAGTGAGTGAGTGAGTGTGTGCGTGAGTGAGTGAGTGAGTGAGTACTGGCCATACTTACTGGGTTGGTATTCATTCCTTAAGGAGTAATATCAATGTAAAAAAGAAGCAAAGGGCAGGAGTGACTGAGAGCCTCACCTTGTTTTTTAGCCTCACATCAAACTCATTACAGCTTGATGGAGAAAAATGGCAAAAACACAGAGACGGGCTGGTGAGAGAGGGAGGCTGAGCAATTAAATGTCAGGGCAGATTAAAGAAAAAATGTGAGAAATGAAACTCTGTGTCTGTAAAGTTTAGTCCATCAGGCAGAGACTGAGTGAGCAGAGAGTGGGTGAATGCTAAAACTAATTAGTGAGAATGCTGAGACTAAAGCCTGGATATTAAAGACAGCTGCCAGGAAGAGAAAAGAGAAAGATTAGAGAGTGAATTGAGAAAGAAGAGGAGCAGACTTTTAACTTAATGAGTTGAGTTCTGCTCATCTAGCTTTTCTGTCTGAATATGAACTCACTGACTGCCTTTCAAATCTGAAATTAATATCTTACGCACTGACAGTGATTTTCATGAGAGAGACATAACAGAAAGCACACAGATAAGAGTAGGAGCAGTGAGCCAAACACTAGAAAGTAATGTAATGCTGTTTACACAGTCCAAGACCTAGGAATTAGATCCTCTCATACTTTACACATTCACTTCCTTAACTGTCACAGCCAAGCTCAGTGCAAACCAAGCAGATAATTAGTGTCCACTGATCAAACATGGAGACAAATTAATTAGGCAGTTAAGATGGTCAAAGACTTCTCTGATTTAGCATAACTCTCTTTTCTTTTATCCAATGTGGGTCGTCAGTGTGTGCATGCTGCAAATGTACAGAATAAACTGCATGTAATGTGGTACTGGAACATAGCCAGAGAAAGTGAAGTGCTGTAAGGAGTCTCAGATTTCTAAAAACAGATTTGGTGATTACTTAAAGAGAGGATCCATTTCGTCAGTTAAGGCAGAGACATGGATTCACACTTGCATCAGCTTCCTCATTTACGCTTCAGCATCAGTTAATCATTCATAAGCTGCTTGGCAACAAGCTGAACCAGCAACATATTGTTGAGTTAATGGTTTGGATTAAGATTTGAGATTAATAATCATGTATGTGTTTATTATGATATAATGATAACAGTTCACATACAAACGTTGCTGAGATGTGACAACAAAGCATCTCGGTGCACAATGAAGAATCAGGTTTCCAGGGCCATCAAATGTAATTGCAAAAGCAGGTATTTCCTTTACTAAAGGCACGGAGTTAGTGATGTGTCGTTCGCGAACGAGTCGGCTCTAAGAGGCGATTCTTTGTAGTGAACGAGAAGAGCCGACTCTCGTCGGGGAGAGCCGCTTCTTCCGCCGCTCCTACTCAGCTCTGCTGAAAATCCACGCAGGCAGTGGCGGGACTTTATTTTGACTGGCTCACCATGCGGCCAATCACATGCGAGGACAGACTAGGATCATACCATTATGTGAAAGAAGGAAGTGGGGCGGATGCTTTGAAGACAATGAGTGTAGTGGTACAGTCCAGGTACACAGAGTGACCGAGAGAGTTGGGGGATCTGGATCTAAATGCAAGCACGTCAGTAAAAACTACAGAAATGAGCAAAAACCGAAAAAGAAGCAGCATCTGGCTGCATGTCAATGATGTTAGAGACAGCAAAGCTGAGTGTAAAATGTGTAAAATGAAAATATCAGTCAGAGCAGGGTCAACAACAAACCTGCTCAGACGTATAAGAACCACCCACCAGTCCATGCAGCCGGAGGAGAGAGGGCCCTTAGGGCAAGCGAGCTAGCTGTCCACTGACCCTTGAACAGTGTCCTGTTTTGAGCCAAGTACCTCTGCTGCAGCATCCACTGTCTTGCCAAAAACTATACCACGCCTGCTTAAGGTAATGGTAGGGCGACTCTGTGTCGTCACAACATCTGCCCCCTCAGAGAGAGTCTTCTCAAAAACAGCACAAATGATCACAGAGAGGAGAAATTGCATCATCCCGTCCGAGCTGAGGCATCTGGTATTTCTGAATGCCAACCTGCACTGAAAACTTTTATCTTAATGTTATCATAATGTTAAGACTCTGGCCTTTATTTATTTGATTTGTTTGCTGTTGTTGCTGTGGTTCTGTGTTAATTTAAAGGTTTGAGTAAAGTGTTAAACAACAGTAACAGTGTTTTTGTAATGAAACGGATGCATAAAAACAAGGCTTTTATGAAAACAGTGAATAAAAAATTGCTTCCCAGCACACAAACCATTCATAAATGCTAAATCAGGCTAAAATAGAAGGCTCTGAGCGATGCTATATGAAGAGCCATTTGGGAGCCGTAAGAGCCGCCTTTTCTAAATGAGCCGAGCCAAAAGAGCCGAATCTTTGAAAAGAGCCGGACTTCCAATCACTAATCACTAAAGAACTTTCTGTAATGTGCCCTCATTTTCCTTTGTTTTATATGTGTGTGG
This sequence comes from Datnioides undecimradiatus, assembly GCA_008933995.1. Classification (NCBI taxonomy): domain Eukaryota; kingdom Metazoa; phylum Chordata; class Actinopteri; order Lobotiformes; family Datnioididae; genus Datnioides; species Datnioides undecimradiatus. The sequence goes on from WARS01000014.1 coordinate 146,017, forward strand.
TTTTAACAGTTATAGCCCAATAATCAGAATAAATTGCCATTTTGCTTTCACCTCAGTGTTTGAATCAAAGGAAAAAAACTGATGATGTGAGCACATATTCAGGAGTCTGAAACCCGACTGGATCAATGACCCTGATTATTCCAATATTTCTGGAAGATATACGGCACAAACGGTTGTTGTCTATGTAACAATGCAAACAGAAAAGTGTAGATGGAGACAATCATCTAGCCAAAATCCTTGCATATTTGTGCGTAAACAGATTGCTTTTTATTCTAAATCCCACATTAGAGAGCATTTTGTTTGTCTCCACAGGTTTTTTCTGTCATCAGTTTTCTACACAAGACTGATTTTCAGTCGATTTTGTTCAGTGCAGCCTTCTGCATATTTCTTTTCATTCTCTCATTTCCTTTTCTCACTCTTGCCGTAATTATATTGACACAGACAAAGAAATGCATGTATAGTTCATATTACAAGGACATCATCCATCATCAGGCTGTGTTTGAGAGGCAAAGGACAGTGATGGGTGGACTGCTAACTTTAGTTTCAACTCAACTTTTAATTATAATTATTTACAGATTGAAATCTTGTTTTTCACATTTACATTATCAGGCAAAGAAAACAGCTTCTCAGTATTTGTGTATCTAAATTCTTGCACAATACAACTCTGACATGCTCTGATGATCAAGCAACATAGCAGCTTGAAAAGTGACTTGACAATCAGAAGGATGACTCTCTTTTGTACACAGTTATGTTGTTGATCTTTCCTTCATGTATGTTTTTCCAGGATGCTTGTGGTATTAATTATTCCACATTTGTCTGAAACATAACAAACTGTCCATATATGATGCAAAAAAAAGCAATCGGTTTGTTGCTGAGACAAAGCAACAGTTTTATTTTTTTTATTTTAATATAACTTTTGTCCAATAAGTGTAGAAGTAACTTAGGGATTCATCCCATTGCCAACCCCCATCTGAGCTGCACTAAGACTGAAAGCATAACAGTCCATTCATTCTGTCCTGGTCCTGTTAGATTACATTTCTCCTCCAGAATCTCTCCATCCATCTGCTGAAATCCTATTTTCATGACAAACAATAAGACACACACATTCGCTCCATCACTGCTGCCTGAAGCTGCCAGAAAACGAGATGAAGGAGGAGATGGAGCAAAATTAAAAATGATGAGGTGGGAGGAGGCTGAAAAAAGACCCAGGTTTTGATATGGTGTTTAATTTATCAGGCTGATATCGCATTAGCTGGTTCAAAGAATCAGATAATTTTCAGCTAACGAATTGGTTAGTGAGCTATTTGCTATAAAAGGTAATGGGAGTCAAGGAGGCTTTAAGAGACATTATATTTACTGCAGCTCCTCTCTCACACTTCACTTTCTTCAACTTTTCTACTGAGTAGGGGAGGATATAAATATTTACATTGTATGGATATCAGTTGGGTCAGGATTCATTTTTAAAATTTGGGGCTTTGGATATTCAACTTTTTTTCTTTTCAATATCAATAAAAGGCAAACTGCAAAATACATAATGTCAGCAAATCCTTTTATGATATATTTAAACTTTTTGAACTAAGTTTTGAATAAATGCTGTTGATTCATACAGAAGCTCCACAGCAGAAAAAAGGGTTTTGGAATAGCTGTACTATTCTGTGCTTTGTCAATAAATTAATTTCATTCTTCTTTAAGCGTCTCCGGAATTAATTAAGTCTCTTCTGAACTGAAATGACAAACAACTGCCAACAAGAACTCAAGAAACAATTAAAATAACCTCTTTGTTAGTGATCTGATCATAATTTCATATTTTACATGTTGATCTTCAAGAGTTTTTTGAAGGTTAATGAAGAGGGCAGCTATGACAGAAAATAGTGACTATACCTGACTGAAGATTTGAGCTGCAGCTCTGGTTACATGATAGACTAAAGCTTGCTTCAGGGAACAGAAAACTCTGGACATATTCCAAACTGTCAACAAACTCAAACTGTAACTCGGTTATGCTCGTACAAGGAATAGTACCCAGATGTGAAGTCAGCATGTGCTGTCACAACATCGCTGCCCTCAAACATCAAAGTAAGCTGCAGCTGATACTGCGGGAGCAATCATTTGACAATCAGTGCTATCGCTCACGGCAACGACTCACCCGGGAATAAACCTTCTCATCATAACTTTGATTGACCTACTCTGCACTTTATCAGAAGCTTCAGTCTGTCAGAGTATGAGGCAGCAGCTGGCCACATTTGCTTAGGCTGCTAAACAGACGTCCTTCTTCCAAGTCACTTCCTCCAGCTCTTTCTGTTGAAAACCGGGGTGATTTTAGGGTGGCGTATATAGCAACCAGAATTTCCGATGGCCCTTACCTTGTTAGCTATGAGCTATGACTTTTACCATTTTCAATGATGTTAGTCTGGCAATGCACCAAAGATGTCAAAGCAGAGGATGCCAGAAAAAAACACAAGGTGGATACATCATCAAAATCACAGATCCTGTATTATATTTTATGTGTCATCAGTACATGAGGCAACACACCCGCATCAGTGAAACAATTCAAACACTTGCATCATTTCAACTGTCTGAATGTCCAGTATAGGTGAGCCTAAACATCCCGCTGAGGCCATTTCAGTTGCTTGTACAAGGATCTCATTCTTCAATCTGTTGGTCATGATAAGTCAAAACATGGATCAATTGGTAAATCGGTAACTTGGCCTTCAGACTTTAACAGCCACGTCCAATCCATCTTATACTTCATCAAACTCTGACTCGTGAACAAGACCTGGAGATACTTCAACAGTGAGCTTATCCCAGCTCAATTCTTATCCAAGCTGCTTTTCAACTAGTTGATAACTCACACATTGCACACTGGACTAAGAAATAAACATAATGCTATGGGCTTGGAGACTTTGGGGCATACTAACCCTTTTCAGGAGGTACAGAGGCATATGCTTACAGGTTACAAAGAGTTAGGGTTTGCAGGGCTAGTGCTGTGTGTACAGGTGAGCACAAGAATCTAGTTGGTACTTCTCCACTTTCTACAACTGCTCCTCCATTATTAGAGATGGCATTTCATGTTCAATCTGCAGGTTTTTACAGAAAAATGTCAGCAAGGGCCTTAGATTTCCCTGCTGCTGGATTGGTATCAGATCCCTTGAGATTAAACTGATATTAGAACAGACCTGCACCCATACAGTAGATATATACACATGGGCAAAGAAACACAATAAACACAAGCAATTTCCTGGTACGGGGGAAGTGCGACAAAGCAAATACTTCAGAATGCACTTTAATAGCATTGCTCCCCTCTGAAATAAGCCTGAGGTAAGAAATTGTTTGGTTCGGAAAAAAACCCCAAAAACAATCCAATCACAAGGCCCCCCAAGAGAAATAATGGGAATTTAAGTAGGTTATGTAAATCCTGCCTTTGAGAGGCTGAGGATAAGTGTTGTTAGTGTGACACCACACTGCACACACAGTCTCACCTTTCTCCCGCTGATGCCTTCTTTTATCACGTTCTAATTCAAATCCATTTCCTCGCTGTCACCTCTCTGATATCGCTGCTAATGTCGCTTAATAAAATTTTGCAAAGGAACAGCACTCCGTCCTGTTCTGAACATATTGAATTATCTGTCTGAGGAAGGAGGGAGAGAATGAGAGAAAACCCAAGAGATGGATGACCTCTTCAAGTCACTGGCACACCTCTCTCTCTGGGGGTTAATGTGGTTTTAATGAAACCCTGCTCCTACAACAATTTATGTCATGGTGGAAAATGAGTGAGACGTGATGGAGGGGTTCAGAGTGGAACTGTTTTATTTATCTTTAAGTGAAGGATGCACAGCATCAGAAAACAGAGGAGAGCTAAATATGAAATACCAACATATACCAGTGTACCAAAACCCCTCCAAATACAACACAGTTTTCCAGAGTAGCTGTGCATCTCTCCCTGTGGGTTAACATGGGTTTGATACACAATTTTAATGCTGCATGAACATAAAATTGAAGGTAGAGCGAGTGCGAGATGACAGTTGCTGAGGGGTTCAATCTAGAGCTGCTCCACTTAACTGGAGGATGAACACAAGAGAGCAGAGGAGAGATGATGATTTAAGAGGGCCGAGGAGTAATGTGCTACACTGAGTGGGCAGCACTCTCTTTAGTCATGAGAGCATTGTCGTATTAAAATGATCTTGTATGTGTGTGAGTGGATGTATCATATTTAAAAAGAACAAAGTACTGCTGGCTGGTAGTGGTGCACTCAAGTCAGCATATAGAAGATGGACATGATTCAATAGATAGATGACAGCTAAAAGAAGACAGAAAGAAAGGAGAAAGGACAGAGAGGATAAGAGGATAAAAGAAGTGGAAACAAGGGTAAATGAAATAAAAGATCAGAAAGGTAGAAAAAGTTAAGATGACAGAAAGGATAGAAATGTAAAATTTCCATAACTGATTTTAAGTAGCTTAAATTAAAATAAGTATTAATAATAATAATGATTAATGGTAAGAATAATGGTATATGGCAGTCTCGTGGCAAAGTGTTTTCACAGAGCACCCTGCTGCCTCCCAAGAGACCAGCACTGGAATGAGAGTGATCATGTCAACTCCTCAAGTGCACAGGTGGATGTTCTACACTTATACAAACTGGTTTTCCATCTATCCAACTTGTGTAAAACTACAACATTCACATCCCAGCATGTTTCCAGCCTCCTTGGTTCTCTACAAGTATCAAACGCGCCAACGGAGCTACAATGATTGCCACAACAGATTAGACTGCACCGATAAATAAAACAGTTACAGGGGGTATGATTTTCCTCTTGTCTTCTTCCTTCCTGTTGATCTTGGACCTTGTAAACCTAGCAGAGCAGAAGTGCGTTGATCACTGTGTGCGCTGAAGTGTTTGGTTTCTTTGCACAGGATATGTATGACAGCCTGCATATGAAACTGTGTCTCTGTGTCACAGTGAGAGCAGCACAGGGGGATGCCTCTGTGAAGCTCTTTCACTGCAGCTGAACCCATTCTCAAAAACAGACCACCTAACAGTGGGAGATGAGGGGAGAGTTAATGGTAGTTTGGAGTTGCTTTATCTAAGTGGCAGTGGAGAGGAGAGAAGAGGAGATACACAGGAGTAGTACATTATTTAACTTACTGTCAACTTCACTAAATTTCTCTGAACAACTTTGCAGGAATGTGCAGAGCTGTTTGCAAATAAACCCTTCTTATTTATGGTCTTTTTTTCATGGGATTTGCTGACAATTTTCAAGTAATTTTCTTGCTATTACATAAAATTTCAAAGCTGATGTATGAAATCCATGTTAAGTTGCTGATTATGAACCAAATTGAAACATACAGTATTCTGTGTGTGATACTACTACAGGGCCCTCCATCAGTGTTAATTACTCAGTCAAATTAAATGAGATTAAACAAGTGCATGGCTCAAAGCCTCAATGAGTTATACTCTTGAGAAAATAGAGTTATAACACAAGTCATTTGTTAGATAAATGTCAGAGGTAATGGGGAGTTGAATGAATTCAAACGCATTAATTACTTAAAACTACTGAACTGCAACAAAGCATGTAACAAAAACCTTTACACTCATACAGAAATCAAAGACAACAACACTCAGGTACAGTGTGATAAAAAAGAGTTCATAAAGTCATGACCTGTTTTGTACTCAAGTACTCAGAGGAAGAAGAGGGGGGAAGAAAGCATGGCAGTTGTACTGAGTTATGTATGAAAAAAGGCAGAATCCTTCAGCTTCTAAATATGCATATGAGCTGCTGTTGCTGATGTCCAGGAGCATCAGCAACATGTAGAATGAACACTTACTCCCACTTAATTGCATAATTGATACAATGTTGCTAAGGAATGGGGAAAAACAGAACTGCGAGATACATCTGTATCATTTCACCCATCATCCTCCCTCATTTCTCTTACATCGTTGAGCAATGAGCCTGTTAGTCAACTTCTTTGTTAGGACTGCGGAGGTCAGATTACACAAAGAGGTCTGAGAGAGATGTGTTATTATTAGTGATTGCAGGTTTAGTGATAGCAACTAAAAGTGCAGGGAACAGTGAACTGTGTGGGAGGAAGCCATTTTTATTCCTAAATAAATCTGCATTGTGCATAGCATTCCGATGAGTAATATGGAAAATGGCTAATGCATAAGAAAAGCATGTACTCTCTGTTCCCAAACTTACTTGCTGTTATTTTCTCTTTTGTTAGTCAGAAAATGTTTCAAAACAGCTTTCCAGTTGGGAAATTAATAGCAAAGCTTGATCTTCCTTACTTTTCAGATCTTGTTCATACTCGTAGCCTAAACTTAACATTATTCCTTCCATTTCCACTACACAGCAGAATGCTAGATTGATTTCTGTATGTACCATGTTTACATCTCCCAGCAGTGTAGCCACAACACATCATGGCAGATGCCCACACTTCTGTGTTTGCCATGTGCAGGTTGGTATGTGTGTGTATGTAAGTGTTTAGACTTCTACGTCAGGGCAGACATTGTATGTTTCACTTACATGTGGCAAAGGTTTGTCCTTATTGTTGCAGAGGTTTAGCAACAATAATGGTCAATACACCGGTACATAACTTTACTTTCAATGGCCAATGGAACATACAAATTGTAGGCACAGAAATGGTTAAATCTGATAAATAAAGGTTTAAAATGCATCTTCATGCATCATCAGTATAATCTCTGATTACACTTCTTCTACGCAAATGCGTGGTTTTATGACAGCAGCTTCTTTTATGGCCATATCTAGTGCACCATGATGCAAAGGTGGTAGTTCATCCCACCAGAGCACATGGGTGATTTCAGAACTAAACTGAAAATTTGTTCCACTTCATTTCAGTCAACTAAACTTGGTTAATTATTACTTATTTGAAGTCTGTCTGCGCCCCACACTGCCAACAAAACAGTTGAAACTATTAAGACTTTAAACTGTTTGCTTGCATCAGTGCAACAACATGGCTAGCTGGATGTTTTCTGTGTTGGATTCTGTAAAGCAGATGATTGGCATTTAGAGGATGAAATATGTGTCATAACATCAGGACTGGAAAAATGGTTTCAGAAGTTGTCTTCTTCTATTATAACGACTCTGGTTTATCAGAACAAAACATCTATTTTGAAAGTAGCAAACTTTTCTTTGGTCATTTTTCATCTTTATGTTTGACTGCCCGAATTGAAAACACAACAAAGCCTGCATATAGACAAAAATACAAAAAAGTCAATAAGAAAGAAAAAGTAGATGGAGAATTTGAAATATGAAGTAGACATCAAGTTTTCTCAAGTACGAAGAACTTGCTAAGGAGATTAATTTGAGAGACCCAGCTCATTGGTGTCCTAACTGACAGAGATCAAAGACTCTGAACCATTGTTCATTTGTTCCCACTGTAACCCACACATGAGTCTGCAGACTGTAAAAGGGCTGAAGATCATTTCAAAGCTTGTTAATCATCAGTTAATCATGATAAGTATGAAGATCAAAGCACTGCATGTAGATGTTAATGTACATTAGGGGACTGATGGGATGAGTTTTAAACACAGCTGGTGCTTCTTTGTTGTGAAAATGAGTCTGACCTGATGAGACAATGTTTACAGGACATTAATGTTCAATCAGCCAGACATTTAGTCATGATGTCTTCTCATGTTTCTGATTGTCAGAGAAAACACTTCGCAGAAATTTGGGCACTGGGTAAGTGTAGGCAATGTTGAATGTGGTCATGGTCCAAAAAGGTAGTCCAAAAAGTTAAGGTGAATGGATTTTGAGGTTTTAGTGAAAAAAGTATTGAATAAGTTAAAAGAAAATTCAGCACGCGTTCTAATTTTGAAAATTATTTAACTTCTAATTATTGAAAATTTCCTAATCATTTCAGTAAGTCCAATACTACGCCAAACACCTCCAAAACTAATGGCTTTCTTGTCAGCCTGAACCCAGGTGTATTTTGGCTTAGTGCTATATAGCAAATATTGGTGTATTAATAACGTGCTGAACTAAGATGTAGAAACCAGTACCTTCTGACAGTGTCACTGTTAACATGTACAGCAACAACAGATGGCATGATCGTACACTTTTAGTGATGTTCACCTTCTCAGTCATCTGTCATTTAAGCTTTAAGTCACCCTAAAACTTCAATGACAAAATTCATGACAAACAGAAATGCAAATGTTACAATGACTTCCTATGCTGTGCACACAAACACTTTAACAAAACTCACAGCTAGCTGTTTTAGCTAGCTGACTGTGACAATCTTTGTTGTTTTCCTTGTTCTTCTGAATTCATTTTTGTATTTTTAATTTTTTTCTGCTAAAAACTGAAAAAAATTCAGTGTTCCAATCAACTATTTATGTATCCAGTCCAGTTACGATCATGTCATTTCTACTCAGAGCTCCCCACTGAACTGGCTTTCTACCCAAAACTAATCAGGTATGCTGCAGCCAGTTTTGTCCTCAACATACCCACATCCCTCACTGTTGTCATATTTGCTTTACTGACTTTTTATGATTCCCTCTATTGATTTAAAAAATGTGATGCTTGTGCACAAGGTTACCAGGGGAGCTGCACCTGTGTACCTCTCTGTCATGGTAAAGTCATTGTATTTATGTTGTTTGTAATTCGCTGGAACTCCAGTGCACCCGCAATGTGATGCATATCTCAGCCTTGAATAATCTGAGACCATAACACTTTCTCTCCTTTCTTTATCAGAGTTAAACAAAGAGATGGCCCCCACTGCTTGTTAGCTCTTGTTTGTACAGCAGGCCTGTTGCTGAAAGGACAGTAATTGTCTGCGCTGAATGGTTCTTTAATCGCCTTTAATTGTTTGCTATTAAAGGATGCTTTAAGAGAACATTAGATAAGGGAGACTTTGAAAACTCTTCTAAATGAAGGACATTTCTGTGTTGTTTAAAATGACATTTAGGACTGGATCTGTTCCACTAATGACAGTATTCCTCTTACACACTTGAGGGAGTTGAAAGAAGAGAAGAAGAAAGCAAAAACATAAAATAAGGATTCCAGAGTTTTTTTAAAAAAAGGAAAGACTTTTGTTTTGCTTTTCTAAAAGATTCCTCTGGGTGTGACTTTGTTTGGCCATTGAGTGGCACTGGAGTGTGGGATAAGAGAGTGAAGGAAAGAGAGCAGAGGAACGAAAGCTTGATTAAAAAAGAGAGCAAAGCCTGTGAGGGAATGATGGGAAAAGGACGGAATTAATGTGCAAGAAATATCACTGTATATTATGGATGTAACTCAGAAGATTTATTATATAATAAGGTGCTCAAAGGGAAGGCGAGAGAGAGAGAGAGAGAGTGAGCAGATTTGGCTCCATTGTGGCTCTGTTGACTGACTCACTGTCTTGAAGTCAGGACTGATTTAACACAAATAAACACACACAAACACACACACAAGCTGTACACAATCTTGCATATATTCCAGCTAAACAAAATCAAAGTACAGTGAGCTCAAATACTGAGGTACAGTATTTCAGAGGCTTTTAACAAATAGAAAGTCTGACATTTAGCCAGAAGACCTTCCACGGCAAGAACATCTGCAAAGTGACATTCTACTAATTGGTGGATGGCTTGGCCATTTTACTAAAAAACAGAGAGTAGCAGTTTAAACCCTTAAATTAACTGCTCACCATCAATCAGACACGTGTTTGTATCCAAGCAGACAAATTTTCCTTTTGTGCTTTCTTCTTTGTTAACAAAGGTATGTTTTATGTGGCCTCCATCCTTCAGTCTTGTTCAAATCCCCATTTTCTTCTGCAGAGACATGCATTTCCCTAGTGAAGTAAACAACATACCCTGACCTCTGAAACAACCAAATAAAAGAAGACTTATTTCTTATCCTGTTGTACAGCATGAAAATTGTTGCTAAACAGCACTGAGAGATGATGGTGTGTGCTTAAGAGCTGACATAATTAATGAGCATAATGCTCATATACACATTTACACATCTCAGTCTGCTTGCAAAATCAAATTATCATCAATATTTAATTAATATTAATAAATAAGAATTTTGCTAATGTCTCATATACATAATGTCTCAAACAAAAATGTGTTTATTATTATGATTGTTATTAATTGACTACTTTCCATATGTGATACCTCTCTGTAAACTCTGCAATTATCATTATAAACTATTCAAGAAATTCAGATACAAAATGAAGCCAGCATGTTGTGCTGAGTGATTAAAACAAGTAAAGTAGTGGGGAAGGGTGAGCAACACAATCCTTAACAATGCAGTGCATCCTGGAGTGGAGAAATGCTAATAAGCTGCAGATGGACATGTTGCCAGAGGGCCATCGGATGGGTGCCAACGGGTGACCAGTCGAGTATAGTCTCTGAAATTTTCTGTTAGAGTCACAGTGAGACTCCCAAGTGTCTACTGTGCTCCGGTGTTAATGAAGGCAGAGCTGAGTGAATGTGAGGCCATTCTGCCTCCAGGCTAGAGGATGCCACTGCTGATTGTGACCAATTACAGTCAATAGAGCTGAAAATAAATAATGGAGCTCCGTGACACTGTTTAAGGAAGTTTCCTCCACATTTTCCTACAGTGATTTTGCATTGTCAGCTCCGAATTAACGGTTTTGATTGCTAGAAGTCAGGGGAGCTATTTTATGTACGTCTAATTAAAGCCATTCTTTCCAGACATAGCTACATTGTGGAGTGTCATTCACTGTTTAATACACTGTTTAATTCACAAAGACATTTAGCAATTTCTGTTTAGTGGGTTGATACTGGTCCAAATTATGACTACAATGTATAATACCAGCAGACGCTCAGTGTAAAAGCCTCCAACTCATTTGAGCTATGATGGTGTCTCCATCCCTACAAGTAAATGATTCTTGGCAACAGTGCCTATTAGATTCAAGCATGCTGAGATGATCAATGCCTATCCACATGCAGTTGGTATAAGCCTGGTTATCAGGTACCTCTCCATCACGACAGGTAGCCAGTAACAGACCAAAGGAGATAAGCTGAGACCACTTGTGGTGAACAAGCACCCTCTTTCTTATATCAGTAGAGATTAAAGACTTCATTTGGGTATCAGTAATGTGATTTCTGCCCAGTGTAGTGGTCAACATATGTGGAAAAAATAGTGATATAAAAAGATTTGTTGAGACAGTTGCTTATTACCACCAGAAGGTTCTGAAACAGTGCGTAAAATATTTCCCTCAATGTTTTTAATAAATGTATAGAAACCATTTGCAATGGTTTATCCATCCACCAGGAAGAGCAGTGATTGTAGAGGAAGAAATGGTGTCCTACCAACAGACTGCTGTAGTGTGATCATAGTTGCTGGACATTTTCACTGACCCCATGTGCCTGAAATCAGCTGTTCTTATCATATTTGATGTGTTCCTCACACAGAGCATATTTTTTAGGGATCAAGTTCATGAAAATAATACACAGAAGCTTTTAGTAAAACACTAAGATTGTTGATTTTATGCATTAAAGGAAAAATCCATTTTGTTGCTCAAATTTAGAGATTGAGCAAGTGAGAAGCCAGAAAGTGAGGTGCCTCTAGTTACTGACTATACCTTCTATTCTGAGTCATGTAGTGTCAATTATATCAGCTTTACAACTCAAGCTAAATCCTAACTAAGTTTAGTTTAGTTTTATTGAAAATGTTGATTTTTAGTAATCATTGACACCAATCTAGTGACACCAATTTAAAGAATACATTGAGATTTATTTTGATGCCAAGTCAAATCAATTTCATTTTGATGGTAATATGAAGGACAAATAAATGATTTTTTTTTTTTTTAGTTGCCAAATGCCCAATGCATCAGTTAGTAAGTTGGCTGCACAGGTGTTAGGACTCTACTAAGCTAGTTTGCTCAGACATGTACAAACCAAATCACACTCACTGAGCCCTGACTGTGCTCACTGTGTGCTGCCAATGTAGTCCTGATATAATGCATGCAGCACATGAAACAGAACCTCTGCACTGAAAAAAATATAGTCTACAAAATTATGTCCCCTTTATTTTTATCAATCAAAATCTAGCCAGATTTTTTTTTTTTTTTTTTTTTTGGTGGAGTTGAACTACAGTCTCTAATCTCTTCACTTTTGTCACAGTATAGATGTTGATATATTCAGTTGGTGTCTTTGTCTCATCTTAGTCCTATAAAAGGTTGCTGATGACCATATTGAGTAATAGTTTCTGTTAACAAAATTAAGACTAGTTAAGAGTTGTGTTACTAAACAAATATATGTAAGGAATCAAAACAATACAGATGGGAAAAGGATAATATAAGAGATAAGTGTGCTGTGGAATGAAGTGAATCCCAGCTGGCTGGCAGCCAGACAGCCCTCGCCTGGGAGCAGCAGCTCTGGGAGGCTGAAGCTCCAGCCTCAGAGATCAGCACACTTTTGTCACATAAAATCTATGGCAATTTAGTTAAAAATAAAGGCAAAACAAAAACTGTTAGTTATTTAGATGTGACAGTAATATATAGAGTAGTACTCAACTGCATCATCCTGTCCTTGATATCAGTTACTCAGATAGCATGGTCACGTAATGCTTCCAAGCCACTTTAGTTAGGATAATACCTGTATTTCTTGCCGCTGCTGCTGCTGCTGCACAAAAATGTTTTGCATATCAGCTTTAATGAAGTTAACTGATAAATCAGACTTTTATTTTAGTGAAGTCGTTTATATAACCGAATGCAACTGTTCTGTCAGTGAAATGTAAACAGCAAAGCCTTGCTGCAGTATTTTACAGAGATATGGCAACAGCATGGTTGCTTCTTTGAGTTTAAAGCTTTAGGAAAGAAACCACATTATCTGGTTAAGATAAAAGATGGCTTGAATACTGAATGAGTGACCTTTTCTCCTGTTCTGCAATGTGTAACACTCCTTTCCCAGTGTGTTTCTATTTGGGCACAACGTGGACATCTGCGATCAATTAGAGGCATACCTGACTCTGGGGAGATGTTTTAGTTCTGTTTATGGTACTCTCTCACAAAAATGTCTTTTCATACTGACCTCTAGAACTGTAGTTTCCAATATGAAAACTCTCACCCAGAGCAATTACTAAGTGTAAGTCTTAGAGATTCTGCCTAAGGCTGCATACTTCACGGGAATGCTGGAGAACTGTACTGTGCTTTAATATAAATACCTTGCTGACTCTTTCCTTTTACATTTTAAACTATGCTGCAGTATTTAGATACAAGGTACAGTTAATGATCTGTGAGACCGGAGTCAATATTTAGTAAATTATGACCTGGGCCTCTCAATTGGCCAAGAATAGTTTAATGCAGTTAAGGTAGCTAGCATTAGAGTCTGTACTCTGTGGGTCTGCAGCTCAGCAAACAGTCTAATTCTGAAGGTCTGTGTGCTCAGACTGATATTCACACATTCAACACACACAGAAACACACACACAAGCAGCCAGCAGGATAGTTCATTTCACTGGTTCCCCACTGGTATGTGACGCACAACCCCCACCCCCAACACACACACACACACACACACACACACACACACACACAGCCTGCAGGTAATGCCAGAGGTGGCCAGCATTCATCTCATTTGTGTCTCATCTATTGGCTGAATCATAATAACCAAGGAGAAGCAGACGAATGGCAGGGAAACAAATGGGGAGAACCAGCGAACCATTTGGTCAAATTTAATAAGGAGGAAGCAGAGGAGGGCAACTTTTGTTTTCTAACAATCTTTGTAGTTCCTTGCACAGCAGCCAGAACTAAAATATATTAGTTTGATAAATATTCCTTCCTCCTGTACTCTGCAGGAAAAACAGACTTTAGTTTCAGAAAAATAGATTTTTTTTAAAAAATTCCTTGCTGTTTAATTACTTTTATCCATTTGTCTGAGTTCAAAGTTTCAGGCTTCACCAGACACTTTGGGTTTGATATTACTGATGATTTGAACGTGCATGATGGTCAGTTAACAAGTAATATAGACTACACAAATCTCTGCATATGTCTGTAAGCCTATTATCCTCTGAGATACTATAACCACATATACCAGAACGGAGGCCATGTTAACCTTTATAATTACATGCTTCTTATGTTGTTCTGCAGAGGAAGATATTTAATCTACTGCCCACACATTAACAATGTTGCTAAGTCCCCAGCTACAGCTTTCATGTTAGCATCCACTAACAGACCATGATGTCAGGATTGAAACTAACCCTGGAAATAGCTCCATGTTACTGAAGGGGTTAGCTTTGATCCTCCTGTGTGCATTAGCCATGGCTCTATCTGGTTCAGATGACAGGCTGTAGGCTCTGCTTCAAAATGACATCTCTACACACTTCTAAATCATGGTAGTGCTAATTATAGTAAACACTACTGTATACCAAAGCTAAAACATTTATATAGTTTATTTATATAACTATAGTTACATTTATAGTTATATTGACAACAACAAAAAAGATCATTTTTGCATTGTGCTTGTAGTCAAGTTGAATCTGTTTATCACTGTTTCTGGTTTTCCATGATTCATCCCTGGAAGGTCGAGTTTCTTTCTCTCAAGATAACAAAAAGACAAACTGAAACATATTCACCTGACTGCTTAGCTTCTTACTGGTCTCACTGAATGGCTTCATTCAGATTTTTTGCCTTTTTTTCTGTCAAACTCTCGTTCTATGGTCAAGATTGAACTCCCAATCTCAATTTTTAAGCCAAATTAGATGAGAAGTCTTTGTAAATTTGATCAAGAACAATTTCAAAACAAATGAGCAAAGTATATTTACTGATGGAGATCATGCAATACAATCAAAAGCTTCAGAGCAGCTACAACTTTTACCATGTGGTGAGTTACACTCCATGTTGATGCCACCAAAATAAAGTAAGTTAATCAAGCTCACAGGAACCATTGTTACCAAGGAAACATAACAGGCTAACTAAAATAAATAGAGGGCAGCAAACAGGCTGTTCAATTAAATGAATTTATGTGCACTTTGCACAAAATACAAAGTCGTGCACCTTTCATCAATCCCTTAACATACACGCACGCATAAACACCATGCTATGACACCCCACCATATGGTGATGTGGTGGCAGAGCCTGAGGGAGGAAGCTGAGCAGCGAAACACTGAGCGGTACGGGGAGTATTTCATGTCTGTCTGTAGGCTGTGACATTAACAACCAAAGGTGATTTAACTTCCTAATTCATCCACCTCCTTTATTTATGAGCCAGCAAGGCTTTTTAGCAAGCGCTGATGGATTTCTCTCGCTCTTTATTCTTCACCCTGGAGGATTTGGTAGCAACACATAAAAACTGAGATGAGAGGAAAAGGGAGGTGGAGAAAAGTGGGGAACAAAATAGTGTTACAGAGGTGTGACAGGGTCATGGTTTGTTGCTTAGTCACCCAGGACAAAACATTTCATTTTAGAGAGGTACTCTATTTGTTCCTTGTTCCCAGCTTTCCCTCAATTTCTGTCTTACTCTTGCCGGGTCCATTCTCCAAAATCCTTTTTCTCATCATGAAGTGTCTTTCTTATCTCAAAGTTATCCTCTCCTCAAGTTATCTGTCTGTCTACAAGGTCTAGGCCTGTATATAACCCTACACACACACGTGCACACATAAACACACGCATACAAACACACACAGTGTGGATATCTCTTGTCTCTTCCCCCCAGTGTCGCTTAACTTCCCGACGTTTGGCCTGAAGGCAGCTGTGATCTTCACTTCAGACTCTTTTCTCATCATATTGCCTGGAGAGCAGAAGTGTCAGGATCTAAAAGACACCAAGTATACACACACACACACACACACACACACAAATAGAGGCATATATATTCAGTGTTTATTCATCTACTCTATTCATCACAATAATTATTATTTGGGCTGTGTTTACCTTTTCTAAAAACAGCCACCCTGGTACCATTTAAATACCACAAAATTAGGCTCACTTTAATGGTCAAACCTTTCATCAAACACCTCTAACCTTACTACATTACTAAGTCTTTGCTTCATGTCCTTCCTACTGTCAGTCAGCATTGGTTTCTTCACACCAAAATGATGATCATGATCATTCCCTGATTTTAAACAAGTAAACCAAGCAATGCTTTTCCCCTAACCAAGGTGTATTTGTGCCTTATTCTAACACAACTTTAACCGCCAAGCCTATAGATCTGTAAATTTGTCATCATTTACACTTAATGTCCAATGGAGTAAATATTTACTTGGAAGTTCTTTTTAGTAAACTTTAAAATGGAAATCAATAATAATGGATCATAATTCCTTCAGTAAAGGTGATTGAACTGATTAAAATAACTCTAAGATCTCTGTCTTTTTTCCTTTTGATCAATTCTCTTTATGTTATTAGAATGATCAGCTTCATTGGAAGAAGTATTTGCACAAAAACAAAGAGTTTGACTGCAGATTTTGTTGTTTTAAGTGCACTGCCACATGGACTCAAAAGCAGTTTTTATGATGATACACCTGTGGAAATGTCCAACTAGAGGTTGGTTACAGAAACACTTCTGGTTATTTAATTTTTGGAAAATTTGCCAATCCAACTCTATTCCACATATACCGATATTTAACAGTGCGGGGATCATTTTTACTCACATGACAGGCACGTGTGCAGCCAACAACACCCCTGTGAGTAGCGACCATGTGTGCATGTGTTTTTATTTATTTTCTGTCTCAACGGGTTCCACATTATACTGATGACTGTGACTGGATAATGTGTAATGTGTTTTGTTGGGTGAGACTGTAAAATAAAAAAAAAAACAGAAACACACACAAAGTAATCTTTTTTCCTCTTGAAGTGGTTAGATGGGAACTCAGCTTGAGGTCACCAGTATTTATTTGAAGTCACTTTTTATGATATGACCAACAAAGCCATTGAAATCATTGTGGTAAACAATGAGTAGAGAACACCCAGAGAGCGAGCTACAAACCCTAGGCATATTAAAATTAAATGAGATTTGTTCTTGCTGTGATTCTTGCTCCATTTAATACTGTGCATGGTACCCAACAATACAGACCCGAGGCACTAGCTATTGTTTTTCTGACTTCTTTGTCCCTTTTCATTGTTAGACTCTGTTTTAAATGTTTAATTAGTTATAAATGCCCTTTAAGCTGTAAGTTGCAGTTGTGTAGCATCAAAATGAAGCGTGATGCTGCTCAAACCAGAGCCAAGTCAGAACCACTGCAGCATTTAACTTGCCCAAACAGTATTAAGACAACTTTTGCTCTTAGCTTAGTCTTTTTAATATCACACTTTAACAGATTTTCACATTATTTATTTACAAAAACCCATGCACACATTACCACTTTTGACAGTGACACTAACAGTAAGGTAGTTTATATCTTATATTAAGTCTCACAAATTTGACTTGCTGCATCCTGGATGAAATTCAGCATTAACTGGAGGAGCTGTTCTATTTTTTATTTTAAGCAATTTGATGATAAAAAAAAGCCTTGAGCAAAACTTGTTCCAGCTCTTATGGCATGTGTGAGGCTTCTTTGTTAGCTAGTGCATTTTGTTCATAAAGAAGGAAGCAAATGTTGTGTCGCACTTTCTGCTTGGCCAAGTCACACATACCCAGGGGCAATTCTGAGAGGGGAAACCCTCTGCGTGCCTTAGGGTTGAGTACATTTCCCCAGGCAGACGGTACAAATCTGATTCCTGGTTCAGTTTTTGTTGGTGTTCTCACTTACTCAACATATTATAATGTTTTTGCAGATGTGGTGACAAATGACAACCGAATCACAACTTTGCAAGTCTGGACAGATGCAGCATCACTGTGTACCAGGATAGGTTTAGTGTCTCTATTTCAGTTGGTCACCAAATTCACAAAATCCCACTAAGAGACAGTTTTTGCCAGAGGAGTCTGGAATGGCCAATAAACCATTTTCCCAGCTTTCCTAAATTTGTTAGTATCATGGAAATGGTGTGTGGGTAAGACGGGGTGGAGTGGAGAAACAGAGGTTCTGCTCTTTGACAGACAACTGCTGAGTGCCATGCAGCTCTGGAGGAGAGAGCAAAGGGCAGAGCTGGAGCTCCCAGAGGAAACAGCCAGAGCTCCTCCTGTTGTTAAACATCTGGCCAGCGAGAGGAGCTGGAGTGACTCTGGCTCAGAGTAACGCAAATAAAAACAAATGATCCTGCAGTCAAACTTGTGTAAGTAATGTGGTTTCTGTGTGAACATCGTATAGTGAGACTTAAAATATGGTGTTGGCTACCCAAAGTCCCAGAGTTCCAATCTCCAATCAGTGTTTAAAAGGACATACCCCTGGTGACTGAGACAATATTATCTCCAAATGTTCAAGACCTGATCTGATATATGCCCCTGGCACAAAAGCTACACCTCTTATCCCACCATACATTATGTAAATCCTGGCTTGCTGATCCAGGGTCAGCTAAGGGCAGCGGCAGGAGACATGTGAAGCCCTGCAGGATCCGATGTGAGTTCAGCAGATGTCTGGTTAAACCACCCACAGGGCAAGCAAGGCTGTCTGCGAGATATGGCCAAACTGACCCCAGAGCTGCCTGTCACCTTATCTCCCTTCACAGGGACATGCACACACACTGTCTCCATCCATGTATTATTCTATTTTCAGGAGAGCTTCTACTTTTCCGTGTTATATTTAGATGAGATTCTTATCCAGGTCTCTTAAATAAGTGCAACAGTAAATAGAGCCTCACCTTCTAGATCACAAACATCTTAAACAGCTAATCAAAAGAGCTGTGATAATAATTTGTCCAGGGAGTAGGACTGGAATATAAAAAGAGAGAATATAAGGGAGATAAGAGAAGTTAATATGAAGTATTAGTTTTTGTAATGAAGAGTTTTGTGTGCATGACATAAAATAAGCTGCCTGAAACAGATTAGGACGACTGTTCTATCATTGTGAAGCCAAGAGAGAGAAGAGGTTGAAGCAGATGTTCAGGACTGGACCAGAGCCAAGAAATATGAGAGATCTCGATAGCTTGTACGTAGCAGCGGGAACTTAAAATTAAATTTCAACAGACACTCAGTACCTACTGTAGGGTGTTTACAGGGGTGATGTTAAAGGATTTGGCTGAAGACTAGGGGTAGTGTACCAGTGTAGGTTGGCTGTAGAAGCTAGAGAGGAGACTCTCAGGAGGGCCAGGCTGACAGGATGATCAAGGTAAGAGATGGCTATGGCTAGTTTATTTCAACGGGTCCAGCATGCTGACAGTGCAACACAAGCACACAGTCTTGGCATCACTTTGTAACCACAGTGCCTTAATTCAACTGTTTAACTTGATTTGTTGAGACATAAGACAAAATTTATTTTGATAACTCTCCAGAGTTATAAAATCACATGTTCTCAGTATTTCAGCAGCAACATTTGAATACAAAAAGCCAATACTTAAAATGCTCCTCAATGTGTGAACCCTCACTCACTGCTACATCTAATTTTGAAAAAAAAAATTAAAACAAACCCATTGTCCTTCACAAATTTCACAAATGTATGCAAATACATCTGATCAGCCCTATTAAAATGAGCTTTGACTGTGAGCACCACTTTTAAAATGAGAAGATTGAATGTTTACTGAAGGACAATAAAGCAGATTGAGGAAAAGATAGACACCACAGGAGAACAAAAGAATGTGAAGGTAATGACTATCCCTCTGTAATAAAATATGAATGTATAGAATGAAAGTTGCTAACAACACATGATTCCCACAGCCTTTAATTATATGTGTATGAGCAGTGTATCAGTGTAGTAGTGTAGCCACTCCCTTTATTGTTCATGCAAGAGTATGATCATGTCATCTCTGTCAGACATCATCTAAAGCTGTGCAAGAACATGTAAACAGAGCAGTTTGAGGATGAAAACCAATGATTAGGAAAAAGAAAAATTGAAGGGGCTGAGAGTTAGAAATACACTGGTGAAATGAAAATGGAGAGTAAGTCCAGAGAGAAAAAGAGAGTCGGGGATAGTAAATGAAAGAGAACAAAGGAAGAGGAACTATAATAAGGAAAAAAATGATGAGCAAGGCTACAGGCGTAATGCAGTGTCCCCTCTCTGCAACAAAGCAAACTAAACAGATAAGCTTGTGTAACTAAGGTACTGCCTGTTTAATAAATTACCTGCCCTGAAAAGAATACTGTACAATGCCAACAATGCTGTTCACATTAACAAAACACTGGTGGGGAAGAAAAGTAATTAAAACGACTACACAAACAAGACAGAGACGGATTCTTTAATAAAACAAACAGGAGAGTGTGGAGGAACAGGTCCCCATTTAAACAGAGGTGTTGTAGTTTTAAAGGCTTTACTGCCTGGCCTAGATCCCCTCACACACACACACAACAGAGTCAATACAGACTCAAGAATAAACACCAACAACACAGTCCTGACAAGATAATAATAGAAATACATTAGTGAGATAGAACAAGTGCTCAGGAGGATAACACATCCCATAGCTGAGAGTGATCAGGAAACCGCAAATATAGCTCATTAAGTTGAAGTAAGTCTCTTGAAAACTCACTGATATACAGTAACCGCAATGCAATATGGGAAATAAATCAACCTACCTTTAATCTAGTATTAACTAACTTCTCTTTGTCTCGTGACGCAGTGAAGCTGGTTATTTTGAGGAACTTGATATAAATGACAATCACCGTAATCATGAAGCTGTTGCATAGCAATCCAGCAATCACCCCCATTAAGGTGTATGAGTGTGTAAAAGGAGGTCAAGTGAAGTTGGAGGAGCCATTATCTACTTGTAATTAACATAAAGGACCTTTCACTGTTGCCATAGCAGGCACTTGTTGCAGATCAACAACGGAGCACACACCAGCCCAAACACCCACACATACATGCGTTTGATAATTATGTGTAGGATGTTGGCTTAGCTCTTTTACTGGGAGTATACAACAATCAGCTATGAGAGGTCTAACCAATCAAGAATCTATTAGACAAGATAAGTGATCACTCTCTTGTAAACAGACACAGGATGTCATGTGCCACATCACTTCAGTAGATGTAGAAGAAAGTTCTACATTATAATGGCAAACATCATGTTTTAATCAAACTGTATAATAATTTCTAGGAGTATAATAATTTATAATTTGGAATTGCAGTTACTATTTATCTTTCTACATTATATTAAAAAAACATGTATTATCCCAAACATTTCCATTGTCAGTCATCATTAGGCCTTAGAGCTTCCTCTTCACATTGCTTACCAGTAATTCAAGGCAAGACAAGGTAATTCATATAGCAGATCTTATTCACAGGGTATTCATAAGAACAGCTGATCTAAAACATGCAGCAGAAGTCAAAGAAATAATAGTAGGAAACAAGCATTCTATTCTATTCTATTCTGTTCTATTCTATTGTGTTATCCAGTTTCTCATTAAATGTGGTTACTCAAACAAAATATTTTGAAATCTAAAGAGACGATTTCTGATGCAGTTTATTTTACCAAATTACCAAAACCTCTAATGCAGCATATAAGTGGACACACAGAGCTTATTTAAAGGGGTACATAGTTGTATTTAACAAACACTTGCTCGCTTCCGTCTCTCTGGAAATTATTTTCCCTTTTCTTTGGACATTTAATTTTTGTATTTTTTTCTTCTTCTGTCTTGTGCTCTTCCTTGTGCTCGCAGTCTTGTTTGCCCTGGATTTCATGAAAACAGGGCCTAACAACGTTTTTATATTCAAACATAGCAGACCACAGGGGAGTCAGAAAATTCTGTCCCTGTTTCTTTTCTGCTTTTCTCTTTCAATCCGTCTGTGTTCAGAAAAGCAAAAACAGCAGTAAAGGAGAAATGTCACCAACAGAATGATGGACAGAGACAGGAACAGGTAAGGAGAAAGTTACAGCGACCCGGACCTCAAGCTTGACTGAGCAGAAACTTTTTTACAAAATGGACAAAGAGACTCTGACAAAACTCTCTTTTTCTTTAACTCTCACACATGCACATATGCACGCATACACCACACATACACACACACACAAACCTGAACTCCTGCACAGTGGAAACAAAACTGACTGACCAAATTATCCCAGTGGTTGCTTACATAAGTCCATCTCTCTCTTTCTTCTCATTGTATCACCATTTCTCTCTTTCCGTAACTTTTATTTTTTCTCAGTTTCACTCCTCATTTTACTCCCCTCTGACTGAGTTAGGCTTAATTAACCTTTATGAAAGCGGGAAAGGCAATATTATCATGATATTATAGTCTGATTCAATGAGAGTCCTGACTGAAATTTGAAAGTACATTGTAATTTAAACAAGTGGAAGGCAATTACTTCAGAAACCAAGTGGAATACATCAGGCTTTGAGGAGCTGTTTAACTTTTACGAGTTTCACACAAATGATATAGAATAATGAATGATGAAGAATAATCCAGCTGTCCATATGTCTGAAATTACTGAACATTATCTCAAAAGGTCCTACCAGAGGGTGGTCCTAATATTTATGTTTTATTAAATAAACTGGAGACTTAATCAAGGACTGGATCAATATGACAAATTCCCCAAAACGAATTTACTTTTATAACCACTAGAATGTCTCGAGGCAGATGAAGAACCATTATCTCTCAAACAGTGAATTAATTAATTTAAGGGTCCTAGAATAATTATACAGTAGTTTTCAGAGTTATTAAATAGGCCAGTGTGGAGTGCCAATGACAGGGCATTTAACCATAAGTTGTCATAAAAATATTTAAATAGTATGCCTTATGAAATACACTTTATAATCTAGAAAAGACCTCACAAAATTAATGTCAGCAGTGCTGGGCACATACATATGTTAATATGTCATTCATGCAAACAAGCACAAAAGCTTCGTCAACAGATGGTGTCTTACTAAAACACAGTGCTGCTTTTCAGACTGTGAAAGACCAGTCTAGCCAATTCAACACAGAAACACCACAAGATGAATGATATTTTAAATACATGCTGTTTGTAGCAAAAATAAGCTGTTAGAAGTTTTGATAACATTATGTCTGCTTGTCAGCTTCAGCGTAAAATCTGTGGCGATGCCTGGTAATAATGTCCCTGCTATGAGAGGAACAGGTTTGGCAGGATTCTGTAGTGAATTTCAATATGCTTATCAAAGTATAACAATAGAGAATTAATAACTTAACTACACCCATTTAAATAATTGCTGAGGACGAAGGGGAGAGATGATGGGGAGATCGGTTAGAGGAAGAGAGAGAAAGGTCGTTGATAATGGCAGACGTGACATACATCGGATCTGATTACTGGTGCTGGGCTTCCTCTGAATACAGAACCAAGGCGAGAAATTCATTTAACAGCTGACTTAGAGGTCCACTGCTGCATGATGCACACAAGCATAGAAAGACACACATGAAAGCCAGCCCTTTCACATGATCACGTGAGTAGCTCTTGTCAGATATGTCTGACATAAGATAGATGCACTGCCTGAGTGCGGAGAGACAGCGGGGTGGAGGAGGGAGCGGGAAAGGTGGATTGGGGAGATAAGGAAGAAGCTGTCTTCATCACCTGATTTGTCTGCGCAGGAAATACCAGAGGAATCCAAAACAAATGTTGCAGATATATTTACACTGATGCAGTCAGGTTGGTGTGATTACCATTATTATCTCAATATGACCACAAGATGAAACTGAAAATATAAAAGGGTGTCTGTAAATGCACTACCCATTAATAACCCACATCTCTAAATATAACATTAAATGAAGCTTAGTAGCTTCATTGTTCAAGCTTAGACTGTCTTGTTCATCAGCTAATGTTTTGCTCTCATCTGAATAGTCTATCATTCAGTCCCACTGATTTGTTTTAATCATATCAACATTAAAAAGGCTGATCTCACAGGATTTGTAACCAACAGCACTGCTCTTCTGACATTTAAAGCTGGGGATCTGGTTTCTGTTTGTTGCTATGGGAAACAACACAAACTACCAAATAGAAAAAACACCCATAAAAATTTAATTCACTTTTAGGTGCCACAGCTTCAATCTGCAGATGTTTTTTTTCCAGGTTTTAGATATTTTAAAAGACTTTTTTTCAGTTAAAGTCCCATTAAACAGGTGATTAACCACATTTCTTTGAAAAAAATCTGTAAGAAGGAACAGACAAAATTTCAATTTGTTATCATTGTTACAGATTTTAATCTTTGCAGTGAGTGGTCATAGAGTAAGACAAGAGTGAGTGAGCAGAAATGGTCAGAAATCAATCAGAAACATGTCCAGCTGCAGACTTTTGATGGTTTAGATGGTAAAAGCTACACCCACATTGAACACAAAAACAGAACTAGTCTGAATGAAATCAGCTCTGATATTTGCATGTATCTGCTTGTGTGTGTACCTGTATATGTGCTGGATATCAAAGCATAGTACAGTTTCCAGTAAGAATCCATTAGCCTAGTAACGACCACATCAAGCCCAAACAGTTGCTGTCAGCCAAGAGTCAGAGAGTCCCTGCCAATATTTGAAGACTTCAAAGATAAAATACAGAGAGCAAACCACATCAGTAACGTCATGATGAAAAGCAAACAGGACCAGTTCCATCGATAATAATATGCTGACTGACTCAAAGTCAGAATGGTTTTTTGGGTTTGTACATCACAGGCTCGCATAAAGTGCCTTACAACATGGCAGAGTAAATGTGGAAAAAGATTTTTCCCAAATTTTAGATTTGCTTTGATTTAAATCCCTCTCTGGATTATAAGCATAATTGTGATTAAGGTGAGTCTGCTCTGGCTGAATATTCGCTTTAAATGATGGAGCTGATATGATTCAGTGCTGAGTCATGCAACATCGATTAGAAAAAGAGACAGGGAGACAAAAATGAATTCATTAACAGACGCACCTTTCAATCCTGCTGGCATTGTCAAGCTAAGTAGACTGTTGTGCACCCACTGTAAAACTCAGCTTTCCTGAAGAAGGATCCACTTTTAATGGAACTATTCACAGTTTCTTTCTATTTAGTTAGAGTTTGGGGTGGAGGCATTTATTGTTTATTTCATTTTTCATTCAAGAAAGTGGGAAAAATGGTGAGAGTCCTAGCCAAACTTTCCTTCTACAAAAGTATTGTTTGTTTCACTTTGACATATGGTTACATTTAATCCTAACTTAGGAGGCAGTGAAATAGGAGGTAGTGCAATGTTCCAACAGAGCACAGACAGTGGAGGCTGGAGTGGTGGATGGCTGACTTGCCGCAAGCGACTACCGTCTGTTTCCCATTTTGTACTAATGATCAATGAATAATTATATACATCATTAGGCAATTCAGTATTAACTGAATTGGAATTGATTCAATTACAATGATTTTAATTTCATTTATCTCAATTTTTACTTGATAATGCATCAAAGACATAACCCAAACCCATCAAAGATGTAACTCAATCTAAATCTTCAAGATACAACAAAGAAGATGGGAGGAGGAGGAGGTCAAGAAAGGATTATAACAGAGTAATAGAGTAAACAGAGTAACAAGAAAATGCTGGACAAAGGGAATGTGTGTAAGCTGGAGGGAGGGAGACATGAATTTGAAGGACTTGGGAGCAAGAGAAAATGGGAAACTTAGAGTGCAGAGAAAAACAGACTGATAGAGGAGATGAGGTGTTAGGAGTAAGAGAAGGGAGAAGTTGAGATGACTAGAGGAACAGCAGAGAGAAAAGGAGAGGAAGTTAATAAGAGATTTCATCTGGATTCTGTCCACTATTCATGTCCACAGCGTTGGGATTGACAGGCAGCATCTCATTCATATGAACAAACAGGTAACACTAAATATTAGATGTAGTGCTGAGGAGATGAAGCAACACACCCAACCACATGACTTTCCATCTGGTTTGGTGAAATAACTACATTTTACCATAATCAGGATTTGATTACTCAAATATACAGACACACAGACACACAATCAACCCAAACTGTTGCACTTATTTTGGTTGATTGCATATTTCAATCAATAGTTTATTAATAGATACACACACATTTAAGAGTAGGATGAACATTAGTTTCACTACATTTCAAATTTAATCCAACCTAAAATCTAGTCAACAGTCATCTTCTAGCTTTAGAAGCAGGAAAAAAAAAATCAGATAATTTTGGTCCTTGTATTATTTAAAAAAGTGACTGTTGCACTGGCTGGTGTTATTAAGGGAGGCTTGTGCTGATGAAAAAAAGCTACATTAGCAGTAATTGAATCCATATATTAGCATTGATGAGTTGGGAGGAGGCACTAATGAAGGGAGATAAATGGAAACAGGGGGAAAAAGCAATATTGGGAGGGTGGGGGGGAGTAAATGTAATATTTTGATAACATAATAATCCTTTTCTCTCTAGTTTCACAGCTCTGAACAATCCCACAGTGAAAAGTGAAGTTATGGTGATGGGCCAAGTCTTAAGCCAATCAGACACAGCTTCTGTTATCTGTCTGCGTCTACAGAAACAATAGATGAGCTCAGGAGGAAGGAGAGATAAAATGTTCCATCTTCACTCTGAGTGCACTACTGTAGTATATATCCATCACTGACCCTACTTTAAAGCCTCCACATAACCATGGTTGACCTATAAAAGTGTTTTCACTGGTGTTACTGATTAGACCTATTCTCTGGGTAGTGTGAGCAATGTACAAACTAGGTTTGATTGAGAGCTTCTTCACACCCCTATTGGTTTAGATGTCCCTGTGAGGTCAGGCTAATTTACCTTCTTATCAGTCATTTTGGCCCAAAGGGTTTTTGTGGCGTTATTGAAAGCATAGCTCCACCCAGGCAAATGAGTGATGAGCTCCTTTAATTTGCACCTACATCACTGGATCAATGTAATATTTGGTGTTTAATAGTGCCGTGTGTAAGATAACTCAGTTTGCATTGAATCTTACTTAATATGCAAATTCTCCTATAAGTTTCTGAACTTATTGAGAAAATAAACAATGTAAAATAAAGAGGTATGTTTTTGGGAGGTCTAGAAAAATTCAATTAAAGTACAAATGCTAATGTACCTTTACAGTGAAAATAAGCTCTGTGTGTGTCTCTGTAAACACCCTTGTTTGCTTTAAAACCAAGGACCGCACCAAACAAATCAAGGATTCTGCTCTCTTTCATGTCCTAAGTAAACCCAAGGGGCAGCGAGGCAGTCACACCGCACAGGAACAAGACTGAAGGCAAGAAACAACAACAAACAACAAACAAACCATGTGAACTGTGTTTACCTCCATGACTGATGCAGAACTTTGGGCTAGCTACTAACATGTTGCATCATCTATCCATTGAAGTTTCATCAAAGCTGGAGCAGTAATGCTGCTGTTTGGACTTGACCTTTGAATATTACACCTAAACCATGCAAAGTCTTTTTTTTTTAAAATCCGCTTTCAAACATCATCCCAAAATTCAAACACTTTTAACATGCACTATCTTCTTTTCCAAAAGCACTTGAATCAGGAATTCAGGAAATCATTTCACTTTGGATGCTTACTTCCAGTATTTAAAAAAAATGGTTGCTTGAATGAGAGACGTTCTCCAGCTGGAAAACACTGAAGATGCAGTTTGTTGTCAACGGCAAATTGTCTCAACATCAACACAGCAGGAGCACGAACACAGCACCCGCATTATCACCGATCAAAGACTAATTCCTCCTCAACACGTGCACATATTCAGCTCTCAGATGCACAACAGCTGTGGTCTCATTTTACTCTTGGAGGAAGCAGAAAGTCTTGCATGGGCCCAAAGTCAAGAAAGAAAAAACACAGGATGACAGAAGGATGAAGGTTAGCTGCAGTACATCAGTGACACCATGCACCAAACTCAGTGTCAGTCATTTTAGCTTTAGCTGCCTGTGGTAAAAACACATCAGTTTGTATTAGCCTGTTCAAGATACAATATGGAGCCACCACTATGGAATTCTGTTAAGCGGGGGACAAATGTGAGAACTTTTGGGAAACCAGACATTGAATAGATGGAAACAATTACCCAAAAGTGACAGGAAGTTTACTTCAATATTAATTATTATTAATCAATTATAAGAAATTGTGGTATGAAATACAAAAAAGGCAACCAAAGTAAACAAAAAATATATATATCAAAATTTATTAGACTATTGATAGAAATACATAGAATGTGGTAAATGCCTACAAAATTGCTAATAAAATAGTTAAACATACATTCTGTATCATAAGAAAATGCACCTTTTCTTTTTGTGTTCAATTGCAACTTTATATTGCAAAATATAAATTTTATCAAGAAATACCAAAATTACACTATAAGTTAATGCATAGCATTAAATTATTGCATCTTATTTACAGTTAATGTAGTTCCTTTTTTTCACTTTGCCATTGTAAGGAGTGATGCTCCAGTCCCAAACAGCATATAACATCAAACCCCAAAGCATTTCACTTCTCTCAACCGACACTCAAGGTGTCTAATGACCCGTCCTGAGAATATGCCCTCCCCCATTGAAGTATCTTTAGTGTTCCTGGCTGATGGAGGCCTGGTTCCACCTCACATGGCTAAAGAGCCAGTCATTGACACTTTCAATACCAAATACTGTTGTGTGGCAAGGAGACATCTGATATCATCTCAAGAACATCACTGGAAGAAGAAATGCTTCCCTTGTTGCAAAACAATTGAAGAGTGCAGACCAACAGTCATTTTACATTTGCAATTGTTGATGACACTGGAAGTAAAAACTGTATTTTCTTTTTTTCTGCTCAGATCTGAGTCACAATGTCAGCTTGAGACATTTTCCCTTTCAATCAGGTTGACGCTTTTTTAGTACACAAATCATCAAAGTGAGCCTCCATCAGCTGCTTAGAAAGTGGAGTAGAGAGTCCTTCATGGTTGCTTTCTATTTTCCATGTAGCAGTTGGTTCACACTACACTTTGAAGCGATTTATATTTAAAGCTAAAGTGACACTCGTGTAGAATGTGCTTGAAGCTGTTTCACAAATCTCCAAAATGTTGAGGACCACTAGAAAGACATGCACACCTCACATAATACTGCTTTACTGTACACCCAATGATCCTCCTGAGGTGGAGCTTTATAACATTTGTTGTAAAAAGTGATTTAGTGTTTTTTGTTGTTGGTTTTTTTTGAATAATAGAGCGCTAAGGTGAATAACAAAATAAACTAACAGCGACCATTTAGACAGACAGCCAGTAGGCAGGTCAATAACAACCTGACATTTCCTGGTAAGGACTGTCAAGTAAGAGATTCACAGGCACTTCAACTCTTACCAGATACATGAAATAATCTTCTATGAACAGAAAATAGCTCTTTTATTTGAATGCCATTCAGCACACAAAGCAGACAAGCATAAACATGGACAAAGTGCCACTGCTGACAGCTGTTGAACTGAACAGTATTTGAATCTTTCTTGCCATTTTTGCCTCAAATGCTTTCTCTCTTTTCTCCAAAACAATTAACAAATCACTACTGCTGCAGTACATGCAAATGCTTTCATGAGGCAGGAACAATAGGACCCCAACTTAACTGCATTTGGTCTCATTTAATCTTCTCTAATCTCTAATCATCGCTTAGTTGATTAATTGTTTGATCTATTTAAAGCCTGATGAATTAAAAATATCTGAAGGGACATTTACAAATTGCTTTTTTAATCAAACCATCAGTCCAAAACATAAAGATATTCAGTTACTATTACAAAAGTCAAAGAAAGGTGATAAATCCTCATATTCTAGAGACTGGAACTAAATAATATTAAATGATGTTTGTTTTTAAGTCATTGTTATGTTAAATAAATTGACAAAAAAGTAACTGAACAGTCTTTTGTTTTTTAAAGTTACAATTACCTTGAAATTCAGCAACTAAATCAACCTTGTATATAGAAAAGGTAAAGTAGTGAAATTACACCTTAGTTACAGAAATCATAGTCTGTAATTACAGCAGATTAAGGATATAATTACTGCTATAGGATTGTATGCCTTCACTGAAAAGTTAAGTTGCAGTTTCCATTCATGTCTCTGCAAACTTTTAAAATATATGTTGTGAATAAATTGAAGGAATTTGATGAAATTTATTAATTGTAGTTTTTGTCAAAATGATCAAGTTTTCACTATCTTGACATGCATGATTCTAGTGAGAAATATATTATTGTCACTTAAAGACTATTGGTACAGAGGATCGACTGACAGCTTCATCACGTGGTGCAACTACAATCTCCTGAAGCTCAGTATCAACAAAACCAATGAGCCTATGCTGAAAACTACAATGCTTCAAATATGGATGTTGGTGCAGTGCAAATGCTACAGTCATTAAAGTGTTTTTACACAACATAAAGATGCCACAGTGAAACTGGCCTTTGATTTTTTTGAATATAATGTCAGAACTTCCTCATTCTATCTTACTGAAATTTTGTCATTATCAGCTTATGAATTCTTGTTTTGAGGTCAGACTGTTAAAGACCTCATTCTAATCAGTTCATCCTTGAGTCCAAGAAGAAGTTTGTGCCAAATTTGAATAAACTCCCTCAAGGTGTTCCTGAGATATTGCATTTACGAGAATGGACTGGATGGACAACCCGAAAACACAATGCCTCTGGCTAAGGCTGTCACAAAGCCATTGAAAAAAATGAATTCTACACAGGCACAAGATGCAAACTAAACCATCTAATTGCAGGAGATGCACATGAATCTCTCTTTTGCTTTTCATGCTGGTGAGATAAGTGGTGTTAAACAAGCACAGCAAATCTCTGTGTACTCAGGACCTTACATCCGAGCACTTTTGTATGGCAACTATTTTACAAACACATACACATGAAGGAAAAAAGATTAACTCAGGTTATAGAAGCAGACATTCACAAGTTGTCCTTCCTTGTTCTTTCCATCTTCAGCCAGATCTCATCTCATGTCAAACACTTGTGTGTAAATACAGAGGTTTACGAGCATGCATGTGTTCGTATGTGTCTCCATCGCTTATTTGTAATTCTACACTGCGTCATTTGTACAGATTACTGAAAATTGGAAAACCCTTCAATAAATAAAAAGACAGAGAGGTAAACAGAGAGAGAGGAGGTGATAAGACAATGCAAATACACAGAGCCACCACTTACAAATATTACAAATATAAATATGTCACCAAAACAAATTGAGGTCTCATTGCACCTTAATGATTATGAGAAGCTTTCCAGGCAGAAAATAAACAAAAAAATCAATGTTCCCTATAGTCATATCTATCCTGCTCTGACTTAACAACCAACAAGAACACCTCTGGTATTTTATCCTGATCAATAATAAATACATTTCTGTGCTAGAGATTAAGGAGAGGTGTATGTAAAATACTGAATATTACCTGAGAGAGTTTAGTGCTGGAATAAACACTTCTGTCTCACTCTTGTTACCTTATTATGAAATACTCATTTTGTCTTCATTGTGAATGAATTTTGTTTTGATACATTGCACCTTTATTCTGTAGAGCAGACAACAGAGATTTGGTCTGTATCACAGCTAAATGTAAAACAAGGGGTGGGCTTTGCAAGCTTTCCTTGGCTGAGGTATAAATGCAACATTAGCGGTAACAGGTCTTTTTCCAGATGCCGTTTCTTCATGGCAAAGAAGAAATGTGTAAAAGCTCAGGTGTAGATAATGAAAATAATAATGGACAATTTCCTTTTGGTTTATTCAGTTTCAAGGTCACAATATATCACTTGCTGTGAACATATGGACAGTGTTTACTGCATTCACAAAAAGAGTCTATTTGACCGGTCCCTCTTCTAGTCTTCAGGAATTTAAGTTGATTAGTTGTGACATGTTTCTTGACAGTTTCAGAAATGCTGAGGCCACGGACATTTTGTCAGTTTTCAGTGGATGGCAAGTTATACATTGGAATCTAATTTGAGCTTTTGGGTATTTTCCATAGTCAACCTTTCTTGCAGAGAAGCAAAGAATTACCAGAGAACAAAAAGGAGCCTCTCATTTTCCAATTTAAATTTAAAGGCAGTAACTGTCATGGCTAACTGAGACGCTTCAATAAAACAGAGACATTATTTGTGTTTAAAGTAGCACAAAGTGTGATTCTATGGCAAATCAAAATATAGAAAACTGATTTTTTTTACTTATAGCTACGGGGCTCTGGACGTGATACTGTTACATATGTCAGCTATCTTGACAGATTTCATCAATTGACATAAAATTCAGTAAAGACACTACAGTCCTATGTCATTAATTGTTGGCAGACTGATTGAGTGCAGCGCGTGAGCTGGCTGATGAAATGAATCAAAGACCAGGGTTCAGCCAATTAGAGTGATCAAACACAGACACATTATCACAGCAGTTATGATCACAGTAATTATAGAGCTGCCACAAGTAGTAATCAAAATGCATATAGACGAATTATGTAATTGAATATTTTTTTCTCTTTTCTTTATATTGCTCAGTTTTATATGAACCAATCACTTATTTTAGTGAGATACAGATACTGCATTTAAAGATTATGAATGACAAACCTCAGTGAATGACTTGTTTTTCTTATATGGGTACAACAAAGCCAAGATTACTATTCAGTGTACACCTGCACTGGTTTGGGTTGCCTTTGGCAGAAAAAATGATAATGGCCACCTGTCACACATGACAACAGAAGAGAATATTATTTCGAATGCCTCAGTAATAGTGAGTCCACCTTGAGCTTTATCTCTGATAATACACTCTCTGATTGAGCCCATTAAAAAAAGAATATAATTCTCTACAAAAACAACTTCTGATTAGCTTGCCTACTTAAACTGGATAAAAGATGACAAGAAAGTACAGATTCTAGTGTGATGTGAATATTTGTTGGTTTTCATAGTATTTACAATGGTAAGCTTATTACCTCAGGGACGAAACAAGCTGTTTGAATATGTTATTGTGAAATTTCAGATGCTATGCTGAAGAGAATTACAGTATATTTAGAAATTGAACATTTTTTTTTTTTTTTTTTATGTTTTGTGCATGCAACTGATTATTTTTCTGTTTCAGACATGTTCATTAGGTGACGGACATGAAGTGTGACCATTAGTTACATATCCTCTAACTGGTTTTAAACGTAAATTGATAAAAGAAGCCAGAGATTAGTAACACATTAAAATAAAAAGTCCCCCCAAAAATGGTGATGAGTGAATGATTGTGGCTGTTGCCATGGTGATTAGACATGGAGAGACAAATGGCATTATAAATTATCGTGACTTGGACACACAGATGCATTCATAACAGTCATTATGTGGCAGAAGGGAAGAAGAAGCAAAGATAATGTGGGAAAAAATGCTACAAAACTCTGAATCTCATGGGTGCGGTTGTTAAAATGTAGATAAAACCATGAATACTACATTTCCTCTGTAGATGATAGCAGTTGTCCAGATAGCAGCATGCTGGAGGCATACAAAAACACACAGCGCAAGAGGGAGAGAAAGGACTGAATCATAAGAGAAGATGACAAGAAATGAGGTTTGGGGCTGTGCAGGTTGAGGTTAATGAATAAAGTAATAACAAAAATCACGTGATGGAAACCATCACATGTCCCACCGGCTTTCCGATAAATGTGGATGTGGTTACTGACCAGAGACAGAAAATCACCAGCGACATTCAGGCTGCAGGCCAAACAGCTAATAGGCTCTACCCTGCTTATCAGTATACTGCACTGTCTGCCAGCCCAGTGGACTCACACACAAACACACACTCAGACACTCAAAAGAAATGAGCGACGGATCTGAATTTCTAATTCCATTTGTATGTATGTGCATTTCTAAACGCAGACCGGAGCTGCTGTGCTATTTTACAGTTCTTATTATTTTAAGCATGTACTTTGTATGTCTGTGGTCAATCTGCAGGTCAGGTCAGTCGGTCTTTAATTCTGCTGTAGTTTTCATTTGTCTGTTGACCTTTGCAGAGGCATTTATATTTCACAGTCTAGACTGGTATAGACACACACAGAAGGGCGATACTGTTCTTGACTTAGCACAAAATGGCTCTAACATGTTGCTCCACAGTCATTCAAATAAATTCCATTATGCCTCCTGTCACAGTTTCAATAAAGGAGAACCAGTCAGTGAGGAAGCAAAAATGAAAGAGTAAGAGATTGGGTGAAGAGGGTGATAACATGAGACAGAAAGGGAGAAAACTAAGAAAAAGAATAAGAAAAAACATGTCTTAAAGAAACCATGGCTGTGAAATAAAATGAGGTAAAAGAAAGGGCAGCAGGAAGGAGACAACAATATCTATTACTGACACAAGAAGAAGAAGCAGGACATACAGCAGACATTCCTCCTCTTTTCTCTCTTTATATTCAATCACCGTCATTCTGTCTTTGTTCAGAGCCACACTTCCCCTAAAATTACATTTGTTATGTCTGCTCCTGACGCTCTCCTTCAGCGTTCCTTTCAGGATTTCAGGAGATCTCATTCAGCTGCTGTTGTCTCCCGCAATTAACAATGGCTCATTATCGACATGACTTAAATCTGTCTGTTACTATTTTAATTCTTTCCAAATTCATCAAATCTAGCAAAGATACCATAAAAAGCAGAGATTACAGTAATAAGCAGACTTTAAAGTTCATTAACAGAATGACATTCGTCTGAGTGCCAAAAAAGGAACACATGGCATTAAAACTGCATGAAGTGATGGAAACAGAAATCAATGTTTAATTGTGCATATCATTACCAATGCCTAGTAAACCAGCATGACTGGAACTTCTTCTTCTCACAGGAGTCATTATTTACATGATGTCACATGTGAACAAACATTACCCCTCTTTATCTGTAGTTGTACATATTTACTGTGGAAGTTTAGGTAATGAAGCCCCAGTTGTCTCCATTTATTTTGTTTCTCATCTTGTTTTCTTATCTTAACACTGAGCCACTCATTTAGTGGCCCTCTTTAAAAATGCTCTTTTAAACAGTACATTAGGATTAACTCCCACCACAAATTATTTAGCTTATCTTAATGTTGATCGTAATAAGAGATTGAGTGTTGACATCATTCAAAAAGTTAACAAGTTACTGGCTTCTATTCCTCTTCCTTTTCACTCATCTCAAGCAAGCAAGGAAATCTTAAACTTTACTTATCTTTCAATGACTTTGAGCAGCTGAAAAAACGAGCTTATTAAGGCCCAAAGTCATCTTTTACTTGTTTCTTATCCGTACCTGTAAGTCTAATATAATGTAATATGTACATTTATAGCCACAGAGCTAGCAGGATGTAACACACTGTAACAGAGGTTTGACTCTTAGAAAGAGGAAGTCATTCTTGCAAGCTAAAACAACCTCACCGCAATCTGCAGTATGAATCTATATCAACCTCTAGGTATGTGAGATGAAATAATAAGCCCGTTGTAATATGCACAGTGATTATTATATTGCTGTGTTGCAAAGGTCTGATGAGACTCTAGCTTCAGTAAATCCACTATCATGAAAGTGCCAAACAGTTGCAGCTTATTCAGGTTTATAGCACTATTTTAACCTCTTAAACCCTTCTTTCAGGCACACAAACCAACTGACAGTCTCAATAATTGCAGACAACTTTTCTGTTTATGTATTTTACACATGGTGGAAAACACAATTGGTCAAACATGAAACTCTGTGAATTGCTTCAGTCACTCATATAAGATTATTAAAATCCTGAGTGGACACAAAGAAAATCAGATAAAACAATAAAATGGAGCGATTTAGTTTAAAAGCTTTGTTTAAGCATTTGGACATTTTTTCTATATTAACACACAGCTGTCACACACAGTACATGACCCCAGTTTGTCATGTTTGAGAGCCGTTTTATTCTACAGCTTGACATGCTGATGCCGTTGCGTGACTCATCTTAACAAAGTTATTAAACCCTTCATATACTGCTGGAGCAGTATGTTCTCTGTTGAAAAGGAGAGAGGGACCAGAGTATAACTGATGGTAAAATGTTTGGCAAAAGGTAGATTTGTGACAAGTTGAAGGTTTAATGTTTGATGTTCCCAAAATTAAATATTTGATGAAACTGATCCACAGACAAAAACTGATAAAAAAAAAGCACCAATTAATGTCCCCACCTTCAAACAGAGGTATTTGTACCCACCAAAGCTTGTAGCCACAAATGTCAGTGATAAAGGCACAAGAAGCTGTAGCTCGTTCACAGCTAATGCCTAAAATGTCAGGTCAGAGCAAAGCTTTAATTATGAGGCAGGGGAACTATCCAGCCATCAAATTACCCCAAAAGATGTCCTGACTCCACTGCTATCCTAAGGTAATGATGACAAGGTGCTGTATTTCAGGTGAACGTAACATATCCCAATAAGGCTCTCTGACAGCTCTTATGGATACAAGTATGCACACAAGTTTGCACACTAAAATTACAGGTCAAACAACAAGGCGATGTGTTAGATACTGAACGACCTTGAGGAATCTGAATCTTCCATTGGGCATGACATTTTCACTGCTGCAGTTTATCTGTCCTTGGAGAGCAGATTATCATAATTATTCTCTATGTGCATCTGTAGCAGTAAATCAAAATTACATTTTGATTTTAATTAGAGGCTTGTGAGACACTGGGAGAGTTGTGATGATAGATCCAGAACTCCAATCAAGACCTTTGATTTCTCTGTTGGACTCACCCTGATGAAGAGATTCACAAGTCAGGCACAACCCCACAGTGACTGGCCACAGTTCTGGAGTGTGTGTGTGTGTGTGTTTAGCTAAAATCACAGCGATCCACATAGTGTTGATTTAAGCAACCCCTGTGCCAAAATCAAAGCAATGCATGTGCACATACAGGACAGTGGCTCTGAATATTGCATCTTTGTTTGCTGCATCGCACACCAAAGGGAGCTGGAGCAATTAACCTCTGACAAAAAACAGTGCAGAGTCAGCAACCTGCACATGCACACACAGACAAGCATGACATTGTTTACAGCTCTCTAGCATATAGAGGTAAAGGGAAAAGAGAGTGCGCATATAGAAAAATCCTGATAAGTTTAGCAACTACCTCAAGGAGTTCAGGAGAGAAACACAAATAAAATACAAATACAAATAAGATTTCAATTAGAGATGAAATTGGATTATATATTATTTACTACAACTCAATCTATTTGTTTTGTTGCATCATAACTTTCTCAAATTAGTTGCCTTATTTTGTCTGATTATCTAACTAAACACATCCTGTTGGTTTTTAAACATTAATATAAGATATGCAGAGTACATAGAAAAACATCTAAAGGTTTTCTTCAGTCAGAGCAGGTTAACAACATGCTGCTGCCCATGTAATAGAACATAATGTCTAACTCACTAAAGCACATTATTAAAAACTTGTTATTTGTGTGTAATTTAAGGGGCTAGTACAGGACTGTTTAGGCTTCATATAGTTAAGCTTCACTTAAAGCTACATAAACCTGAACTCAACAGTTGTAGTAGAGCTCTACACATTAAAACAAGGCTAAAAACATCATTGTCTTTGCAGTTTCACTCCCATTTTACCTAACAACACTAAAGCCAGAAGTAACATAACTCAGGAAAACCAAGGTGATCAGATTTGGCATATCTTTTTGTCAAACTCTCTTTTCTCAGCCCTCAACCTCTCTGTCGCTCTCATTCTTTCTCTTCTTCTCTATTTATGTCTCGCAACAGACACAAAGGACCACCACAAAGCCACACAGCAATCCTCTGAATTATTGAAGCAGACATGGACGCCCCCCACCCCCTCACCCCAACCCTTCACACACAAACACATGCACACAGACATACACATACTGAAATAATCCCAGGAAACTTGAATGTCTGCCCTTATGGAATAAACGCAGATAATGACCAATTCAATCTGACATGGTTCTAGGGAGCATGCACATCAAAAAGAGACAGAGAGAAAGACAGAGACGGCAGGAGGCAGAGGTAAAAAGGCAGAGAAAAAAGGAAAAGGAGACACTGTGGGAGACAAAGCAAAAAAGAAAGATACAAAAGAAAGAGAAAGGAGTGCAGAGGGAAGGGAAGATGAAGACGACTGACTTTTAACAGGTAAACACAACAGACAAGGACAGTGGATACTGTATTTTACTGTGCAGCCCACAAGGTTAGAAAGGCTGCTTTAAAATGTGATCTGAGAAGCATTAACAATGAGTCAGATGTCAACATGCAGCCTTCTGTATTACTAAAAGGCAAATATGTACTTTTGCATACTTGATGTAAAAAATGCCCATTTCCAGTCTGATCCTGATCTTAACTGGTAGCAAATGACTGCCTCTACAGTGTCTCTGCGAAATGGCTTGGGCATTAGTGTTACTCTATTACTATAGAGAGTGAACTTCAAAATTATTATTTTATCATGATTAGAGTTATTGAATATTAACTTTCATTTTCATCAACAACAGATTTTATATAACTACTGATTTATTGAATCAGAGTTATACTGAGTGAAACATGACACTAAATTCAGCAGAAGAGCTCAGTAAATTTAAAAAGTCACATTATAAACATTATCATTATCATTATTTGATAACTAATAATGACACACTGCTGTTGATTTGCATTAGAAGGCGTATGGAAGGTCAGAAAGTAATTTTCCGCTGGAATATCTTGTCCCAATAACACTGAACCAAATGTATAAATACACTCTCATCAGCAAGTGGCAACAACGTCACAACCTATTTTTGATTAAATCAATCTATGACTGAGTTGCTCTGCTCTTTGCAGACATTTCTTTGGACAGCTCTTCAAATAGATGTTTGATTATACTGAACTCATCGAAATACAAATTCACGTCATACCAGTTAAAATGACAGAAGTGATCCTATAAAGTACAGTCACAGATGATAAATCTGGATGCCTATCATCATCAGCAATATACAGATTTTACTATAACTTGCAGTCACAATGAAGATGAAATACAGTTTGAAAGAAATGCACTCAGGACTGACAGAAGTTGGACATTACTGGTACTGCAGTCCTGCATGCAGGGTAATGATGACAAATGATTTGAAGAAAGAAGCTCTATTAGCTTTTATTTAATATTTCTTACTGTAAAGTACAGAAAAGAAATAGAGGATGTATTAAAATGGTATTATGACATTGTTAAATGCATGTTTTATCTTACTAACTACTTATTTGGTAAAAGAAGACTGGAACATGGTGATCTTTTAGGGGAGCTACTCTCATGCACCGAACTTTACAAGCTGAGACATTATGCAAAACACAGCAAATTTATTCATAGTCATTTGTCATTATGTTAATGTCCAGTATGAAAATGGTTGTAATTAAACATGAACTGAATGATTGTACAATACATTGTAAATTTCTGTCTTTGGCTGACATTGCAGCAGTATGAGAAAGGACACTGTATCAGAAAATGTGCATAGGATGGGCCTGGCATTGCAATAAACTGTTAGAGCATCTTCATCTTAACTCAAAAGACAAAATCTACATATCTGAGAGTAAAATGGTGACAGATTAATCTTAATCTTAAATTATGCTATTATGATTCTCTGCTGGGTATGTGTTTGTGTGTGTTCAAGGTGTTGATTAAATTAAAGCAAGGGGCTGATCTGGGCTTTTGGGCAAATGAATAACAGAAAGACAAGGAGTGACAAAGAGAAATGGAGTTTAAAATGTGGAATGAATTAAAGAGTGTTTTCCTCTCTTCTCTTCTCTGCAGCAAGTAAAAAGAGGCAGAATATGTGTGACGGGCTGCTGTATATGCCTACATATGGAACACTTCATCAGCAATTAATGAAGCATGAAGAGACAGTGAAGATTCAAGAGATGGGGGCGGTAAGTGTAGAAGTACAGAAAATGCAAGAGGAGAGGTGTCAGAAGGAAAAAGGAAAGGAATAAGAATGACAGACATCACACTAACTACACTGTACTATTGACAGAATGGTGCTCATTGTAATGAAAGAAGGAGTAGAGAAACTTTTCTTATTTTGATTGCTTGGCTGCACAGTGGGAGGAGCTGAAAATGCTTAATGAGCAGCATGGCAAAACACAGGGGTCACCTTCATAACCATGCAGATGGCACAGACAGCTAAAATGTTAACAACTGAGTTTTTACAAAAAAAATAAAATAACCCCTGCGGGAGTAATACCTTTATAATATTGATAATTATCTTTCCCTTTGCTCTGTCACACAGCCCCTGATGTCTTCTCTCCTTGACTGTCACCCTCCAAACGATGCCAGTGGGAATTAGATTATCTCTGCTACAGACCTCTTTTGCTTTGTTGTTCAACATCAGCTGATCTAATTTGATCCTTAATGTTACAGCCTGAGCAAAAATGTTAATTCCCTGGTATGTCCGTGTTAGTTAGCACAATAATTGATAGCTATATGATTTGAAAAAGACACACACAAGGTGAATTAGTGTACATTAAAATGCTCTCTTTTGCGAATCTTCTTGCAGTGGTAATTAATGTACTCTTTTATAGCTGTCATGATGGGTTATTTTCAATGTAACCCTGGCGACAAGGCACAGACAGACTGGGCTGCCACCAATATAAAATAAATGCATGCGGTTTAGTCCTTAAGCTTTCAAGTGTGAAACCACTTGAGGAAAAGGTTATCTTCAAGATGTGTCAAAATCTGCTTTTGAACATAATCACTGAAAATGCAGGACTGGGTGTAAAAATATGCAAAATCCACATGGGACCACACACACACACACACACACACACACACACACACACACACACACACAAACACAAACACAAACACAAACACACATACAAGAGAAAGACGTTATAGCAAATGGCAGCCCCTGAGAGACTGTCAAAGCTTGGCAAAGAAATGATTACTGATAAAAAATGACAATATCTAATCCTCGTCGAGGGACTCAGCTGAGACAGCCTCTGTCTCTTTTATACATACAGAAAGCAGACAGAGCTTTGGAGCTGGTGGGTGCCACACAAGCAGGCAACCAGGCATATGATGCTTAGAAAGAGAACATTAGAACACACAGATAGAGATGTAGATGCCGAAGCATTCCTCACAAGTAAGACACATGCTTTCCTTGACGGCAGTAAACAGTAGAACGAGTTGTCATCACTGCAGCGAAAAGGAGGGAACGGGTGAGACTGTGAGAGACAGAAAAAGAGGAGAGGGCAGATGAGAAGTGAGGAGTTGAGGAGAAACAAATGATGGACTAAGAAACAACTTTTCCACCTCCTTAGGATCAAAGCAGGCGTATTTGACTGGCAACAGCAGGTTTTCTGTCATTCTTTCCATGTAGAGACTATGACATGAGACACTGAAGAGGAGGAGAAGAAAAAAAAGTTGGGGAGAGATACCAAAGTTACCGCAACCCAAAAGGGATTTACTGTTAAATCCCATATACACAAAATGTTCATCCAAGGAATCAAACCAATCCTCTGGTTGTACAGGTCATTTGTAGTTGTAGTCAAACGAGAACACCCTCTTCCCAGCCGCATCAACCAGCTCATCATAGGATGTTCTGAAACATTTACAGGTCAGATGAGATATACAATCTCTTCATCATGTTCACCATCAACCACAGAGTCTCTGGACGTGGTATATCCACAGCTGTGTGCAAAAGTCCAGTTACTTTGTTGGAAGTAAAACATTTATTTATGTCAAAGTTTTAATGCTTCAAAACCTTTTAACTCGTACAGGTATTGTACTATTGCCCTGTTTCAACAGTTGAGATGACACTAATAGTAACTTTACTTCTAAAAATTAAGGATTTGGTAAACTGAAGGACATGGCGACAGACCTTATGTTTAATCTTCATACTAATACTCCAAAAAGATGCTCAAACTGGCCAATCCAACAAAAAAACCCTCAGTGAATAAAATATTCTGTACATGTTAATTAATATGCCTGTGACTGTGCCAGGTTGTGACATTACTGTGATAATGACTGCTGCCATGACAGTGTGCAGATAAAAACATCGTTTTAAAGTCACAGCAAATCAGGTTGCCATCCCTGGATTGGCAGGATAACCCTTACCACTTACTACTATAGGTCAATTAC
Source organism: Datnioides undecimradiatus (assembly GCA_008933995.1). Taxonomy (NCBI): domain Eukaryota; kingdom Metazoa; phylum Chordata; class Actinopteri; order Lobotiformes; family Datnioididae; genus Datnioides; species Datnioides undecimradiatus. The sequence goes on from WARS01000014.1 coordinate 187,840, forward strand.
ATACTGCAATATATATGCACAAGTGAAAATACTTTGCAGTATCTGATATAATAACACAAACACCCAATAGTGTACAATATAGCTCACTATCTTATTTACATGAATACAATCCTGTCATCAACTGCATCACTTAAATGACAATATTACTGTCACAGCAGTGTTGGTTTGTTGGCGGCGTGTCACTGCAGCAGATTTGGCACCGGGAAATATGTGTTGTTCTTCGGGTTTCAGTGTATCCACAGGGAACTCGCACACGTCAATACATCACTGCTTCCTCGCTATGTTTCCCTGACACATCTTTGCACAGCGCATTTCATCACCCATCTTTGAGAGAGGTAGTTGAAAATATCTAGATGGCATGTGGGAGTAGCCTCTCTTCGCCTTTCCTCATGTGTTAAGTGCCACTCCCCAACAAACAGCATTCATACTAAATAGATCTCCAACAGCTGGTGTCTTTTTCACAGGAAAAGCTTGACAGATATACAATTGAGGTGCACTACTTGTCCACAGTATAGTGAAACACATTAGTGCCACTGGATATGAAATTTCAGAAATGTGAACTTGCAATGGTCAAAACTGCTGCTTTTTGGGTAGTTAGTGGTGATTATGTAAAACATGAATCACAAGTTTTGTTGATTGGTGAGTAAAGGCTATCATGTGTCCAAAGACAGCCATCAGTTGTGTACCTCACTTCAGTTTGCCAACAACAAGCACAGGAATGATCATTATGACCTTCAAACAAGTGTTTGATAATACCATCAAGTAGTGTCAGTGACCTTGAGATTAAAAGAATTGAATACGTTGATCCTGGAAATTCTTGCTATTTATATGCTGTTTGAAAGGTTACAAGTATTATGCAGTCAGATTATGGTCCAAATTCACTCACAGGCTGCAACAAGAATTAAGCAACTTCTTTGCTTTAAATGGAAAATGTCCTCATAAGCATGACTGCTCATTTCATTGACAGGAACTGCAACGGAGTCAAAGTTGCGTCAAACGTGAAGGCCTCACCGGGGTCCCATGCAGGGGAATACATCGGGCAGCCTTTCCTTCTGAGGAATGGAACATCGACACACAGCGTGTCCCTCTGGTGCTAAGGGGCAGTGGTGCAAACACGGTAAAAGGTACAATTCTCACAGAGATGACTGACCTGAGCTGCAGTACCCATATACTTAATAATGTCCTCAGGTCCCAGATGGTAGTGGTATATATAGTATGTGGCATTTTCCCCATTCTTTTAAAGACTGGGTCTTTCAATGTGAGAGCATGACTCATTGATGTAACATAAGATTTTGTAACTTGTGTGATTTTTCCTGCCCTTGCAACCTAATAGCACCTGAAGGTGGCTGAGCTCTCCAATATGTATTAGTCCATTTCATAATAAACAAAGCCATCAATAAATGCAGTCTGTATCACCTCTGTCTTGGTTTTCATCTAAAACGTGTAAAAGTAGCATGACTGGGTACTCTTTTATGCTATTTTTCTTAAAGATTTTTCATTTACGTGGTAATATATATCATGTTTCACCATTCAGCCCTAAAATGCCAAGATGAGTTTTTTTGTCCATATCCCCCAGCCTCAATGGCCAAGTGTTGTTACACTACAGGATGTAATATTCGTCTTCTGTTATACGTGTTGTGAATCTCATTGTGTGTGTGTGCCAGGGTAATGGATTGGATTAGCTCTCTTGAGAAGACACAGCGTTGACTTGTGTTTCCCTATTTTCCATAGACCATGAGCATTAAGGTGAGCCAGGTTACAGCTCAATAGTTGGAGCACACTGAAACTCAAATTGATGTGGATGTTTGATTTCTCTTGACTCCCCACGTCACTTTGCTGGCGTGCCATCCAAGCCATATGCTTGTGGACATGGATTTTCGCTGCAAGGTGCCTTTTTGGCTGCTGCTAGAGGTTCATTTGGCCAGTCCCTGAGTGACACTGATGCAGCTGTGGGGTAAAATTATATACAGATCAATGGAGAAACATGGATGTGCATATAAACATGCAGAGACCCTTACAGTGGATCATATTTCCCACACTAGCATGGATATAAATTATATTCATACAGTTTGATTTTAAAGATTAACAGCAATATAAACTGCCCACATATAAAAGTTAATGTCCCTTATATAATATAGTGTGTCGATGTGCTTAAGCCAGACTGTACATAATATTTTTAATACAAGTGAGTCATAAAATTAGAATGAAAAATAAAATAGCAAAATAAGTCTTACTGATCAGAATGTAATAAGACACTTGCATAATTCCTACTCAAAATGCAAATTAATGTTTTGACCAGTCATAAATAAATTAAGGCTATATGTAATACAACCATCGTCAAGCCAAAATTGTGCATGATAAATCATTTATATCTTGTTATTTACTGACTATTTATTGTGAAACTGTTACAACTGTGACATGTGACATTCTGTGTGTAAAACTGGTTGAAAATATCTACATTCAGGTTCAGTGGCCATGCTTTACTGCTCATGCCACAACTGTGACCTATCAACGTCAAAAATAAAATGGTTATTGACCATCAGTTTTTTTTTTAAATTAAACTGTGTTAACAGGTAAGTGGTGATATTGTCAGTGTCTTCACTGACATCAGACAACTGCATTTTCACATATGCAGTAAAGGATAAGGTACCTGACAAATAATTTGTCCATTTGATTTGTGTTATCTACAGTGGACTAAATATTAGAAAATGGATTTGACATGTGTAACTTTCACTCTTCCCCATGATGTAGACAGAAGTTTTCCTCCACTGCGCAGAAACACCTGTACTGTTGTTTAATGGTACCTTTCTACAAAAGGGATCTTTATAAGAATCCAGGAACCCTTTGAGGAGCTCAAGAACTCTATGTGCATAATGACCACAGGAAATTAGCAGGTTCAGTTGTGATTCTTGGGCCACAGTTTCTACCCCCAAGAAAGTCCCTGGTCCTTTGATGCTTATTTCCCCACTGCCTGTTGGCTCAAATAAGATGTATAGGGATACATCTTTAAAAGTCAGTTTTTAAAGACAAGATACACTTATTTACACTTATTAGTTACAAATTAAATCCCTGGTGACCCTTTGGCAAACCTAGTCAGCCTGTTATGAGCCAGGTCAGCCTTGTTGTATCTGGATGCTTTTAGCGGCATGATTATAAGATGCCCCGGTCACATCAACCTACAAACACCTCGGTGAGAAGCAGCAGTAACTCAGTTCACTCAAGGTGCCTCCTGATTGTGCAGCTCTTCACCCACTTCACTACAAGTTATTGCACTACAGAGAAACCTCTTTTTCAGCCACTTGTGTATGTGGTCCAATTTTTTTTTTTTTTCTTTTGGTCACCACTCAAAGCCATGTTTCATCACTCAGATCCATTCCAACTCCCTCAGGATCACTTTCTGTTGCCCTCTTACCCAGTTCCCATGGTTAAAAGAAAGAAATGCAGAGGTAGAAAAGGTAGCTGGAGCTCACAGAAAAGACCACTCAGTGATGCGACACTATCCTTCCATCTGTGCTTCAAAGTGCCTGATGCAACAGTGCAGCGATGACATGTCAGTCATTGTTTAACTTAACAGAAACGTTTTTTTATGCTTTACATTAATTGGAAAATTAACACAGTGAAATTAGATATCTGACACTCTCACATTCATCGACATGTTTGAATATATTACAGCAATTAATTCATCAAATATAAAGCCAAAGCAAGTTGTAGTGCTGTCATTTTACACCTCTGGTGTGGTATTAAGGTGTACATGGACTTTGTGTTGAATAAGTGTCTCACTACAGGGTATCTTAAGTCTTTTTTTCATCTCCTTGGAGATAAATGAGCTTTTCTAAACTTTCAAAAAGTTAAAACTTGGAAAATGAAAAGTTTCACAGTCACAGACTGTGTGTGTATGTTTCTTGCTGGCAGTGACTTTGTGAGTACTGTAGTCTAGCTGAGAATGTGGCAGCTGTAATTTGTTACTGCACTTCCCTTTTTCTCTGAGGCTCAGTTTGAATTTCATTTCATCACTGTTTTATATTTAGTTGGCCAGTCACCACAGAGCCTAAACATTGATATAACCTGTCAAAATTAGTGTGCAGTTCAAATGGCTTAATGGTCCCTATAAAGCAACAAAACATGGCTTTTACCCCAATACTGTTGAATTCACTGTATAGCAAAAGCCAATCACGACACAATTGGCTTTTGCTGCATTGCTTTACGCAATGTCCCATTTTTTCACCCTCACTGCTGCCTTCTAGTCTTCTCTTTCTCATTGCATGTTCATGTGAGACGCTGTGGTCTTCAGATAATATCTGATAGATTAGTGGTGATTCGTCTAGAAAAGGAACCAGCTTCAGATGGAGGCTGCTATAAAAAAGCTGACTGGCTCACACCAGCCCACTGGCATTAGACCCATAAAACCACAGACTGTAAGGTCCCTCACATTGATCCAGATTGACTGCCCCGAACATGGTAAAAACACACACACACACACACACACACACACACACACACACACACACACAAACAAACAATGCTCCATGAACACTATAGTAATTTGAGCTATTTACTTGAGGCTTTCACATTAAACTTGATGAGCACCAAGGTTGAAAGGAGAAAGAAAGAGGCAGACAGCTCAGTTTGACCTATATGCCTATTCTATTGTTATTCATTTTTTCATAGTGGTCACTATTTATTATGTCAGGTATGAAAATCTCTCTTTGACCATTATTTTCTCACCAAAGGGGGTCCGGGAAAAGACTCCAGCCACACACATAGGACACAACTTTTTATTTGATAGTAGACAGACTTTTTCACCTTTCAGAGCTGAGATGTGGATCTGCTTTATGGTCCCGATTGAAACATTCAGCTGTAGGCTGTAAAGCAGATATGGCAGAAAACTTTATATTGACAGGCTAAAATGGTAACTTTATTGTCACAGGCCAAAAGCAAACACCTTCTGTGTTGTATTCTTAAGATGCAATAGATACTTGGAGCCATAGTTACCTCAATTAACTGCCTGCACAAACCTTACAAAATACTAAACCACATAAGATCAATTGAGATGATGATTTATTTTTTTAATTCATTCTAATTAGTTTTCATTTATTGACATGATGTTGTCCATCAATATGAACGACACATTAATCAGAGGACATCAGCATCTTTGTAGCTGCAAAAGAAATCCCCTTCATCCTAACATACCAACACTTAAACCAGCATTAATTAATATTTTGCTTATCAATATACAGTTTAGATATTTCTATATGTTTAGTTTGTTCAAAGTGCAGAGAGAGGGAAGTGACTGTCACCTCTTTCTTCAGACTTTTATCCTGTCGATGGTAACGACAAACTGTATATTTGTACACCAAGCGGGATCAAATTGTATCTGCTTCAGTCAGTCAGGTTGATTTCCCCTTTAATCTCCTAAGACCTAAACTCTTGCATGGCATGCTTTATTGATTTCTCTTTGTTATTTGGGTTGATTGGGACCTGCTAAGTGTAAAAACAAATAATTATTTTTTTGCATTCCCAAAATGTGTTGTCCACATATGTGGACGCCAGGTCCTAGGAGGTTAAAAGAAAACAGTTACAGTAGAAATACAGTACCTCTTTGCCCTTTTTAGATACGGAAGCTCGAACTGTTACAACAGCAATGAATTTCCAAGGAGGGCTCAGGGGAGCTTTGCAGTCATGTTAAATCAACGCTTGAAGCTTTTTTGTAGAATCTGTGGATTCAGATGTCGGAAACCCTCTGTGCTGATTCATTCGGGGTCACAGAGGAGCTTGATATCATTTCCAGAGGCTCTCCTGTAAATGCAGATTTGTTTTGGTTGTAGCGCTCTGAGCAACAAGCCTCTCTGAGGGTTTCACTTTGGCGGTTTAGAGAGGTGCTGTGAATAATCAATAACATCAACAGTGCACACTTAGGCAGGGAGTCTGTCAGTTACAAGATGGACACTTACTGACTTAACATGTCAAGTGGGTTTTTCACCATTTCCTCAACCAGTGACCATGACTACATTACCTGTGCTTTTCTGATCTTCTGTTTGAAAAAACAGGAACATAAAAACTTGACTGAGAGCAGTGCTGAAGTAGCACAGCAGATTTCTCTTTGCAGCTCCACGTTGATGACTTTCTCTCATCCATCTGGAAAGCTCAAGGAGGAGGATTTCTTCTTCTCTTCCCCTGTCATAACAGCAGTCATTGTATCAGGTTGACAGCCATTCTGTTGCTGTGACAAGCGTCACAGGCAACAATGTAATGAGACGTGAAGGGAGAACAGGAATCTGTTGCACAAATGTTTGTAATGCAAACGATATTAATCATGGTGAGCTTCTTATTTCTGTCTATGTTTCTGTGTGTGGGGTTTTTGTATGTCTGTTACATAGCAGTGCAGGAGAATGTCTTCCGGGGATAAACACAAAAATGACTCTTTGGAGTGAAGCAGAGCGCATTCAACTATTCCTTGCTGGTCAGATAGTCTCGGTGTAAATTCAAACTGTGTACATGGTGATTGCTTTACAGTAATTTCTTCAGCTAGTGGCACAAAAACATTACTGGAATTAAGTTTGCATATGTTTGTGACCAAAATACCAAATATCTCTTGTACATACTGCTGCCTACTATGGTAGATAGTGGCCATAACTGACTTGAACTAGGCCTGCTATTATACTATTATTCATGTCTACAAAGAAGGTGTTTCAACTGCCTTTTTCATTCTGTCTCATGTATGTGAGCCATTAACTGAAATATTTGAGGGAAAACACATGCTTCTATTTTTAATTAATGCAAATGACCACTACCTTTCACTTGCACTTTACAATCACAACCAGAAAAGCAGTTTTTACACTTCAAGTCTATTTTCCTCTGCTTTCTGCATGCTAATGCATTGACTGTGTATTGGGGTCTGAAAACACAAGCAGCCCACAGGCATAACTGAGCAAAATTTGGCACTGATGCAAAATCTTTTCAGTTAACACATTTTATAACATAATAATAGTGATCACATGGGACTGTAACCTTTAACTGTCCTCCAATGTGCATGTGTAAGTGCACCTCCCCCTACTTTCTCAGGCACTTATTGATTGCATCAAGGTTCCAATCAAAGCTGTCTGTCAGTACAGATTAAGTAATTGATCACTCTATGGATCCCTGGCTACATGGCTCGGTGTGGTCGGGGGTAACCATGGGTGAGAACAGGGGAGGAGGGGGTGAGTCAGTTGTGGCTTCCTGTGTCTGTGCCTCAGTGACTTTCGTCATTGTCTTATACACTGGCTTCCCTTCCTTGTCTTCACGCTAATATCTTCATATTAGGCCACAAGGACCTCCACACACACAAACACAACCAAATACTGATACACAATACACAGATGAACACACACACACACAAAGTGAGACCTTGTTTTATGGGGAAATGTATATTAGCCTCTGCTTGTGCTTGAATTGATTTTCTGTTGTCCAATTTGCAGACCTAACAGAAGCCTAATCTTTCTCTGTCCCTCTTTGTATTAATGACCATGCTTTCGTCCTACACAAGGGCGACAATAATATGTGCTTGTGTGTGTGTGTGTGTGTGTGTGTGTGTGTGTGTGTGTGTGTGTGTGCACGCGCAGGTGTGCAAGCTTTGGTGTTAAATGAAACAAATAAATGGTGTGAGAAAAGACAGCATGAAGGCTTTTCTCTACATTTAATGTTTTTTCGTTCGCATTTCTGAATTCTTAGACTCAGAGTAAAGATGCACTGGTTGAACAGACATTGAGAAGATCCAAAAGGTCATTTCAAATGATGAGATGTAAACATGTGTTTTACAATCATTCTTGCTGCAGTGGACTTGCAACGTAAGGAGACCTGATGTAAAAAATATGGAATAAATAACTGAGGCGTAAGAGTGCAGAAATACATAGATCACATAGTATACACCACAGCAGCTCTCAAGGGGAGGAAAATGACTGGTTTGGATTCTTTCTTAATTTAGATTTTACAGTATTGTCAAGTTACTAGACCAACTGAGGGCACTCTAAAATTCATTATTTCAGTGTGATCAAAACCGTAACCATGGTTACTAAAATATCATGTGTAAGAGGAAAATGTTTGTCCTAAACATCATTACCCCCAATTATACATCTATTTGTGATCATGTGATTAATAAATTTAACACAGTTGGTTTTAATGAAGTGATATCTCTCAAATGTGAAAAAAAGAGTTCAGATTTTTTTTCAAGCTCTTTGATTTGGTACAGAAAAGCCTGAGAGACAGACATGAATAAGTGCAAAGGGACACACACACACACACACACACACACACACACACACACAAGCTTTGAACTTTCCCTCTCTCTGACATTTGGTCTTTATGACCAAAAAGTCAAAGACAAGAAAGAACAGAGGATTGTAGTTTAGCTTTAATGAGCTGATGGGGCATAAGAGCTTTAGAAAAATTACAGAACAATGGAAGAAACATTCAGGTGTCATGGGAAAAAAGGTATCTTCATCTATCTATCTATCTATCTATCTATCTCTCTATCTGTATATCTATATATCTACAGAGTATCATCCTGATTTTTGAAATTGTAAGCAAAATGTTCAAAGCTGTACTGACAAAACTGCTGAAACACATAAACAATGAGAGAAAATGTGTTTGTTTCTTTTGATAAGTCTGCCAATACAATGGCTACAAAAATCATCATTATTTAATTACGATTGCAGCCCAGCAATCAATCAGACTGACTAACTGTGGCCTTGACAAGAAACTCGGCTCTCTCAGTTCAGTATGGATATTTTCTCCTTTACTATATAAAGCGAATGATGGTACATTCATTTATCTCTCCATTCTGAAACTTTCATTAGTGCCACACAGCTAATCAATGCAAATGTATGGATTCAATTACCATCTTATTTATTACTAGCCATCCCTGATCCCTGTACCAATACCAACAACTGATTATCCAGTTACATTTGAATGAGACCATCCATATCAGCTCTACTGTCCATTTGCAGATTCAGATGACTGTGAGCAACATATCAGGCACATAAGCCAAACAATGTTATTTTACATATGAAGGAGAGGAGATGGATTTGTAGTTAAAGCAGATTTAGCACTGGTGAAGGACATATGTATGGTGTGTTTCTCCCACTGCAGGTTTCCACTACTCCTAGCATCTAATTTATTCATTGCTGTAGGTACTGACAACACAAAATACACCCACAAAGCTGCAGTATAGGAACAGGTGGGCCATTAACAGCTCATAATGTGAGCTTTATACAACCATATCCTACTCAGTGCTGACGGGCCAGAAACAGAAAAGTCTGCCAGCTAGAAAACAAGACGAGCTGAAAAAAAGCTGAGACCAACTACCAAAATAGAGACAAACAGCTTCCCTGTCCACAGCCACAGCTGTCGAAATACAACACACACAACTGGACAGTGTTTCAGGATTCCTCTAAATGCAAAACTGGTATGGCAATCATTCAGCACCTTAAATGTACCACTGCTTTTCTTTGTCATTTCCTTCATTCCTCATTTTTTTCAGCACAAATACCATTTATCTGTCATGTATTCTTGGCATTCATGGATGTCTCTTTATTAAAGGATATCTGTATGTAGATTATGGACCTCTATTCACAAAAAAACATGTTTAAAGATGTTGTTCATGTTGTCAGTCCTTCACTTCAACTTTGGTTTTAATGGTGAACTGTTCCGAACTGAAGCCAGTGGCTGTCTGGAGATATTGATGGACAACATCATGTCATATACAATGAGACAATTACCTCTGCACCTTTAAAATGTCTTTCCCAAATGTTTACCATATCATGGTATCTGTGGCTGGCTTTAGGGTCAAAGTCCTTTGTAAAAAGTGTTGATGATGAGTTGATGAGATTTTCACATCACCAAAATAATGAACCTACTTAATACTGAAAAAGGACCTTTATCATCTCCTTTGAACTAATCCCTTGAGTTCTATGCCACCTACATTAGCCAGCAACTCACTGATCTCACCATGTCCTTCACACTCTTTTCACCTCAATCCCCCTCTCAATCTATCTCTTGCCTGACAAAACATATTCTCTTATCTCTAGGAAAATTATGTTTCTACACTGTCTTCACTGTCTTGATCATAGTTTTTTCCTCCTCGCTCCTCCCCTTTGTTGTTCCTTCTAGTGCAAACAATGTCACATTGCTCAACACTTTTCAACTTCTCATCAAAGTCACTTTGCACACAGATTTGCCTCTGACAATATAATTTCCCTAGAGGGCAGATGCCTCCCAGTAATGTCATATCTGTGTTTTGTTTGGACCTGCAGTACAGGCATACAGTAGGATATGATACTGATGCATGTACAGCTCATATCACAACTCAGTCAGTCTGATAAGGGAGCCAATTCCAAAAATGAATGAACACTAAGTATGACCAAAGAATGATTTGATTTAACATCTTAATCATTTCCATTTAAATAAAAATAATAGTTCCTATTTCTTTCTTTTCTACTGGCATTAAATGTTGCATTTGGATTTTATTTTGCTTGCAGGAAAGCCTGTTGCCTGATGCCTGTTTGCCATCTTATCCACAGTCAGATGAGAAGATTAGCATAAATTTCATTTCGGTCTGCAGCAGAGAGATTGGTCCAAGACATTTGTCGCCTCGCTCAGCAGCAAAGACTGAAAGCAGAGCACAATGCAAAGTCCATCAAAAGTGATGTGTAAGTGCTCCAACAATGTTCTAGTTTCATGTTTGTTTGCTATCAAATAGCCACAAACGTCAGAAAATGACAAGGATTTTGTTTTCTGAGCCTCTGGAGCCAGCTGCTGCTCCAAAAAACCTCAAGTGTGTAGGATAACTGCTCCTGAAACAAGCAAGTTTCACTTCTTTTTGTTTATGTAATAATTACATCAAACCCAAATACAAATACACCTTTGGAGTTGTTAAGAGGCTTATTTCACAGAGATCTGCTTTTTTTACTTTTTTTACTTTCTGCAACTTTTATAGCAGCAACATTTCCAGAGGCAGTGTGACCATGTGCTGACTGGACAAAACAACTCCAGCTTTCCAACTCCACTTGTCCACCTTTCAAAACCTGGGTTGCAGCTTTTCCAGATGCAATGTGATTAACTAGTACAGACGGTTTACAAGATTACAGAGGAGGGAGAACTCTCTACTTTCAATCAGGCTTGCAAAGTTGTCGCTTGTCCTTCACTTTTGTTTCTGCCGATTTCAGCCTTTCTTTTGTGTTCACTCTTACTGCAGCTTTCCTGTTTGCCATCTCTGATGTTTTGCTGCCTCAACTTTTACACACCACTATTCTCTTTGTATGTCACACTTTTGGTTTCAAGCAGACAAACTGAGATGCTGATCTCTTCATCCTTTCATGTTGCTTAAAAAGACTCTGAAAAACAGGGCATAACATGAGAAGAGAGGAAGCAAGTTAGAGGAGAGACAAATACTGTAGTAAGGGAAAAAAGGGAATAATGGCAGTGCTTGTTTTGGCAGGTGTGAAAAGACTGAGTTATGTATTTGGACTGACACCGTGCAGTTTGTAGCTGACTCAAAGTTTTTCCCCCAATTGTTTTGAATGAGGAATGAGCATAAAGTCAGAGAAGATACCAGCAGAGAGACTAAGACAGTGAGAGGAAATGCGAGGAAATGTTTCATACAAATGTAACAATATTTTCTCAGTACCGAGTTCATGTTTTGAAACGTCTTCACACAGTTAACACAAGAGAAGTCAATATGGACTACATCTTTCTTTGTCTTTGTTACTAACAGACGCTCATGCTCTTCATATGCATGGCATTGGGTGGGTTTTTCTGTAAACTTTGTGCTCTGTTCTTCTCTCTTCATCCAGTCTCCTCCTATTTCTACATTTGGACCCCTATATATAATCAAAGTGGCTACACCTTCCACTTGGGTATCCACTCAGGATTTCTCATTCATCCTGTTTCTCATCTTGTCTTTGTTACATTCTCTTGCTTATAGTTCTCACTTTGTGATCTTCACCTGTCAACATCTGTCTCTGTGTTATCTGGTCTTTGCTTTCCTCTCCATTATCTTTAACATCTTATCCATCACACAACTGATGGGATATTACTGACAAAAGCGAAACAAGGTGAAAAGATCTCGTGTTTCCAGAAAAGACAAAAGTCCTTCCTAAGGCAATGGCGTTACCTAAACTTAAGGCCATTTCCCCTTTTATTGTACTGCAGAAGTCATGTAAGTATAGAGAATGATGAAACAGATATTAATCCCAATCGTATGCTTCCTGGTGAAAGCTAAAACCTCACTGGATCAATACAAGGCAAATAAAGGTGAACGAAATGTCCTTTAAGTCATTCTTAGCCTCAGCTTGGTGTCACGTACACAAACACTGCCAATTTATTCACATCAATATTAAAATTGGCAAAGTCATGCTTGAAGTGCTAACTGATGATGTCACAGTCAGGGTCCCATGTTGAGGCTAAACAGCATTAAAGATTAACTGCTGGCTTTATTCATTTTATTCATGGGCCTGGAGACTTGCCCATCGCCACACATGGCTTTGCCCGCTCTTAATATTAATGCAAATATTTGTTGTGCAGCGTCTCTCTCACACACACACACACACACACACACACACACACACACACACACAAAGTTCTCTGACTTGAGCGCATAGAGAAATAGGTTTCTATCAAACAGTTCCTGTGAGAATAACCACTCAAACTTAAACGATTCCTACTTTAGTGGCACTGAGAATCCATCCTATTTTGTCTGACTGTGTCACTGATTAACAAAGACTGCCTTCTTCTGTACTTCTGTTTCATCATTTAAATAATAAATCTAATATATAAATCAATCTGGAGACTGACCATATCTGTATTAAACTGTGTTAAACTCAAAACAGAGGTTTTAGCTGACACCAAAGGAAACTGACCAGTGCAAAACTGAGAACTGAAAGTTCCTGTCAAATCCTCTCTGAATGTGCTAATAGCAATTAATCCAAACAACCACTGAACTTCTAAAAGTTGTGTGTGTGTGAGATAACTCAATGTAGTCAGCTCACCCCTGTCACCCCTGACAGCAGACTAAAATCTGACTGGTTTAATAAAAAAAATAATGCGTATACCTGATTCATATGACAGAGTGATGTGTAATGTTTATGGTAGCTAGATGGGGAGATGACAAACAATACCGCTGACTCTATTAGTCCCTCACTAAAATGCATTTAAACTTTAAGCAGCATGTTGCTCATACACTTGATGAACTTATACAGTTCATCACTTTTGTGTTTACACTTTGTTGGAAACATGTCATTAGGGTCTAACACTCAGCTCACAGTCTGCATTCATCAAGCAGCTGCGTGTGTTTGGTCAGTTGCTGGGGTTTTGGCTGCACTCATCACAAATATCAAACACAGGGAAAAACATTTCAGATTTTGAGTTTGACTGCATTTTACTATGACAGTGTTTCCAGCATTCTGATAAAGCCCATCTGACCTGCTTTAAGAACCACTGCTGATATACACCACTGCTGCGGCTGTGGCTTTCCCCTTTGATGCTTATAGAATCCTGTCTGTTCTAATCTAAATTTATTTTAGATTAATAAAGTATAACATGTTCATCAAGTGCAAACACAGCTCTGCGTTTTTCTTTGCTGCAACTACAGCTAAGTCTAGGACAGCAGACATGAGGATAGCTCAGGAGCAGAATATCCTAGTATCTCCTGTTGTGAGGTCACTGCCTTCATGTATACTCACAGCGTGCCTCAATACAAGACCTATGGCAGGCCGCTGGAAAATGGCTAAAAGTGAGAGAAACTGCAGACGTTGTTGTTGTTTAAGTAAAGAAGGGACTAAGCGTTCTGCATTGGAATGTGCAGTGTTTCACTTCTCCCCTCATCTCTCTCCACCTATCAATTATCTAGACTTGCCTGTTACAGCTCACATTGGACACGAGGAAAGGTACAACCTAGACAGGTCACCAGACTTTCAGGGCTGACACATTTACAGACAATCATTCACACTCACATTAGCATCGATGCACAGGTAATGTCAGAAATCATTTGTTGTTACATCTGAACTAATTGAACAATTCTAAGCCTTATAACTATTCACTTTAAAAACTCAGACTGGCATGACATTTAAACTATCATCTGTCTTTGTTTGGCCATTATTTTTGTGTTAGGGAATTCTACAGTATGAATTAATTATTTAGACCAAAGTCCATGAGTTGCTGTAATTTTGTTTGAGATTTGTCAGAAAAGGAGGATGAGAATCACAAACCAGAGAAAAACATTATTTAAGTTCAAGAAAAGTTGAACGTTACAGTTCTTCTTTATCAAGCCATCTTGTCTGTTCCATCCAAACTGCATCATAAACCACGGTCAGTGTTTATTGTTACATTTGTGGAATGCAGACACAAATGACAGAGGAGAAGAGAAGATTTATTTCATAACTGTTGAGACTGAGTGGTAATGTTTTGTATGATCGGGTTTATTGCTGTGTAATACTTTTATCTCTGTGCTTTATATTCTCTATTGTAGTATCTTTGGGTAAATGTTTCCTGTTGTACATGTTTGTGCTTCAGTATAGCATGTCTCCGTATGAGGCAGAGTAAGACCCCTCAGTGGAGTGAAACCTAGATTGGATTTTCCCATTTGTTTTTATGTCTCCTGATGCTCTCAGATAGATCAAAACCTGTGTTTGCCTGTAGACATTAAGTTCCAACTCTGCTCACACTTACGCTGACCTGCATAGATGCGCATTCAAGCAATGTATGAATTCCTTTTCCAAGTAAAGTTGAGTATTTTCACATGTAAGCTTTGTACTGACTGTACACATGTCCTTCTAGTACCTCTGTGGGGCGATGAAAATATTTCTAGAAAAAAGGGAAACATACATATTTGATTAACACCCAGGTAGTCTCCAGCATCAATAGCACGTCACAAATGTGCTTGCAAAATTTCCTGGTTCTGTGCATGACAGCTAATCTTTAGGAATAGCGGCTTCTACAGAATGCAGCGAAACACGAATGACAACCCCTGGTTACTGGGTAAGAAAGTTGTTTGGAGAAAGCACCTGTGCTGTAATAATGATTGCAAAGGTGTGGGAAAAACTATGTGCTTTTCCTATTACAGGTGACAGAGGCTGCCAGCTGCAACCATGGATGATGACTCCAGTGTACAATCCAACAAATGATGGTGGAGCAGTTTACAACTGGGGACATTTCAAAACGCAGTGCAATCAGGCAAGCTAAAGAAAGATCCAGAAGAAAGGCAGTCCAGAGGGTAAAAAATCCAAATTGGAATCAATAAATGTAGAGAGAGAATGTTAGGACAAAGGCAGAAACTGTGAGCATGATGAACTAAGATAGACTAACAAACAGAGCAGAAAGGATGCAGATTAAATAAACTGAATATGGAAGGCATACGGAACTGTGGAGATGAATAACAAACAAATGCTGACTACAGAGAAAACATGTAGGAAAATACGGGCAGACAAATAACTAGACATATGAGCAAACACTCACAGCATTCAACAGGAAATGACTGAACAAAAAATGAGATCTATTACATCAAAATCAGATGAAGAGGAGCCCCCTGCCCTACTGCCTCATTTAAGGGCAGATGAGGGCAGGCACGTCAAACAAGACATCATTCATACAAGCTCATACTTTACATCAATATAATGCTTTGTTTGCTGTCAGCCTGTTTTAACCTTGCAAACATGTCTGCAACAATTATTATGATAACTGTGGAAGTTCTGGAATGGAAGAACTGTTCCAAAACAGGCTGATTCACAAACAAAAGCAAATGAATCATTGAAATGAAAATAGCAATTCACCATTCTCATTTCACTGGTCAGCACAGTGAGCCTTATTTGGCCGAAAGATACAGGGCCAGGGACAGCTCCAATAAAACACATTTATTTCTTTAGAGGATGCCGTGACAGGATGCAATGGCAGTCAGTGTCATAAAAAATAAATCAAAGCTTCCATGCCATTTTTGAAATCCATAATAAAATTATAAATAAAATTATAAAAATCTCCTCTGTAAACTTCCTCCAGGGAGAAACGCCGTTCAGTTTGGAAAGTTTGCTGCACAATCTTCCTCAATACAATTTAAAGGCTCTTCCTGAGGTGGATCTGCAGGATCTGTGGATCTGTTTATGAAGCTTGTGAGGCATTCAGTGATATGTTTTCTTTAGCCTTTTGCTTGAAATCATCTTCTTTGACAGTCTGAAGGTGTGAAACTAAAAACACCCACAACACTGACTCTCAGAAGTTTTGAGGAATACCTGCATCTCATCGGTCAGGTCTCTGGTAGCTGTCCTACCTTTGTGTTCTTGGTGCAATTCCATAATTTATACTTTGCCAAATGTATAATTACAATCGGAATAAAGAACATGGAATTTTCAGTTTAGTTTTTGGATGTTTCTCACTGAAGTATAAACTGGGAGCTATGGTTGAGCTCACTGCTTGACATCTTAAAGCAACTGTTTATTATAGTTTCCAATGCAGTAGCTCATTTTATTCGCAATTAAATATTAATTTACATTTACACGTTGACATAAATGAGGTCCTACATACTGACAGGAAAGTTTTTAGAACTAAGCACAAAGAAGTTCAGATGAGGTACTAAGGGCTAATTATGAAACAAACGGTCCATTTAATTTCTTTTTTTGTTGACCATCAGCAGTAGCACAAACCACAAGCAATGCAGCGCGATGTGGGAGGCTGAATACATTATTGGTAGAAGGACTTCTGACTCAGCAGAAGGAGTCAGGGCAATACTAACCAGTCACAGTTCCTTTCATCCATTTTTAAAAGCAGCAAATAGATTTAATTTATGTATGTAATGTACTTGTAATGTGCCAGGTTGAAAGATGCCATGTTGTGCTTGATTACAAAAAGGTTTATGCATTTTATAGCACAGTAAAGTAGGATTCTCTCCTATGCACCAAGTACAGAAAATTTAAGCAGTATTCCTTTAACAGGAAAAAAAAAAAAATCGGCATGTCTACATGGTGTAGAGCTAAAAACCCTTGAGAAGCAAAGACTGTTTATTCTAGAATAAGTGAGCAATGTGTTATTGCATTAAAAGCTCAAAATCATCCAGTATTATCTTCAATGTGTCACTCAGGTTGCAAGGTTGGTGCCAAATGCATACAGGTGAGCTCCACTTGTTTGGTTTTTGTTTTTTTACTGAAATTGCCCCTCTGTCTTTCCAACTGTAACAGCTGCAATTCCAACTGTTTTGCTGGAGAGATAGACAGTAAAGTACTGTTCAACTGGGCAAACAAGTGAGTTATAGTCTAGGTATAGTTTATATTGTAGGTGAATTGGCCAAAACAACAGTAATAATAAGTACTCATTTAGTGAAGAATATCTATACACAAGAAAAACAATAAACCACACAATCACAATAGTATTCAATGAAGATGCTATATGTAATAAGGTTTGACACTATATTCTGTTTAATAATTACTGCAACCTGGAACAAAGGACATTTATAAATGTATGTTTATTAAATGTTTATTAATTACTCTGCATCAGAAATGGAGAATATCAGGCACTGTTAATAAGAATTACATATCGTACAATCCTTCATGAAATGACATGATGTTTTAATATGTCACAAATTAATGCCTAGTTCAAGTAGTAGTTTTGTGGTTGTTAGCAGTCTGAACATTGAGTTTATCCCTTTGTGTCTCTCTTTATCATCGGGTATATTAATGTTGCTTTTTCAGAAATAGTCACAGCTCCTTTGTGTAGAACATGAAAACGTCTCCTTGGTGACACTGGCATATCAGAATGCACGGGGCTTAACCTTGAGATCCAACCTGGGGACCCTGAAGCAAATGGGGTCAAAACTGCACTAACCCCTAGTGTCATCTTTCTACAAACTATAATTTATTGCCAGTGGAATAAATTGTAAGAAGATTTTAGTGTTATGTTATGGTCAGCCCAACAATCTGATGCTTTATAAGAGTAATAATAGTTTCTGTGTTTAGCATATGGTTAAATGGGTGTGATGGGTCAGGATCAGCTCGGACCAAGTCACAAAAATACCAAGTGAACCCCACAAACACTGATAGTGCTACAGGGAAATACTACTTACTCGAGCTAGCAACACCCATGTGCATGACACTATAGATACACAGAGATATTAACAACATGTATGTATGTTAACAAACATACCCTTGCGAGCATAAACATAACTGCCAACAGTTTGTTTTTTTTTAAAAATCAAAGATATAACAATAAATATTTAGAATTAGTATGTTAAAGTGGGTTTCTTTCTAAACTATTATTAATTTCATGAGACTTAACAGTAAATAGTTGAAGAGCTGTGCTTTTTACTTTATGCAGTGCTTTAATTGAAATAATTTAATTCCCTGCACACACACACTTCGTTCAAACAAGAGTAAAGCCATTAAGCCACAGAAAGTGAACCTCATTTCTCAGCATGTGTGCAAAGAACATACTTGAATGTGGGACCAACCTAAATGATTTAATAACCAAATGAAGCATTCATAGCAAATGCCCCAGTGCTTAATTACAGCTAAGATGATTCTAAGAGAATCATATATATTCTATCCTTCTATTGTAAGTGCACAAGTGTATTTTTTGTGTGTATTAAGCAAAACCTGTACCAGAAATGTACTCAGAGGTTTTCTCAACTTTACAGATCTGCCAACTCATTGCCATCTGTCATGGCACCCTGGGACTGTCAATCACCATTTAACCTGGTAAAGGACATTGGTCAGACATATGTGTGACATTATATGTCAATACTTCTGCCCTTCTGCAGGTGCCATTCAAGCCATCATGTGCTGTTTAGATACACACACCCAACATCAGCTCTTTCCACTCCCTTATCCGCTAAGCCATTCTGAGCGCTGTGTCTTTTCACAGCCTCTGATGAAGAATCATCACATTCATTACACACAGACACACACAAACACACAAATTCATTCCAATGTTTATTTGGCAACCTCTCATCTCATTTATCAACAGCAGAAGACCTTACTTCATTTAAACCCCCCTGATAGCGTAGTCAAGGCAACCACTACAGAGAACAGAAGGAGCTATGAAATTGCTGTGAAGCCATGAAAATTTACTTACTATCATTTTAGCTCAGCAAAGACTAATCATGTGATTCATACAGATCACATGACCTCTTGGATGAGTTTGGAGTTGAAGAATGGAAGATTGTGCTTGACTGGTGAGTATTTCTCAGTAAAGGAGTTACAACTGGTGCTAATCTCAACAACTTTGGAGAGCTTTAATATGTTTTTACTGATTAGTATCATAAACATCTCTATGTAAACTTTCTGCAGAGTGTATCGGGTGGTGCTTGTCAGAGTCCCCACAGCCAGATACACTGCGAGTCCTTTGGCCATGAGAATGTATTTTTACCTTTAAAGTAAGAGGATGGTTGATGTCTAATCCTTGTGTGTGACTGTCAAACAAACCTCTTTTTTGCACCTTTCGACAGTTCAAGAAAAGAGCAACTTTCCGCCTACATGCACTACTCCTTGTAAAAGGTGAGGTGGTTAACAGCTCTCCATGTGCTCAAAGAGAAACACTCAACATCCAGTAAGACTCTATGGTCAGGCTGAACTGGAAATAAATAAATAAATAAATCCAGACATTTTGCTTTCTTTCTTGAGTCCTGAATACTGTCTGAATCTTTATGGAAGAAACCTTGGGTTTTTAGTTGCAATTTATCTGAGCTATATTTGGGGCTAGTCACCATCTTAAAACTGTTTTATAACGTGACTGCTCTTCAAAGAGGCCTATCATTATTTAGTTCAAGGTACAGGTCTTCAGTTTTAACCGCATGTCAACACTAACAACAGGCCAGACAGATGATTACACACTGCCTAAGCAGGAGGTTAAACAGTCCTGTCATCCTCTAACAAGATTTTTTTGATGATTTAGTAAATGAAACTTGACTGAGGTGTGGTGAGTTCAGCCAGCTGGATGAACTCTATAACACTGCTCTGGCAGAGGCCTTGTTCAAGGAGTTTAAATCAAATCCTATTGTAATGAGTATAATGATAAAACAAGAAGTCCTGACCCTGTTGTGTGTTGTCTGTCACAAGAGGTGGTTCTACCGGAAATCAACAAATTAACACTGATCTTACTCTGAGTTATTTTAAATAATGTAAGTGATGTTGTACAGAACGTACAAATTCATACAAGCATCAGTCTTCAGTTCAAATAATCAAAACCACTATAAGCTATGTAGTACCTAGCACCCTACTGTTCTAAATATTGATTTAAAATATATTTATGGCAGACTGATTTTTGAATTTTTGACTCCCAAAAATTAATACTATTGATTTATTTCAGTCTGACCATGGATCAAGAACCAACTGACTGATGATGTCAGCTTGATTGCCACCTCTGCTTTGTTTTTATTCTGACTTCATCTGTACTAAAAGCCCAGTTCTCTTTCTTTTGCAGCCATTTCCTCACTTTCTTCCAACAAGTTTGCTTTTCCTCTTCTCCTGTCATCTAAATGTGGGTTTGTGCTTTTAGCTTTGTCTGAAATGGCACAATGCTCAGAGTCAATAAGCTGCTTTGAACTCTGTCGCCTTGGACACCTGCCAGTGGTGCCACAGAAAGACAAGTCCTTATTAGGCTGTTCATGCTATAAAAAAACTGACATGTCTCATGTTATTCTTCTTTTGATCCTCACTCCCCTTTTATGACATTCTTTTTTCTGTTCTGTTCATTGTGTTTGATCGACAGAAGAACTAAAGAACAATTGGCTTGATCTAAAAATGGAAACATAATTTACATGTTTGCTTTGTGTTTGAGAGTAGACAGCGTTCCTCCTGTAGTGTGAAGTAACAAAGTCTCCTCCATTTCATAGAGGAGATAGGCTGAACACATGGGTTTCCAACTTTTGCATGAATGTTGGGTTGATGGTACACATGATGAGTGAGAGTAAAGGGATAAGAAGGAGATCTAAAAACTAACATTGTTTAAAGTCAACTGAATTAAATAATATATACACATTCTACTAACAAATATTCAGTCCCCTTAAGCCATTTGACATAACACTTTAAGGGTACTATTAAGCTGAATCCGACTAGGTTTTAATGACTGAATATTTTGTCGGACAGGAACACCATCTGGGTTTGTTTGCCTTCGCATTCAGCTGTTTGAGGCACTTGCTGCTTGTAGGTTTTCCAGCTGAGAAGGTGATATGAGCTTTTTGTTTTCGTGCCTATTAAGCCTTCTGTGACTTTAACATCTTGTAAATCCATCCATTTAGAACAGTCATCTTACATTGTAAGTCCTGATTAAAAAGCTCATAGTTTCACGACTTCTTGCTTATTTAAATTCCAATTTTCTCTTTGCTGACAACTCTATCAAACTACTTATTTACTTGGAAACTCACTTCCTCACCCGTGCCATTCACAGATTCTTTAAAAAGGAGGAGTTATAATAGTTTACATAATAATTCTCAAAGGGCAGATTTAAACTAATTTAATGTAAAAACAAAATTTCTTCACAGATGTGTGAGGCTGCATCACATCAAAAGGGTTTTTATAGTTTTCTTGCTTACATGATGTTTGGAAAAACACAAATTCATACATATGAAACACAAAAGACTACGATCAATATGTGAGGAAAATAGTTTATTTCTTTGTTTATTTATTGTTACTGGAGTTTCAGTGTTTCTTTTTGAAAACGTGTTTCAAAAAGGCAAGTTTCTCTCTGAGAAGAGTAGAAATGATAAGGTCAGGTGATTCAAAGCACTTAACTACATGGAACAAGCAGGTCAGATAATTATATTAGCTCTTCATAAATATGCCTGATTTTTACACATGTACAAACTCATTTTTTAAATTAGCTCTGGAGCTGATTGGGAGCCAACGTATGTTAAATATGTGACTAATGGTCTGTTTTTCGTCAGCCCTCTGAAGAACCTTTGCTCTTGTTAACAAAATAGCCAGCACACCACGCACCACAGAAGAAATCGAATGCCCTCATAAATCATGTACTTCTTTCCTCTGCGTAATCCTGAGAGATAAAGCTCCACATTTAATCAGTATTCATCCAGTGATTAAAAATGTATCTGGAACAAAATTTAATTTAGCAAGTAAATAGTTCAGGACATCTTGAAACATAATACAATAATGTCTTCTTTATAGTAACTGTTAATCATGTGTCCAACTCTCAAGGTGACAAGGAAATAATAAAATTGTCAGTGCACCAGATGATATATAGAAGCTGTATTTGTTGGTGCTTGTGAATTGGTACCTTATGAAGCTGCCCCTTGAACCCCTTTGCCTGGTTTGAATTTATTATTTCCTTCTGGGGATGTTGTACAAAGTGGAGAAACAGTCTTTGCTCTCTTCTTGGGTCAGTTAAGTTGTCATAGAAGCTGGAAACTAGAAACTGGGTATCATGAAACTAGCAAAATGCAGCATGTTTTTTTCACAGAGATGATGTTGATAGGATATTATTTGACACACATTGAAACTAATGTGTAAAAAAAAAACACTGGCGTATTATATGAGAACAATTTTATTTGAGAGGGGAGTTTTAGGTTAGATCTTATGCGAATCAATGGCAGGATTGAAGGCACTGGGCCAAACTGTGTAAAACATTTCAGTCCTGCGTGGAATCACCAAATTTAACATTTCATCCCCACTAATGGAAATAATATGAATATACAATATGAACTGTTTGTAGACTTCAGCAGGCTGACCTGCTACTTAACTCAGGTTCAGTTTTGCAAGAACTCAATGTTCCTTCCCTGGCTGCAAAAAGGAAACTACAAGCTAAAACGTATTCCACAGATTCTACAGTGTTTTCCACAGCAAAGGCCATTGGGGCTCATGGGTGCTGTATTATTGAGAGTCACTCCTGTTTATTGTTTAATTACCCAGGAGAACCCCCCTAATTCTATGTCAGGACACATTGAGGTTATTATTACAGTAACATCCTTTAAATGAAAATTTACAGTGAAGAGAAAATATTATGGAAACTTGCTGCTCCTCTGTTCTTGTGTTTTTCTTTTTCATGCACTTTTTCATGAGGTTGCTCTTGCCAGATGTTTCTGAGCTACTCAGAAATATGTTTGACAGTAAGGCAGGGGGTTCTTAGGGAAAGTGGCAGCTGGTTTTGACAGCCTCACAGCAGGATGGCATTTAACACATTACTGAAAGGGCAGTGCATATGGGTACTGCAAACAGCCCAACCATCCATCCATTCATCCAGCAGTGCACAATAAGCTTATTAATGAGATACAGACAGGCCTGATACTAATCCCCTCTGCAGCTCTTTACTGTACAATACGGGAGTGTGTGTGTGTTTGTGTGTATTAACACACACAATCTGCACATAATAGCATTTTCTGGAGATACACTGCTCAGCACATGCAGATGTGTTGATCATGCTTCAGCTGTGTTGGTTAAGGATATTCAAGAAACTTCAGGCAAGCAGAAAGGAGGATGTGATAGGAAAACAGGCTATGAGTGTGCAGAGTGAGCGCTAAGACAGAGAGCGAGGAAAAGTGGCAAAGCCACTTCTTATACTATGATTCTCTTATTCTCTGTTGATCTTTGAATATCTTGTTTGTGATGACTGTGTTTGAGTTTGCTAATTACAACCACAGCGGCACTTAAGACTAGTACACTGTGGCTTTTCTACGGGTTCTCAGTTGTCCTATGTCAGTCATACATCATGGTACATAATGGTTTGTGACAATACAACATGACTTTTCTCCTTTTCTTCATTAGGGACAAACAAGGACTCCAGTGCCTCACCAAAGTGCAAGAGACAAAATTAGAGCAACAATTGCTGTCACTACATAGACACATCAACAGCTATCCAATTTGATTTTGACATTAAAAATAATAATAAATTAGTCATCAATTTTATACTCATAACTTTTGTTTGGTTAAAAAAAAAAAGCCTAGAAATTGAACTTTATTCTTCAAGGAAAATAAGGAGAGGCAGCTGCCATTACATGCTGAGAGCTGGTGCTCATGGAATAGTACTAATGTACTATAGGCTGCTCTTGCCAACACCTTTGCCTCCAAGTTGAGTGATCCTTCACTCCCTTTCGTGTCTGTTCTCTTATCATCTGTCTGAACCTGTTTGCACACTGTCTTTTTCTAAGTGCAGATAGCTTTTCAAGATGTTTTGTAAAAATATATGCATGATATCAATAAAGCAGGACATTTTCAGTGGAACTGTTTTGGATTTCTTTTGTGCAGTTGTTGTGCAACTTTATTGTGCCTGGGAGAATACATCATGTTTTCCTATCTGTGCATTGTGCATACTTTACTTACTTTTGCTCCCTGAAATTTCAGTTGCTCTTTACCTTACCTAACCTCTCGCACTCCTCTCCAACCCACGGCTTATTTTATCTCAGCTTACATTTCCTATCTCCTGTTGTCACTCTCTTGCTGCTCCCTCTTCCTTCCCCCTTCTTTCATTTTTATTATGATAAAATGAGTTTAACAGTAAAAATGCCTCATCTTTTACCAACAAACCATCTCACATCTGAACATGACCTAATCCATTCTGTGGAAAGAAGGGAAATGCATACTGAAGTGAAGGACCCTGGTGGTTTAAAAGATGCCAAGTAGGAACAGGAATACTGATATAACACTATTCCCAAAGATGGGTCAGAGAAGAAGAAAAAGCAAAATAAAAAAGACAAGCAGGGTAAAATAATACTGAATTCAACTGGTTATCACCTGCAGTAGTTTGACTAATAACCAGGGATGCCATGAATGCATATCTAATGCATGGGTTTAGTTGATCAGTATACTAACGAGTCCCTGTGGACCTGTCTTAAAATCACAAGTGGGCTCACTAGTGAGCTGTGAGCTATGAAGACAGCAGACAGATCTCAATTTATTTTATCATCTTCAATTATATACACACACGACCTTGACCTGTCATACTCCAGATCCTATTAATATAAAAGTGATTCCACCTCAAGAGAGTTCACAGACCAAATCCAGTGCCCTCCTCCTCCTTTTCAACCATCATTCTTCTCCTCTCTACTCCACCTCCCGTCTTTTTCCTGAACAATTCTTTTTTATTTCATGTCATGGCTGTTTTTCCAAACCATTTCCCCCCAATCTCTCCCTGGTGCTTTTGCTCCAAGTTTATGCCTTACTCTCATTCTCCTCTCCCCCAGTCTCTTGGTTGCTATCTCTCAAGTTCTGCCCTCATACTTCATTCTGACTCTGCCTCTCATTAGGCCCTCTATCTCTCTTGTCCACTCGTCTCTCTCTTTTCTCTATCCCGCCTGACTCACTCTCCTCTCTCCTTCTTTACTTTATCCTCTGCTGTTTTTACTGTTTACCTTCTGCCTATCCCCCAGTGCCATTCTTTTTCTTAACCTTCACTCACCCTCTTTCTCTTCCTCTCCTTTTGCACTTTTCTATTTTCATGCTGCATTAAGTCAGTGAGCAGTGTACAAAAGCCATATTAACCAAGGGAGTGAGGGAGAGATGGGGAGAAGGAGATTGAGAGAGAGACTTAGGAGATTCTCTGAAGTCCTCAGTACGCTGACAGTGACTGGGGGAGGTCATCTATCTTCTGCGCTTTCTCCGTCGCCCCCTCCCTCCCCTGACAGCTAATTCAATATGTTGAGAACGGGACAGAGCGCTGTTCCTTTGTCAACAAATTTCATCAAGCAACATTAGCAGCGCTATCAAAGAGGTGACAGGGAGGAAATGATGGCTTCAGATTAGAATATTGAAAATTAAAGTGTGGGAGAGGCAAAATGGCTGATATGTATGTGCATGTGCATTTGTGCATGTGCACAATCTCATACTTGCCACACTTGTCTCCAGCCACTTAACAGGCAGAATTTACATAACTCATTTGAATTTTCATTATTTCTCTTGGAAGGATTTTGTAATTGGATTTTTTTTCCCACAGAATTTCTTAAGCCACACTTACCCAAGAGGAGAGGAATACTGTTAAATTACTGTACCTTTTGAAGTCGTTAAAGCTGGGTGTGGTTTGCAAGTTTTCTGTCCTGATAGTTTTATTAACATTTGAGTAAAAGGAACTATTTTAGCATTGCTTTCATTACACATACATTTTTACTTTTATAAATAGAGACTCTGAAGATATTAAAATTGCAAGTTTATGATACAACAGTGCTAAAATTTGAATAAATTAAACACACTGTTACTGATGATGATAATGGATGGCATTGTGTTTAAAGTGGTCATTTCGGTGAACAATATTGCAAGTTCATTCTGTTTCTGTTAGCTGATGACTTGAAATTAGAGCCTGATGACTACAGGGTTATAGACAGTGAAAAGGATCAATGATTGCCAACATGGCAGCTGATATAGTAAATTTTTATACTGTAATAAAAACAGACCTTTTCTATGTAGCTTGTGGGACTGTAAGAAAGCCACTTTCTACTTATAACTTTATTAAAGAATATGTTTCAGTTAAATAATCTTTACATACCTTTGTAATGACACCAATATGTTACCACAAACAATTTATTCTGCATTTTAACGGCAAATAAAAAGTTCACATTTTGCACCTATCTAGAAGATAAAAGCCAATAGCAATATTACCTACTGTGCCTATATGTGAATAGGCAAATAGCAGTCGATAATATATGCCTACATATGAGTCTGGCTCTGACTGAGTAGAAGAAGCATCAGGGAACTTTCAAACAAGAGTTCAATATTCCACTCACTCAGAGGTGTCACTCAGTCAGTAGGAATGTCATTAAACTGAAGACTAGAAAGGAAAATGACAGGAAAGATATTAAAAAAAAACACTGATCTCTCGGCTCCTTAGTGAGGACAGAGAGGCACAAACTATAAAAGAATTATTGTCACTGTCTGATTAAATTGAGCCCCTGTGAGAAACCCGGAGAACAAATTATAAGCAACAGTCTGGTGACAGTTTCCCAGAGACCACGATCAATTCATTGTTTTGAAAATCACAATAAAGTTTGTTTGAGTTAGTGTCAATTGCTGTGTGTGTTTCATAACATGAATCTGTCCTGGTTTTTACCATGTATACCACAGGCTCAGTGGCACATAAGTTAAACCTGTGTGTTTGTTGAAAATGTTTGCGTTGTGGGGGTTTTTTTTCTTTGAGCACATATTGAGACAAATCTGAACCTTGGAAGAGTATAATAAATATAACAATGTATACAACACAAGTGTAAGAATAAATGACAAACATGAAATTTTGTTGCTTGTCCATAATGCACTGCCATATATCTACCCCAGCTTTCCTCACAGTCTTTGCCAGAACATTCCATCCACCACAGCGGTAACTATGCCTTTGAGCTAATTTGAGTTTTTGCTGTATATTTCGTTGATGCCAAATGTCCTGTCTCCCTGTGTCCACACCCCTTCCTGTTTGCAAACTCCTGATCCATGACTGCCACTCCTTCGCTTTCCAGCAAAGGGTTTTCTATATAATATATGGCAGCAAATAAACTGTTAAATCCATACATCATGCTTCCTTTGAACTTAATATTCCCTGCTTAAAAATAATCATTCTTATCATTTAAAGCACCGTGTTCAACATTTCCCATATTTCCTCATGTTTTTTTACCTGTGATATACAGCTAACTTCAAAATTGTTTGCAGTCTTGGACACACTCACTCTAATGTTTCTGATCAACAAGGGATGACGCAGATGAAATCTGTAACCTTTAAGGACCTGAATGCTGGTGGCCTGCACCACAGGAGTTCTATACATAGCCATACTACTGTCTGACTCTTTCTTAACTGAAGGGGCAATAGAAAGGACAGCAAAGTAATGTCTGACTTTACAACACCAAGCTGGACACAGTGTGAGTCGTACAGTTAGATAGATGTAGACAAGAATTGTACTGCTGCCATACAGAGCACTTGTGCTTAGTTGTATTAAAAACAAACATCAAACTATTAGTTTAAACTAAGTCTGGTATATCTAACAAACAACTAACACAACAACACATGAAAAAAAACATATGAACCAGTAATGAAGATTTGAAGTCACAAGCTGTAACACTTCACAGCTGTCCACTTCCAGTGTAACTTGGCACAGAAAGGCTTGTGCACAGACATACACATGTGTGCACACTCACATACACAGTAATTATTTGGGAGATTTGGGAATTATGATAATGCTAGATGGCAATTCCTTATTCCAATTACACAAACACTGCTGATAAGTTTATGATGCCATAAGCTCCAATATGATCCTAACCTAGTCCATAGTCCCTCAATGGTCCCTGTTCCTGCTCTGGAAAAAACAATAATTGTTTGGTGACAAAACACAAATCACTACCAATAAGCCAGTGTGTGAAAAAACTCTACAAAACACAGAGACATTTATCTAGCTGCGATAGGATTAGTCATCATTGTGCAAACTTCTTACATGCCCCAGACTCTCATTTACTTTTAAAAGCCTCTTTTCACATTTTCATCAATAACATGTTGTGGTCAGGGCCAGTATTTTCATTTGGATGTTCCTTACTGTAAATATATGGGCATGATAATTAAACTAAAACCACTTGGTTATGGTCAGCAATATTTTAATATCATCACAAAGCAAACCAATTTTTGCTGGAGCACAGGTGCATCCTGTAGGTAAGGATACACTGAAAAACCAGATCAAGTAAACTGTGACATTTGCACACGTTTGGATATTGTGCATTCTTCAGGTACCTGGTTTATTCTGGCTGTCAACTGAACTGGTTGGTCATCTGCCCAAATAGTTGATTCATCACCAGGTGTGCTGAAAAAAAGTCACTATAGGCTTTGAACTGACTTTGACACTTTTCGCTACACTTCTGCATCACACTTTCTGCATTGGCAATAGATGTTACGGAATGGTTGTATAAGAATGTAGCAAATTGAAAATCAAAATTTTCTTGTGATTCAAATGATTTCCATCCTTTTTGTCACCTCCCCTTCCTACTGTTTTTGTTTATTTTTTGTCTTCCCTGCCTGTCCTCATTCATCTGGCTCTTTGGCAGCTTCAGGGAGCAGTGACGGAGTGGTGTGTGTGCCTTATTGTTTGTCATGAAAATAGGATTCCAGCAGATGGATGGAGAGATTCTCGAGGAAAAATACAATTTAAAATAAGTACGCGCAGTAAGAATGGATTGTTATGGTTACTGGTTTCCTGTCTCCCACGTGGGGGAGTATCAGAATCTACTGTCCTTTTGTGTGTGTCTGTGTGGGCGCGCATGTGTGCATGCACCTGAACAGCCATGCACTTGTGTGCCATCTGTGATATGTGTCCTAAGAAACCATAATTTGAATTCATGTGTATGCGCTTGATGTTTGATCTGTGTCAGAGATAATATGGAAGAGAGGAGAAATTCAATTCTGAATTGACTTGAGAACAAAGCAAAAAACCTGCGCAGCGACACGGAACGAACCTTAATCTGAAATATGCAATCAAAAGCACACATCACCACCACCACATTGATATGGAGAGATTATCTTGTTTAGCAGACCCATAGATGATACCACCATCGGTATGTAAGAAATTTAAACAGATCCTGTGTGTGTGTGTGTGTGTGTGTGTGTGCTTTTGAGAGAGTGACAGGAAGAGAATAAAATAGAGAGTGTATTTCCCATATTAATGCAGCTCTCCTCCGCCTCTCTCTGAGATGTTGAGTGATGCAGAGACGATGAGCCAAATTTCCCCATGGGGATTATGAACAATTCATGTTATTTTATCTATATTCATATTATCACATCTTTTCTTATTTTTATCTCATGAATACATCAATATGTATTGTTTTGATAGGACACTCTCTACATTTTAGGGATGTCAAAAATGCTTCTGACGGTTTATGTATCTATCTGTCTGCCTGCCTGTCTGTCTGTCTGTCCTTCCATCCATCCGAGTGTGCACTTTGTCCTCACATATTCTGTTATTACCTTGAATTGTATTCCAAATACACAAATAGAAACACCCAGGAAAACTGTCTCATGCCACACAAACAGCAGCCAGCACTTAAAGTGGACACATTTTAAGGAAGGAGGACACATTACTAGATGCCTCAACTCCTCTCAGTATTAGCTTCTGGTGCTAGCATTGCTCAAGCAATGTTCTGTAACTTCACTGTCAGCACACTGCCTAGCTAAGTATATCCAACAGCATAATTTATGTTACCTTTACGGATTTTGAAGACTGCTACTGTTATATAAAAGTAAGATGATGCTGTACAGAGTACTCCTAACATTTCTTTCATGGTGGGACTATCATCCAGTGGATGGCTTGAAGCATTACCTAACTAAGGAACCTCTCTGAGATTAACCATGTCACCAATAATACTGTGACAATATATCTGTCTTTTTAGAGAGACAAAGTCTTTTTACAGTAGGCAAAATCACACACACACACACACACACACACACGCATATCTATATGCTTAAAGTCATCAGGCAGATTTAAGCCACCTCTGACAACTCTCTCTCTCTTTCATTCTCATCTTCATTACTGTTTGTCTGAATGATGGAGGGAACAGAGACCGATGCTGTAACGGAGAAGTGTTTTACCAACTTGACTGCTGCCTAATTAATTCCTCCCTATCTTTGTTCAATAGAAACTATAATTATGTGTTTGGTTTGCTGAAAGCTTGGCTGTGGGAGTTAAGGGAGTGGATGAATGAAAAGAAACAAGATCTATTTCCAGATTTGGACTGTGTCAACACCATTAAACTGACTTCCAGTGTACTGTTGGCTCAACTCTGAGCTTCCTGTGTGTGTCACATAAATCAACATACTATCTCTCTCTATCTAGTGTCTCTCTTTCAAGTGTCATTGTATATAAAACACTTTCCTTAGCTAAGTGGAGAGAATGTCTACTATTTGCTTGTATCCATGTGTTTGTCTAATGAACATCTTTTCATCTTCTTGATCCCTCAACCTTCATTTTTTAAGACTCTGTTTCACGTCCATTTTATATGTTTTGTGGTCATTTTTAATTAGAGGTATCAATAAAAACCAGCAATATCCATTTTGCTCTCTCTTACTTTCCAACTTTTTTCCTACTTTTCAGGCTTTCCTCTTCCCTCTGTTTTGACTGCATTGTCGCAGTAAATAAACTTTATATATGCATAGGAATGCAGCTTCACCCAGGGCAGACTTGATGCTGTCAAATATGCAGATTAAGAATTTCTGCCTCATGCTTGCTGACAACACCTATTTTCTTACTGAGTGTGTGGGGGTGTTTGTCAGTCAAACCTACCCATCTTATCTTTTACACTCACTTCGCTTTGTGATATAGCTCACCCATTTATATGCTGTCAACAACTTTCATATCCATCATTGCCCTGCCCAGCTATCTCACTTGCTGGCCTCTCTGTTTTCCTTGCCTTCCTCTGTGTGGTCAATAGCACAGGACAAAAGGCAAAGATGGCCCAATGGCCTGTGAAGGAAGGCACATAGCTTTCATGAATTTCACTACACCACAACAACAACTATCCTAGGGGGATCCATCCCACAATATTATAAAAATATACATAAATTATTGGGCAAATGTAGGCAAAATCACAAAAATAAATAAAATACTGTGTTATCCATAAATTTAAATGCAAGTCTCCACATAAAACATGTTGTTCAATAATAACGGCGTCCCTCAAGTGAACCACAGTATGTAGTTTTTCCACTATTCTTGAAATCAAAATGGAAATGGAATTTCAACCTTCAACACACAAGACTTGCATTCACGTACCTGTCAATGAATACATAAACACACACGTACATCTCAAGGAGATACAAATACCTTGGTTTTTATAGAGACACAAAAATAATAAGGACAGAGCAATGGAAGGGGAATAAGGGGATCAACTGAATGAAAATCTTTAACAATGATGGACAGCGTGGGGCCACATGGCCGAAACAAAAGAACATACTGTTGCGTGGTGAGGTTTGAGGACAGAGGGAAAAATCACACCAGCAAAGGTTTATGCTGGAAAAATTAACTAGACTTTTATTTTCAGTCTCTAAAACAAACAAAATACAAAATGAAACAAAGAAAGATTTAACAAACAAAACACTCTGTGACACATCACCCTGCTCTCTCTTAGTCAGTCCATTCCCCCCACTTTCTCACAGCACACACTTATATAGCCGTGGAGTCCATCTTGTCAGTTCAAACTGACCTATTAGGTCAGCTCTGTAGGAGGGAAGAATTGTCACGATTATCAATAAATACCCATTAGCTCTTTGCTTGTTCATACCAACAAGCTCCAGTTCATTCCTCAATAGGTTACCATAAATACTTCATCTTCCAAACAAGCAAGTTATATTCACATCAGCCTAAATCAGCCATCATTGCCTCATTCATCCTTTGGCCAATCAAAGTGTTAGGCCAGATCGACACAGAAATCCAGATTGATTAAATTATAATTTTGATATGGATCAAGACATACGATTTACCACACCCAGATTTCCTCTCAAATTACTCCATCCAGCCATCACTAAAATGTGATGAAGATGTTTAGTTTTTGTGCTCGTTTAGATTGCAGTGCTACAGTGTGAGTCTTGGACCTATTATTCAGCATTGCAACCAAAAATGCAGGACTTTGGAGCAGGTTTGATGAAAAACGTTATATGGATGAACGTACCACATGCAGTTTACTGGCGTCACACTGCAATGGTTTAACAGAGTCTCCTGTAGGGGGTCACAGGAAGTGAACTTACTGAACTTGAACCACGTGGGTGTTGTGTCGGCACGGCGGCCAATTCAGCATGAACACAACACTAACAACAACGTCCCAGAGAAAAACAACTTTTACTTGACTTACCGTATGAAGATCTACTGCAAAGCTGTGACCATGTGCTGAACTTTGATGGCTGAGTTGTAATTCGTCCTTGGCACTTCCCATTCCCGAATGTTTGGATGAAAAATGTCCCCCGTTGTCAGAGTGTCCAGATTCCGTTGCCAAAATGTTGCAAGAGGGAAACAGAAGCTAAGCACTGATAGCAAACCAGCGTGTCTCTGACATGACTTATAGCTAACCAACGTTATCAAAACCACGCACTCCCGCTTCCAAAATAACGTAGTTGTGTCTGAAATACACAATGTTGAGACTGTTTCTTGCTAGTTGGTACTGTTAGAGTGGGTCTGGTCATTATAGTCCTTTCGCTCCTGAACTTCTTTTTGTCAGTTAGCTTTTGTCAATAAAGTTCGTTACATTTACGTGTCTCTGCTGAAAACGGGTGTGTTCCCTAGCAACGCCATCTTTACGTTTCACGCGCAGATAGAGGGCAGTAAACAGACGTCCAGTAATGATACACGGAGAACTCGAGTCCATCGGAAACAGGGGAACTTTACAACGGGAAGCGCAATCAGGGTAGGAGATGTACTCAGATATTTAATTTAAATAAAAGTAACAATACGACCTTACGACTTAGTAACACACACTAATGTGCAAGTAAAAGAACCAAAGCAATCAAATCAAAGGCCTACTTAAAATACCAGGAAAATATTTAGTTTGCATAATAGCACGTTTTAAAATGATGTATATTGTATAAATGGATCACATGTATTTGGTATCAATGTGTACATCACTTAAATATTGCGGTTAATAAATGAGGGGCCACTCATCTATTTATCTATCTATCTGACACTTACATGCATGCACATTAGTATGCACATCTCCTCCACTTACCAGATCAAATGCTATGTAATGTTTCTTAAAATTGTGCTATTACATGAACGAGAGCCATAGATACAAGTTGACAGTTTATCATAATTAATGATTTGATGAAGCTAATGCTAATGCTAATGGCTTTTACTAAAAATACTTTTCTGTGATAGTTTCACAAAATCATAAAGCAAGTAATGCTGATATCTTGATAGTCTACAGCTTTCCAGTTTATCCAATAAAAAAAAAATCATCAGCCTCGCTGGAAACTGTGATATCCTTGGGATGCATTGAGTACACTCAGTGCGCATAGTTCCATGAGAAATGATTCAATTAAATTTCTTTGTTCTCCTCTCCAGCCCTCAAACCCATTGAGACCATCCTTCCTCACCAAACTTCTCTTTGCTTATTCTAAAAACAACAGGTTACCAAGGAAACAGCTGCATCAGTACTTATTTCTAAAAGATCTGACTATATTAACCCTTAAAAACATCACATCATGCAAGGCCACAGTCCATTGTATTATTGTATTGTGTTAACATGTCTTTACCAGGTTCATTTACATCTAACAAACACATAATGTCTTATAATAGGCATGCATAAACAATTATTCCACTTTTAAAGCCTAATTTTGTGACACTGACAGTGTTGTTATGAACATTTTGAGTGTCAGTACAATTATTTCCTATTTCAGTGGGTCATTTTCTGTTTTCACATCCATCTTGTCTTGTCTTTACTTCGTGGTTGTTTTAATTTTCATTTGTGTCTTATTTGTTCATTAATTTTCACCTGTGTCTTAACCTTGCCTCCCTAGAGTGTATATTTTGTGTCTTCCCTTTATTCTTATCCTATCTACACATGTTGAGTCTGGTCATCCAACCAGTTTCTTTGTTTTTCCTCATGTTTAGAGGATTTTGATGTTTTCCTTGGATTTTGCCTGTTTTGGTGGACCTTGTGAACTGTGCCTGCTCCTTTTTGATATTGTTTGCCCTTTTGGATTACTTCTCTGGTTCTGACTTTTGCCTGTCTCACCAACTCATAAGCTTTTAGCTTTTCTGTTTATTATTAAATCTTTCAACTATTTAGCTCTGCCTCGGATCACATTTGGGTCATACTTCTTGTTGACCAGTCTCTTCAAGCATAATAGTTATTAGCAGGACTGGAATACTAAGCTAGTAAATGTCTTGGGGCCTACTAATTTATTTTTAATACTAATGTACAATATCAACTGAGATGGATTTAGTATTGTTCATTTGGTTTATCGTAAAATGTTTTAAAAATGTCAAAAACCTTCAAACTACTTTTCATAAAATTCCTTTGTAGTTTCTTTCTTTCTTTTTTGTGGTGACAAAATTCCTGGATGACAATGGTCGCGTTGTTATTCTGCCTGAGAACAATTCAATATGTTGATAAACCTCAATCATACAGGACAGTATTTAGAAGCAGGTCACCTCTGTTTACATTATTCTCCATGCTGTCACTCCAGTGCTTTTCATCTGTAAAAAATGGTCATTCATGGCTCAGTTTGTCCACTGTGTCGCTCTCAATTGACTGGAGTTAAATATAATCCCATGTCTGATATTTGACCTATGGCACAGATCAATAGCTTCTCCTGAGCTGCTCCTTGTGGCCATACAGAAATAAATAACACACACACAGCATTTGACAATACAAAGTAGCCATTTAAGGGCTGAAGATTTAATGTTGCAGCTTTGTGCTCAGACCAGCACATCAAAGATGAAGAATGGACTGTGAAAACACATTGTATTGTACTGAGTTGTATTTCAAGTCAAAGCGTGATCATAGTCCAAATTGTTTTATGCAATGTTCAGTGCCATACAAAAGCTCCACTTTCTGTGGCCCAGCGTGTATTTAGGTGTGGCATTGACTGGCTGTAGAGCACCATCATCAAGCATCTATGATAGGCTTAAACCAGATCAGACTGTATCATCTCTTTCTGCGGCTCAAATACCATGCTCGGGTATCTCTTAATGGTACTTTCTTTAAAAGATTCCATTCACAGTCCAGATTGTCTCAGTTGCTCAGTGAATATGAACACACTTCCCAGGTGTCTGCAGCACTATCCCCTGATATTATGACACGATTCCCATTTCAGTTACATCAGTGTAAGACCGGCAGCAACCTTCCTGTCTGAAGCTTTTTCTGTCCTTCATGCCACTTGCTTTTTATAACCCGCTCTTATGTCCACTGTCTTTATGAGTCGAATCATTATTTCAGTCGAGTTATAGAAACACCTCCACTGTAAATTGCATTAGGTTCTATCAAAAGCCATTGGCTGGTGATTGGAGGTGGTGACCTACAGTTACTATCCTCTTCTCCAGCCTTTTGCATCCCAATAGTTGATGCTGCAATGTAACTCTTATTTATGCTTTAGGTTTGCCTGAGTTACAGACTGTTTTATTCTGCTTTGATCTGTGAATCACTCATTATATTGTCTGATAACATCTTACTTAAAAGGGTGATAAAGCCAGCTTTTACTTAAGCTGTAACCACTGTGGTTTGTTGTAATTTGTTGATTTATATCACTGTGACCTGTTATATTTCTGTACCTCTCCTCAAAGTGCTTAGTGATAGCCAACTCCACATTAGTGTCAAAGTGGAGATATTTCAACTGTTAAACATTGTATTAGTGTTGGAAGAAGGTTTCATATCCTTTGCTGAAGCAAAAAATCCAATACCATCATCATGAATATGTAAAAATAAGTAAATGTCTTGCAATCAAAATCCTACTCAGGTAAAGCTGCAGAAATATAATCAGCTAAATAAAAAGTAATAGTACGTAATAGTACTCATTTTGCAAAAACCCTAATAATGTGACATTATTTGATTTCTAACATTTATGCATCAATGTGTCATTTAAGGCTAATCAATGAATCACTTGTTTTAATTGCTATGCTTATAGGTCCAAACATTCTCGACCGAGGGGCAGGACCTCTCCCAAAGGATCACAAGATAAGTCTGTGGGGTCATGAGATGATTAATAGGGTAGAGAGGTAGAAAAAAATCTGTAACACCAATCTCTTTTCTCCAGTGTTTGTCTATAATGTTGTGGAGTAGAAGTATAATGCAGCATAAATGTAAAATTATCAAGTGAAGTATCTCAAATTCTACTTGAGTACAGTACAGTTACTTTCCACCACTACACTGCAGGAATCATAGTATAGCTCCTACACTGTTTTCTCATTGTGCAACGGTCTCACGTGTTTATACTTGTTTTAACAGTTTCTTTACTATCATATGGATTCTCCAGTGGCTCATGTCTTTTTTTCAGCCTCCTGTGCTGTTTTTGAAGTTACTAGATGCTGATAAGCTGCCAACCTGGCACCCCTGTCTGTGTTTCATTTGTTTGTCTCCTTTTTTTCTCTCTCTTCTCCCTTCACCAGTGATTCATTTGTTTTTTTCTGTAAAAGAGATGAGGGCAAGAGGAAGGCATCGTCACAGGTGGCTGCTGCGGTAACAGAAGGTGGGGATTAGATTTCACACCCCGTCTGTGTGTGTTTGTACGTGTGTAGAAAGTTATTTCTCAGTGTGTGATAAGAGAATATGGAAGATCTAAGTCATTGCCCCAGGTAGAGTTTATCGCAGCATCTAAATCTGGCTAACACACAGGATATTCATAGTGCATAGCAGATCCTGCCACACTCCACTCCTCACCTGGTCAGCTCTTTCGTCTCTCTCTGTATCAGGGCATTGTGCTGCTTCTTGGTCCTCATCCAACAGGTTTTTCACATTTTCTCCAAATGAAATTATAGGTGTCAGGTTCCCATGAGGGCTGTGTGCTAATTTCAGAATAATCTGAAATACAGTGGGTTTAATGTTTTTACCTTTTAGGGATGTTTTTTGCATTAACAGCAGCAGCATAGTTCTGCTCAAACTGTAAAGCCCATGGAACCTTTCCATTACCCATGGAAAGGTTTTGATGCTGTATGTGTGTCTGACATCCAATGTATAAACCTGCCTGACCCTGCTGTGCAATTCGAAGAGAGACAGTTAACAGCCTATGTTGTCTCTCTGTGTTGAATCCTTGTATCTGTGCGCCTCTCAGCACGTGAATGTTTTCAACTATAGCTTTCTGAATCATTGCCCAACAAAAGGACCTCTGGCACAGGCAGCCATGATGTGCCTGTCCAAAACAATTTGGGTCACACCCAGAGATACAGATAAGAGTGCTGCTCTGAGACTCATCCGGAGCCATGATGCAAAGTCTACAGAGAGCTGAGGCGGAGCAATTGAGAGCCCGAGCAGTAAGAGTAATATAAAGTCAGAGGATGAAAAAGTGACGAGAATGAACTAGAGTTGTACTTCAGCATTTTAAAGCTGTAGGGGGAAGTGAAGAGAGAGATGAGAGAGGAAGCTTGCAGTCAGAACAGTTTTGTGTTGTGGGAGCAAGAAAAAGTGAGAAACTCTGACAAAGACAGAGAAAGAGTCAAAGATGAGCAAAGTAAAAGGAGAGAAAGAAGAAGGGTGACAGACTGGATGAAATCTTGAAAGAAGTGAGAACAAACTGGAAAAGCCTGGTTTTGGTTGTGGAGGAGAAGTGATAAAATAAACCTGTAACACTCAAAAGGCCCAGGAAGGGGATGGAGCCAGTCAGAAAGAGGGGTTTCTGATATGCAATCTGCAGAGTATAATCATTGTCATGTATCTCTAAATATGATCTTTTTTTTTTTTTTTGATCAGTTGTTTATAGAAATGCATGCTTTATAGGCTCATAAAACCAACTAAAATGGGTTGTGACAAAACTTAAACCAAAAGTGCTTTCAAAGTTCATGAAGAGGTGACATGTTTTAGACTTTGCTGGAGAAGAAAGACAGATTTTGCTTCATAATAAGATCATTTTAATTCACATGGCCCTTTAGGCTGTGTATTTAATTTTCATTCAACATAAATATGAAGATCCAGAATAACAAAGAAGTTACTGATAAATGTTGAACGTGGGCTTACTGTCTGATGGTAGCTTTAAAGTGACAATCTCCTGGCAAAAGTGAAGATACACTGAATTGGAATTCTATCTGAATGTTTTACTTTTAATGCATCTACGTACACAACTGATGCTTTCTGATGCTCTAAAATGGATTATAATGGATTATAATAAAAAACTTCAGAATTGGTGTTAAGCCATTGCATTGATATGGGTAAAACAAGGAAGATGAGATTTTCCAGTGAGCAGCTCTTTTTGACAAAACCATTCTTGCAATCTGCAGAAACTTTGTGAAGGTTTCAAGTATTTAGTGACATGAAGTGAACATGCAAAACAAGCTGGACATCACACACAACTGAGAGGCAGCTGGGATATGTCATAAAATCGGGAATTTTGTGTTGTGTAGTGTTTTGGAGGATGTATTCGGCAGATTATATTTTGGCCTAGAGTATGACAAAACAGTATTAAAGCTTAGCCAATGTTCAGGTCAGGTGGACTATCTTCATACTGGATTTATTTGGATTTCTCTTTTCTGTTCTAACTTAATCAGCTGGCTTGGGGCGATTTAATTTTTCTGTTCAATTAATCATATTTTGCCACAACCTCTGTGAGCCAACCATTCTTTTCTCCAGTGCTGTCACCTGTCAGTTTATAGCGTCAGACCACTTCCTCCCCATCCCCCATGGTTTCATCAGGACCAAATATTCAAACGTTTTTTTCCACTGAGCTCGTCAGAAATTTCACTCCACACTGATGCAAATCTTTCAGCAAGGCTTTTCTGCAGTCCTGTAGTATCACTGGTGTCTAGGCTCCCTTAGTGGGATATTAGTTGGATACAGCTTGTGTTGGTCACTACTCCTTTAAAGTGATGATGCCATGATGCATAATTACCAAAGGCTCATTACATGCCGCATCTTCTGAAATATTCCTGTAATGCACCAGAAAATTAATCTGAATACTTCTCAAGCTCTTCTTTCTATTAGTCTTTCACAAGTTAAGTAAAACTGTAATGGTCAAGCTCTCAGGCAGATACTATTTTGTGAGAATTGCCTACAATAACAAGCCTCTAGGCAGGGAGCACAGACAACTAGATTTCCTGTGTGGTTCAGCTATATGCAGCAGGGTGCAGGAGTGAATCAACAACACCACCCATCCCCTCCACTGCTGAGCTTCTTCTTTCTCTGGCTGTTGCTGCAAAATGCAAATAAACAGCAGACGTTCCCTTCTCTCTTATGCAATAGCTGTTAAAAGAAACTAAGTGAGGTCTTTAACTTTTTCACATGTAGGATTTTCAATGTATGTTATATTTGATATTTCATACAATCTCCTCTGTCCATTCGTCCCACTAAATAACTTACATGCTGACAGCTGTTGCCTCTTTTATAGTTAAAGGGCCAGTCATCTCAGATATGTAGTTTTGTAGACACACATACCAATTTATTATTCTTTTATTTCACTTGTCTTGCCTCAAGGAATTGTGTGTCAGGCTGTGCTTGAACTTTGAGAAACTGCCAGTTGAATGTTAAATGCCTCCTTTTGGAATATTAATAAATTTTCGATCAGGCATGCCAAGAATTCATTTTTCAGATTGGCTGTCTTGGTATGAGGCAGAGAGAGCTCCTCATGGATTATTTTGCCCTGTACGAAAGTAGAAAAAAATGAAAGGGAAGACATATAGAGATGGATTGATAGACAGATAGGGAGAAAAGTCTTCTTAATTGGCAGTCAGACTCAGTGTCAAAATGTTGGAAGGATTGAGTGATTTGTTGAGCGGTGAAAGAGACTGATTTAGACTGACAGTATCTGTAAATATGACACAGGTTTGAAGGAGCTGAGGGAGCTGTTTGCAGGCATTAATTTCAGCCTATTAAACCAGTTCTCTGCAGGGATAATGAGTGGACGCTGTCTACTTACACACTGCAGACCTTCCTGCTTTCCTTTCAATATTTAGGCCCCCAATCTCTTTGGTCTGTAGTATGATTGCAGGCTAATCATACTGTTCATGTTATCACATAACATATAATATGATTGCACACTAAATGGAGCTGTAAGTAAAAAATGTGTGCACATATATACCTGTCAGCAAAGTTCAGAGATAATAAAATGTAAGGGATCAGTGGGTTTTATAGTTGTTCTCAGTGGATCCAGAGTGTAATTAGCTTTCACTGCTGCAACTTTCCTTTGAGAAAACCTTGATAAGGGTAATCTATTTCCTCCCACTCTGAGGCAGCCGTGAGCCCACCGCTGTGGTCTGTAACAGAATTTCCTTTCACTGTGGGTAGAGAAGATCCTGCATCTTACCGAGGGTGTCTTCACACCTTTATTTTGAATCATCCCCAAACCAGAAAGGGACACATTACTATTTTTGGTTCAGTCAGTTCACACTTTCTCATTACAACAAAACCAGAGTTGAAACATTAACCAATAAAAGCCTGTAACTCATTCGTGAGTGGAAGGGTTCAGTGATTTATTATCCTTTATCAGCGTCAAATCCAAATAAAGTCTGTTATTGTGATTCACAGGAAAACATGACTGTGTTCAAGGTGCTCTTCTCTCCAGTGATCTGTCAAGCACTCAAATAAAGAAATATTGATTGATCTTCAAGCTTGAAACTGGATTTTTTTCATCATGCTTTTAATAACAGACAAGGCCCACCACAAAGGTGTCCTATGCAGGAAATGGTTGCAAATACTGGTAGGAAACATGTCTTTTGAGTTTCTCATTTCACATAGTCCTTTGTCTGTATTCACATATTAAAGAAAGCACACTGTATTAAGCAGAACAGGCTCAATATGAACGTGTCTTTTTTTTCCTCTTATTTGACCTCCTTACTCCCACCCACGCACACATACACACACCCCTTCATTGTTTTATTTTCAGTGAGGATGAACACTGATTATCTAATGCAGTGGAAGTAAAATCCAGTAGCGTAATTAATGGAAATAAACTTCCTGATGAGAGAAAATGGCACTCAAAGTTGTTCATATGTGAGGAAGGTGAAGCGGGGCCTGCTCTGCATCGTTGCAGATAATAGCTCTGACATGGAGTCAAAGATCCTTCCCTGGGGTACAGCTGTTTCTGGTCAAGGCCTCTGGTGAGAAACTCCTCCTGAGAATGGCTCTCCTAACTGCCCCGAGTCAAGGAACCTCGGTGACCTTGCATGTTGCCTCTTCGCTGCTACCCTGGAGGGAGGCCCACCAGTTTTTGGTGCTGTGCTGCATTGCAGTGCATCTCTCTGTCTGTTGTGTCCTCTCCAACAGTGTGCTGCTGTAAGAAGATAACCTCTCTGTGTCATTGCTGGTTTAATAAACTAAAGCGTTTTCCTCTCTGCTCTACTAGAATATCTCTGGAGTCTTGAGACCCTGAACACAACACTTGCAGCAGAGTACAGTGCTGAAATGTTTTGCTACATTCGTTTTTTGGAATCGTTACCTATTCATTACTGGCTTTACTGTCCTTGGCCATAACCTCACAGTCTGCCTCACTGTCTTGTCTGTCTTAATAGAGGAATAGATGATGTCATACTGTATGAAAATGTTGCAAACTTTTCATGCTGCTGACTCTCCTGTCACTTGCTTTTCTGTCTGCTGTGGTTTGACTGAATGTGTCTGTCCTCTCTTTAACAGCAATGCATGAAACTGATGATGGGTTTTTTGAATTCACATTTTTAATGTTCCCTTTGTTTTATGTCCTGTTGTGATGCTTACCCCATAAGCCTGCAATATATGAAGATCTTCAGAAGCTTTGTTTGTTGTTTTCTGTATGGCTGACATTTAATAAATGATAGAGAAAGCATAAAGGAAATATATTTTTCAGATAGTTTTGCTGCACATTATTCACAAATTTTTGACAGAAATTTTTAATGTGACCTTCCACTTTACAGTGTCACTACCCCACTGATTGGACAGCCTACAGCTTCATTAGAGGCACCATCTGTAATCCACCACATCATATAATAGGCCTGTCTAATTTAGGTATGTCAAAAGAATAAATAATAAAGAATAAATAAAAAAAGGAAAAGTACATTCACTCACTTTCTTTTTGGGACTTAGGAGATGGATATAATCCATACCACGTATGCTCCATGTGGCTCCTAGCCTAGCAGCCTGTTTACATAGCTTAGCACATAAACCAGAAATGGGGAAAGGCTAGATTACAAAGTACAAGTTAAATCCCTATATTTATATTTTGTTTAACAGAAATTACCAGTATTCCTGGGGTCAAGGTTGGATGAACTGTGACTGTGGTTCCCACTTTAGGACACCATGGCAAGTTCTCCCAATCTTTGTTTCTGTTGCAGTGTAAATAAGGACCAACTTTCAGCACCATGGACAGTTCCCTTGTCTGCACAATCCCTTTGTGTCATTATCATCAACACACCTCAAAACACTAGCAACACTTACACAATCATGTGAAAATCATGACATTCATGGTGAGACATCCCATGACTTTACTTTCTACCTCCTGTACTCGTGCAGGTGGAGGTCAGTGGAAATTCAGTTCTCTGGAGTTGTAATGTCACTGTGTCTTGTAACAAAGGCAATATTTTATTTAAAATAATTTGTGCTCTTATCTATAATTTGCCAATGTGTCAGTGGAGTGAAAATCACAACGGACTTGAACTTGTTCAAACCTTGACAAACCAGCTTTTAGTACAGATATTAAGGAAATGACAAAAAAGGCTTTGCTTTGAAAAAGGCGACATATAAAGTAAACTAGTGCCTAGTAAACTGAGGAAAACATCAAAGCTGATTGGAGGTTGTTTCTAAAAGAGTCAGATGTCTGTCGTGATTTAATGTGTTTACATGCTGAACATTATCCCATTATTATTTGGATGCTAAATTAGTCCTGTTTTTAGATTGGGCAAGTCAACAACATATTCTGTTTACTGTCACTGAAGTCCTTGATGGGGAAC
The DNA here is from genome assembly GCA_008933995.1 of Datnioides undecimradiatus. Lineage (NCBI taxonomy): Eukaryota > Metazoa > Chordata > Actinopteri > Lobotiformes > Datnioididae > Datnioides > Datnioides undecimradiatus. The sequence goes on from WARS01000014.1 coordinate 231,286, forward strand.
TGATTAGGATCCATACAAAAACATCTATCGGGATACAGAGACATTTATACTCTTTATCCCATTTGCTGGTGGGTTTCATGCTCTATGAGTTCTCTCTTTTCATCCTATGTGGAACGTCAGATGTATGATTGGATTTGCAAATGCCCCCAGAGAGTGCTGAGCAGAAATGTGAATTGTTGTGTGATGGAAACGCTGCTTTTTTGCATCGTTTTGCACCTTGCACAGTGGGACAGCCCAGGCAGATATCATCTAGGAGGCTGATATGCTTGATGATCATCGTCCATTCTCAGGCAGACTGACGGAGCTTTTCTCTGGAGCCACTTGAGTGGAACTGAAGTTCTCATGCACAAGTTAAGTTACAGACACACAGCTCATTAAGAAACAGTCTATCACACCCCACTGCTCACTTTCAAACATCTCCCGCACACTTCCCCTTCTCGTCTGGTTCTCGCATGTCTATAACACACCTACACACACACACACATACACACATGCACACAACACCACACAACTTTAATATTGTTTCATCATTCTTGTTTTTCTTCTAATCCCCCCTCCCTCTTTCCCTTTCACCATCTGCATTTGCAATGTGGGGCATGTATGACAGTAAATTTACTGCTGGGACACTGCTCCCCTTTGCTTTGTTTCATATATTTTGATCTTTATTATTCAAAATTGGCCCCCCTACAGCTGCTTTTATTTTTCATCTTCCAGAGCCCACCTCCCCCGATGGAACCTGGGATTTGGAGAAAAAGAGAGAGAAGAAATCAGGGGAATATCTGACTGAAGTGAGCCTGCGTTGGATCCTTTGAACTCAGAGAGTGGTGAGTCTCTGGCTAAGCTGCTATAACAACACAATAACAATGAGAAGTGGTCAAAATGCTGAATGCATAAAGCAGCAAGTTTTGCATTCAAAAGCATAAAAATATACTGAGGTTACATCTGATGTGGAGACATTTTTCCTAATATTAGAAAGTGTGCTAACATTTATTTGCTAAAATCTGAGACAAGCTAAAACCTTTACACATCTGATGTTCACTGTAACATATTTATTGATCCAACCATAGTGTCTATTATAAAATATGTTTTACAGATCACCGTACCATATAATGTTACTGTGGTCTGCACTGTGTCCGTGTCAGAGAATCAGGGATTTCCTTCAGTGGTTTCTCAGTATTTCCAGTACTTAAGATAAAAAACACAAGATGCATTTAAAATGGCAACTATTTTATACAAGTTATATCTAAAAGTTTATCATTAACCTTTGGGTATTTAAATAATCTATTCATTTTCAAAACTACAACAAATGTCTTCAACAAGATAAGGATATCTTAGCACATTTCACCTGCCACTTGGCTACAATGTATCTTTATTGTTGTTAGTCACATTGTAAAGTCTATCTGGAGAAGAGCTGAAAGGTTAAAACGTGAATGTAAATAAGCCATTTGCAGTAACCTAAGGACAAATGTTCGATCCCATTTCCAAGACTAGGACAAGTGTCCCAACTTTACCCAGATTTAGTGTAAGTGTCAGGGTACTGATTTAACACAGCCTACATAACTGTTAACATATGGTGCATATAAATGTCTCATAAGAGCTTCTAAATGTCAAAATCAAGTGTCTCATAATCATTCAGCTCATAAGCTGCTTATTGGACTTTCCAATTTCAACACTCACATAGCACTTCACAGTACAAGATGACAGTGAGTGTCAAACATGCTTTAAAGAGGAAAGTCTCATTATTAGCCTATACTATGCAGACCTTCCCTTCTGACTTGTAACCTGCTGAAGTGAGTGTTTGCAGAAAACCAAATTGTTTAACTTTTAAAAGAACAACAAGCTCTGAAATGCAATAACTGGGGATCATTAGTTCTCAAATCCCCACAACCAGCTAAAGGCTTTCAGATTGTTACTTATATGTCATCACTGACTTCCATTATAGATCTAGTCAGTAAAACACTGCATAAACAAACTGAATTCTAAAACACTGAGAAAAAACTTTTGTCCCAGTATTGCAGCATTAAAAAACATCTTATAAAGAATGATTGCAGATTTATGAAAATGCTAAGCAAAACCTAAATATAAAACTTTATTTTAAACAACTTTCCTAACAAAAAACAGAAACAAAGGGTGATGTTTCTTGAATTATAATCTGCTCTAACTTTCAAAATTTTAGATAAAATACAACTTTTCTATATGTTTTGCAAATTCTTTTGTTTTGTTTACTTCTTATTTATCATTTTGTCTGGTAAAGTGTTTTGTACAGCCAAAAGAAAAAGGCTGCAGGGGAAAATTCAGCACCTTCTTACAGTTTTCAGGGTTAAATAAGAGATGTTACAATCCTCGAAGCACTTGGGTCCCAATCTGCTAATTATTACCAAGCTACATGAAAAACACAATGCTAAACATGTTTTCTGCCTCAGTCATTCGCTGTCGTTGACCAGTCATCCATTCCACAGTATGTACTGTATGACATAATATGTATTGAAGCTTGAGCTACAACCAAGACACATTTTTATCTTAGCAAACTGTAGTAGTTTTACTGTTCCCAGTAAAATTGCATGCCGAAAAATTATATAGTCTCCGACATGTTGTATGTTTTATAACTTTGCAGGTGGAAATATCAGAACCCTGGACAGCTCCTTTTGCCGCAGTGTGTCACAGGCCTGCTGAAATAATCCTGATTTGTATGTCTCGAAAGCACCACCAGGGACCACAACAACAGTAATACTTATTCATGATAAGCAATCTCCACCCAATTAATGTTTGAAGCGTTTACTTTACATGATGTGTACCAGCACCAAAACACAACATTTCATAAAGAAAGGTTTCGGACATCAACTGAATCCACAATGCAGCAAGCACAACTGCAAACTAGTGTGTATAACTTCTTTGTGTTTAACCTGTTTCATTTTTAATGAGCTCTGACACTGGAGCAAGAACAGGAAATAAAAAGAAAAATTGCAGAAGGCATATAACATATAGGGTTTAGTTTTCCTGCAGGAAACTGCTCAAACAGCAGTGAACTTTGGGTAACAAAACAACAGAGAATCATTTAAATAGCAAAGCAAAATTAAAATATAGTGTTGGCAGAAAACAAAACATTTTCTTGCAGGGACAGTGGGTTTTGCTATGTAGCAGGTGAAGATGAATACTGATTTGCAAAAAAGAAAACTTAAGTATTTCTTCTGACGATTGTTCATGACTAAATTAACCCTGGTAATACTTCCCAAAAGTACAAGCAATACAGAAGAGAATGTATGCATTGTAACCAGCCAGAATAGTAAAGTACCACTGGCTAGCTCTGCGCCAAAACGGGTCCATAAACCAGACTGGAACCGACCCCCATAGATGAGAGTGTGTTCCCATTATACAATCCAACTCACCACAGTCACAAGGGCACCAAAGCTCTGAACAGCAGACACAATCTCCACACACATCCAGACATACATTATGCAAACAGAGAGAAAGGAGAATCATGAGTGTTGCCAAATCGAACAAAACCCAAAGAGAGCCAAAGCAGAGAGTCACCGATTAAATATTTAAACATTTATCGTTAAATCCCACCCAGAAAAAATGAACGCCCTAGTTATGCGTCCCATTTATGAATTATGTTTTCTTTTTTTTTTTTTTTTTAAAAAAAGGCGTTTCACGTGGCCTGCCTCTGTCCATGCAGCTCTGCTATCAACCCCATCCACCGTGGAAACGTCTTAGGCGCACCACTGCGCCGATTTCACGCTTTTACGCGTCTTAATTGTATTTATTATGGTGGACACGAGCCGGAATTCCACAACAGAGGCGCGTGACTAACATGAAATTTGTGTTTCATACACCCCAGAACAGCGCTTTGACACGGCTTCCCAAATCCTGCACACGCTCCGGTGCGAACAACGGGGAAAAAATCCCCCCCGCTGAAAATCAATGACACGGTTAGCGCGGAGAGAGAGAGAGAGGGAGAGGGAGAGAGAGAGAGGAGGCGGTGTCTGGTGACCGAGGAGGAGGAGGAGAAAGCTCCTGGTCCGCTAGTCCTCGCAGCTCCTTTTGCCGTCAAACCTACAAGCAGTCGGGTGCCACCGGAGTGCCCGGGGCTGTGGACTTATTTATCCCCCGGGAATCGGAATTGGACACCAACAAACTCTCCCAGGTAGGTGGAGCAGCGTTTCCCGGTCTTGGCTTTTTATCAAAGAATTATAAACTGGTAAACCAAAGTCTCGTAGTTGCCCGTTTGTCGACTTTCACTGCGCCGAGGACGACGGACGGAAATCGAGGAGAAGCAGATGAAAGCCAAGACAAAGCTCCGTGGGGGCGGCGATTGTGTTGACGCCGCTAATTGCTTTTTAAATTGGCGGAGGGGAAAGCTCGCGAGCTAATCGTTTCGCGGTGCCCCATCTGCCGCGGTGACAACTCTCCAATGTTTATAATCCGATTAGAGGACGGATCAGCAATTTGATAAAAAAATGAGCACTGTGCGCATCAGCTGTGGTTCATTTGGAAGCTTTTAAATGTTCCTTTGTGACAGCATGACACTTCTGTGTTGTGTAAAGTGCACAAAATCACTTCCCCCTGTTCTTCTAAACACTTTGCTGCCTCCTCCTCTCCTCTCCTCCTTTTCTGGTTAATCACTCAGTCTTATATTCCCTCTGATGTTTTTTGTTGTTGCTGTTGTTTCTCTGTGTCTTTGCTTTCAGAAGATGTTCTTCTTTCTGCTACCTGTCGTGGCTCTCTTGCTGAGCAGAGAAATGGTGGTCTCCGGTAACAATAACGACAAATGGCTGAGCACCGTGGCTCAGTACAACAAGGACAGATCTTGGAACAGATTCAGAGATGTGAGTTGCACTGAGAGACACAACATTTAGCCAAAGGGGCTATTATAATTAGTTTCACTTGTGTGTGTCTGTGTGTGTGGTCTGTATTTGTGGACATATGTTACTCATGTTATGAGAACATAAATCACTTTACACAGTTAGGGCTCACCTTGCTTTTGGGGATGACACATCCATCGCTATAGGATAAATCTTATAAATAAATTTTAGGGTGAATGCTTGGTTTAAGGTCAGGTTAAGTTAAGGTGAAGGGTTAGAGTAAGACAAGTAGTGGTTATGGTTAGGGTAAGTCTCAAGGAAATGAATGAATGAATGTAAGCTATTGTCATGTGAAGTGATGGAACATGAATCTGTGTGCATATGTTTGTGTGTGTGTGAGAGAGAGAGAGCAAGTGCGCACTACGCCCTTGATACACCCTGTGAGTACTTGAGCACTTGCCAGCAGGCATAATCCACCTTGTAGAGACTCAGCAGGTTCAAACCCTGGTTGAAAGAGAAGCACACTTATAGATGGAGAGCATTAGACTTCAGCACACGATGGAAAATCATCATTGCTTATGATGTGACTGACTGATAATTGATCATCTACTTCAGCCAGCATCTGATAAAGTGAGTCGCCTACTTATTATGTGCAGCTACTAGTCCAGGTGCAGGTCCAAATATTGTCAAATGAAATGGAATTAGGCAGTTGCTGTGCATCGGCATTGTTTAAACCCTCTGAACTATAGTTTCTAGTGGAGTTCCCCAAGTTTTCAAAGGTGCCAGATATGTCAAGACAAAATGATGCATAAAACACATGGAGTGTTTTCATTTGATTTCTAGTCTTGGGTATGAATATTTTACTCTGTGTAAAAAATGATATAACTTCACTGAAGAGCTGGAAGAAAATACGTGTGTGATGCTGTGAGACATTGTGATTTTAATAAACTTAGAGATACTTTAGGGGGAATTAAAGAGTTTGGTTGCTTTTATGCTGAATCCAACATGTCATGAACATAATGACTTCAGCTCATGCAGTGCTGTGTTGGTATAGAGACAGTGCGATTGTATAGTTCCTTGCCATGTACTGGTGACTCCTAAATGAGATGAGGATACCTCTTGAGTTCTTTGTTTATACATGCCATTTGTTCCTCAAAGAATTAGAACGAGCTTTGAAATCTGCTCAGAATATGTTGACCTACAAAATATTGACTCTTAGTCCCGGCTCTGGCTTCAAATGTAGAATGACAGCAATGTTAAGCCGACTCTCCAGTCTAACCTGTCACCATCAGTCTGATGGTGACAGCAGTGTAACCACTGCCTTTCTATCTTGATACCTTGCTCTTAACATTATGTCCTTTGCTGCCTGCTAACATGTTTGCCAGAGATTTCAGTAGACAGTAGGCTAACTTTGGCCTTATTATAGCCAGCCTTCCCCATACAGTACCAGAGTGTTGATGGGAGCTAGTATTAGCCTTGTCTGTATACACTGAGCCAGGGCTCTGCTACCTGCAGCGTGTGTGTGTGTTTGTATGTGTGTGTCAGTGTGCTGCCCACTGTTTATTTCTCGCTGTGGTCTCCTGTGCGAATGAAACTCATTAACAGGAAACTGTCAGTGTAGGGGGCGGAGGACAGGAGCACAGAGGAGGGAGGGAGGGAGAGTAGGGGAGATGAGGAGCAATGGACAGGGGAAAAGGCTGTGACATTTATGTTTAATATTTCAAGCAATGCTACCTACCAAATACAGGAGGTGTGTGTGTGTCTGTGTGTGTGTGAGTGTGAGTGTGTGTGAGAGTGTGTATTGTGTGCCCGCTCACATAGGGAAACCTGCTGCTCGTAATTTGTCCCCTGCAACATTGGCTGTCTTTTGTATTGTGTCCTTTTTCCTCCTACATTCTTCCTCAGTCCTTTCTCTCCTCCTCTCGCTAGTAACAATCCCTTTAAATATCACAGATGTGAGGCGAGACCTTAGATTAGAAAAATGTGGTTATGTATGAATCCGTCTCGGACATCAAAACACTAATACTTCCACTCTCTACAGTTGATGATTGACAAAAGCCTAATCATAAGGTACTGTAGCTTCGATCAAGATGTGCTGCATGGCTCCTTTTCATGTGATTTTTGGCTGCTCTGTATGAAAGTTAGTGAAGAAGTGTGTGATGAAATCACAGGTTGTCTATCATAACAGGTGGCCTGATAGTGTGCTGTATGGCAAGTCCACAGTCAATGCTTATTGAGAGCTTTGCTGACCAAAAAACAGGATGCTTTAAAGTCCTGAAAATGTAGGACCAATATTCAACACTGTGGCCTGTTAGCCCCGTTAAGCCCCGTTAATAGCCAGAGAATCAGAAGATGACTTAAAATGACACTGAATACACTGGTGAGGTCTTTGTAGGATCTGTGTGTTTTGCCCTTTTTTTTCCCCCAGGCCATGACTGCTGTCCAAATCTGCACTCAATGCTACAACAGCTACTGTGCTTCATGGGGTCCGGATGCAAAGGATGATGAAGGATTAAAATCTGGTGACCGATTATGACATCAAATCAACACAGTTTTATAGTAAATGGAAATGAAAACAGTCTTCATATTGGGGTCTTGATATTTAATGAATGAAAAAAGGACAGGATCAGCGAGACATGTAGGATTGTTATCTGTCACTCAGTCAGTCTCAACCCCCTCCTCTTAATCCTCATTGAGACATAAACTCCAGATTTTTCCTCCATGCTTCTCTCTTTCTCTCATTTTCCTTCTCTGTCTCTGGAGCAGTGAATGACCCTGTGCTTCCTCAGCCATAGCCTTCTCTGCCCCCCCCCCTCCCTTTCCCTCTGCCCTCACCCGTGACTCCTCCTCTCTGCTGTCCTCCTCTGCCTGCCATGTTTCACTCTGCATCCTTGATGAGCCACTTGCTCCCTCCTGCATAATGTATGAGTGTCCATTTGTTGGCAGGGGAGCTAGTGCAATAGTTTAACAGTCAAAGTTCAGGTGGCTTATGTTGAAAACATAAGGAAAATAGGATTTGATTTATTATTTTGTCTAGTCGCATTCATAATAACTGGAGTCTAATATGGTGAGAGATGTGTGTAGTGCACATACAGGCAGTTCTTCACTATTGGAGTGAAAAAATGTCCCCCCTTGCCATCACATTGTGTCGATTAAAAACACAGCCAGTGTATTTCTTACTGGCTAGTATGTTTGATGCTGACAGGAATTTTAGATGTTTTGTTAAAACAAAAGGACACATTTGTGCAATAAATGACACACTGCACTGGCTTCAGACTGAAGTTTATGAATAGAGTTCGCAGCTTCACTAGATTGTTTCTTTATATAGCTGCCACCATCCAACTGTCTCAGTCAAGTCTCAGATATGATTGGTTGTCATATTTAAAGTTTAAATGGTATCCTTTTTACTTTTCTAGTGGTGTGCCTGTCTTCAGTGCACTGTACGGATGGTTTGGTGCTTGCTAAGCTTGATAGAGGATATCTAAAATGTTTATTACTCCCTAAAGTTGCTTTACCTCCTTTGTTGCTCTTTTTGTCAAATCACTTGTTGTTTTAATTTATACAGTGTTTTCCTTTGGATCATTGCTTTAATTTTCATGAGCTATTATGCAAATAAAGTATAGCTGCAGTGAATATACACACATTTGTATGCAGCATTGAGCTCGACTGTGTTTCTGTTTCAGCCAGGGTCAACTTTGTTGTAAGCCTGCAACTGCCGCGTGTTGTTGGCTACATCAAAGTATTCTGGACAGGACAAAAGGGAATCTGAGAGGTCCAGCAGGAACAGCGGTAGATACAGCAGCAGGAAAGCAGAAGATCTTAATACCCGATCCAAATCTGGTAACACAAGCACATTTTCACAGTTCAGGCTGTTGCCCATGAATGTGTAACCGGAGTTTTGCACACTGTCTCTTTGTGGTTTTGCAAATGTGTTTGTTCCTGTCAGTGGCAAACATTTGTTCTCTGTAACTTTCCTCACAATTATGGCATTATGTTTTTAAGTTGAGTGATTTGGAGGAGAAGTGATCTAAGAGTAATAGCTGATGATTATAGTCCTTTACTACCCCTAAATGATGTGCCTGTTTACTTCACTTCATTCAGCTAACATGCAGTAGGTGTTTTGAGGGGGGATGTAGGTGAACGCTACCCCTCCTGTTAGCAAAATGACCAAAATGCATCCCTTTTGTTAACCATCTGCTCCTGAGGTCACTAACTGGCAAACAGTGGTCCTGCACTACTACACTGGCAAAGTCACTGAGGTCAGTGTTACGTGGGCAGTAAAAGGGGGAAATATTTCTTGATAATCTGGAGCAAAACTATTTTTAACATTTCAGGAAAACTCATAAGACTGATGTATTATTGTAATAACAGTCTGCAAAGCTCCTGGTGTAATTGCTTTTTATACAGTAGTGAAGTCTGCTAATACATAATATGCTCTTGGATTGCTTAGCTGGACGGTTCAAGGCAGTTCTGCTATTCTGGCCGGAGTGAGTCTATTATTGGTGGATTTATGTTGTGCAAGGAAATGATTGTGTGATTTGTAATGAGGTAAAAATACAGTAAGTGTTGGAGAGTCAGTGTATAACAGCATAATTTTGATCCATGTTGAGCATGTGTGTTGAAAGCTGATCATCAGGAATACTGGAGATTTCATGAGTCAGGATGTGCAGATACTGATCCACGCAACTCAACTGTCCTGATCTTCTATCATCTTCATCTTTGATTTGAATCTCTGTGATTTTATGGTATCAACTACAATGTGTCTGTTGAACCGAGAACAAAGGAAGTTCATATTGCGACTGTTTTACGTAACTCATTTTGCAAAAGGTATAGTTTGTTATGTTTGTTATGTTACCATATCAGCATTTGTATAGTACAATATCCGTCGCTGGTGTTGTCTTAGGTTGTTGTCTGCTGTATAATCTTGTCTCATTTTGTTTCCTGACATCTCGTTTTGTCGCCTTTCCTCTCCTCTCCTTGTGTGTGTCTCTTGTCAGAATCTCTGTCTGCAAACAGTGACAGAAAAGCTGTCATTGCACACAGACAGCCTCAACTTTTATCCTCAAGAGGAGAAAAAGTTGATTTAACTCTCCTGAGCCTGTTGTTTGTTTCTACTGAAAGAGGCTTTCCTTCCCTCTTCTTTCCTTTCCTTTTCTTTCTTTTTCCTACTAAATTCCTCTCTTCCACCCTGTTTGCATGCTATCAGGTTTACAGAAATGCACTAAATCCAATTTTGTGAGGGACATTGGATGTGTGCTGCATATATTTCCTCATGTATTTGTGTAAAAGGACGTGGCGGCAGGTTGGAAAATCTTGGCAAGTCACAAACTGCTGCGTATGTGTTTGTGTGGCTGCCTTGTGACTGTGTGGGTTCGTGCATGTGGCCTGTCCCAGCTCGCTCTCATGTTGAGAATTAAACGCTGTCATCCTTTATCATTAGTATTCTCTCTTCCAAGGCAACAGTCTCTCTGAGGCTGCCAGTCACAGACCCCCACTGTTGCTCTTTATCAAAACAAGAGGACTGTGTTTGTGGGAACGTGTGATTGTATGTGTGCGTACTGCAGTTTTTGAGTCTCTACATGCAGTGGAAGAAGCTGCAGTGACACTATTATTTTCATTTTAAAAGCTGGTCTTTGTGGTGGCTTCTATTACATGTTTTCCCCTTTTGCATTAATGGAGAAATGGTTTTGCTGAGCTGTCATGTTCTTTGTCAACCCCAGCCTGCCTCATGTTGAACACATTCACACCGGGGCACTTCCCGCTGTATCCAAATGAACTGGTGGGCTTCTGTTATATCTATGTTTGTTCCCTGCCGTGTTCTTGTGTGTGGCCTGATTGGCTGGTTGTAGAGCTGAGGGGGGAGGGGCATGGTGCGGTTTAGAGGACCAGCTTTGACTAGATGAACCCTGTAGTCACCTTCACTTTCTCTCACACATACACCTAAACTCTCTGAGTGAATACTCTCCAGCAGCCATACAGTATTTCCATCAATTAAGCAAAGACATGGCTGAACACCTGTCATTCTTTCTTATCTCTCCCTGCTCTGTCCTCCATTTCTCTTTCTCGTCTTAAGCTGCCTCAGTACCTTCTCTTCATAATGTTTATCACTCCACTCCCTACTGGCTCTTCCCTCTCTCTTTTTATACTCGACTAATTCCTGATGAAACAGTGCCCTTCAAAATAAACCTTCCCTCTCTCACGCGCTCTGCTCCTTTCATCCCTTTTCTTTTTTCATGCTCTCCTCCTGCATGCATACTTCTCACTCCGAGCTATTGATTTCAAATGAGAAAATGCTGATTCTAATCTCTGCACTGGAGTATTGTGATTGTGTGTGTGTGTGTGTGTGTGTGTGTGTGTGTGTGTGTGTGCGCGCGTGCATCTGTAGAAAGGGACAAGCATTGCATACCTCCAGCTGCAAGTGCATTTTATATCTGTGTTGTGTTGTAACTCTTTAAACTGACTGGTGGAAAATTTTCACACATCTCTACAAGTGCTGTCTCTGCATGTGTATAAATACCCACAGAGACGCACGCACTCACACACAAACACAGCTTCCCATCCACCCTGAGGCTCTTGGAGAGATCGATCAGTAAATTTACAGGGCCTGGTAACCCTGATTGGAGCCTTGATATAATCAATAAGAGTATGAAAAGACAGGACGACACACACGCGCATATTGGAGGACAACTCGGTCACAGGCTAGTCAAAGGTCACTGTCCCCTATGACCAGGATAAATAGGGTGTGTGTGTGTGTGTGTGCGTGCGTGTGTGTGTGTGTGTTTTTGAGGGCAGATCAGAGAGAGAGAGAGATGGACAAAGCACCAGAGATAAAGGATTGCAGTCATTTTGGCTAACGATAAGAAAGAGGAAATGGGGGTGGGGGGGAGGAAGAGGAAGAGGAGGAGCTTTAATGTGAGGCCCATCAACACTGTGGGCAGAACAGATGGACAGACGGAGGATGGGATGTAGGGATGGGAGAAATGTGGAACCCATCATCAATGTGTGTGTGTGTGTATGTTTCAGTTGGCTTTGTCATGGCAGCCCCTCCAAACTCCCCTCTGTCTCTGTGGGGACTGTCTTTCTGTTGGTCTATCTGGCGCTGATATGAAGCTCTCCTGCTAAGCTGTTGATTCTTTTGAAGAGATGCTGTCTGATTTGCTCCTTTTGTCTAAAGACTTACCAGGACTTAGAACTCACCCCCAGACCATTGGACAAAATACCTGATAAAGTCTACCACTTCTTCTGTATGTGTATCTCTTATTTTGAGGGATATTCTGTCAGAAAGCAGGTATTTTTATCTACAATGTACACCATCAGAGACATTGCCATACTGTCATGTTAGATCATTGCACACAATGACTTTGCACACAATGACAGAAACTTTTATTTATTTGGCCCTGTTAGTGGTGTGACTCTACTGTAGGGATAGCGGTCTCACTGGTTCCCCTCTTTAACAGTTGAATGCATCTGAAATATGGCTATACCATGACTGTTCTCTGACCCATCCTCCTGCACCACAAGGTTGTCATTTTGGAGATTTTAGTCAATTGTGTAGACAGCTATTGACTGCCATGAAATGGGACACAGATATTTGTGTACCCCTTAGACTAGACTGTAATAACTTTCCACCTGAGAGAGGACTGTGATGGGATTACAGCTTTAATGTAGCGCCTTCATCCGGTCAGACTTGTGTTTTGTTTTTTGACTATTGCAAAAATTCTTGCAAATGTAATGACCTTTCCATCAGCCTGTGCTGTGCTTTGTGTTAAGTCCTGATTAGCATTTACACATGCTACCGTGCTAAACTACTGCATACTATTCATGCTATGCATTCCACATAACTAACAGTTTATTCAAACAGCAAACTTCTCATTTGTATAACCATCTTATGCCAAAAAGTTTCAAGTTAATCTAGTAATAATTCACTCACAATGATGTGAGACTGAGAAATATGGCAAGTTTATGTCAGTCAATTAGAGTCAATTAAAAATGATCAAAACTGTTGTTGATTTATTTTCTGTCTATCATCTAATTGATTATTCAGGTTGTCATATCAGCACTAAAACAGATTTACTTTAATTTGGGGTGTTAATATATCATTGCCCTGCACGCAGTTGTGATCCGTATGGCTTCAAGCTGTCCTCACTATATTTCCACTATATTTCATCTTCATGGATGTCTGACATTGTACTAATGACAGGCAGCCAGCTTTCTGTCAACACATGTCTATAATACTGTAGACTTTACACCGCTGCCTTTTGTGGAAAGGAAGTATATATCTGTGTGTGTGTATGAACAAAGTTGTGTATGGTTTCATGCATAAAACATGCATAGATTGTTTTGATCTGGCTGCATATTAGAGTAAAAATATAGACGTATGTGTCAGATTAGTTTTGCATGCATTTGTGTGAGTGTTTCTGTTGCCTTTGCCATTAGTGAAGCTGTCACCCCCACTGTGCTCTCTTTCTAGTGTATGATCAGATGTTTCTTCCTCTGGGTTTGGCTCTCTACATCTCTCCACAGCGTTTGATTTATCAGTTTGTAATCTGTTTTATAAGTTGACTCTAGGAGTGGAGATGAGCCATAGCAGCCTTATTTGCCCGCTTGTTACTCTGCCAAATAGCAAGTCCCTGCTGGCACAGTGATTGTATTGTTGTTGGAGTTCATGCCTCCTCTCTGCTCTTTGATTCATTACTTCTCTTTCTTCAAACGTGTCAGAAAAGATAATCCAATAGACATCTGAAATCAAAATGTATATTTTATATGTCAATAAAGATGAACTTGTAATTAAAATGTCTTTGGTGAGGAGTATTTTCAGATGTAGAAGTCTTGACATTTTTTTTTTTTTTGACTAAAACAGAGGATGAGTTGTCCAGTGCTGGTTGGACATGTAGAAGCATGCAGAAGTAGAGTGAGTGAGAAAATCTTTTTGATGAGTTCATATTCATTTGTCTTTTTATTCATCATGTCTTCTCTCACTTTGCTTTGGTGTCTGTTCTTTGATTAAAACTAGAGCCGTGATGTGGGATTTTTTTTTTCAACAATGATACCAAGTTTAAAGGAGAAAACATTATACTAATGTTAATAGTTCTTTGTTTAAAACAAGACTCTTTTGTCCAAAGCAAAGTACATATAGAGCAATACAGAGTACAACAAAAGCAAGGATTTATGTGCTATGAAATGTTTGGAGTCTAGTAAACATTATAGTAAACACCTAGACAAATCTGTGGGCTTACTGTAGATGAATATGAGGCAGAGAGAATGTTATTGTGTTATGTTATTAGTGCTTTTCATTTTGTTTTTCAGTCTTAATACTTATCTGTACTATCTTGCAACATGTTGCTGACACACTCTGGACCTACGTGAACCTCTTTTCTTTTATGAAATGCGGTTATATCTTGTGATTCATAAAGCAATGTCATGCTTTGATTGATAGTATGTCCCTGCCTCTGCTTGTTCCCTGTAATCACAATTGTCATTATTGAGATGATGGACACAATCATTGCTTTGCCCATTGTGATAGCTGATGCAGATAATCATACAAACAGCATTCACATTACACATCCCTCTATTGAATAAATTGCCTGGCTACATATTGTGTTTTGGAGGAAGTCTAATCAATTATGTAATGCAGCAGATTTTATTTGCACGCAGGCTGTCTTGCTCGGATCACATTTGAAAGTAGCCCTCCCAACTCTGAGTGTCACAGTGTGAAATAAATCATGGGCCGTCTGTTTCTCTTTTTTACACCTCCCCAGTCCTCCTTTCGATCAGTGTCAGCATCTCTCCTCTCCCTCCCTCTCTTTCTCTCACTCTGATGTTTATGGTCTCTAAAACCATGTCAGATTGAATTGGTCATTATCTCATTTTTCCCCTGAGGGCAGGGATACAGTTACTGTGTGTGTGTGTGTGTGTGTGTGTGTGTGTGTGTGTGTGTGTGTGTGTGTGTGTGTAGGTTTGAGAGATGTCTTGTCTGCTTCAATAATTCAAGAGGTTTCTGCTACCGCAGCTCATGTGATGCTCCAGGGAGGGGGTGGCGGGTGCAGGAGGGGAGGGGAGTGAGGAGACAGAGAGACTGACACAACGATGTGGCAGATCTGCTCCTTGTAGCTTTTAGTGCCTTTCCATATTCCTTACTGCATCGTTTTGTAGTTCTCTGCTGCTAAGTAACTCCCTGCTGCACTCTTGTTTATGACAGGCAAACTCTTGGGAATTGTAGGTAATGGCAACAAGCCGTTGAGCCCTGAGGGGTTGAATGAATACAGCATGTAAAGTCATGGACTCTCTGTATGTGTGTGTGGACAGTTAAACCAATAGCCCTCTGGGTAATGTAGTTAAAAAGTATTCGTTTCTCCCGAGACTTACTGTAAACTAAGTGAAACTGAAGCTACCGTACCAGGAGGCTGCCACCCCTTCAGGTTTCTTCTGTGAACGTCTGTATGTTAAGGTTTCTCATGGCCGAGTGGTCTATGATTCATATCATGTTAGCAGAACAACCTTGGTTCATTTCTGGCTGTTCCATGTCATCTCTTTCTCTTTTGTGCTCCCTATATTTAACGTCCTTTTCTCTAAGTTAAAAGCCTGGACTCAGACGTGGTGTCACTTTGTAACAAATACTAAGTAATCATAATTTAGCATTTAACCTTCTAACAAATTAGCAAGAAACCTGGGCAATAGCTCAGACTGACCGTCCAGCCTTTTGCAGGCAGTTGGTCAAAATTCAAAGTAATCGCCAAATTACAATGTTGATCTGATGGCGCAAGAGGAAGTGTCCGTAGATCACCAAAGGGATTAATTTCAGTAGCAGGGGGCAAAGGACTTATTTAGGATTTATTTTTAATGTGCCAAGTAGTTGCTCAGATATTTCAGTCTGGACAAAAGGTTGTCTTAACAGACCAACACTGCCATGTATTGCTTTATAGCTCTACCCTGTCAATAAACAAAATGCCAGAAGAAAAAGCTGTAATCCAGGCATTTGATTCCAGCACCATGGTCAGCACCAAGTTGTTTCTGTCCAATCTTAGAGGAGAGAGGTGGGGCGAGTGAGTAATTTCTTCCCTGTGTTTAGGGTCACAAATGAAAAGTTCAAGTGGATAAAAACAGTATTGGACAAAGTGTTCGACTTTAACCCCTTAGATCAACTGCAGCTGATCTCAGTGATGGTGGTGACCACAGGAAGTTCGTTACAGCCCGTCACTGCCAGCTTCTGGCACTGCATGGCCACCCTGCAGTCGGACACTGTTGTCAGAGTAACAGCTGGCTGGACGTCCTGTTTCAGGCTGACTTTCAAACCCAGAGAGACACGGGTAACCAGATTTAAGCCAGATGGTGTTTTTATCCGTTGTATCCTATTTACGTTTTTGATTTTGAACATATAGATATGGGTTTGAAGGAGAAACAACAACAGAATTTAAAAGTCATTTAAAAGTAATAAAAAGTTATAATAGTGTACAATGGAGTAGTTAAACAGGACTCAGACCTAGCTGCATAAAATGGAACAAAGTTAAGTACAACATATGAACAGTAGGCCACCAACATCAGCAGCTTCGGCATCTATGACTAATTCATGAATGCTGCAAACTGATGCTGCTTTCATTAATTACTTGAAAACATATTATTTTGCAGTTGATATTGATTGATATTGAAGTAAATCAAACTGAATTATTGCATTTACTAAATGCTCAACAACATATTGAGCTACAGCAGCAGTGTGTTTTCCTCTGATCAGATCCTGACTGGGATGTTGACTTGTGTATTTCACACTTTAGTCCCTGTAAAACCATTACGTCCACACCGAGTTTGTGTAGAATTCTTGGTGCAAAGCAAGATTTTTTTCATGTTAATACACCACAAATGATATGGTCATTAACTCAAAAAGACTAGAAGTGAACTAATTAAACAGTGGGCTGTTGTTTGGTCTGTGAGTACAATAATTAGAAGCATATTGCAAAGCAATTTCACAACTCTTCTAAACTACACAAACAAGACGCACCCTTATCAGCGACGTGCTGTATGTGCCAGAGTCTTTAATGTGTCATCATGGGACACTGCTACCAAGGTGCATGGAAGGTGTCAACATGTCATTTGAATTAACATGAGCTGACTGTAAACGATGCTCAGTAATGTTTTGACAGCAAACCGCACACACACAGGCACCATCTTTGGTTTGTGTTACATGACAGATGAAACTATGTGAAGACTTGTCTTTCATTCCTCACCATCGAATATTTCAGTGCTTTATTAAGGGTAAAAATACTTGATTATCCTCTTCCTACACAGTAATTTGTTTTATTCAATTAATAAGACAAAATACTGTTCTATCCCAGAAGACTGTTGCCAACTCAATCTTCATGTGCTGTCTTCCAAAGCAAAATTGAATTAACAGCACATATTCAAATTATATTCATGGTAATGCTTCAGCATATCAAACTGAGAGCAGTACCCAGTCACTATGAGGTGAGAAAAGTATCATTTGAGTGACACCGCTGTGTTACTAAACACAGAGTGTGCAGCTACAAGAGAATGACAAAATCAGACATGTATGACAGCAGATATTACTTGTTAGGTGTGACAGGCTGGTTACTGTTGTGTTAAAATGTCCATAAAAGTTATTATCTTACGCGTTAAAATTCAGATAGAGTTCACCAGATCCACCGGCCTCAGTCTGTACGTGGTAGAGCATCAGAAAGTAGACCGATAGACTCAGTAGAAGAGCGGCTATTTGTATTATTTTTGAAGCCACTGATTTCATTTATATATATATATTTTGTGAGAAAAATGGTGGAGGTCTGGAGCTCAGGGTCTTCAGTGATAGCCACAACCCCGCAGGTCATGTTATCTGATGACTGGAAACCCTCCTACTTAATAACAACCAGAGCGATGGACTCAGCTCCCTCATTTTCTTGACTCACCCCCTCCTCCATCTCCCAGTCCTCTACTGTTGTAGTGATACAGGCACGGTGCATGTGTTGACAACAGCAGTCCCAGTGATCGAGCAGTGGGCGGAGGGAAAGACATGCGAAGAATAGTTAAGCCAAATGGCTAGTCATGTCTTCCAGATGAATAAAGGGAGATTGATTATGGGAATGTCACACTTCACGGGGAAGAGAGGAAGGGGGGGGGAGATGGGTGTGGGTGTGAAAATGAATACATTTATGCATATGCATGTTGGAGGGTGACACAAGAATTCTTTGACAGCTTTAATTAAACTCAGCTGAGTCAGCCTCTGAGCTGCAGCTTCAATCACATTTTAATGAGCCACACACCCAGCAGCCCACATGGAATGAGGTCCGTCTCTTTAAACCTCCTCGCTTCTCTCTGTCTGCCTTTGGTTTGTGTGTGTGTGTGTGTGTGTGTGTGTACACTTATAACCTTGAAAGCACCAGCCTTTGGCACATTCCCACTGACTTTCTCATGGATTTTGAGTTGGATAATAAGGTGAGCTGGGATGCTGCTGATCAATACTGGGGGCTTCTTTTATCTGGAACTGACAGATAAAACTGGTCCGTCCCTGCCAATACTGGCAGACATAGCTTCACTTTGAATGGCACCATTTTAACTGATCCTTTTACAAAATTCATTTAGCCTGAACTTGTCGTATAAATACTGAAAACCTAACTAATGTTGAGCTCATAGTTTCTTATCACAGATGTAATGTGGCCAGCACATGCTGTAAGATATGCAGAATGAAGAATTAGTAATGTCAGACATTTCTGCATTTGTCTGTCCTATTGTCACTCAGTTGAAGTGGTGGGGGACCTGATGGGGAATGGTGACATTATTTATTTCTGCACACCAGTCTCTGCTTGTTTGTACCATCTTTGGAGTTTTTCCCTTGGCAGCAGAACTCAAACATGGTAGGGAACAAAATCAACAGATTACACCCATCAGTAACTCTGTGAACGTATATACTGAAAAGGGTTATGAGAATTGAGGCACAGTTGCATAAATCGACACCTTTATTGTTATTAAAGTAACTATGTTAAATTTATATCATGTATGTATGTTTTTATTCAGTCTTTAGTGTCATTTAATATATGTTTAGTGTTTACTGCTCCAGAGTAGCTGCTATTATTATTGTACTGCGAGGATCTTGATCAAAAAGGCAATTGTTAAACTGTAAAATTTGAGGAATTTTGTTTGAAAGTCCTGCTTTATATTTCGTTATTGCGTTAGAAGGAAACATCAGCCAGTATAAGGTTAACGTTTACAATTATTCAAAGTGACCCCAAAAATCTAATATCTAATCTGTTTAATGATCTTCACTTGATTGCATTTTAATCAGCAACACTGCAAACTACTAGCTTTTGCAGTGATATCAGTCCACTCTGGTGCACACACGCATGCATGCAGGCGGGCACGCGCTTAAATGAAAATGTTCATGACCCCTTACTTGTATGTCTTCTCACTTTTATTACTGCAACTTTTCATGGTGAGAGCTCTGACATTTAGATGGAAACAGCCAATACCAACCCACTCTGACTTTCACTGTCTGGCTTCTCAAAAAGAAGAGAGTGGGTGAGAGTTTCTGCAACTCTTCTCCAGTGAATGTATTTTTTATATTTTTTTATCATTATGTGTGCCTGTACTTGTGTGTATATGTGTGTGTGTGTGTGTATGTGCAGCTTTAGTTGTTTCACTTCCTGGGATACAGGAACTGCATTACCTTACCTTGATGACTGCAGGATCCCCAACGAGACTAGGTTTGTGTGACTGTGAAGTGCCCTGCTGAAATCTCACATCCTTGTTTGACCGGATGTCAGTAACATATTTCATGACTGCTCCATGACTGCATAATGAATATTATATATATATATATAGAGAGAGAGAGAATAATTGGTTCATTTGCTTAAACACAGGATGGTAGTGGCTAATTAGCATTTCCACAAGCCAGTCTCCACTATCACAACACACTTGTATGGTACCTGATCAGGTTAAATTGTGGTTTTATTGTATTTATAATAGGTCCTCCAAATATTTCCCATTTATCTTTGTTTGGACTTCACTCTGTAACATCACCTGACTTCCTCCTTGCTCCCGTCATAACCTTCTCTGGACTGTCATGTACATTCATTAACTGACTTTGTGATACAAGTTGTGGTGGGAATGCCCTCTTCATTTCATGGCTGAATATAGGGCTCCTGCGAAATTGCACACTTAAAATTATTTTACTCACCGTGATGTAGAGCACTGATAGTGAGATAATGAAGACCAGCACTGTCTGCATGTGATGGTTTTGAAATGGATACATCGATGGATACACAGAAATACTTTGTTCAAATCAGTATTTGTGCCTTAAAGTTCAAAAGTCAGCAGCTTAACTGGCTACTCTGTGTGTGTAGCGTATGAATGTCTGTGTGTCTGTGCCTTGTTCATATTTCCTATACTTTCTCCCCCATCCTGGTTTAACAAGGACACTCAGCTAGAGAGCGAGAAGGGGTCAGATTTTACAGACTGGGAAAGTCCCGACTCCAGATTTTAAAGCTGGCCTAGTTTTATACTTATGCAGTGAAGGTCAAAGTAAAAGTCAACATTTGATGAAGGTGTACCCGCATAGTATACATGTGTGCTTGTGTGTGTGTGTGGAATATACTTTTCTCTGGACTGGTGTTCTTCCCAACAGAAAATTCTTGTTTAATGCAAAAGGCCGTGGTCTGATAACCTATAGCATGCACCCACATTGCCTCGTGATGCACTGGTGTGTTGTGCAGGTGTTTGCATGTAATTGATTCAGGAATGAACATAAAAGCAATGGCATACTTATCCTTGTACAGAATGACTGGGAAACTGATTTTAGTACTTCTCTATGGTCATCCAGTGATTTAGTGTGCATTTGCTTCTGAATTTAACTTGGCTGTGTGTGTGTGTGTTTTGCGTGTGTGCTAGACAAACAGTGCGAGGATGACAATTTGTAACCTAACATTTTAATTTGCTGTTTTCCTTTCATGTCTGATCCCTTTCTTTTACTGGTGGAACAACAGGTAAGTCTCTATTTTGTGTTTATTTTTTATTGTTGTTGTTTAGTGTGTTAGAGGGAGCAGCAAAGCAACAAAAAGCTCTAATCATGGAGTCATCTTAAAAAAAACTGTCTGTAAAAGCTGTCAAACAGTAAATTGCTGCACAAAATGCACTTGCATTTTGATGAATGCCTGTGTGTGATGTTATGCATGTTATCTGCCTGGGGTGTAATTGTGACGGCAGGGATTTTTGTTTTTCCCGGGTGACACACACACACACACACACACACACACACACACACAGATCAGTGCCACTGGCAAGATGGTTTGTCAACTATGAGCATGTGACTGTATTTGTATGCGTCTTAGCAGGTACATCCTTGGTTACTACAGTATTGGCCTGCAGGCTTGAGTGTGGCAGCTGAGAGTTGTAGCTCTGTGCTTGGCTCTCCCTTGAGTCTCCACACTCACTCTGCAGTTTGATTTCACCACAGACAGTAAAAACTCTATGGCCTCCAGTATGACTGCTGTGAACCACTAACACAGTTGCTTGTTTGGACCTAAATGATGATGAAATCTCCTACTAGCATTACATGTTACAACTGCAGTGGGTGTGGCAGTCCTGTCATGGGTGTCATGAATGCCCTACTGATGATGTTCAACTCTTCTACTATTTTTTGAGACCCCCTGGACACAACAAAGACCAAAAAGCCAGTAGGATGCAATGCTAACCAATTCAAACAAACCTCCTGATACTATACTGTTTTATGTACAATGTAAAGTATGTTATATCATTAAAAAAAAGAATTAGGTTAAGTTGGCTAGAGTAATGGGAAACAAATACTATTATAATCATAATAAATCATAGTATTTATAATTTAAAGTGATGGTAGAAATGGCATAACAGAAAAATTAATATTATGATGTTATTGAACACTGTCAGTTCTCTTAGTCCTTGTAAAGTTTGGAGCTGGGGCATGAAATGATAAACTCAGTAAAAATAGCCCTTTTGAAATTTTATTCATTTGTTTTTTTATGTTTCAGTACAGTATAGTAAAACCATTTCCCACCAGAACAATGTTTACCTCTGAAGCACAGTGTGAACCAGCAGGCTGTAAAATGTGCTTATCAAGATGGAGCCTCTTTATTTGTCTTTGTATCCTGGATGGATGCTATCCAAGTAATAGAAAGTCGCTATCAAGACAGTGGGTTACTGGTGGCGCATAAAATTATACTTTTTATGCAGTGTTGCTGTACAACATGACACATCTCCTGCTGCCTTCATGGGGCAGAAGTATAATAATGTAGAAAAAAGCTCCCAATTTATTCTTTTTTTTAAAATACCAGATTTAATAAACCTGGTTAAATGGGCCACATTAAAAACAAACTGAGGAAGGCTGCAGCTCAGCTGGTGCTGAACTGCTTCCAAATCGTGTGAAAATAAGCTGCTTTGGACAAACGTGCAGCTAAAGTAAATCAGATAAAAATGAGATAAGATAATCCTACATGGAACCGCTAGAGGGGAAGTTCAGAAAAGCAGCGTAAAAACCTGCAAATGAGACAATTAGAGGTGTTTTCTGATGTCTTCTCTTCTTCTTATTGGAACCCTTGTTCTTGTTTGATCATGCCTGTAGCTCAGGTAAATCCAATTTGTTTACGGAGTTCCTTTAAAATAACGTTTAGCTTTAAGGAAAGGATCTCGATATTTGTATTTCACACCTGGCACACAAATGAACCCATGCACCCCATTGTTAGTAGCTACTACTTTTCACCCTCCAGACCTCATAAACGCTGCTGTTTTTTGTTTGCCATGGATAGCTCCAGCTACCCGTGGCCGGTGACCATTGATGCAACTCTTAAAGTATGTGCACCTTTACCTGAAACAAAAATGAAGTTTAGCGTGGAGAAGAACATTTTGCTTTGTTTGTGGCACTAATATAACAGCACATCAAACAGGAAAAAGTGTGTGTGTATTTTTGTGTGTATCCGTAAGACTTTACAGCAAAGAATGAGTCTCTCCAACATAAATTCAGAGAAAGTTAATCTGTGAAATACTTAAAGTGGGCCCTCTAGAAGGAAGGGAATGGCAGAGCATAGCAGGAGAGGAAGAGAAGAACAAGAACCAAACAGACGAGTATGAGTTTTGAAAGTGACAGCTCCATTACTGCTATCATCCATTAATAACCAGCCAGGTCATTAGTGTGAGAAATGAATCCAGGCGCTTGCAGAGACAAACAAACACAATGCTAATCTCTGTTCTCAAACAGAGTGTCAACAGCCCGACATAAATGAGGGGAATGGAAAGTGAGCGGAGAGGTCAGGGTGGAGAGAAGCATTGAGGGAGACGTGGAGTACAACTAGAGAAGAGGGATAGACAAATGGAAAGCTGGTGAATGGAAACTGATCTAGAGGATGTCATTAAAGGGTACAAAGAGTGAGAGGGGAGACACAGAAAAGAGGAAGGATGAAGGGAAAGTGAGCTCTGTTCGATGACTTTCTTGAAGTTCGGACAATGACAGCTCCATTATTTCCAACATCTGTGAAGAGCCAGCTAAGTCATTAGTGGTAGAAATGAGTCCTGCTGCACGGAGACAAACAAACACAGTGATGATCTGGAGCCTCAAACAGAATGCCAATCAACAGCCACGTGTGTTTGTGATGAGTGGTAATTAAACTGTGAGAGGGGCAGAAAAAGAAAGACATGGTCTGTGGTCTGTCCTGTGTGTCTCCGTGCTGCATCATTACAGCACTGGAGTCAACAAAGCTCATTTCAGGTAGAAAAGCCTGTTTCCTCTCCCTCACTCGATCTATCTATCTGCCTCTTTCACACATTTTCATGTCTGCCTGTCACTACGTTTTCTGTTGTATTATTCTATTTTTATATAATTGCTCTATTATCCGCCCTACGGATGCCTTACACACTTCCCACAGGTCTCTTTTTCTCAGTGCCTCTGAAAAGGAGAACCATACAATGATACTTGATGGTTTTGAAGTACAATAACAGATTTCCTGCCGATGGGCGAGCACAAAACCTACATAACGTCTGTCTGTGCCTGCAGGCAAGTTGGTGTGTGTGTGCGTGTGTGTGTGTGTGTGTGTGTGTGTGTGTGTGTGTGTGTGTGTGTGGCACATGACAGCAGATGACAGTAAAGCGGACAACAGCTGCAAACTAAGTCTGCAGATTCTGCTGTCTTATAAGATGAAATGAGACAATATGAAATTTTATTGATCCTCATGGGGAAATGTGATCTTTGCAGAATCTAAAGTAGTAACGTGTAGAAAATGATTTCAACGCAGAGGTGAAATATAAAATAATAAATACAACTATATGATACAAAAGCAAAATGGAAGCTAAAAAACCATGGGGGCATGTAAATATAGAACCAAATGCAATTAATAATTTCAACACATGAATGTCGTGTATTAATGAGGACTTATGTTTCTAGTTTTGTAATGTTTCTAGTTTGGCCTGTAATTTTTCAATGTGTGTTCAAAGATGTTAATTCCTTGCCATGATGCAAATGCAACAGGACACTAGTTAGTGTGTTGATTTGTCTAAAAGACCCAACATTAATGGTTATTTGTTGATAGCTGCAAAGTAATTAGAGTTTCTGATTTGCAGATCTCAGTGCAGCAGGGAGTGTTTAGTTTCTCTGAAGCCCTGAGCTGTAAAATGCTTCTGTGACTTCATCCCTGACAATATCAACTGATGACAGAATCTGTTGGTAAACAAATTAAAACATGACTGTTACATTTACTCCTTAGATTATGCAGCATAATGAGTTCAGCTTTAATATGTCACCTAAAAATGTGTGTTGTTGAGGTAACGTTTGCATCTCTTAGTCTCACTACTATACACACACACACACACACACACACACACACACACACACACACGTACTCACATTACTTCTCTGTCTGTGATTATGAAGCAGCAAATTGGTAACAAACTTGCAGCTGTGATATTATGACTTACTTATATAAACACCCCCGTATACACACACTCATACACACTCATACACACATGCATGCACAGAACAACTGTTTTGATCTGTTCGATTCTGCTTCGTGGTGCAGAGTCTGTATTGGATTTGTGTTTGGAGGCAGCCTGCAGCCTTATTACTGCATTGTCATCACACACACACACACACACGCACAGACACACACACACACATATATATATAGAAAGGTGTAACCAATTAACTTTTCCAATTTTGGTGACCAGAGGCAGAAGTGCAGCCCTGGCACAGAGCAGGATGGGAGGAATACAGTATCAGAAGGTGGAGTTGGGGCAAGCTTCAGTGTAATGACCAATCACATCAGCTCCTCTCATCCCCGTTAATTGCAGCAGACAGTTTTCTAATGAGCCAGGAGGAGAGTTCAGGTCAGGTGCTCATCAGAAAAACTTCTCTGGGAGCAGTGAAACTATACTTATAGCAACGTGTGTTTCATTATTACTGCCTGTGTTTCTTGTTTAATTAAATTATTAACACATAGGAAGTGCTTTTACTCAGTCATATGTGGGTATATTTAGCAAAAGCCCTGTATTATCTCCTGATGATATTTCAGTTTATGCAACAGAAAACACATTTTTTTTACCTTATGGACATACAGCAGTGTTTTATTAATACTATACATTTTCTGACATCTTAATAATTTAACACTTAAACCTTGACTCTAAATGAAAGAGCTGAAACACACGCAAGGTCTTTTACCTATTTATTTTAGATCCTGATGCACTGTGTAATTAATTATCAGGGAGCACATGCTGTTTGACCCGGATGCATTCCAATCACAAACTGCACTTGGAAAAGAAGCTCGCTGTGGTATAATTACAACACTATTTAATCAGCTGAAGAGAAAAACCTGATAGGAAAGAGTCACGGTTGACATTGTTTGTAATCAACCATTAATCTAAACCAGTGAAGGCCTCAATTGCATTAAAATGGTATTGGATATGCATTTACTGTAGAATATAGCATGTATCTTTACACTGAACTGGATACAAATGTATTCAAAATGAAAGCCACAAAGCTCACATCCCAAACATTAAAGAGCTTTATGTTGTTGGGGCTGTGTGCGCCACCACACCAATTAAGCTGCTAAAATTGGTCTTTGTGCTTGTGTTAAGAGCTGGTGAAAGCAAGCTGAAAACACCGCAGAGATTTCACACCGAAAGGAGAACTGAAATTGCACTTTGCCGTCTGATGCGCATAAACACAACCTCCATCCATTGCAGGGCAGAATGGTTCATTTGAAGCCATGATTTTAGAGCACAAGCACAAAAGGAACAGACTTACAACCGCTGAAAATGGCATTACAACTGAGTTTGCGTCTTTGCATTGGCAGGAAATAGAAGTTCCCTTTACAGCCCTCGTCTAAAGCCGCTCCTCTTTGAGTGTATCACGGTGCTGTTTCTCACTGATGCACTCTTTATTAGTCTACAGATTATTTGTTTGAAAGTTGTTTTGACTATTTTCTGTTTAGGACCTCTCTGTCATCTGTGTATTTGTCTGCTTACTATGATGATCCCATGCGATTGGACTGTGTGTCGTTGGGGTCCTGATAAAAAAAAAAAAAAAAAAGATTTAATCGTGGTCTTTCACTGGAGCGCGTGTGTGTGTGTGTGTGTGTGTGTGTGTGTATTGCCATTGTCCTTTGCTGTCCTTCATTTTCAAATGAAATGGGTACTGCTTCAATCCTAGATTTAAAAAAAAAAATGAAAATTGATGGATGGAAAGTAGAGAAAAAAATCCCTGCTGTGAATAACAGAACCTTGAAATTACAGTATTACACAGCAGATTCCCCGCTCAGGCCCTGCAGGCGTTGTTCCTGAACCATCTCATCGGTGATGCCTTGATCTCTGACCTCTTGTGACGCTTGTCATGAACCTGACTTTGATTTGTTTACTGTTTGTCTGTGGCTGCGCTCTCTAACCAGGCACACACTTTACAGCAGTAAAACACATCTGCCCTCGTAGATTTTAGAAGATAGGAAAAACATTCAGTTAGTACAACTAAACAGCTGTCTTGGGTGCATGTAGTGCTGTGCTAATAGGAAATACAGCTAGCCAAATTAGAGAGAGTTACTGGGTTTTCGGGGCTGCCCGTGTTATCAAACTGATTAATGTGTTGTTTTTTTAATTTGCTTGTGTTTTTAGGCGTTTTCCATTTTGTTAGAGTCTAGGGGATTCAAATACCATTAAACCTTTTGGCTCTACAAGCTACTACGAAGCCACAGCATACGCTAAGATCTGCCCCAGGATGGGCCAACGGGAACTGGGTGCAGCTAATCTGAACCCAAGGAGCACAACAGCTTTCCACTGTCATTCCACCTCAAAGTGAGTGACTGTAGGGTCACTACAGTGTTTTTGCAGCACTCAGAGCCCAACAAACAATTACTTTGTGGATAAAATATACTTGAAACTCAAAAATATGCTTAAAGTCATGAGGGCACATGCATGAAGACAGCAAATGAAACACTAGCCATTATGTGTCCTATACTGATTAAAATACAAACCTGTCCCACCATATCTATAGGTGGCTGACTGAAAACAAGCTTGAGTAGGTCAAGCGCTCTCAGCTGTCATACAATCACGTTATATTTGCATATTGTACAAAAGCACATCTGTGGCAAAAAATCCCCCACAGTTTTTAACTACCATACCAAGTCAGACGTAACACCAGGTACATACAGTAAGGCACATGAATCCATTAAATGAATGGGTGTTTCATCAGGAGTGTGATTTATTTGTGCGAGTTTGATTTAACTATCTCATCATCACCATGGCTACCTACATTACAATTGGTCCTCTTTTGTTTGTCCGTGACAATAAAAAAAGAAAAAAGAAAAACCCTGTTGTCTTGGCAACCATTCTTGGACCTAGTGACAAAAAAAGGTGTCTCATATCTGGAATAATTCCAGGCTTATTATTAGAGTTACAAAGTGAAATTTGAGACAGTTTTGCAGCACTCTAATATAATAGTATAGTAGGACAGGCAAGGATTTTCAAAACATCAGAATGAAAACTATTTTAGTGCTCCAAATCAGTATTGTAATTTATCATACTGTTCATCTCTGCACTCTTTGCTTTGCTCTTGAGGCTTGAATATAAATCCGTCTGTTATGATGAGATGAAGAGCTCATGCAGTATAAAGTAAAGGTGATGTTTTAATAGGCTGACAGTTGTTCCCAAAGAAAAACTAAAGATAAAAATAAAAAAATATGGTGTTGTCCTTGATGCAACATTCTACTTAAAGCACAATATGACTTAAGTATTAATGTGAGTAGTTTCAGTTGCAAGTTGCTTTTTGTTGCTTTATAAATGAGACATTTTGCTGCTTATTTGTTAAGGCACAGGGGGGCTGAAATCCATACTTGAAACAGGAAAAAGCCGCCAATGAGTGCATGTTGTCGTCAGCCTGCAGCCATATGGAGCTTAATGTGTTGTCATCCAGAGAGATAAAACAGAGCTCATTGACTTATCTACACTTTTAACAAGTGCACTCCAGAGAAAATAGAAGCTCCCTTTCATCCTGACACAAATCTTTCTCACAATACACACTTGGTTGTTGGCAAATGTTTTCCAGTGGTTTTTGACGCATTTGTTTCATACTGTGTTATTGCA
Source organism: Datnioides undecimradiatus (assembly GCA_008933995.1). Lineage (NCBI taxonomy): Eukaryota > Metazoa > Chordata > Actinopteri > Lobotiformes > Datnioididae > Datnioides > Datnioides undecimradiatus. The sequence continues at coordinate 259,671 of WARS01000014.1, forward strand.
TAATTCAGTCTCTTCAATTTGTAGAGCAAATTAGCCGCCACTGTGTGCTCTTTAACCTCTGTTGTAATGTCTTGTGGTTTGGTGTTCTCTTGCAGGATCTGATCCTGAATTTTCAGCAGGTCAAAAGTGTGTTTGGGTTTGGGTTTTTTTTTCTGTGGTTCATGTTGACATCCTGGGTTATAAATTTGTTGAAATGAAAAAAGGAAGCAGGCTGCGACATTTACTTATTACTATGGTTGAAGTGAAGGTTTTGGCAGCGTAGCTACGGGGGGAGTTGCAGTATTCAAAGTTCGATATGAAGAGTTTGGACATGTTGTGTAACATCACACCAAGGCACTTGGCAGTCTAACCAGGACACACTGCCATGTTGTCAGCTGTGATGGAAAGCTCTTGAAGAAGATAAGATTCACATGGGAAAAGAGCATCTCTGTGTTGGCAGTCCACGGTGAACTTCAGGTGGTGGGAAACTGTCCAGCTGGACTCAAAATGTCACCTAGGTGAGCAGAAATTCTACCTGATGAGCCCGAATGTCATCATCATCAATTCAGAATTTACTTTTATATGGCGGTTTTCCCACATAGGCCTTGATGTTACCAATTATTGATTTCCTTCAGTAATTCAGCAAAAATGGCAAAAAAAAAATCATCTAGTGTCAGTGTCTCAGATTTGAATATTTTCTGGTTTTTGCAGCCTTTTGTGACAGTAAATGTCTGAATGTCTTTGGGGGATTTCCCATCATCCCGTTATCTTTCCTGAAACCTTTCAGTCATGACAATTTTCAACATCCAAGTAGTCAATATTGACTACATCTCTCTCCCTGCTGCATTCACACATACACACACACACACACCCATACACACACTCAGATGCATGTTGACACCCAAACACAATGACAAACATGCAGTCTCACTGGCATGGAAAATGTAAGACAGGCTCCCTCACTTCACTCACATTTGTAAGTCTTGGAGTTGAGAAAAAAAAACCAACCCTTCCAGCTTTAAAATGGAGATAAATACCTTCGCATCCATTTCAATTACTTTTCCTCTCTACTATCCGCATTTTGATTAGCGTCCCTGTCAGCTTTATGATTATGATGCCGATTATGGTGATCATAACTGTTGTGACGATGGTGATGATGATTGTGTTTGTGATTACTCTGCTTATTGACTGTGGCCGTGTCACAGACGCAATCTTTCAACCTCATTCTGAGAGGGATTTGCAGTCTGGAAGAGAGAAAGAGGAGCTTTAACTGCTTCAGACCTGCTCCAGATCGAGGGAGGGAGATCTCAATCCAAAGTGGAGCATTTTTTCAAAATAGGATATCAATTTATTGGGTGGATAGATGTGGAGGAGTCAGCATTTGGCATTAAATATGAATTTAAGAATACATTTTGAGTTGTGGACTATACAGCAGATATAACATGCAACTCTAAGATGAATGGGAGTGTAGGGAAAAGTATAATACTGATTAACTGAGACATCCCATCAGGATTACAGAAAACAATGAAAGATTAAATTCAAAAAATTGAGAGGGAATTATTACTCGGTCTAAGAACAGCAGAATCATCCTCACAATGCATAATTTTGTTATTTTATTGTCTCCTTAATTTCCAGAGCAGGTATTGCTGGTGCCCATTTAGCCAGATTGGGAACGATATGGCCGAGCAGATAAATGATTTTTTTTTTTTTCCTGCTCAGACAGTTTATCACATTGGTTCAGCTGCAGTGTGTTACTTTGGCTGGAAAGTGGAAACTGGAACAACAGGAGACATTGTTCTTACAGATGAAACACAGGAAATGTTAGCAAAGGCAATACATGTCAGTCATGTACAACTATCTACCAAAAAGGTAAAAATGAGCTAATATTAGCCAACACAACCTACTGGGCATACCTGACCAAGTGAACTAAATTAGGCAGTGGTGGATTTTATTGCTCCTGAATTCAACATTTCAACGTTATAAATGTTTTCATGTCTTTCAAAAGCACAATACCTGTGTTTTAAATTTGCCCATGGAGATTTTAGTCATTTACCATTATGCTTATTGTTCAGAGCAGAGGCACAAGACAAAGACAAGGTACCTGTGGATGAGAGTAATAATCAGAAAACAACTCCTCTGCAGAAAATGTTCCTCATGTTTTACACATGATGTTTTGTGACATGGGTGTGAATAGCTTTAAGTGCACTCCTGCAAGAAAAGGATTTAAACACACACGCACAAACACACAGACGCACGCAAAGGTTAAGACCTATAATCACAACAATAATTTGCAAAGGGAAGAAGAGCATGGTGGAGGAAAACAAACAGAAAAAAAATCTGTCAGCTTGCGAGTGTTGCCAGAAGCTTAAATCTCATTTAACAGCTATTAGGAAGAAATGAAAGGAAGTGATGGATGTAAGGAAGAAAAGATGACACGATAAATAGATGTGTTTGGGGTTTTTGCGTTGGAGTTTATGTCTGGCTTTTTAGAAAGGAAAGGAAACCACTGGTGAATGGAAAACATGACAACAATGATAACTATCAGTGGAACTGTGTCCCTAGCTGTTTTCCTTTTCTTTATTGTTGAATAGGATAATACATTCCAAATGAAAATGATGAAAAACAGACTGTATGTCATCATGCATTATTCGTGGATCTCATTTGATGAAGAGTCTGCACATAACCAACCTGACAGACCTACGCCGCACGCTTCAGTTCTTGTACTGAATGTCAAACAGGCTGTCTGTCTAAAGTAAGTGAATGATGTAGATCTTGTTGGTTATTCGTAGCGGCGCTCTAAACGTCACCCTCCTGACTCTGAGAGCTTCAACCAAAACAAATCTGCATTCACAGCAGGGCCCCTGCAAATGTTGTTAAGCCCCTCCGTTACCCTGACTGAATTACTGTACCAACAGCATGACAGGAAGAGCGTATGAGGGGCGTGGGGAGCTCTTTACAGGGTTCTCAGCATCTCAATCCAAAGAGATTTTGTATAAAAGCTTCAAGCACAGATGACTGCAAAAAATCCTCTGAGTGCTCCTCAGAGGGGACTTAGTGTTGTTTAAAGTGAGTGCTTCAAGCCTCAGTATCTACTCAGTGTCCTCAGCATCAGCCTCATGTTTTCTGTCTAATTATGCTGATCTCATAATTACACAGCGAGAAAGAGGGATTTTAATAGAAGCATTAAGGCTGAACTTGATTGATCTAAGTGGATATAAAACGGTAAATAAGCCACTGAACTCCATTGCTGCCTGGATTAGAAATACAAGGTTTGCCAGTGAGCAGCTGGAGACTCAAGTTGATGGTGCGTGTAAAAGCACCTCCTCTGCAGTACAGCTGGAGGACGAGGAACCAGACTGATATTGTGGTTCAGGACTGAGAGCCATGAGAGCTTTTACTTACCCTAGTAAGATCACTTTCACTGTCTGAGGGCGCAAGTCAAATATGAAATAATTAATATTGCAAATGACTAAAGAATTACGACATAGGTTCACTGCACATTCTTTTGGCTGTGAGGTCAAGCTGCTAGAATCTATGACATCACAGTTTAATTACATTCTAGAATCCAACAGGGCAGTTGCTAATATGAACATGCTGTATCAGCTGACTCACACTTTTCACCTAAGTAACCCTTCTACCAATACTTACAAAGCAGCCACATTACAGTTACTTAGATAGCCTGTCATCATCTCAAATGAACTGCGCACGGATGCCTCAAGCCAAGAAACTAATCTTTACAACGATTAGTCTGGCTGCACTTTGCACAATAGCATGCCCACATCTCTCACATGGTCTGTATGAGAAGACTGATTTTGTAAAAAGACCTCCAAAGGCTGAGTAATTCTCATGTAGCTTCAGTCCTACCAGGAATTTATTAGTGTCAAGGTTGGATAAATGGATGGATGGATGTGGTGGTTTAAGGTGAAACTAAACATGTAAGCATTATTTGTTTGGAGCGTAGCTTTGAACAACTTGATGAATATGATACAGAAATTCTCTTTTAGCTTTGTTTTTGGTCTCTATCAAGTCCTGAGGGATAAGTCTGGGTCTTTAGCTGCTAAAAGATCCAGAGATCCACTGTGTTCACCTGCTAGCTGTTTGCTGTTTTGTGCTGAGCTGTTAGTGTAGAGTAGAGAGATCAGTAAGAGTCAACCAAAAACACTAAATTTGTGAGAATTGAACAATGAGCTGAAACTCACCATAAAGCTTTCTAAGATTTCAGAATCAATAAGTTCATCCTCTGTCACACTTTGAAACTCTTTTCACATTGTCAGTTGATACACTTGTCAGTCAGTTATTTGTTCATTTCTAATAGGGTTGATGGCCCAGTAGGATCACCCACCTGCCCCTTAGAGTAAATCTAAGCCTACCCAATCCTTACCTTACAATATACTATAGATTTGAGCATTTATACTACAAGGTTTAGAGAATGTAATAGGTCCAAGACAAAACTGACAGAAGGGTAGCACTGAGGAAAAAGGCACAATTCATCAATATTCAGCACAGTCAGGCTGCTGATATTTCAGCTGGGGTCAAGGCCATAGATTCTAACTTGCACAAACCTCAGTCAGATAAAGGATCAATGAGGAAGACAGACTAAACTAATGTATTTAAATACAAACCCTGTGCTCCTGCACTCTCTGATGCCCAGGGACTGAGAGAAGGGATGGCAGGTCAACAAAGGGGGAAGGATTTTGTTTATTTTGCTAACGAGTCACTGCGAGTCACCTTGAAGCATTCATAAAGACTATGGCTGTCTTACCCCTTTTGCAACTTCTATTCAGCTTCATAGAAGATAACAAGTAACTCCATGTTTAATGTTCAGTAAAACACACAAAACATATGACACAAGGTGATGAGGATTGTCAGCTGTGAGTGTAGGGATGGACAAGGATGGACAAACAAATGGCTGTGGTTGTTCAAGGTAAACCTGTCCTAGGCAAACAAGTCCTGCATCTTCTCTACAGCCCATCCACTGGTAAAACGGGGCTCCTACAGGCCGTTCAGATTCAGCTTCTGAACACAACATTGTTGTTACGTAACAACAGGAGTGATTTACATAGGCCATACTCCTCTGAGTGAAACCACTCCCCTGAGGAGTCTGAGAGGGGACGTTCATCCCACTAGGTGCAGTTCGCTGTTTCCAGCGGTAAGCAAGTGGTGTGTCGCGATGTCGGCGGTCAGAGCCAGACATGCAAATTGCTCTGTCGTTGGTTGTAAAAACCAACATAAATGCCTATATTCTGTCCCAGCACTAGAAGACCAGAGGAGACTGTGGTTGCATTTTATTTTTTTCCAGCCTGCAGCCTGTGCACTTTATTTTTTATTTGTTTCCTCCGCTGTTCGCAGTCAGATTCTGGGTCATAGCTATAGCGTACAGCTGTGGGCTGTTTGTCGGGAGCGGTAACCATGTTGGATACCAGTCTTGCACTGCTCTGCACCCTCCCCCTACATACATCATTCAGCCAGCCAATCAGCACAACGCCTCATTATCATAGCCTCCCCGCCCACTCAGAACTCCGCATAGATAATGAAGGTAGAGAATTGGAGACTACAGACCCTCCCCAGAGGCTGGACTTCAGATTTTTTTTTTTGCAAAAAACTTGAGCTTGTTTCTAAGACATCCAGGACAGCTTTCAGTTGCAATAATATGTCCCCTTTAAAAAGCACCTTTAAAGATGATCACTGCTACATGAAGCATTTCAGTACATTTTAGTACTTTTCAGAGGCAGTGTAACAATGAATATTGAGGGAACTTGTTGTCCAAGTATCTTAAATACCACTGATAAGGAGGAATAACCCCACTCTGCAGATAACCTCACTTTAACCTGTAATTACATTTAGGAAATTAGAAATTGATATATCAATATCTCTTAAAAAAAACACCATTCTACATCAAATCAAATCTTCTGAATTTTGCTAGATTTCCAAAATGCATGAATCAATGAATGTATGAGTCCAAATTCGAGACAGTTCACAGATAAAGTCTCATACTTAATAACTACTTATTGGATTAAATGCACTTTTTCGTTGACCATAATATCTCTCATTAAATTCCAACATTACCTCATCATAAATTGATATTTTGCATCAGTCAGACCAAATTTGCTTTGCAAATCAGGCCAATGAATGAATTCGTTTCCATTCATTAATTCATTAACAATTTCTATCCCTCCATGCTTAATGATACATTTTAAAAAGCCGTCTAAGGATTTTTGGAACTGATAATCAGCTCACTCAAAATACTCTTCAATTTGTCCATGTTGCTGCTGAGCTTTTTACTGTAAAGCTGACGCTTTTATTCTTGGAAAATATGCATAAAAAGGGAGAGACTTGTATATTTTCAGCACAAGTCCATTGAATCCATTGCTCTGCTATTGTCTTTCTTAACTATATGGCCCAGGTAAAATAGAGTGGCAAGACAATATAATTTTAGATTTGATGCATGTAATTACCCCTCTGTCTTTTGCAGTGAAACCTTCTTGTCATCCTAATTAGTGTTTCCCCATGTTCTGTCTTTGATAATAGAATTTTTTGAAAAATATGTTGAGGTGTGATTGGAATAGAATTTCCCTTATATTGTCTGCTTATTGGCAGTTATTACCTATATTTAGTAATTTACTGTTTTCTACATAAATGACTGTTGTAAGCCCTGTGTTATATGCTTGTTCCCTAACTACAGCTATTTCAGTTTTCTTCACTTTTGTTCATAACCTGGGACTATTGAATAGACACAAAGGTGGTATAGATTTTTTTTCAAGTTAGTTAAGAACATCAAATGAGCATTAGCAGTTAAATTTGGTTTATATCGATGTTTACATCCTCTGACACCTGTAACTTTTGTATCCTGTCTGATTCTCTCTGCTAGCGTGTCTGTTGCTAGAGCAGAGAGGAGTGGGGAGGGTGGACAACCAAAAACATATGACTTTCTTAATACTTTCTGACTGTGCTATACATCATCACAAATGGGTGGACAAAATAATTGGGTTTGTATATGATCAGAAACTGTTGCAAATCCTCGTCTCACCTCTGAAGGGTAAAATAAGGCTTCCATCAACCAATGAAAGCAGTGGGTGGGCTCTATTCCCATGAGGGCTCATTAAATTTGATTTTGTTTTTCGTTTACTCTGAATAAAGAGAGACCTTTCTCTGTCTTTTCAGACATGACTCAGATTCAAGTAATAGCATTAGAGCCCCGCCTTACAGTGCAATTATTCACACGCGGTTGCAGTGTTCGGATAAAAAAAAATAACAATTTCACTAGATCATCGTATCAACCCTGCAGAATGAAAGCACATCCTTCAGCCAATCAGTGAAGAGATCACCCGGTTGGAAGGGCCAATCCCCTCGTGGGCTTGTTAGGGACCTGGTGTTGTTTGTTTGTCGAGAGGAGCGAGAGAGAGAGAGAGAGAGAGGGGGTTGAGATAATGGCAGGTTAGACTGATAGAGGCGATGAGGAAAACACAGCAATTTGGTGTGGGTGTGGTTCTGTCTCTCTCTCCTGTCTGAGTCTGAAGAGGGTAATGTGTTTGGTTCTATGCTCCTTTGGTCCAATATGGGAAATGGTTCAGTGATGTGGGTAAAGAGACAGGAAGAAACTTTGGTCAGGAAGGATTCCCATCTCCTCTCATCATTGGTAGGCTGGGTGTTTGATTAAAATTTTGCAATTCTGGTGCCTTTTCTTAGAGTTGGGATGACTATTTGAAGTTTCCTTAGAAAACACAAACTCTGTTTTCATTAACCACATTTCTCATTTTCCAAAATATGTTATTTATTTTGTTGTTGTTTATTTTGTCTTATCACAAGAATTAGGCGTGACCTTAAATAAAATAACATCCTCAAAGAACAAACATTGAGAATATAAGCTAAACTGATAAATATAGGACCAAATACTCATTGGTGGCTATAGGTTCATGACTACTGCCAATACTTTGTGCTATTTAGCTCAGTACCTTAGGAAGTGCTGACTTTGAGACCAGCCATACGAATCTCTTTGTTAATGGACAGGGGATGTTAAGTCATGTCTGCTTACAGCACAGGTGTGCTTGCATGTCTGTGGTTGGTCAAAAGTCACATGTTGCAAAGTGAATGGTAGGAAAATTCTGCTCTGCTCTTAAAATCCAAAGGCACCACCCCCAAGGGACAGATCTGACAGAATTAATCGCTCAGACTGGAAAAGGTCAAACACCATCTGGGTTCATGCATCCTGCTGATCCTAAAAGAGCTCTGTTCTTCTGTTGGTTGGTTCCCTCTCTTTAATGAAAACCCACTGGACCACAATGTCGACTTGGACACACCTGGTTTACACTGTCAGACGCTTACCTTTCTAGTTCTGAATCATCACTGTGGTCAACAAAAAAGGCCAAGTCTGCTGTTTTACCTGTCAACACCAAACAAAGCAGGTCAAATAAAAAAAACCCTGCAAGGGATTGCACTGCAGCACTTTCTGGAAAGTCAGCGATTATGGTGAATTACTCATGACTTTTCTTTATATTGTTTATTTAATGTTTGGCTTACAACTCTGTTGTCATTATTTCACGTTTGCTGTTTTGATCATTTACATATTGTACTGTATTGTTACTATCATGAATTCACAATGACAACTGTTATTAATTAGTTGAGAATTAAATATTTGCTACTATTAGAAATAAGTAGAATATTAAGCAGTGAATATTTGTTGTGTTTACAAAGTCGAAATGGCAATAAATATACAGCACATCTGCATATACAGCACAGGAGTGTGATACAAAAACACCCAGACTAAACTCTGCTTTCAGAAGCTAATTTGTAATGTAACAAAACATGATGGAATTGAGTCTTGACAAGTGTTGACAGAACGGGATCTGTGCTATTCATCTCTATGTATGAAAAGGATCAAGCGCATTGTTTGTGTAGGCTTTAGTTTTGACGGAGGGAGCTTATTTAGATAAAGATGTCTCTAAAGTCTTAAATCAGCCACCATGTTTGCTTCCTCTCTCTCCTTTATGCTCTTCTCCTTTCGTCCTTCTGTGTGTGTGTGTCTGTTTTTTTTATCCTGCATTCGCCTCTCCAACTCACTCTCCTCCTCAATTTCCTTCATCAGCACCTTTCCCACTTTTCCTTTTGTTTCCCTCACTGACTCTGTTCCTGAGTAAGCCTTTTAAACTCCCATGAGACTGTGTGAAATTAGCTCCTGGCTGCTGTGGGTGGTAGAGCTGTTTGTGTGTGTGTGTGTGTGTGTGTGTGTGTGTGTGTGTGTGTGTGTGTGTGTGTGTGTGTGCACGCGCATGTGTGTGTCAGTGGGTAGTCTTGGTACTCTTTACTACTAACTTTGATCAGACATAATGCAGACTGCTGTTTCCCTGACACCCTGGCTGTGGGTGTAATAGTGAAGGAGAACAATATTTGTCCAAAATGCTGTCCTGCTTTAAATCCTCTTTCCTTCCCTCAAGCACCAACAGTGTTGTGTGAGTGTGTGTGAGTGAGTGTATAAATGTGTCTGTTCTGGATTTGTTGTTATGTTGTTTGGTTAGTTGCCTCACAGTTGGTCAGATCTTGACTTTTGTCCTGTGCAGTGTTGTTTCCCTATGCACAATGTACGCCTTCTTGATAAATATGGAAATACTGATTAACACTGAAGACATAAACTAGTTACTGATACTGATTGATGATTCATAATATAAATAGTTAATACATACCTCTCATTCTTCACAAACTTACTTCTGTCACTGTACAAGTACAGATTATTTCAGCATGCCCTGGGGGAATATTTATACCCCTTTGAATGATTATGGCATCTCACCTATCTTTATGTTTGCAGCCTGTGCAGAACAGCCATACACTTTGGCCTTCAGAGATATGGTTGGACAACACGTCTAACAAACTAGTTTGTCTGAAGCAGACGCCTGCCTGAGATTTGACCTTAGAAATGAGGAAAAACAATATGCATTTGGTTGATATGTGATGTGGGCACATAAGTGTTTGTCAAGTCAAAGTGCACTTTGAAATGCAAGAGGAGGTTGTTAAGAACGCTCTATGAATAAAAAAAACAACAAAATAAATAATGGACCAAAAAGCAATGCTTGAGCAGAAATACATGGTCTATTTTACTACCACACAAGAGAGGTGATCAGAATGGAAAAAATAACCAGCAAATATTTTGATTAGGTTTTTTTTAGTTCCAGTTGTGCTAAACATTTGACCCAGATTCTCCAATGTGAGGATTTGCTGCATATCTCACGTCTCACATTAGTAAATTAAATATCTTTGGCTGTTGCTGAAAGCATTTGCAGAAATCATCTTGGGTTTTGGGAAATTACAAAAAATTCTCGGGTAAATAAATTCTGTAGTAAAGAAAATAATTGTTAGTTTCAAAACAAATTCCTGCAAAATGAAAACATTCAGAGAGGTTAGCATCTCTCGATCTCCTTGAGATCCACAATCAGTATACAGCATATGTGTTATTGTTGCAGTGTATCGGTTAGGTGGGATCTGATCTGGACAAGATTTCAGATGTGTAGATTGCACATGAGTATCTGCAGTTTTGCTCAGCTATTGATCTGCAATGATGTCAGACTTCATGTCAGACACTATAAGTTCTAACAATGTGTCATTGCCTGTGTATCTGGACAACTTGAGTGGAAGATGTTTACTGGTTTGGATTATAGCTGAGCTCAGCTTTTGCTGTAGATTTGGTTTTGGGTGACCTCCAGAAAAAACCCACACAGTGAAAAAAACCAAAAAGATTTTTCCATAACAAAGTAAAAAGCTGACAAGTGTTTATTTCCCGTTCACATACAGCGAACATAAAAACACTTTGTGAAAAGTTTAGTGTGAGAGCTTGTCTGGGGCCCAGTGTGGATGTTTTGTCTGCATTCATTTGACTTGCATTTAGTTTGACAAAGCCTTAGAGACAGGTATGTATCAGCACAAACACACACACACACACACACACACACACACACACACAAACACAAGATGTCTAAGATGTGAGAACTTCTTCCCAAAGGCTTCCTTTGAAGTTTCTACTGGCATTTACTGTGTGAGCAGACAACAAGAAGAAAGACAAAGTGTCAGAGCAGAGTGGAGGCAACTGAGGAAGAGTTGGGACACAGAGAAGTGAGGAGAAGCTGAGCGCAGGACCGCTGTGACTGGTTCAGGACAGCTCGTACACACTGAGGGAGGAGGAAACTGGGCAAACTTACTGAAGGGAACTGAGGTGGAGGAAAGAGAGGAGGTGGAGGAATGGATTAAACAGACGAGAGTGATGCACTTGGAGTAAAGAAAGGACATTTATCTCTCCATTCTCCTGAGCTCTTCCCTTGTTTCCCCAGTGGAGCAGACAGATAAGAGAGCCTGTGTATGATTGGCTTAACATTTGGCCCGTCGCCACGGCTGCACTATCACTGTGGGATACCGACTGGAGCTGGGGGATTCTCTCAGATAGGATGGTGTTAAAAAAAAGATAGGATAGTTTTGTAAAAGGAAGTTAGCTGGCTGAATTTAAATCGGTGTATTTGAATTCTGTGTGTGGACTAGAACATGAACTGCCCGAAATACACTGCTGTAAAACGTCTATCCCTATGTGCCTATCACACTCTTTTTGCATATTTCCTCAAACATTTTCACAGCAAGACTCACTCATTCTCTGTTTAGGGTACTAACCGTCTTGCAGAGGGACACGAAAACATAGTTGCCATAGGAATATATTATGGCTGTTGTGTTCCTTTCCATCCTTTGTCCTATTTTTTTTACGCTTCACTGTTCTGTGTTTTCATTTATCTCCATTCTGTAGCATTTTTGCAGCTCATCAATGCAAATATATGGTTTTAATTACAGCAAGGATATATATATATTTTTTTTATCAGAGGAGGTTCACTCTAATTCAGTAAATTGGAGATCTAGCAACCAGAGAAAAGCACTGAAGCATTTTCTCTCTTTCTCTCTTTCTTTCCAAATATCACTCCCTGCACCACACAAGCAGAGCCCAGAAGTAGGTGGGCTATTAACAGTTTATATTATTCACTTTAAAGGTCTACGTCCTGCTCAACAGTGACAATGTAACAACATCTGTCAGCTAGAGCAGAGAGAGGGAAAAGGAAACTGTTCAGAGCAAGCTGTTGGAGTATTTTTTTTTTCAGGAGCGGAGGAAAGAGACAGCTACGGCTTTGTTTTTCACACCAAGGAGAGGTTATGGAAGCGTGGCAGCCACAGGAAAGCACTGTGTGAGAACTGAGACTGTTAGCAACCAGCAGCAGCAGAGTCTATTCATCATCATCTCGCTTATGGCTGCACACTCGCTGCTGGAACTCACCTCACAGATAAGAAAATCAAGGACCCATACTTGCAGTACACTAGTTTGACAGACCTGTATTTGAGTAGACAAAAAGACATGAAGCAGCATTTCCTTGTATGTTTCTTTGCAGTAGTTTCCTCAGCCCATCAAACAGCTATTGGCAGCAGGCAGCAGATCTATAGCCATGGCAAGCCAATCTAGTGACCTGCGTTTATATTTTTTTAACACTGTGTCCATCTTCAGATCTATATGTTGCTGATGTTGCTCTTAGCTGCTGTAAGGTTTACATGGTAAAAGAAACACTGCTCCGACAACTTAAAGTGACTCAGGGAAAACAATAACAAACATAAGTCTAAGCAGAGTGTGAGGAGAAAATGTTGCAACCAAAGTGTTTCAGACTTTTTATTTCTTTCTTGTCATTTTTCTTCTGCCTCTGCCTTGATCTCATTCTTCTCAGTTCTTTCCGTCACTGTGTTTGACTCCAACGTGTGGCTGATTTTTCATCTGCTTCTTTTCCCGTTTTCCTTCTCTGTCAGTCAGTTGTTCATGCATTTACTAATCCAGTGATGCGTGCGACCAATATCCACATTTCTTACTACAGATATGGGTCCTTGACAAAGTTGTATTTATTGGCACATACAATACCTGTCTCAAATAAACATGAGTATAATATTTTAGCTGAGGTGAGAACATGGTGCATTACTTATTTTTTATTATTGTAAATTACATATCTTTGGGTTTTGAGCATCTGGTAAGACAAAATCATAAATGACTCCCCCTGAAACTGGGACATTTTTCCTATTGTCTAACTTTTGCAAGACAAAGGGATGATTTGATTAATAGAAATCTTAACTGACGGACTGATCAACAATGAAAGCAATTGTGGGCGGCTGTGGCTCAGTGGTAGAGCGGGTCATCCACCTATCAGAGGCTCCTCCGGGCTACATGCCAAAGTGTCCTTGGGCAAGACACTCAACCCCTAATTGCCCCTGGTGCTGCATCATCAGTGTATGAATGGATTAGATTTCCTTAGTTCTGTTTGGTGTGAATGGGTGACTGCTGACTTGTAGTGTAAAGCGCTTTGAGTGGTCAAACGACTAGAAAAGCATTATCTAAGTACAGGCCATTAAGCATTTAACCTGCAGCCCAAAACGAAGCCTCTCAGAGAAATGAAATGTCTCCTTCCATGTATGCGATTTAATTCTGTTTAACATGCATTATTATGTCACATTTTAAGCAAACCAACAGTCCTACACTCACACTCCTTTTCATGTGTACAACAAGTGCAATACTAAAGGCTTCCAGTAGAGACTGTCTGAAAATGTTCACCTTATCCCCATATTTAAATAAAATCATTCTGTGTCCCCTTTTCTCTGGTGGCAAACCTGTCACCCCGCTTTAAAGAGGTCAGCGACAAGTCATGCACACCAGCTCTATTGGAGCCATTTATCCATGAAACTATTTTGTCTCCATGTTGCTCTGAAATCTTTAGGCATCAAATAGGATTTAATTTTAGACTTATGAATCCAGAAATGTACAAATTGGGTTGAGCCCAATGTTAGCAGTAGAAGGACATTTTTAAAAGCTGAATATTATTACAGAGAGGCCTTTTCTTACTCATTATCCCCCTCTCCTGCTCATTATCTGGCTTCTGTGCACATACAGTGTGTTACACTCACATAAGGTGGAAGGGATTTTATTGTCAAATTATTCCACAAAAAGCTCGCACAACACTATTCAGTACTTTCTTTTTGCCTTTAAGAGACCCTTTTCTTCACTGGCTAATGGAAACTCTTCGTTGCATCATTTTAAAAAAATTGCTTAACAATCACATGACATTTGGATGGAAATAATACTGCGGATGCCCTGACAACCAGTCATTTTGATAAGTCCAAAGTGTCATTCATCTACACGACTCTTTCTCTCTGCTCCAATTGTTTCTGTCTTCTTCTTTTTTTTGCTCCATCTGTGTTTCTCACTCTGTTTCTTCAGTATTAACTGCTTGAAACCCAACTGGGAATGTGCAAAGATCGCTGTGTCTCAGAGCTCCATCATCAATCCCCTTTGTCTTGCAGATTTTCTATATTTCTTATTTCTTGTTCTCCCTGCATTAAGTTTCTAGTGAAACAAACTTTATCTCGCTCCTCTCTCCACCACTCCTGTACCACTCTCTTGTAATCGATTGATTTTCATGTTGAATATTCTGAAACTGAGAGGAAATGGTAGAAAAAAGAGAGGAAGCCAGTTTGGAGAGGGTATTGGAAAGAAGAAAGAAATCCAAAGAGTGCGAAGATGGAGAGATACTCAGAATAACAGCCTGCTCAGTGAAGGTTTTTCCCTCATTAACGTGAAGAGAAAGGACAGAATGAAGAGGAAGCATATTTTTGATGTTTGGCTTTGAGCCTCATTGTTCAGTTGAGGGATGTTTTCAGCTGTGAAAAAGAGAGGAGTAGAGGAAAGAGGAAGAGAGTTGATGAATGAGGGAGGCCATAAAAATAGGAAGCCACAGGGAGGGGGGTGTATGCAGAAAGAAAAGAAGTCATTTGTCTCAGTTTAGAGAAGCTGGATTGGTGGTGAATACAAATGTTGTCGTTGCTTAGTTGGATTCTATATAGTATTACAGTTGGGAAGGAATTCTAATGTATTAAGAGAACGCCACATTTGGTTTTAGCCTAATTGTGCTTGTGTGTGAGAGAGCAGGTGAGAAAGTTAGAGTACACTCCAATAAACTATTAATTTGAGTTTGTGTAGATATCCTCAAATGCAGGAGCAGACGTGTGTGTGTGTGTGTGTGTGAACAATATCTATCTGTTCGGTAGCGTGCTGCTTCATCTTCTCAGTGCCACATGTAATATTCAGTGTTACCTATCTGCTCATATGAATGAGATTCAGCTTGTCAGTCTGGAGGCTGTAGACACGAATAGTGGATTGACACCGGTGAAGCTGCCCTACAGGAACACAAACTCTCTCTGTCTCTGTTCCTCCTCCTGCCTCTTCTCTCGCTGTGTTGCCTATCCTCCTCACCTTCTGTATCTACTTATCCTTCCATCTTCAGCTTGTCCTTAGTCTTCAAGCTCTCCTTTGTTCTGGAGAACATCTCTTCATCCTCTTCCACCTTCCTCAGTCTGTGCCTTTGCTACACTCTATATCTCCGTACTGTTCCTCTGTCCATTCTCCTCCGGTCTTCAAAACTCAGCTACAGCATTTAAACCAACATGCTAATCTTGGATTTAAAAGATATTTTGTACCATTTTGCAAAGTAACATGTCTGTATATAGTATTTAAATGCAATTTAAATAAAAGCCAACTTAAGTCCTGTTTGATGAGACAGTTTGACTTCTCTTCACCTGCAGATCACCAACAACTGTAACAGTAACTGTGCTGTTATCAGCTGATTATAAAATAAGAGGAAAAGCAACAATTCTCTGCTCCATGAAATCCATCCCACCCTATTACATCTCCTCACATGTCCATATAAGACTTCTAAAAACCAGAGTCTGTCTGTCGTGTGCAGCTTGTCTTGTGCATGCTGGGCCAGTTACACTGGCTTCCTGGACAAAGCTCCACGTTTGCAATTTCACGCATTTCAGATTTGGTTACAATGCAAGAAGTTTGTTGATTCATAATCATAAGCTATCACTAAGCTATCAAGTGATACCAGCTTTGGGTTACACAGCAGTTTCACATCCAAACAAAAACTTTAATGGTATTTGTGATGTCATAACCATTTTCACACCAGGGTTTTAGACTGAATAATGTCTACATCCACACAGACTAATTATCTGTTCGAGGGGATGCCTGCTGCTATTGATCAACCAAACAGCTCCACCTTCACTGTGGTTAAATGTATTTAGTTACTGCACTAACGCTGGCCCTGACAAAGTAGTTTGTACTCATAAATTTCATCTAGATGAGGCCACATTACTTCACAGTGTTATGGTTTTGATTTTTGATCATAACATTACTAGTATGTAATGCCTTTGCAAGCCACTTATGTTTTAGTGATGTTTTTCAACTATCTTCATTATCAAAATTGGCCCAGTTGATCTCACACAGTGCACAATTTTCACAATACAGGTATTTGTTTTCCTACTCATGAAGACAAAGTGGAAGAGGTGTAATTGGGCTCGTCACATGTGATATTTCTCTCTCTGGTTGTGTGCTACCACACAATATTTTTGTTGAAGCAAAACTGGAACAATCCCACTCAGCATTCATCACTTCTGCATTTAGTGTAAAGTAATCTGATGCAGTGTGTCTCTCAAATCTACTCTGCTCTGCTGTCTGATCACAAAGCTCATATATCAGCTTCACGGGACCCTGATCAGATCTCAGACCAGCACTTGTCTCTAAGTCGGATGTAGCCTAAGGAGGAGAGCAGGGACTTGGTGGAGAGGAAGGAACGAGAGGAGGAGGAGAAGGGGAATGAATTAGAGACTATGGGGAAAAAGATGAGGGAGGGAAGGAATTCGGCAAGGTTCCAGACCCATGAATAAAATGCATAAAGTACACAGTAAATTTTTAATGCTGTTTAGTTTCCACCGAGAGGCCAGATTTGCATCCTCATCCCCTGATTATGACATCTTCAGTCAGCACTCCAGGCATGGCTTTGCCTATTTTAATGTTAATGTGAGTATTTGTGCAAACTAATACCAACTTGTGCACACACATAGGCACACACACACACACACACGTTCAGTGGAGGTTACTTCTGCTGAGAGAAGCTAATCGGGCTGAAGCCATTCCAACTTTGGTTCCTCTGCAAATCAATTCTGTTCCCTCTCTACCTTTTTCCTGTCACGGACTTCCTCTGGGATGTGTTATCAGATGAGATCTCAGGCCCATCACTTTAAACTGGAGAGGAAAAAAAATGAGCTGACCCGCCGGAGACCCAGGAGACAGAATGACTGTGTAGAGGTCATCGCAGAGATGAAAGACTTTTAGGGACTCCTCACAAACAGAACAAAAACAGTGGTTATCTATTGACATGCACATATAGAGTGTTTTTTATTAAACACTATTAATGTCTTTACGATAGTGAAATTATACAGTTGTCTTGATGTCTATGTTGGTGCAGGTTGGACTCTTTAATATACAACAATTTTGTTATTTGTTAATGACCAAGTGACAGTTGAGGCTGAACCCAATTTGGCTGTCTGGATTTACTACTTTGCTACATCTAGCCTCTCTATATGATCATTAGGAAAATGGAAAATGATAACATTTCTCCTCTGAATTACCACCAGGGACACAGAAAGCCATCTTCTTCTCCACAGATACCGATTGTAGTACCCCAGCTCAGGGTATTTGCCAATACACAGCACCAATCAGACACCAATTGTCTCTTTTTTCCTATTTAAAAGTCTTTAAAAGCTTACTGTGTGCATCTTTTTTTATAAAAAGTAGTGTAAGGCCAGGGAGTGCTGTTAATAAAAACTGAGGAACTCTACTTAATGTGGATCCAGATATGGATCGGGATATGCTAATAGAGAATTCAGAGACCATCCTTTTCAGGAATAAAGAGACATAGTCGTATATTATGTTGAGTAGAAAAAATATTTTTTGTTTATCTTTGAAAACCTGAGAGGCTGAAGTCTGACTTTGAAACTAGAAACTTGGGTTCACACTGAACACAACACTGCAAAGTTACAATACTTCCATATGTGCTGTACGTACTGAGTTGTAGTTTTCACCAAGTTGTTTTGCTCTATCCCTGCAACATTTCCCTACTGACATGTCTGCCCCTTCTCTTCCCCTGGGAAGACAGTCTGAACATCGCAGCCTAGTTTAACTTGATCATCCGACTGCTTAACAACAGCATCTAATGGAACTGCTCACTGCGACACGAAGGTGTTTGAACACAGACATGCCGTCAATTAACCATAATTAAAATGGAGGAACTGCTAAATAAACTGCATCATGTAGAGCTTTATAATGAAGGAATCCCATTTTCACTGACAGCTGTTGTGCTACATTTTAAACAGATTTTAATTGAACCCTAAAAAAGACATAATTAAACAGTTCAGATTTTTGCTTGCCAACAAGCTCCTGCAGAGCGTTTTCAACTTTAAATAGACACGGTTGAAAGACTTCCTCCTTCTAAAAAATGCCGGCACCACCTTCAACAAAGACGATATGATTATAACGGCACACTTTTATCTCCTTGTAATCACTTTAAAGGGTTTGAATGACATTGGGGCAGTGTCGCAGCGAGCTAAACAGCCAGTTAATGCTTTTGAGATGAGCACACTAAAATATTAATGGGGGTCCTAGACAAGGAAAGGTCATCCCTGAGACTGAGATTGAATAATAAGAGGGCTAGTAGCAACCACTGTGAACCTTAAATAACACCAGCTAGTGAAAAACCGCGCAAGTACATCTCAGGCAGCAGCACCTCAGCTGCAGTCCTCTGCTGGACACGGAAAATGCTGTTATCTGATGATAACAGACGAAACGCTTTCTCTTGTACACACAACATGTTTGTAGCTGTGGGTCAAAATGAACTCTGCAGAAAACAACAACACGTCACAAATTGTCCAGATGGTACAAAAATCAACAAGACAACAAGTGTATTTGTTCCACAGGATCTGGGTTTAGAGACAGCCACAGAGATATTCACTGTTATTCACCTCAAGTGGGCTGTAATCCATTATGGTCAGCCAGGTATTCGTGCCTGTGTGTAACGTGGAGAAAAGGTAAAACAACATGCATTAAGAGAATGGGAAGCTTAATATATGGACCAGTATCAAGTCAAGGGATTTTTTTTTTTTATATAGCTTAAAATGACAAATCAAATCAATCACATTTGCCTCCAGAAGGCTTTACAGTCTGCTCTAAGACAGATAAAAAAAAAACATCAAACCTACAGAAGACCTACAAAAATGGCTCTTTACCTGTTTTGTTTTTAAATTAGTATATAAAGAAGTAAATAATAAATTGTTCTAGAGTCTTATACATTGACATATGATTGAAATTTGGTGAATACCCCACACGACTGTATGACAGCACTGAGACGGCAGTTAATCCTCTGCTAAACTAGTGAGCTTCAGAGTTTAGCTAATTTAGCTTTTTTCTCCATCATGGTTGAAATTGCATACTGCGTCCTTTGTGCGGAATAAGTGAATAACAATGAGGTGGGTTCATTAAATAAATAACTTTAAAATGTTGCAGCATTAGCTAAATCTAGTCGTGCCTATCTATTTTTTGTGTCTCTACTGTTTAGCTCTCTATTACTCTGTGGCTATTTTACATGCTGTTATTATATCTCTAGGTGATATTATATGTTTTTATGTGGCAACAGACAAAATGCAGCATTTTGCAATATAACAACTTACTATAGTATATTTTCGCCTTTGTAAGGGCAGAAATTACAACACTATCAATGCTAAATCCTCATTCAGATAAGGAAAACCCTGTCCACTCCCTTTCTTTCAATCACATCTTAGCACAATAGAAGTGCCCAAAATTCATATACCCTTTCCCTCTACTGCCTCTACTCTTGCTCTACTTCCCTGCATCTCTCTTTCTTTCTTTCTCCTGCTCTCTCTTTTTCCTTTATGCTGCGCCTCAACTCTAAGCCTGTACAATTTGCCCTCAATGTGTTTCAAATTACATGCCACATCAAATAAAGCTATCTCATAAGGCCGCGAGCACGAGTGTGTGTGCATGTGCGAGTCCTTTGGTATTCTACCACCTTCAGAATCAGATTCCTATTAAATGAATCTCTAGAGTTGAGCTCAGTATTCAGAATGAGTAACACAGGGCTGTAATAGATCTGATAGACATTGCATACTGTGCTGTTATCACTGACCTTTCTTTCTTTCCCTCTTTCCACTTTCCCTTCTATTCCTCTCTCTCTCTCCTCTGCAATCATTTAAAGGAAGCAGAGGTAAGTAAACCCATTGTGTTTGTAATTTGATAATACTATTCTGGACCATATTGCAGTACCTTCCTGGAAGCTCCAGAAATTGCAGTGTTTGTCTGACTCTTGCTTTAAGGCATTGTTGCAGAGCTGGAGAGGTGTTGCTGATTTAAATGCACAGCAGGTTGGGTGGCGGGTCAGCCACATTGTGGTACAGTATTGCATATTAAAATGTTGCTGTGGTGATTTGAAAGTTTTCATGTTGAGAGTGCTGTAGTATATCAACATATAAAGTTTATTAAATCAGTCAGTGCATAGAATAGCTCCCAGTAACATTAACCTTACATAAATAAATAAAACTAAATCTTCATTGTGGATTAGCTGGCGTGGTAGTGTCCGTGCTGATGGAGGAGGACTCAGGGAAGCTTTTATTTCATGGCTAAAAGTTTGGGGACACCTACACATTTCACCCATATTGATTGTTGGACACTTCATTTCAAAACCATGGTCCTTAATATTCAGCTATTAATGGATTTAGGGACCATTTAGCAACAAAAGCTCGATTGAGTTTCAACACTGAAGTCAGGTGATATGGCTTCATCTGCTGTTGAATGGGGTTGCGGTTGTCATGGTCTTCTATACAAAACACTTTTATTTGGTGTATTTTGTACAAAGGGGCATTGCCATGTTGCTGCTGTTTGGTTGTAGCATGAAGATTTCTCATAATTGGACCCAAGGGGTCTAGATCTCAGACCAAAACTACACAGAAGAGTTTAGCCACATAGGTTTGTTTTGATTTACACGTGCTGCTTTCTGATATTGTGTTATCCATTATATTTTTGCTGTAAGCAAAGATGAAACATAAATGAACAAAACAATGTCAAGACAAAAGGGCACATGCAGACTTAATTGATTCTCCCAAAAAGATGATTTATTAAATGCTATTTTATTTTATGGATATTAATATTATCAGATGAATATGTTGTGTTGAGACATTGTAATTTCACTTAATAAATTACCTTTTTAGGAGCACCAACTCAGTGTGCATAAAAAGAATTGAAATATCCAAGGATCAGAACAGCAGCTCTAGTATTTAATGATCTATTAGGGCCTTATATCAGTTGAGTACAAGTCGAATGAGACGTGAGAGAGAATGGAGTGTTTCATGCATGGAAAGTCATTGTTTCTTTCTAATCTTAGATTAAAATTATAATGACTTTATATTTGTCTAAATTGTGAAGGCCTCATTTAGAAGTTTAGAAATTACTTTTGCCACATTGTATTTTGCACTTGCCCAGTCATAAAGAATCATTTTATAACAGAGAAAAAGCAAGAGCGATGGATGTAAAATATGAGAAAAAAGAAGAGAGGACATGAGTGAAGTAAGGACCTAAGGGAGAAGCTAATTAGGTTTCATCTCCTCATTTCAAACTTTTGTGTTGGCTCAAGTGTCGGCAGTTGTCATTTATAGAACAAGGACTGGATGAGTGGGTCAGCTGTCCATTTCCTGTTTCCTATGACTGCCTAATTTAGCCTCTCTCTCGCTTGCTCTCTCTCTCTCTCACTCTCTCTCTCTCTCATATTCAATAATGAAGGAGGTAGAGATCCTGCTTTTAAACTCAGCAGGTTTTCTCTGCCTCGTTCACATAGTGTCACTGACACAGGCTTGCTCCCTGCTGACACACATATGGCTCTCCCTGGGCACTGCTTTAGATGCAGATGCCACCATCGTTTGGTGTGTGTGTGTGTGGTGGGTATGTGTGTGGGCGGGTATAGCTTACATTGTAAAGAAAACACAGACTACTTTCAGTGCATGCCTAATTCTCTAACACTTGACTCTAACCCCTCTTCAGTATTTATAATCACTATGAAAGGTTCATAAATGTAACCCCTGTGGGTGTTCATGCAAGAAGGCTGGTGTATAAATCAATACTAAATGTCATCATAGCGAAACAGTGTTGTAATAATTTTAACTATATTATCACAGATGAAGTCATAATTATTGGCAAATACTGTACATCATTAAATACTTTAAAATGTCCTTACTTCTTCTTACAACTACAATATATCGTGTCATAAAATCATCTATAGTGCATGTAAATGCTAGATGGGGGGCTGACGAAAACAGTCTCTTGCAAACATAGCTCACTGTGAAGATTTTTGGCATGATTATGAAGTATTAAGCCATGGCTTTTTTCTTAATGGGGTTTTTAATTTGCTCTGCAGAATAGGAGACGTCTCTAGCTGGGCAAGGAATCCGCTCTCAATGGAGCCATTGAATCGAAGTGTATTTGGCTTTGCAACTCAAAACCTCTTCTCAACCGAATGAAGCTGAGACAAGGCAGTTATTTCCTTTTTTAATATTTTCAGTTGATGAGGCTTTCTTCACGATTGTAGATTATCTGGTCAATAAAAAAATGAACACTTCGTATAAATATGATGTTGGGAACATCCCAGCAGCTAAAATGCAACACTGTAAAATCTCTCTGCTCAAAATCCCCTTTCTCCCGCTGTCATTTCTTCCTAGTAAAAACAACAACACTTCCTTCTGAGCTGTTTTTCAGAGCAGCAGTCCATTTTGACCTTGACCTTAAATGTTTTTGTCCTAGTTAAACCCTTTTTTTTACCAGATCCCCTAGCTTTCCTCACTCCCCTGTGTGTCTCCTGCAGGTTTCACTGTATGTTTGTGTCCTATTTTTTAAAAACATCTAAACAAGCTTTTACCTCTCAATGTCTTTCCATTTTCTGCTGCAATCATTCATTCTTACAAAACACAAGTATGGAAGAACAAAAGGAGAGAGGAATGAGGACAGTATTTCTCAGTAGTGTGGTTTAGTATTTGAGCTGTTCTCTCTGTGGTCTACAAAATAATTCAATGATATTCTCGGCATGGAGTTATTTTTTCATAACCCAGTTTCTTTTGTTGTGTTTCTACGCAGGATGACTACTTCAAAAGTTGGGCTCCTGCCAAGTCTCTAGACCAAGGTGAGTCCTGCTGTTTGGGTGTGATTCTGTGTTTATATTAATGCATAATTGTATATGGGACTAAGGGTGGAAAGCACACCTTAGTGCATTTTGAAGACTGACCAGAATGTCTGCGTTAAGTTTTGAAGCATTGAACTTCAGGTTACATGCTAAACCTTGTTTTATGTGATCAGATACAGTAGATCCTGACCAAAATCAGCAAAGCAGACAAATGGCCAACATTAGACTGTCAGAGTCTAAACAGCAACACTGATGCACTGACAGGGGTGGTATTTTATGTGAAAGAGATTAACAAAGGTTATCTTTATTTTCTTTAAGATTAAAAACCCCAAAGAAGTATCTTATTGTTGCCTTTTTGCAGGAAATCATTTAGTCTCCTAAGACTTTTTAACCTTCATGCACATATCCTCAATCAAGTCAAGAGAGGCATTTTCTTTTGCTAGGAAATAAACACAGATAGGCTCCTGGCCACCTTTTATCAATTTTTTGTTCCTTTATCATTTAACGTAGCAGCCTTTGGATTGAATTAGCCACATCTGTAGATAATTTTAATAGTTTTAAATCAAGCTCATTTACTCCATTTCAACATTAAACTACACTGAAATTCACTGGAAAGATTTTGATTCGGGTAAAGGTTATCCATCCAGCACAATGTTTTATCTGAGTTATGATTCAGGCCCAAATAAAGCATTTTATTTTCAGAGCCTTCTCATTTGAGCAGGTATGTTTGCTCATTCCTTTTTATGACAGTGGCCCTTCAGATTTACAATGCTTTTACAAATGCACAGATTTGATTAGCTGAAATCCATGTGCTACATAAGAAAATTTACAATGAGTACGTTTTCTGCAATCTTCAACCGATGTCAAAAGTCTAGAAATGTTGACCTGGTTAAATCTGGAACTGGACCTGGACTGCCGTTCTCCTAAATGATTCTGGATATTACACAGTTACAGGGTAAAACTGCAGCCTTTTGCTTCAAATGTAATAAATCACATGCAGGTGGTATACTAAATAAAAATAATGAATTGTAGATTAATCAAGGGTTAAACCTGAGGCGTGATACCACAGTGATTCATATAAAACATGTTCATGTAGAGTTGGTTTAGTATACCTATTTTAGCTTCATTCTGAAAGAGTCTTTTAATGGTACAGTTCACAGCCTGTAGATTCAACAGACTCCAAGTGAATTAATTGTTATGCTCAGTGAGCTGTTGCCAAAAATCTAATCATCAGTTTCAACTTAAGTATGTATGTGTTTGCATGTGTGTGTGTGTGTTTGCGTGTGTGTGTGTTTGCGTGTGTGTGTGTTTGCGCGTGTGTGTGTGTGTGTGTGTGTGTGTGTGTGTGTGTTGTTTTCAAGGCCAAATGCTCCTACTTTTCTGTTACGTACTGCTTATGGACTTAGTATGGCAACACTGCCAAGTCCACTTCATCAATCACACTCAACTGTGTAATGCTCTTAGACCCCCAGTAACTCTTGACTAAACTCAATTATTACAAACACTCGCTTACTCTCACTCCCACTCTGAGTCTCATTGTCTCACACATAGTACACTGACACACACGTGCACACACACACACACACACACTAACACACACATTTTACAGCGTTGATTAGACTGCAACTCTCTGAACAGCACAATAGACTTTAAATCATTCTACCACCAAGTATATTCTGCTCTGTGCTGGCTTGATTTTGCATATCTAGCACAGTAACTGTAACTCTTCAGGGAAAGCCTTGCTGAGCAGGTTTATCTGGGCCAGCTCCTCGTGGATACTGAGCCTAATGAGAACAGCCTTGCCTCAGTGCATCAAATTCTAGAGTTACTCTCTAGTCTCTCAGCGAGAACCAGAGACAAGAAGTAAACAGAGCTTCATTCTTATAACTGGGGACTAAATACATCAGATGCTATGAATCCTCAGTGACGCAGTGGGAGTAGCACACGTACGGAAGTCTTATTTAGATGCTAAAACAGTGACATAACAACAGAAAACAAAATGGTATAGCTGTACGGATGAAACTGTTCTCCAAATATGGAGTATATAGTGTCTATCAACTGTACTCCCGCCTTTACTAATATTTTATTCCATTAGACCGAACTCCAAAGAGAGAGTGCTTCATAATCAATGTCAGAATAAGCAGTGGCAAACACTCAACACTCAACACTCAAACAAGTCACCCTCCACTTGCCAGTTTTATAGTCCTCTGTGGTGATGGCTTGTCCTTTAAAGAAAAAACTCATTTTTGTAACACTATATGTGTTCGACCATTGCATCAGTTAGGATGACATTGTACCCCCAAAGTAAGAGCAACAACAAAATTGTATATACAGTGGGTTCAGATGATGAGGGACCACAGCATCAGACTTTAATACAACAGGTTGCTCAACAGACTTTTGATTTTTTTTCCTCTAACCACTTCAGTTCGGAGGTTAATTTGATTACAAGTTGTTAGCTTTAAGGTGAAAAAGACAAGACTGACTGTTAGCTGGAAATGGGGAGCTAGCCTTTTTGGCCTTACAGTAACCATGACGATAAAAGTGCCTGAACCATAACAGAAGTCAGTGTGATCCACATCATGATGTGTCTCTAAAAGTACAGAGTCATATTCATCCAACCATATTCGTCCATATAAGTCCAACCAAATCTTAACCGCACTGTATCATAAAAAGATTGGTTCACCTTTCAGTTTTGGAAGGAGCAGACAAATCATGTTATCTGATCAGAAAACATTTTTATCTGTTGCTCCAGAGGTCATGGGTGAACAGTGTATTACTTTGTTTGACTTGGAGGAAGTGTTTACTTTTTTTAACCTGAGGGTTTGTGTTTCCAACACTTTTTCTCTGACCACTGTGTACATTCAGCACAAGATGCCAATAAATACTTTGAATACAGTGTGACTGTAAGCTATAGAACTGATGGCAAAAATACATGACGCAGTTCTGTGGCAGAAGCCAGTAAAGCCGTGTCTTTAGACGTTCACCTTTCATATGTCTCATCCAACATTTCCTACATGTAGTAAAAATGCTTCATATTCAGTCTAAAAGCTTTTTCCTTCTCTAAACCTTCTTTGGCTTTCCACTGTCCACATTGCACTGCAACATTTTCAAGAGGACATTTTGAGGTGACTTTTGAATGTGACATCTGTGCACTCCTCTGGAGAGACATTCAGTGTAGTTGAAATACAGAGAATCTTTGTGCCAATTAGGCTCTTTATGGGAGTGCATAAAACATTTCAATCTTCAGTTCTCTCTGTCTTGCCTCGTTCTGCTGCAGCAATGCACCTCAGCTGCAATATGACTGCTCCCCTGCTGCAGAGCTGCCAGCATCACTATGCACAATGCAGTTACTCCTACATAAACGGCCCACCTGGGAGTAATGGACAGCGAAACAATTACACAGCGAATAAATAATGGGATTCAATCAGACAATCTGGTCTGCTTTGGGAATATTTTCTGTTTTCTTGTGCTGGATTAGCTTCTAGTGGGTCCCATTTTCACCTAGAAGGTACTGCAGGTAACACATAACTGTTAGCTTCACCTTTCCAGCCAGAGTCGTCTTAGCAGGCTTTTGAATGTGAGCCATTCATTGTGGGGAATGATATGATATACGTGGGGAATGATATGATATACGTGGTGCCTGTATCCCTTTCATAGACAAGGTTACAGTACTGACTTGTTGTGTTGATTGATATTGATTTTGATGAATGTCCTAAGATGAGGCAATGAAAAAGTGTGTGAATTTGAAGAAATTGTGCATAAAGTGTGAAAATAGAGTGTAAGTACAAAATCTGATTAAAATCTACAGAAAATTCAGAAAACTGGCTTTATTTTAAAAGCTCGGATATAATTTTCCTTTGTGGCCCTAATCCTCTTCTGTACCAAAGTCATGTATGACTACAACACTTTGTCTGTATAGCTGAAAGTAAAGCGACATCAGTCACTACCTGCTGATCTCAGTTTGACTAATGAATCACTGGTCGCCCTTGGAGACTAATCAGCAGCAGGAAGGTTGATGGGCTCAAATCCAGTTCCCTGATGAATCACTTGCCGATTAATTCTTCCCTCTGAAGTGTCTAATGAATGAAATCAGCGGGTTCACAAATTACTTGTTGGTTATACTGAACAGCACGCGATCAAGTCCACCTGTGGTTAATCTGTTTTCCAAACTTCTCGTGGCTTATTGAGGTCCAGCAGTTGATTTGTAGCTTTTGTTGAGACTTAAACATGTTTTTGAATCCTACTGAATGTGGGAAACCTTCAGAAGCAGCTACAGACTGTACGGCCAGTTGGCAGCTTTGCCTTACTATAACAGACATATGTCCCAGCTCATCAGACTAATATTACCCACATGTCAGGATTGTGTTGTTGATTTAGTTTTACACATAGTCCGGCTCAGTGTAACTCTGTTTTCCTGCGTCTGTTTGACGACAGCAGGCCAAACACAATATCCAAATACAACAGGGACTTTTTCCTGCAGCAAAATCCTGGTTTTAAATAAAGCCGAGGGTTTGCTCATATGAATGCTTTTCCTGAGACTAAATGATCTTAAACAACATTAGAGCCTTATTTTACACTGGGTTTCTACATATTAGGCGCTGATGTTGTGGAATAATGTACCTTGTTTAATGTATTTTTATTAAATGGAAGGTCTGTAGTCTGCATTTGACAATAGCTTTCATAGTTGCCTCTTTATAATAAACCCTGAAATTTGTTTTCAGATTGGAAAGGGGCTGTAAACTGGCATGTTTGGTTGTATAATTCTCTTGAAGAGGCTCCACCACGATCACACATGTAGAAGTTGTTCGCATGATGTATGAACAACTTCTACCGTAAGTGCAATTACTGCCTGACTAACATAGTCACAATGCTTGAAAGACTGTTGATGCTTTAAATAGTACAGTTTGAATAAAATGTCTTTCACTCCAACATATGTGGCCACAGTTTATTTTGTTAACATTTATGGTCTGGTTCTCTTTGTTGTCTCCATATGTGCATATTTATATGCAGTGGATGGTGGCGACATGGGAGCGTGTTTTGAGTGTAAAATGGTTTTTTTTGTTTTTTGGCGGGGAAGGCTGAAGGAGTCACATACTTTACCAGCCTGTGGACGTGAAGTTTTCTTAGTTTTTTGCTGACTGGCAATTTACCAAACCAACAGAATCTTATATAGAGCGCTGCTTCCCACAAAATATATTCATGCAGAGTACAGTATACCCTGCAACCTTTCTTTATGTGTGTCCTCGTCACTGCAGTCACGCTTTTCTCTCTCTCCCTCGTGTCTTTTCTTTAAACATTACCCTCACTTTCTCTAAACTCTCTCATCAGTCCCACTTGTTCTTCCTCACACCATATTTTCAGGCCATCTATCTCTCACTACCCCCTTTGCTCCATGCATCTCAGTTTCTGCTCATTGTTCCTCCAGAGTTTTCGATTATTTCTGACGTATTGAGTTCATCAGATGGAAATTACATAACGATGAACAATGGGCGACTGTGAATCAACATACCCCAGTGACGTAAACACACATACAGACCAAAAGCCTTTGAGAATTAGTTGTTAGTCATTTTTGTAGATATTTGATTAATATTTAAAGAGGTTTGGTTATTATTATCACGTATCCCCTTGTGTAATTATAGTCTCATTTCTTCGCTCTCTTCTTTCATCAGCTTCGTTCACCCTGCGGGAAATCTTTAGTCGAAAGAGTCACCAACATATCGTCCCTTCCAGCTATACTTACACATTCTTCATTTTGACAGATGCAACGTTTGCCTTTTACTGTACTTCTGTGATCATTTTTGCACTGGTCATAAATTGCAGTTCAACCATTTCACTGCAAAAGCAAGAGATCTTTTCCTCATATTCAGAGCACAAACTGTAACCCGCTACATTCAGATGCTCACAGTTCCTTTGGTTGCTTTTACTTAACTTAGTCAGATCTCTGTGGCTATGCCCAGTCAATATTTCATTCCAGTGTTTTGTGCTTTGCATTTGGCTGAATTAAGAAAATATGATTAAATGTTTCAAGACATATATTCAAAATTCAGTGGGGCAGCAGATTAATGAATTACGCAGAGCAATTATTAGTAAAAATACATTTCAGTAATTATACCATGAGTATTACTTTTCCTGTATTTTATCTGGACTGTTCCTTAAGCTTCTTGAAACAGTATGTATGTCCTAGGATATGAGAAATGCAAATATTCATATCTATTTAAAAAAAAAACCATTCCTCCTTTGGTCAAAATACATAGTGTGATATTAAAGTATAATATAAACAGTGATCAATTTAACAGAGTTATCAAAATTACATGTCATAAGTGTCACAACCTGTCTTATCTCCATCATACATGACCTGACTGGAGAATCCTTCATAATTCATGACATGAGCTTGTTTCCATGGTGACACGCCATTGACCTGTCTATGGATGGTTTAACCTGTTAGGACTCTGTACATGTTGTGCTTAATGCTGAATTCTATAGCTCACTAAGGAGGTAGGTGTGTGTGTGGGTGACACTGGCCTGTGTCCCAGAAAACCCAGCTTGCCCCGTGGGTGTGATTAAACACACATCTGCGGTACTCAGATCAGGGCTTCATATGTTCTTGGTGCACCAGCACACTGCCCAGAGCTGACCCAGAACCACTGAGTAGGAGGTTATGTCCTGTGGAACAGGGTCAGTGTTTTTTACCATAGAGAGTTGTCCTAATGTCAGCTTCTCTTACACAAGCTTCACTTACTCAGTACATTTGTTCCTCTCTGAAAAAATAGAGTGTGCCTGGGGTTTAATGTCCATATTCATTTACAAATTGGCATCCTCTGCAGTACATAAAGAACATAAAATGTAAGCCTTTGTGATTTTAGCAAAGTTTAACAAAGATTACTTCAGGAAAATCCACAAAAAAACCAACCATACCAATGAAAAGTTGCCAAAACCACAGCGTAGTACATGGTTTTTCATGTGAGTCATGTCAGATCTGCTGTCTTAATTCTTTCTGCTGTGTTGATTGCTCTCTGTGCTGCTGTTAATACAGTTCAGATCTATGAAATAATCACAACCCCTGAGTCTCCCATGGACTGGTCTCTTATGTTGAATCACAAAGTTTAACCCATCATAGTCTACGGCCTGTGTGAAAGGCTGTTTAAGAAAGGAATATCATTATTATTATTTTTATATTTATTTTTTTTGAGTATCATCAATTGGATCTGTTATCACAGATATGGATTGTCTGAATGCTTTTGAAAAAAAAAACCTAAAAACTAAAAAATGAAAATAAATTTTAAAAAGAGACATAAATTAAACAAAAGGTTTGCTTACTTTTACTTGCTTTTATCTGCACCTTTTAATCACATTGCTCCATCTTTATCACTTGATTTGCTCAGTTGTCATAGAGATGGCTCCCAGGTTAACTCAACTTTACTAAGTATTGGGAGTTGAAAGCTCTGGAAAAAAGCTAGTGCAGTCAAGTCCAGTCAAGTAAAGTCCAAGAAAGTGAATTGCTTCTGCTCTTTTGAAATTTTTAGTAAACTGCTTGTGGAAAAACTTTCACTGGAGAATTAATTTTAATATTTATTATTAAGATTTATTAAGATATTATAATACATTTCATTGTTAAGGCAAAATACAATAGCATGCGGTTTTTGTTATAACCAGGCAGAGAAATATAAGCACACACACCCACGTTTAGTTTTTCCATACAATACACAGTGAGTTCATAAATGCACACACTCTAACACAAACACACACACTTTGGTTGTTGCTTTCGCTCTCCGCCCACCTGTGACTGACTGCCGCAATCTGGAGTGAGAGCGGCTGCCTTGTAGTCATTAAAATATCACCCATGTCCTGACATTTATTTTTACTTCTCCCATTTACAAGGAGGCAGAAATACCTGCTGTCAAACAATGTCACTCACAAGTGTGTTGTTCACTATACAGGCAGACTTTTTTGTTATTTGCATGGATTTGGAAACAGTTCTTACTTCTTCAGCCAACCTTTGATACGATAACAGCCAAGTGCTTCTCTGGCCGCGTGAATGCAAGTAACACTGTGTTACAGCTTCCACGTGTCCTCCAGGTCAACTCAACCTTCTTCCAGAGTCAAACTCTGAATTTTAGTTATTGCTGTTTTTTTTGCATCTGCATTATTTCCTGCTCAGTCCCATCTGTAATGTTTGGAGAGCTGCCTTGAAAAGGACTTTAAGCTTGAGCACAGAGACAGAGAGACGAGAAGGGAGAAGGAGTCCTTGGCAGAAGATAACAGTTGTACTGTCAGCAAGACCGATGTTAGAATCAGTATTCTGGCTATTTCACTCTGGGTTCTTGTATATGGGCATGCCCAACAGATTTGTGAGGCTGTGATTGCAATGCATTATCCAGAGAGCGGAGTCAAAGGGAGGATTACAAATGGCAGCCAGTGCCCCATTATCACAGCCAGTCCAGAGGAGCACAAGAGAATCAAACTGGCACAGAGACGCAACCAACAGGACACAATAAAGACACAGAGAAGACAATACAAGTTAAGTTCACATTTTTAATTTTCAGGTGTTTACTACTCCTGTCCGTTTGCCTAATTAGATTACATAGTGAATAAGTGGTTGCTATGGGAACAGTTTTGGCAGCAGAAGCAGAAGTCATTTGTGATGCACTCTGGTTTGGCAGTAGCAGCCGCAAACAAAGCCTCGAAAATCTGGAGCTTCCAAATTGCCAATCAGCCTGATTAGACGTGACATTGTGTTTTCCCAGCAGAGTGTTCGTCGTTGTTATATATTTCATCAGCTATTTCTCCAACTCGCTAAGCCAGTGTCTCTCTGAAGATATGCTGTCTGTCTGCTCCCATTTCTCATCGGTCCATCTTTAATCTCCCCTAACTCTGTCGCTGCTTCTTAATACATTCTCATATAACCATCTTTGATCTGTGCCTGGAGGAGCTAAAAGAATCTGAAAGAGAGAAACTGATAAGAAAAGAGACAGATAGGACAACAAACAACAGTGAGCACCTCAGGTCTGTGTATTAAATGGAGTGTGAGCTGGAGCAAGAACAAATATCTCATTTCAGTGTAATGTGCTAAGGGCTTGTAGCTCGCTCTCCAGGCGTTCTTTAAACATTGTTTACTGCTCTGATTTTAATGGCTTGTTGGCCACATCATAAAAAGTGACTCAATATCCACGACCCTCAGCTCAGCTCTTATCTCGCTCTTTCAGAGGGGTGAGCGCTCGCAGTGTTGAGTCTTAACACATAAATGGGGCTATCAGCTGAAACACACACATACATGCTACAGTGATTTCAGACGTGTGAAGTAAATTCTCACACACACACACACACACACACACACACAAGTGGTAATCAATGATGGAGCCTGCTGAGACGCAGGGGAAGGAAATACACAGGCACACCGAGGGTATTGTTAATTTAATGAACAGATGACGCCAATCATATCAGCAACTCAGGTGAATTTCTGTTCAGGATGGAATAGAAGAAATGTTGTGGAAGGAAAGGCACTGAGGAACTCATTGTCAGGAGAAATGGTGATTAACAAAGTGTAAATGTTGGCAGATGAAGTAGCGTGAATTCCTTCTGCTGTACACTTTCAGTCTAGAAAGGCAGAGTCAAAACCAACAGAAAACTCAACGCAAAATGAAGCTGTGAATCAATGGACAGCAGTGTGTGCACACTGCTGAGCAGGCTGTTTTCAAGGGTAGATACACACAACAGTAGATCACATAAAGCATAGACTGACTGTGTGTGTGTGTGTGTGTGTGTCTGTGTGTGTGTGTGTGTGTGTGTGTGTGTGTGTGTGTCTGTGTGTGTGTTCTGATTCTGGCCTTTGTGCCCTGTAGTAAATAGAGCCTCCAATGATCATCGTAAATTAGGATAAATAAAATTCAGAGGATGTGAGCAGACAGTCGTTGCTAGCAATCATAACAGGAGCCCTCAGGCTAAATGCCAGCATGTGAAAGTGACAGTGGCATCAGGGAGTCTCCAGGGAGGGAGGGAGGGAGAGGGAGATACAAAGATATACAGACACAAGGCCTACAGAGAGCACTTGAGAAAGATTGCTGGCAGAGAGGATAACTCAGAGATAAGAAAGTCATCCAATAATGAGGAGAAGAGAAGGTCTGGCAAGGAGCAGAGAAAAGAAAGAGTAGAAGAGTAATGAATCAAGGGCATATTGACAAAAAACAAAGTTGGGCAAACTTTTTTTGCCTCCACACACACGTCTTTTCCTGGTCATTATACACAGACCATGGTCAGTCCTTGCTCAAAAGCCTTGCTCACTAATAAATACAGGAGATGGATGAGTTTGGGAGTTAATCATCTCAGGGTGTTAATGTCACAGCCTACAGACAGACATGACAAACTTCCTGTACCTCAGCGTTTGGCTGCTCTGCTCCCTCCCTGAGGCTCTGCCACCACTGGCCTGCTTCCATACGGGACTGCAGTGTGTGTGTGTGTGAGTGTGTGTGTGTGTGTGACTGAGTGAATGTGGTGTGAGTGAGAGAGAAAGGATGGATTAGTGTTGTTGTATCTAGATGGATAGGTGCATTACTTTGCCTTCCCTTGGCTGAGTCTACTTGTTTTTGTGTTCAGTAATGATGCTCTGGTGATTATTCCTTTCAGATGAGAAAAAATTATGTTTGTGTCACTTTGCAGCACCGCCGAGTCTGGCTTGGGATTTCAGAATGTCTTTCAGGAGATTAAAACAATTACATCAAAACATACTTGTTTTGGATTGTGAAGTTAGGGAGCTGAAAATGACATTTAAGGGAATACTCTTATTTGATTACTTTCCAAGAGTTAAAGGAGAAAATTGATGCCACATACATGTTTGTGCATCCAGTAGAGAGCTGGAGCACAGAGACGATTAGATGAGCTAAGCATCTAGCCTAGCTCTCTCCAAAGTTCAAAAACCACAGCCCTTGAGCTTACTAAGTAATATGTTGTCACTTTAACACTTGTTTATTTAACATAACTTATCTAATAACTTCTTTAAGCATACTGAATTTGCTGTGACACTTTTTTGGCAAATAACAGCCAAGTGCAATGATGCCAGACAACCAGCAGAGACACTACATTGTAGTTTTTATATCTCTGTTTGTCCATAGATTCAACAAAAGATATAAGTGTATTAGAAAGACATCTGTGTACTAGAGAGCTTCAAGTGTGGTGGTAGATGTATTTTTGGACAGAGCCAGGGTGGCTGTCAATCCTTCCAGACAATGTTAATGTTTAGCTTATCTAGTTGACTCCTGGTTTCAGCTCCATTAATACACAGACATGAATCAATCTCACCTTCTAACACAAATAAGCATTTTTCATTTTAAAAGTTGAAATATAAGTTTAAGCGTGCACAAGCTGCTCTAAATACTCATTTTTGTTTTCTGTCTTTTGTTTTTTTTTTTTAGAGCGAGACAGCGAACCAGGCAGATATGGAGACCCACCAACTACAGCTCACTCTAGCTCAGCCAAGAAGACAGTACATGATGGTGAGTTTGGGCAGCAACATCTCTCATCAGAGTGAGGAGGGATTTTTTTCATTTTTTTGTAAAAGTTGGCTTATGCTGCAGCCGTCCTTGTTGTCGCAGCTGATTTGGATAATCTGATTTAGCTCTGATATGTTGTAATGGTGAACTATCATAGTCTCTGTGCTCACCTATTTGTCCTAGTGGTGAGATCCACAGTCAGATGATTGTAGATTACCAGGTTTAATGAGAAGTAAATGCTTTGATAGCCAGAGATGTTTGATGTTCCACACCAGATTGTAGCATTACTTTACACTGAGCAGCAGATCCCATAAAGCAGTGGCTATAATACCGCAGTGTTTAGCACAATTAGTTCTCCACCCTGTCTCAGGTTTTGTGTGCAGACGTCAGTGTGGAAGAGAGAGATAACCAAGCTCACAGCTCGTCGTCTGAACCAGATAGAGCCATGGCTAATGCACACAGGATGATCAAAGCTAGCCCCTTCAGTAACATTGAGCTATTTCCAGGGTTAGCTTCGTACTACCATCATGGTCTGTTAGTGAAGGCTAACATGAAAACTGTAATTTGAGATTCAGAAAGTGGGCAGGAATATACTGGAGAAAAGATTTCTGTCTTCAGAACCAGCAGCATACCTGTCAATTCTGGTGTTTGTGCTTACATCTTAGCACAATTTAACAAGCTGATGTGTGTGTATTGGGCTGAAATCCTCTGTATTACTGATTGTGTGAGATTACCAAAGGAAACATCAAGTGCTCTTAAATTGCTTCTTCTCAGTAGCCAGAAAGAGAGGATGAATTTAATTGAATTGCAAGTATATGAGACATGTATGTGGTTACTTACCATTAATTACTGTTACTATTGATTACATTTCATCAGTTTTTGATCACGTCTATATGCCTTCATTTTGCTACCATAAATTTTGATCTCACTCATGAACCCCCAGCATACAGGGTGTCATCACATTTTGGCTGAACTGTGTCGGCTGTTCCTAATCAGAGCTGCTTGCCATAACTGTTGTCAGTGAGCATACCAAGTGACATCACATAATTATTCCAGCAAGACCGGACCTGTACAGACAGTGATCTGACTATCTGTGCCATCATCATGGACCTCAAACTTCAGCAGACAGCAAACATTAAAACCTTGGTCAAACCCAAACTTCATGTGGAGGATTATCCCCATTTACGACTGGAGCCCAGAGGCAGTCTTAGCAGTAGAAAAACCTGTGGTGTTGAAGAAAGAAGTCAGTCCATCAGTTGACAAGGGCATGCTGGTTGTTTTCTCTAGCATTTGCAGGTTTGCGCTTCCTAAATTTGTCCCCTGGGATCAAACTGTCAATGGAGTGCTCTGCTGCAGCCTCAGGAGGTGTCTGAGGGAAAAACATTGACACAAATGGCCTGAACTGTGCACATTAGAGCTTTAGTTCACCATCAGGTGCACACCACATTAAATACACTGATTGGGGCAATCCTTGCTCCCCAATCACCCTACTCACTGCAAGTTTCAAAGGCCAAATTTAAATCAGGTGCTGTTTGTGCACCACAGTGTGATGGCACATTGGACATACACATAGCATGTATTGTGCTTGATTATTTGAAAATGCAGAGGCATAAAATATTCAGCAAGGGACTTAAAATGATATGAGGGACTTCCGTAGGCACTTCTATTCTAAATTATTTCATTGAATGTTTGATTCATAGCCAGACAAATCAACCAAAGTATTAAAAAAGGATTTTATCATTCTTGTATTGTTTACTTTGTTGGAGATTGATGAAGCACACATATAAAATAAAATACCTTTGTGTTTTCCTTACTGACATAGAATACCCATAAAACTTGAAATGTGTAATATAAAATGGCAGAACAGGTATTTATTTTCAATTAAAGTGAGTGTTCTTGTCACTACAAGGCAGATAAGTTTTCCCACAAGGCACTGGGGTGCTGTTGAAATGATAATGGAGTTGGCAAATGGAAAACTAAATGGGGAACCAATCGGTAAATCAAATGCAATTTGAAATGTGACAGATGCACACATTATGTTCTGTTCATTAGCTAATTGCAAAACCAATTACACCTGTTTTGAGCTAATTCAGTTTGAGATAAGCTGCATGGTAACATAGAGAAATCACACAGTATCAAAGCCTAGATAATTCAACAAAAAGATTGCAGCCATATTGTGCTGCTGTCAGGTTTAGCCTGAATAACTGATGTTGCTTTCTCTGTACAACCTCAGTCAGTCAGTTCAAACACAAATGTTGGGATTTATGGTGGAAGTTTGGTTATTTTTAGTTATTTACAGTTTTTTGTCATTTGCAGCTCTGATTACATCAGTTACAACAGTATAAAACCGCAGTGCATCTCCTTTACTTTTCAGGGAGTTTTGTTCTCTCTTAAAACACACAGTTTTGACTGGGGTTGAGTTTGTTTGGAGTCATTGGTGCTGACGTCTTGTGTGTTATAGGCAAACAAACCTTAGTTACTTTCCTTTTAACTGGAGCAAAATGTGACATTTTGAATTACATATCATATGAACTCTCCATGTCTACTGTGTGGCGTGAGTTACTGTGTAGTGTTCTAGTTTTGCTGGCGGCAGAGTGCGTTCAGTTCAGCACATGAGTTTTGTCTTTTAGAAAAAGTGTAAAGAATGAAGTGATTGAAAAAAGGTTTGGTCTGGTCTTTCCTCTTTGTCCTGTTTGTTACTTTACCACACGCTGTAGGCAAAAGGATGAGCTTATTCACACACACAGTTTTGGTGTGTCATGTCAGGCACTGCTGTTTGGTCAATTTCTCAGTAATACTAATAAAATGGTGAATGTGAGTGGGTTATTACAGGAGAGCAGAGTAGATGGAGGTAGAGGAGATACAGTGCTCTGATCTACTCTTACAGATTCATGCACACACACTAACACACACACAACCTTTAGTTTCAGATTAATGAATGTCTCTGCAAAAACATTTAATCATCCATGACACTGAAGGTGAGGCAAGAGGCCAGATCTGGCATTGTGTGTGTGTGTGTGTGTGTGTGTGTGTGTGTGTGTGTGTGTGTGTCCGTCCACGTGCGTGATGACTGACGAAAAAGAGAAGAGATCACAGTGTGTCAGGGAGCCAAAGAATTGGCCTGTAAGTCAAGCATGTGCTCTTTTATTGTGACCCCTTCTGAAATTGACTAAAGGTCAACCTGACACAAACTCCTCATCTGGCAGCACCACATGGTCAGTTAAGGGCCTCTGGGATATTTTTTAAAGCATAGGAAAAGAGACCACTTGATATTGTACAAGTGTAAAAAAAATCTTGAATGGATAAAATAAAACTTTCCATCTCTGCACAGCTGCAAGCCCTTCACTTCCAACCCTGCCACCGAAATACAGCAGCAGTAGCTTCAATCAGTCTAATACAAAATAAGAATACGTTTATTCAACAATTCAATTCAATTCAATATCAACAATCGGAAACATAACATTTTACAACCGGATACTGGTGCACACTGAACAAACCTTATGACCAGGAAGAATTTACAATCTTTCAGTTTTAGCAACACATTTCTGCACATCCTGACATCTTGAGGCCTCATGACTTTGCTTCATAAACATACAGAGACAAAAGGAAAGAGACCAGGTGAAGATAACAGAAAGATGTAAAGTGTTTGTGGAGTTCTGAGATCAGTCAGAGGCTAACAAGCACACAAACACACCCCTACATTTGGTGTGTCAACTGTAGCGAGCTTACAGCTAAAATAGTAATCAGTGCAGAGTGCCTAAAGTTGAATGAGCATTCACGTTGAAGCCCAGTCTTAATGTTGAATTTCATGTAGCCAAATCACGAGATGTTTTCGCCATGATGAGACCTCACAGCCTGTTCAACTGGAGCTAACATATTTGATAATACTTTAGATAATACTTTATTTATCCCACAGTGGGGGAATTTACATTGTGCTTGTTTCACCCGACTTCCTGTTCCATCTTTGCGTGGGTGGATGCAGCTTAAGACTCCGCTATCTACAACAACCATTGTGTGTTTCTCTGAGTGTGTGCATGTCCCTACACACTGAGCCAATTTCATGCATAATCCATTTTATTCTGCTCTCTCAGTTTTCCATGATGACAGTTCAACTTGTAAACACACTTCAAGCAGAACAGGTCATTTATAACTTTATTTTGACTGTGACAATTAGCAACTTCCACTTGAAATTAATGTTCTCTTGTTTGCACATGTTGTCCTTAAATGCATCTTTGCTCCCTCGCTTTGAAGTTGCCTTCAAAGACTGTTTGATTATTTGCTTTCATAGCGCTCCTTTAAAAATGCCAGCAACAGCTTCACAAAACATCCTCTTTTAGGACCTTTTCATAATAAAGTGTGGGTGTGCGTGCACTGTGGTGTGTGTAAAATGGTTGTGTGGCAGTGATGAATATTCAGTTTGTAAGCGATAGTCAATAGCCTCCCTCTCTTTCTCCAGATATTTGTCTCCCGTAAGCCACAGCGGTTTCTTCTCTGACATTCAAAGTGAAGCAGCCTGTTTATCTTCTCCATTCCTCACTTACATCCACAATAATATGATTTGCTCATGTTTTCAATAATTAATTTTATGGATGGTGAATCCGTTCTATCACTGCATCCTCCCAGAGGCCCTCACTGTGCTTTCATCCCTCCATCATTCCTCTCTGTCATCCCTCGCCCCAGTGCCTCTCATAGGCCAAACACTCAGACCCTGAGGAACGTTCACAAAGCAGAGCGAGAATCAGATTTTATCTCCTCCTGATCCGTTTGCCTCTCTGCTCTCTCTCTCTTTCTGCATCTCTTGTTTTTCTCAGTAGCCCCCCAGGTAAAAGAGACGAAACACCTTTTTAATTAGTTTATCAAAGCCTGAAAGTGATGCTCATTTTTCCAATAACAGTTGAGAATTTGTCCCTTGGGAATAGTTGTTAAAGCTCTTGTTTATTTAATTTAAAACTTGTTTATTTGCTATTAGAAACAGTAGCTGGGGAGAGCAAACAATGGAGAGCAATGGAGCACGGTGTCGATAAAGAAGCACACACACCCTTACTCACAGATTACAACAACACCCCATCGACCTATGTCCGGCTCTGCAACAATTAATTTGAGGTCACCCTCTACTCTTTGACAGGGCTTGTCGGCGACGTGGCCTCTTCCACTGGACTCTGACTATCTTTATTATCCAATCACTACACTCCATTCTGGCCTCTGTCCAGTATTAGAGGACACAGGAAGAGTGTTTTATCTTACCCTTCTCTTTTCCAGCCACTTTTTCCTGTCTCATAAAGAGCATTAAGGGTAAAAAAAAAGAGGGAGGAAAATTCTCGAGAAGACAAAAAGTGGATGAGTGGGGCAATTTTCTGTCAACTTTAATTGTAATAAAATTTTACAGCTTCAAGTACAATGTGCTATTCTGCCAGTAAGGCACTTGGAAGGGTGGCAGCAATTAAATGGCTGTAAGATATGTTCAGGGTTGGATCATCAAGTAACTTTTAAAAGAAGGATTTTTTTTTCTTTTGCACACTGTAGACAATAAATTGCCATACTTGCAGCTGGCCTTACTAAATAGTTGTGCATGATACAGCAACACTGACACTAATGCAGTTAACAGTGATTCAGTTACTGTAGACTGAGTCTACATTTTCCTGTGAAGACATGGATTAAAACCATGACCTTATTGCAAAGTGTTCCCATTAAGATAAGGATGTTTTTGGTTTGATGACTGTGTCTAAAATGACTCCAAATAATTACTTACTTTTGTTGAATCCTTGTGTCCATGTGATGAAAATTTCAGTCTTCACTAGAACTTGCCTCACTAGTCAAATGGCTGAGGAATAAATATACAGTTGGTCATAAAATTTAAGGTGTATGTTATTTATTACTACACAGGGTATTTTATGGGACTTCTAGGTCAAGGATAGAATAATCCAAAAAACTTACCTACATAAAAAACAGGCTGCTGAATCTGAAATGAAACAACCACCAGTTTCTAATGTAAGAAAAAAAGATTTTTGTATTTTTTTGAACTTTAATTTATACAGAAGAACTAAGATGAATTAGAATAGGTCTCTTCATTTTCTTGTGTGAACAGTATGTTTGTAGCTCTCCTCTGCGTGGCTGTGTTTGCCCTGTGGCTCCCTGCGGGCTCTGAACTGTGAACTTGGAGGATGGGATGGAGAGAGGGAGGGAAGGAGGTGATGCAAGTCAATATATGAACCGACTTCATCTACCGTTGGGGAAATGGACACACAATGTGCACAAGAGAGCACTGTAACTGTGTTAACAGCGAGGCCAGAGGAACAAAGCTATGATTGCTGGTGAGGAGAGCTGGTGAATGTAAGATATTTTTAATTGTACAGCACAGATAATGACACCAATACTTCTGAAACAAACTGAAAAAACAAAACATCTCATATTCCTTCACATGTACACAGAGAGCATAATAGATAATATATACACACATGTGCGTGGACATCATTTTCACATGAGCTTGATGAAGATGATCTTTGATCTTTATTCAGTCAGATGAAGCTTTTTTGTCAGAGTATGTTCAAGATGCAGCAGGACTTTTGATTTCAGCAGGGAATATGTTTTCTTTTATGTACTTGCTGTGCTTGCTGAGCATGGGCTACCAACCAAGGAGTATATTGATTCCCCCCCAGTATATAAAAGCAGACCTGACCAGATGGTTGCTGGGTTGATGCTGGGTTTGCAACAACAGCAGCAACAGAGCTTTCAAAGCATGCAGCAACACAGCAGTGAAATGTAGAGCAGCCACAAGGTATCCATGTTAACAGGTTTTAAAAGTCAGATTGTAAAAATCTTAGAGCTCTACACTGTATGTATGGTATGTCACACCTTAAAGGCAGCAGTTAAATGGTCACAGCTTCACTAGTTTTATTCACAGCATGAGCATGGCTTTAATTAATACATGTTAAAGAACTTGCATTAACTGATTGACATCAGCTTCACCGGCTGGTTGGCTACCTGCTGACAAATAGCATCCAGTCGTATTCATGCACTCACTGACACCTTGTGCACACCATTAACACTGTTTGCTGCCACAGTGGCCTTCACCTCAGTATAATGGCCCTTTTACAATGTGAAGACAAAAGTTGAAAACGATGAAACAATGAAATCATGGGTCGTTATTCAAGTCCATCGGCCGCATCAAAGCTCTGACAGTGTGATGTGTCTCCGCTTGCATCAATTACCCATCACATAAAGTTGTATTACTCTAAAGTTAAACCCAATGTGAGATGCAATTAGCATAATAGCTTTTGCTTTTGCACATTTTACAGATGCCTTTCTTGTATTTGGTATTGTTAATTTAAGATTTAATGTCCATGCATGTATTAGCCCTCCAAACTGTGTAGAATCTGTGAGTGTTATTTTCAGTTTGAAACACATATTAATTTAGAGATTTCACACAAACAACAACAAAATAGCATTCATATCCAAACAAATCTTTAAAAACACCAACAAGAAATGAACTAATGTGCCTAACATGAATTCAAACTGGGGACACTTGGTGTTCACATTTGTTAATGATCTGCTGTTGTCTTGTGCCCTCAGCTACAGGTCTGCCAACTCTTCCATCTGTCTCACCCCTACAGACTGGTAATCCAGCACCCAAAGGCCATCAGTCAACCTTACATATGGCCAAGGACAACGGCTTGACAAATTATTAGTGGTGTCTATGTGCAGAACTGTTGCTTTTCCTCACAAACCGTAAATGCGACATTATAGAGAATACACACATGACTTGCTTCGCCCTGGTTCTCTTATCAGCTACCAGTTTCAAAGCACTGCTTCTTCACAGTTTCTCTCATTAAGTGCCTGATGAAGAACCATAATACTTAGTTCGCACACACACATGCAGGCAGGAGTCCTTTACACTTGTTCATTTGGCAACGTCTTATCAGCAGCAGACAAGCTTGTTCATTTACATAAATCAATAACATTTTCAAGGTAAAAATGTGGTTTAGAGTGTGAAAAGGAGTTTTACTTGGCACTTTGGGATGAATGGATATGCAATAAGGCATGTCAAGTTATATTGCTCATGCATATTGACTTATTCAAACGCACGATGAGAATAAAGTCATACTTTAAGATTAGAAAGAAGAGAGGGGCATAAAAGGAGATGAGAGACTCATATTGAGGAGAGTGAAAGAGAGGTGGTGAGAGTGTGCTGCAGTGCTCCTGCATTACAATTGATTGGCTGGTTTAACCGCCAATGCTGCTCACTCAAGCTTTAAATAGATGGATAAAACTCTTTCACTCTACACTTCTTCACTACTTTTCCCTGCCTTGTGCTCTCCACTTCAGCCGGTCGTTTTCTCTCGTTTCTTTCTTTCCCTCTCCTCTCCTCTCCTCTCCTCTCCTCTCCTCCTATATATAATATAAATATTCAAATCACATCAGCTGAAATCGATTTCACATTCAGAGCATCACTGTCTCTCCAAATTAACTTTTTTTACTATTTATGAGAGTTTTATCCCTGTAATCGTCTACATGTGACACTTTGTGTATTAGTGTGTGTAGGTGGATAAACTGAACTTGCTCATTTGTATGTGTGTGTCTTATTTCCAATTTGTCTGCAAGTGGAGGTCACACACTAATCCTAAATTGTCCTCCAATCCTCTGTTAACCAGATACGAGCGTCCTTTTTCTCTGATCCTTCCTCTCTCCCTCTCTCGTCTTTCCCTTCATCTCTCATTTCCTCGCTGTGATAAAGTCATTTTGCAGCGAAGTGAAATAAGATGGGTTTCCTCCAGCACTGATAGATGGAGGTGAGGACAGGCCCAAATAAGCAAGCGATAGAAACACACAGCAGAGCAGACAGCTATCAGGAGGAAGGTTGACATATCATCGCCCTGCATACTGAAGAATATGAGAGGCCACACAGGCTGGTTAATGTGTTTTTGTATCTGCGTATGTGTTTTACAGATTGTAAGGAAAGAGTCTATTGCTCAGTTGTGACAGATGTGTGCAGTGTACTATGAATCTCTTCCCTTAAGACTATCTAAGCCTTACCATCTTTATTGCGTGTGTTCGTTCTCATGCCTCAATGATAAAGCAAGCCGTCCCATATTCTTTGACAGCTCCAGATATGTTCAGAGTTATGTATGTTAAAAGTTGATATGTGCAGGTGTTCATTCACTCATATAGATAGTCATACAGATTACAGTGTTCCTGTGAGCAGAAACAACAAAACTGCCATCGCGTCCTGCTCTCTGACTGATTTAATGCTGATAAACCGGCATGTAAACAGCAGCATGGTGTGTGATCAGGTCAGAAACTAGTTGATGTTCACAGCAGACACCAGCTGTGGCTCAAACACAACCCATTAGGCCCCTAATGGAGACAAGGCCACTCTCGTTTTATGATGTTAGCAGCCACATGCTAATGACTTGTACATAACACTTTGATCTATACTCTC
This sequence comes from Datnioides undecimradiatus, assembly GCA_008933995.1. Taxonomy (NCBI): domain Eukaryota; kingdom Metazoa; phylum Chordata; class Actinopteri; order Lobotiformes; family Datnioididae; genus Datnioides; species Datnioides undecimradiatus. Next base: position 303,689 of record WARS01000014.1, read on the forward strand.
TGTGTTCATTATTAATTAACTTGGGATTTGAAATGATTTTTAGTCAGCTCTCTGTGGTGACTGCATGTGGTCTGAGGATGTAGTTTAAAACCCACTTTGTGTTTGATCTCATTTTATTAGAAATGTCTTTTTGTTTTGTTTTTTTCTATAGAAGGGCTTTTATCTTTCTTTAAAGTTTGAGTGCTGGACTGAAGGAGGAAATGACCGAAGTGATTGAGTAGGCCACAGCAACTAGGGGTATGACAGAGGCAGATGGTGTTAAAAGCACGAATCAACAGTGTTTTTACAATTGCTCTCGCTGGCAGACGGGGGACCCAAAAGCTCTGTACTGCAGCTTTAATGCATATCATACATAGTCACCATATCATGACCTCTAATTATCTGTGAAGCCTACTGTGAAGCCTACTACAAGTCAAACCACCACCTTATAGCAGAGTCTCTGGGAGCCTCATGCTTTCCCTTCTCTGTCTGAGATGTCCAAAAACCCAGGTTCACATATGTATGAGAGCCGACTACAACCCTAACTCACTCTCTTCAACATGCACAGTTCCCAGGAATGCACCATGATACTTCCTCCTCTTCACATCAGCCATCTTCATATACACAATCTGAACACAACCTCTGGCCACTGCTCACCAAATACAGTAGTTCCAGATGGGCCACTAAGGCCTCACCTAAAGACCTACTTTTGTCAAACCAAAACAGGGAGGGTGGCTTCTTTATTATGGTTTCAACAAATGTATCTGCATTCCTAGCATATTATCATTATTCATTCATTATTCTTCCTTTCTATGTGGTCCAGCTTCCACAACAGCCAAACTTGACATCAAAGGTTAAACCTTCAAGTCAATCAACCTTCAACATTCAAGTTCAAGTAACAGTATTAAGATTCTCTATAAAACTGATCTCAGCCTTTTCGTCTTCATTCATCTATCCTCACTATCCAGCACTTACTATTTTATTAAATCATTGAACTCACATTGTTGTGGTTTAGCCATGGCAAGAGAAAAAGCCATTTTGCCTCGCTTTTACTGCCGCTGTCTTTTCACCTTTCTCCACCTCTTGTTTTTTTTCTTTACTTCTGTCTGTCAAATGAAAGTGGGTTTGTGCTGTTAGCGTAGTGTGAAATGACACAATGCTCAGAGTCAATGAGCTGCTTTGATCTTTTGTCACCCTGGACACCAGCCAGCTGTGCCTGGCTGCCACAGCGATAATGTCACTGTGGAGATTGATTTGGAAGAAGATGGGGTCGTCGCTCTGAGAGAATAGTCCTCATTAAGCAGCTCACACTGCGGAAAACTCAACGTTTACTTCATACCTTTTACCATTCTGCAACTCATTATTTTTCTGCCTGCTTCAGTTAGTAGAATGTATGAATCTGCCAGCTGGAAAACCAACAGCTTGATGTTTTGCTGCATCAACTTTCAACTTCAGCACCACAGTGCACCGATTCTCCTGCTCTGCATGTTTCTACTAACTTATTTCTGCTGCTTAGGTATTAAATTTATTCCTGATCTCTTCCTGTAGGCCCAGATGCCACCAAGGACCCCTGTCTGAAGGTTCGCTGCCCTCCTCACAAGGTTTGCATCAGCCATGACTACCAAACAGCCATCTGCACCAATCGCAAGCAGCCAACTCACAGGTATGAACCAGTAATATGACATTTTTTAAGACCAGGTTTTGTTAACTTTGGCTTTACTGAGGGGACAGTTTTGGCTCAGCACATAGCGTGGGCCCTCTACTGATCACAGGGTTAGAGGTTAGATCCAAGGTTCCTCGAGTTCACATGTTGAAGTGTCTCTGGGAAAGAAACAGAACCAAAAACTGATCCTAGTGACCATACCAGCACTTTGCATGCTAGCTTGCTCCCATCACCCCATGGACTGATTTTCTAAGGACAAAATGCATGTCCACGTAACGCTAATCATTACAGTTTAGGGTGTCGGCCTAGTTTAATGTCAGGCTTACAATGGAAACACAATACATGTGTGTGGGTGTGAATGAATTAATGGCTGTGAGGCAAACTGTAAAGTGCTTTGGGAAAGAAACTATATTTAACTGCAGCCATTTCCCATTTCACTTTCTGATTGTTCGGGTTCTCACAAACCCCACAGCTGTATGTGTAAAATTAATGTTAATAAGTCAAACAATTTTCTACCTTTAAGTATTTTTTCTAGCCCACTGACTTTAAATCCAATAAGTAGAAAAGTAGAGAAATGCAAATTCTTCTTTTTGACACAACCTGTTCTTGCCGGGTGACACATACAGAAATGTACTATAAAGCATGTCTTGTTGCAGTCCTTCTGACGATGATTCTGAACCATGTCACTTCAAAATCATGTTTATAAGCGATTCTCATTTTAGGAATTTTGGAAGAGCCACCTATCAAGATTGTTTTTTTCGGTGGTGGTTGAACACCTACACCAACCAACGCTAGCAGTGAAGTAGAAGTGCTATAGCATCCTGCTGTTTGGTGTGTTAACAGTGTGTAAGAATCCAGTGTGCTTCATCGACAGACATGCAGCCGCATATTGTCAGCACATATTCATTTCAATAAAATCTGTTTGCTCTTTGGACTCTGTCAACAACCAATTTGTTTGTGTTCTCAACCTTGTTATGTTGGCAGTTTAAAGGTTTTTCAATTTTTCAGTTCAAGAAGCAATTCCCCCAAAAGACATCTGAATGTTTTTTTGTCTGTCTTGGGTTTAATTGATTTCCTCAAGTCATTAGTTCCAAAGATACTTGGTTTTAATGCTTTTCTTTGAATTGCATTAATTACACGTCCCATTTTCTGCTTAATATGTCCGACTACTCACCTGAAATCTGTAATTCTCAAAAAGCATCACTCACTGAAGCTTTGGACCATGATATTATTTTATCTGCAAGTTGAATTAGTTGTAATAATTAGCATAACATGATTTCTGTGTCTCAGAGGGCAAATCCAAACTTTGTTGCTACATATTTAAAAACAGGAGTTAAGAAACACAGTTAATGTACACTATGTTGCACCATGTATATCCACAGCAGGAAACGATTCATAATTGTTATTTACTGCTATAACAAAACTGCCTTTTTAAAGATACCCTGTACGCACTTTGGTATTACTCATCTCAATTCACAAGCCAATAAATGTACTTCTAAAAAACTGGTAACACAAAAGTCCCAGGCACACCTTCCTCCACCTCCTCCTTTTGAAAGTGATATAGTTGATTAGTTTTACTTTTTGACTTCCCTTATTGGGTGATTATGTTTGGCTGCAGGCTTGGACATCTACAGCAGCAGCAAGCTATAATTCAAAAAACCTTGGTGAGCCTTGCAGAGGTAATTTGTGCACCCCTCTGTCCTGCTGTGGGGGGGCTGAGGTACCATCACATCAGATCCTTTTCAGATTAGAGCAACATGGAAACTCTCAGCAGGGGGTTGAAGTGGTATATGAGGGAGAGAGAGAGAGGTCACTTTCTTGTTTCTGTTTGAGATTAATGTGTCTATAGATCATCTGTCCACTCCTCTCTCTGTAACTGTCTCGCCTACTGAATATTTGTTATGCAAGCACTAATTTTCCCGACCAAGTAAATCCTGCCTTTAAAATCACACTAATAACTTGAGCACATACTTGTGCTTCACTGCATTTATGCAAAGAGGACTTGATAGGAGAGGAGGAAAAGCATTGGATTAGTGGAGATCAGGGGAAACCTCAAACATCGGCCTACAAGATTCATTGTACCTTCATGTTACCTTATCTGCCAGCACTGTTTTATTTATCTGTGCAGTGTGCGTATCTAATCTGCTGTGCCAAAGACTGTGGCTCTGTTGGTGAGTGTGACACTTCTAAGGAACCACGAAAGCTCTTGACACTGTGCCTGGGATTTGTATCTTGTAGATCTACAGCATGAAATAATAGATGTCAACTGAATGTGGAACTCTTACTGAATGGTGATGTTATAATCCGTCTGAGTTGTCTGATATTAAAGCTTTTAGGGCTAATTCAGAAGTCCATTTCTCCAATATGTATTCGACTGGCCTGTAGTCTTAATTTTGCGATTAGTCACATGGGCAGTTTCACCAAAATAGACAAACTTAATTTAAACTTAAAAGTTTGCTGCACCAGGCAAACTTGAAACTAAGAGCTATGTTTGTTTCTGAACAGTGACATCAGAGAATATTGTATACATCCATCAAGCCCCGCCTTTTCCTTTGTTGCTGTCTTGTCTGCTGAATAGCGCGAAGAAACTTGTCTTTGTTCACACATCTTACGATGCGCTCAAACTTAATAGTTCTTATTTTGCTGCAAAACAAAATCAACGCTACACTCGCAATAAGCTGCTCCATTGTTGTCAGCACCAGCGGGATTGAAGTTTTAGGTCCGACAAATTAACAGTCTGTATGCATGCCATTTGTTTACAACTATTGGTTCACTGTAACACGGGACCTCGTGAACGTTGATGAACCATGTGACCGTACTTGATGAAAACAATGTCTAGTCTGTCTAGTCCAACAACTTGATAGGTGTATGACAATGCATGCATCCATTTAACTTGACATTAATACATATTAAACATAATTTATCTTAATTAAAGGAGCTTTTCAGAATATTAGTGCCATACTGAGATGTTTAAATGCGTTTCCACCACATACTTTGGGTATTGTAACCCTTTACACCTGTACCTAACCCATATCTGCATTTCACTGCAGAAAGAATCTCTTAAATGTGGGGTTAGATGTAACTTTGGCCTCAAGGCTTGTCCTTTTCAATTGTTTCCAGCAGTTGGGAAAAAACAAAGGAGGCTTTTCTTGGTCTTGAGGAGCTGCCACATTTATTAATTGACACAATTTAACCCAAAATGTAGATGGACAACTTACTGCTAACCTTTTCTTCTGCTCTGCTCACACTGGCAGTCTTTTTCTCTGCCTCTTACTCTCCGCTGCTTAACTGCTCACTTGCTCAACCACAGAGTTATGGAGCTTTTCTACTCTTATAACAACAAGAACACTATGGAGAACATTGAATATGTTGTGGTCTTTCTTCTCGGTATGTGATTGTTTATCAGAAGGAGGAGGAGAAAAGCTTTGGAAAAGGCTGTAGGCAGCAAGTCCAGACCTGCTGCAAACCACTGAGTGGCAAGTGGTGTTTTATCTCTGCTTTTTAATATCAACACAGCTCAATTGACAGAGTCAGGCATTGGTGCCTTTCGCCAGTGAAAATGTGTTCTCATACGTGACAGAAGTGAACTGAACTAGACTGTTTAGTAGAAATGCAGCGTTTGTGTTCACCACAGTCATTTTCACTGAACTTTATTAATGTCACTTCTTATAATATTTCAGGTCAGCCAGTCCCCACATGGCAATTAAATATATATATAAAAAAATTGTATAATTGCATTTTCATTGTGAACACAACTCTGTAGATATTTTTTCAATTCAAAATGTCAAAAACCTTTTTTTTTTCAAAATGACCAGAAACAGTGGTCCACACTTGACAATGTAGAGTAATGTAATAAAGTATGTGTGCGTTAGCTCAAGATGATTCATTCATCAATCAGGCAGGCTGAATTGTCTCAAGTAAATAAATATTCTTACTGTAAGAGAGACAGTTTGATGTTTTTAGATTTGTTGATGTGAAAGAGGTTGTGTGACTGTCCACCTGTTCCCTTCAGTAGTTGATGTTCACTGTGCATCATTTGTTGTCGTCACATTAGTTCCTCTGCCCAACTCTAATTCCATCCCTGCTTGATGGATCAGGAGGCAGCAGGGTGTTCAGTGAGAGCACTTAGATAGAAAATTGCTGCAAGATTTGGATCAAACGTAATTACACTCATTATAGAAGAGGCCTCGATGGACCAATCAGGATTCACTCTGCTTCAGCTGACCCTGACAACCAGAAACACTTTTAAGATTTCTGCTCAGTAGAAGACTAATTCTGCTCGTCTGAATAATATAACTGCCTGGAAAGTTATTACTACACTTCAATTTTATCTCATACATAAATTTATGAGCGTAATGTTGTGAAAATGCTAAATATACATTGCGGTTTCGGCTTCAAGCGTTGTACGTTTTTGAGCAATGTCAAAATTTGGATTCATGACTCTTATTAACTATTGTTTCCTCTCTTTCTGTTTCTGTCAGTGTAAAACCCAGGAAAGGCAGTGCAGGCCACAAGCACAGGCTTGAAGCAGGTGTTCATGGGAAATGTAGGCTCTGCTCAGCAGTTCAGTCAAGTCCTGTGTGTGGTTCTGATGGACACACCTACTCCTCTAAGGTGAGACTTTCCTTTTGCAGTTATTTCTCTTTATGTTTCATGCTCACGCTCCTTTCCCTCTGTCTGTGCTTTACTTTCACTCACAGGGTGTTATTTTCAGACCCACTTCAAGAGAGACACTGAGATCATTTATGGTCTAAATATCAGAAATTATTTTTACTTTTCTTTTTTTCTTGATATTTTAACTGTCCTCAGTTGTCACCTTTTCATTCCTCTGTTTCCTTCTTTTCTTCTGCCTCCTCTTCTCTTTCTGCTGTTCCATTTCACCATCTATATATTGACTCCTCTCCTCCTCCACTCTGTTGATTTCAGCAGTTCCTTTCTCTGTCTCTTATGCAAATCACTAAAAACAGGGTCAGCTATCAGAGGTCTTTCCTGCACCTAAAAATCATCTCTTTCTCTCCTCCAATCGTCTTATTTGACTGTTGCCCCATTTTCAGCTAATAATATGTTGTTCACAATTTTCATATACTCGTTCTCAGCAACATTAAAGTACACATATTCACAAACTCACAATGTCACCTCATTATGGAAGAGAAAAGACAGACAATGTTTAACCTTTATGATTAATCAAAAAGAAAATGAGCAGAGGAAGGTCTGACTGTAGAGTTAAACAGTAAATTCAGGTGGCAGAAAAAGAAGCAAAGCACTGTGGCCTGTCCTTGGTATAACAGACTGTGGATTCTTATTGACAACCACACTCTTTATTATTTTTTTCTGTATTTTTTTAGTTACCAGGGGTGAAGCGCAATCCAATACGCAGGGACCTCATACAAATGAACAATATAAGACATCTCTTAAGTGTCTTGCACAGCTGAATCAAAGTGTTTGTGACAACAATATTGGCCAAGTAGAGCGCTGGATGAGCTTTCAGAATACCTGCTGTCACTGCTGGTTCAGCGTTGTTTATTAATCACAGCGTTTCACTCCAGGGACGTGCCTTAAACATACAGTAGAGCTTGAGGATATGGATTCAATAAAAGTAAACCTATGACAGAAGGAGTTCAGCTGCGGTCAAGTTTTCTCAGCTGCATGGGAAACTTGATGTCCATCCACTCAAGAGCTGTGTATTTCAGCTCAGCTCTGCAGGAAATGAATGGACTTCCAGACATTTGGTGATCATGTAGTTTTCAGTTTAAATGCAGGGTTAGCCCTCCAACCCAGAGGTATGAAGCTTCAGCTCCTTGCATATGAGGAATTCAGGAGGACATAGGCTTTCCTAATGACCTACCTGCATGAAGCTGTGCTGAGGAGGATGAGTGTTGAAGGAGAGACAAGAACAAAAGGAGGGGGAGGGTTGGGGAGTCCCTCTGCTCTCTGCGGTAATTTAGTTGGAGGGGTTCAGTTAGCCGGTGAAGTGATGGGTCCCTGTGGCCCAACTTAAACTCTGCTCACCAGTGAGCTGCTGGTCTCCAGCTTATTCATGTTTTATTATTACATTACATGCCTCCCTCATCGTGACCGCACACACATCCTTACACACACACTCAATATCCTATTAAGAGGACAGTGCTCTTATCTCTTGAGAGGCTTCAGCTCACTAAGTTAAGTCCATTACTTCCCTCTCCTTAAATCATCCTTCCTCTCCTCTCCCCTTCTCTCCTCTCCTCCCCTCGCCTCTATTTTTACTCCACCAAGTCAGGTGTTAAAACACTGTTTCATCAAAACCACATTAACCCCTGGAGAGAGACAAACATAAAGATTCATGGGGCCTCTCAGTGTGCTGACAGTGACTGGGGGAGGTCATCCATTTCCTGGGCTTTCTCTCCCTCTCTCTCTCTTTCTCTCTCTCGTTCTCTTGCCTCCCCCATCCCCAGACAGCTAATTCAATATGTTGAGAACAGGACAGAGCGCTGTTCCTTTGTCAACAAATTTCATTAAGCAACATTAGCAGCGCTATCAAAGAGGTGACAGGGAGGAAATGATGGATTTGAATTAGAACCTGGGAAATGAAAGTGCTGGCAGGATAAGGCTAAGCCTGCATGTGGCATGATATGTGTGTAGATGTTTATGCACAGTCATGGTCTCACCCTGACAAAACGTAGTCGTCATCTCGCAAACAGAATTTACATAACTCATTTCAGTTTTCATTATTTCTCTTGGAAGGATCGTGTAATTGGATTTTTTTCCCCCAACTAGTCCAAACAATTTCTTATCCCTCACTTACCTGAAATGAGATTTATACTGTTAAATTACATTCTGAAGTAGTCCGTCTTGCTTTTTGCATTGCATTAGGTTTGTACTGCAGTGAATAATAGAATGTCACTGGGCATCTCTGTGTCTAATGGTGTGTCTACATGGCTGCCTAATGGACACATCTGTTCATTGAAGATAAATGACCAATCCTGTCTCAGCAAATCTTCTCTTTAATCAGCTCAACAAAAAAGTTTAACATTCAAAGTTTTTGTTTGGTTGTAATGACATACATGCTTAGAATTGCATTTTTTTCACTCCAGTAACAGTTATATATATGTATATATGTGTGTGTGTGTGTGTGTGTGTGTGTGTGTGTGTATGTATTCTTCAGATAAGATGGCAGTGCACAGGAGTGCAGCAGCTCATAGCTCTCCAGTTTGATGTTTAGTTTTTTTTTAGTTTTCCTTTCATTGTTGTTGTTATTTGTAAGGTAATCCACTTCTACAGTCGTCAGAACTTGATTGACCTTGGTCTAAGGTACAACTTTGCCTTTTTTTTTCCAATTTCATTGTATGTTCTGTTATACAATGACAATAAAGGCTTTTTATTCTATTCTATTTCCTTATTTGAAGTCTCCAAACCCAAGGTAGATCACCCTGCTGACATTTTTGGGATTAGATTTCTTCAACAACTCCAGACCCACTGAGGACATTTAACATTTTTTGTTTTTGTTAACGCCCAATGACTAGTAAACTCATCTTTATGCATAATGTTGGGCCGTGAGTGAAATAAAGCCTCATTTGACAATGTTTCTTTGGGTTTTTTTACAGTGTAAGTTGGAGTTTCAGAGCTGCCTGTCTGGGAAGACAATCTCCAAAAAATGTGATGGGCTATGTCCATGTTTGCCTGGTCAGGAGCTCAGCAAACTACCACATAAGACTGAAAAGGCTGGTGAGTACTGTAGCTCTCTCCTTATGTGATGCGTAGTTTTCTGTTTGGATAGATGGCTAGCTAGCTCTTCGGCTTTCCATCCCTCTGGCTCCACATAGAACATCTTTGGTGACTGTCATTTAGGATTTTACATAATTAGTGTTTTTCTCTCTCTGTATGTTGCAACTGCAACTGTTTGTGAGTCACTTAATACACAGTATAAGCTAAAGCTGGGCCAGTCAGTCCTTTTTGTGGGTGTCGTGTATTCATGGGAGTATCGTATGCATGCATTCATACTGTAGGTGGACGGGTAGGTGGAAGAGGTAGACAAAGGGATGAATGTGCAGGGATAGAGAAGGTTATCTGTATTTTCACTATGTTCAGGTTCAGGTGGATGCCTCACAAACACACTGTTATGACTGCACCACACACACACACGCAGAAAAAAACACCCTTTCACAGGTAATTCCTCAAATTCTCTGGTGATTCACAGTGTTTCCATTCCTTTCCTGTCACCTCTCCCCTTACTCATGTTATTTTCTTCCCCTCCCATCCCATCAACCCCGCTCCCCACCAGTTTTCTGACATCTACAGGGAGCAGTGACGGAGTGAGTGTGTGTGTCTTATTGTTTGTCATGAAAATGGGATTTCAGTAGATGGATGGAGAGATTCGGAAGGAGAAATGCAATCTAAAGGAAAGCAGCACAGAAAAGGATGGATTGTTATCGTTACTGACTTCCTCTCTCCCAGATGGGGGAGTAGTGTGATGGTTTTACTTTCTATGTATGTGTGTCTGTGTGTTAGTTTTGAGTCTATCTATCTATCTATCTATCTATCTATCTATCTATCTATCTATCTATCTATCTATCTATCTGACATATACAACATCCACAGACATGCAAATCTTTTGCCCTCTCAGGTCTTTTCTAATCATTCGCTTATTAGGAAGCATTTATAAGAATCCTGAGGTTCATCAGGCTCAATTAATACAAAAGAAAAGAGTCTGCTAATTAACGACATCTCTCTTTATCTTTCACTCACCTTCATTAGTTTATGTCTGAATGATGGAGGGAACAGAGACTGATGCTGTAATGGAAAAGTATTTTACCAACTTGACTGCTGCCTAATTAATTCCCCTCCATCTTTGCTCAGTAGAAACTATAATTATGTGTTTGGTTTGCTGAGAGCTTGGCTCTTGGAGTGAACAGAGCGGATGAGTTTGTGCGAAGCAAAAGAAAATCTAGATCTTGGACAGTGTCATCATGCAGCATTACTTTTATTTTGTCTGGCTCTCTGCCTTGACTTCTTTCCTCTAAGTTTTTTGCTTTAACTTAGTCTTTCCTCCTGTTCACATTTCTTATTGAACTCTCTCTCTCTTGCTCTTTGGCTCCAACCTCCTCTCATGAATGTGACTGTACATTTCAGCACAGCCTGTCCTCAGACCATCAGTGAGATAGCAGGTCCACATGTTCATGCATTCAGAGGTAGCAGGCATGAGTAAAGTGTACGTGTTTGTCATCTCCCAACCTGATAGAATCTCTCATTAGCTCAGCAACACAAAATGGTAAACAGATGGATGTGGCAGTAGGTGAGGAAAACACTGTGCATGTGAGATTGTGTTCCTATGGTAACAGTCAAAAGATTGCAGAAGTTCGGTGTGTGCAATCACTCCTATGTTTATTGATAGCCACAGGTTCACATCGGGTTTGAATATTCATATCAGACTGGCAAATGTCTCTGTTCATATAACACCTGCATTACTTTTACAGTAAACAGGTTGTGATTCTACACCACAGCAGTGGTTTGCTGCAATTCTGCTGTAATCTGGAGACTTAGAAAATAAGACAGTGTGGTAAGTATGTAAATGTGCGTTTAAGGATGTAACAATGACCCATTGAACTACAAAAATAGATACCTTGTGTACTTGTTACACATAGTTAATGTTACAATACTCTTATTAGATAATATGTTTAAACGATAAATACACACATAGTTCAATTTTGCTCACATGTTCACAAAATGGAAAATAAGGAACCATTTGACATATTTCTACACATTTTGGTTTGGTTTTGAGACATTCCCTGTCGTGTCATGAAATGTCACTTTGATCTAGCACAATCAGGATGATGAGGGGTTTTTTCCTCTGTGAAAGTGACACAGGAGAGCTGGATTGAAAAAACAAAAGTCAAGAAGGGGAATTATTTGATGAAATGTGTGCATGCGTCTGTACGTGCTTGCATCTGTGTGGAGGGCAGATGAGGCGAGTGTCTTGGTGAGTTGACATCAGGAGAAATAAGTTGGACAGGCAGAACTGAGCTAATTAAAGTGGCAATGAACTAGACTGCAACATAATCAGATAGAGGTTTTGTAAGTCATCCATATATAGCGTATACTGTCACATGCTCCCAGCAATGTTAATGACTTTTCAGGGCCCGCTTAGCACGCTGAGCTTTGATATTTTCATGTATGTTATTATCTCTTGTACTTATGTTGTAATTTCCTTCAATTCGTCAGTGCCTCTATGATGGTCAAATGAAGTCTGTCTACTTAATTAAATCAAGGCTCAAGAAGATAAAAGTAAAGTATTTTCCCAGTACAGACAGTGAAATCAAACTGAATCGTACATGTCATAAAAAAGTTGTTCTCCAGTAAAACTGCCAGTGATGTCAGAGCAGGTCGTTAGCCTGATTGGGAACATCTGTTCTGATGGTGCAGCCAACGCCATGTTCAGAACTGCTCAGTCAGTGCTCCTTCAACAGACTCATTAGTTTACTGTCACAATCTGTCCCTCCTCACAGCCACATTCCCACTTCTCCCAAACACTTTCATTCTCATTCTCGTCCTCTGACTGTTTCCTGTCCCAGACGACTCATGAAAAAAATATGTCCTAAGTCTTTTCCTGAACACTTTACCTCAGCCTCAATGGAGGTCAAGCAAAGATGTGAAGGGGAAGTCTTAGGACTTAGGAAGAGACAATCAGGTTGCTGAAGAGAATCTCGCTACACTTACACTAGACTTTTTACATAATACTGGACTGCACAAATTGGGGCCTGTGGCCAAAAAAATTGCCTGCCATGCCCTTTGATTTGTCACAGTGTTTCTAGCAAAAAAGAATAAACAAGTGGAGAAAGCTGAGACATTAAAACAATATTAACTATAAATTAAAATAAGGAAGACTAAGTAGACATTCAATATGCTTGATCTTTAAGATCTATCCTAACTGGTTAGCTTTGAGATAAAAGACATCTATCGTTTAGATTTGGAACTAATCATGCTGGGATTTATGTAAGTTTTGGATGGTGCCATGTAATTGGTCTGTTACATTAATGTGGGCCCACCATAATGAAACTACAATGGTGCCCAGCCTTAATTGTGGGACAGCAGTATGCCTTTTCTTTTCATAAAGGATGGACCAGTGTATCCTATGCTAAAGGAGATTCAAAAGCAAGCAGTGAAGCACATTTCCTTAGCATTTGGAGAACTCAACCGTTGCCTATCATGGCTGCCACTTAGTTACTTTTGTTCTATTCCATAAAGGCTATTTGAGCATAACCACTCTCTCACTACTCTTTACTATCACTACTGCACATTGCCCATATTCCTCTTCTTAATATTCTTTTTTTCATTGTTATTTTTATCAAAGAAAGTTTATTCTCCAGATTCGACAGACAAGGAAAAGCAGAGCCTGTTTTCACTGAAGAGCTGAGAAAAGGAAGAATTGTTGCAAAGGCAACAAGCAGCTTTTATCAGTGAAACTCTGTCTTTCAACCTTCTGTCTTCTCTTACTCATTGGCTCGATTTTGATTAGTAGTTGTAGGTGGTACAGTAAGTGTGTGCTGCAATATACTGTTTTTGGAGTGCAGGGCCAATATTGTTGTTTATATGACAAGGCAGAGACAGAGGATTCATATATATCTTTTGAGTAGTCTCTCAACCACACTAATAACCTTTGTTTTTCACAGCATCTGTGGCTGTGTAAGACTCACGTTACTGTTTTTGTCAGTCCCACAGCTCACAAACTTTCCCATCTCTCTCTGTTGATCATTTATTTTCTGACTCAAGCCTATCATTTGCAGAGTGTTGGGTTAAAGTTACACCTCCACATTTGTTCATCTCCCATTTTTCTGACCTTTTATTCATTGCACAAAGGACCGTGAGAGATGCATCTTTTAATGTTATAAACAGAGCTGAACCCTTCCCTTAGCTTTTAGCTTTGGGGTCAAATTGGCACAAATGGATCTTGCAGTCTTTTCAGCATTGTAAACTGCAAAAACATGGGGCAGAAACTGTCTGGAACCAAGAGAGATTATAAAAACTTTAGACTATAATTACAACCTAATTGTGTATTTTAATTGCAAAAATTTAGCATAATTGAATTTTAATGACCAATTTAGATCTTTGTAAATGTTCACATGGACCTGATTTGCTCAGAAAATCTATTGCCACTGTTTGCCTGTTTGTCAAGCAAAGGTTAACACATTGACACAGAGCCACTGAGATTTAATTTGATCTGTCATCTGCCCCTGAGGCAGCACTGTTGTGATGTTGAACATCATCACTCTCTCATATAAAACAATGACTCAAGCTGACAGGAAGCGATCGTGCTGGTGATCATTAGTAGAAGCCAGTTCTGGTTATAGTCAATAATATTTTTTAACAGTAAATTAATTTTGTCTCATCTGCTATGGAAATAAAGACATTGACAAAACAAAGGAAACTGTTAGAGGCTGAATGGGCTAAATCCCCTCAATAAATTTCATTTTTCCTGGCAGTTCTGTCTCACAGCTCCACAGAGAGCATGCAGGAGGACAGATTGTGTTGTCCTCTCTTCTGCCTCCACACTTCCTATCCTCTCCTAACACATGCCAATTGCTTAGGGATTTTTTCCAGAGTGCTAACCAGTGTGAAAAGTGGCTGAAGAGCATTTTAATGTGTCCTCTTGAGACTGTCTTCCCCAATGCAGAAAGACTGCATTGGTCATTTGTTCAGATACTTTAAACAAATCGTGTTTATGGTTTCCTGACACACTTCAACAGTTTTGGCACCAGAGACTACAGTTTACCTCCCTGCTCCAACCAACCAGCAGTGTTTTTAAGCATTGCAAGTATGAATCTCTATGTTGCTCCTTGTCTAAGATATCTGGAATATATAATGCTGCTATCACCTCCCACTTGTTCAGAATTATTATTCTCAACAGGCTAGTGGTCAGACAGCTGCGAAGCCACCAAGGTACATCTAAATAAATTCATGCAATTCTAACATCGATGCAATCAACTCAACCAATTTACAGGACTACTGTGAAGGATTCAGTGGCATTTAGCAGTGATGTTGCAGACCCCACTACTCACCCTGGGTTTTGGTATGAGGACCCTCTCTTCAGCTATTAGCATCATTGAACAATTCTCAACCTGAATGTAAACCACAAACAAAACCTAATTTAAATACGTCATGAAGTGATTAAACAGTAAATATTTAATAAAATGAGAGTTGCAAAAATAGTCTTACAAAAGTTTGAAGTTAAACTGGTGCCCGTTACTGTCTCTCTCTTTGCACTCGTCTCACTTCTATCCCTTCCTGTCTCCCTGTCCATGTGGAAAGTGTATTACTGATTATTATCTGGCGTAACCTTAACTCACTGCCAGTGAGATTGTTCTGGAGAGCTGATAGCTTGGGGCAAAGAAAATCAAACATACCTTTCTATCTTTTTAATGAATCTGACCTTCTATCTTCCTCATATCTCCTATCTGACTGTCTCAGTCCATTTCTTTCTCCCTCTGTTACCTTGTTAAGAAGTGTCACCTCACTCCTCCACCTCCCATTTCTCCTGTCTTTCTCTCCATCTGCCTTTCATCTTGATCTGATCAGACCACGCTCCCGATGTCTCAAGGTGATCACCACGCACCATTCCCCTTTCTGGATTTACAGCCACTCCTTCCCTTATGTGACAATATAAGGGAAGGAGTATATGACAAACTTAGTTAATCATTTATAAATGATAAAAGAAGCCTAAGGAATTCAAAGCCTGATTTATCCTCAGTCTGAGTATTTTAGAAAGCCTGAAGAACATATTTATCTCACAGCCCAAACTGGCCTGGCTGTATTGTCCCCATGGGCCTCCCAAGACCTGCTCAGGGTGTCTGATCAGTTTTGGTTTTTTTTGTTGACAAGCTACTGGTGAAACCATAACCCAAAAAGTTTTTCATTAGCTAATCTTTGCCTTAATGCTAAGAATGAACCCACAGGGGACCCCATGTTTACGTGTGACATAAAAACAGAAACTATTTACTTACTGTTATTTTTATTTGGTCAGTTTACAAAGATATAAACACACATTTTTGATTTTGTGACAGAAAGCCTGTCTAAACTATTTTAAAGGTCTGCTTTAACCCAAACCATGATTTTTTTCCTAAACCCAAAATTAAGATTTAAAAAAACTGAAAATTTCTCCCGATTGAAAGTTTTGTGTTTGAGCCGTTTACCCATTGTGACCTCCTCCCTCTGTGAACTTGGCTTCTCTTTATTGTATGTCACCTGACTGTTAGACCCATCGGGGTGAAGTACCTTGTTTTTGAAAGATCTCATGTCACTATATGTAAATTGGGAACGCTGCATTCAGTTACATCCTACTGGCACAACCACTGATTCATATTTGTGTCAAACTAAAAGGAAACAAGGAGGATGTATCTTTCATGTACAGCGTAGACAAAATATGTTAATTAAAATGAAACATCTTGCTGAATAAATGACAGACTGATGTGTGGCCTGCCACTGGTTAAATAAAAAAGACCACTTCATTTGCATATTCATTAGATGCAGGAGTGCTTTTCTTAGTAGCTGTAGAGATGGTGTCATGACCAGAAAATTATATGTAATGACACTGGATGCAAGATGTTATGTGAATGTATGTGGTTTCTAATGACTTTGTATTTTCATGTCAACACACCCAAGTTACAATTTTACAAGTTTATTTAATGAAATAGTTTATTAGTTAATCTGAACATCTAACTAAGCAAATGGCTAAAGATCCCATCACACCAATTGTCATGACACCTGAAAAACAGAAAAGCTTCCCTTCCCATTCATGGATCATGAATCAAATCAACGCCACTTGAAGCATGAGATGGGATACATTAGTTTTCCAGTATTAAACTAAAACTGTGATCTTTCCCTCATCTTAGCCGGGAGGTTTCCAGTCAGTGAGGTGCTCCTCCACAGGGGGGCCTAGGAGAGATTAATTGGAAGCATGGAGGGAGGGAGAGACGTGAGGCAGAGATGCTGCGTGAGGTGAAAGGGAAAGAAGTGAATGTTAGCCCACTGATTTGACCCACTTACCAACACATCAGCAGCTGGAGCTGCAGCAGTGACTGTGACACAGAAGCATTGAAGGTACTTTAAAACCTTTACCGCCCAATTGAAGCAATTTGTGTCAAAAACAGCACTCATCTCTGAATCATAGCCCTGTCAAAACCAAACACACAGACATTGTGCATGTACTGTAATTTCAGTGTGACTCACACCTTAATATTCATAAATCTGCATGGAAATCATAGAAAAAGACGCCCCTGACAACTTCAGAATTTGCCTCAGAATCATCACGTTGTCAGGTTTACATTGCAAACAGGACCTAATCATCCCCTAATTTAGCATACTGTAATGGTGCCAGTTTATTCAAATGTAAACAGGTATAGGCTCAAAAATGGAGACCAAGCTGTTGCTCACAGTGTAACATATTGAATTAGTAGCAAAATTATATTTGATGTTGTCTGAGTGGAGCCAGGAGTGTCAGACACCAGAAACCTAACCAAAGAAGAAATGAAGCACAGGACAACTATCCCAGAATTTAAGGATGTCACACTTCTTGGGTGTTGCCATTGAATGATATCCAGGCAACAATTAAACTTCCTCAAACACAAATTTGATAAAGTCTATTATTAGCACACAAATGTGTTTTTTCCAACGCAGGGTTGTTGTGTCATTCAGAATTAGAGATGGTGAGGCATGTCAGTGAGTGGTGGTTTGATTGTGCTTGATTGTGTTGACAATAAAATTAAACTCAAATATGAACTAAGTAACTTAACAATGAAGCATTCTTCTAGCTCAAATGTGGCAAGCAGAAGAAAACTTTCTACATTATGATGCTCCTTAAAGTTTAGCTTTACATACACATACATCAAGTAGTTTATGTGTTTATGTTAGTCTGTGAAAAGCCCCATAGCTTGTAGGTTCTTATTTTTTTATTTTTTGCTGCCAGTTTAAACTGATTTGAGTTTGCAGACATGAAAGACAGCAGAGGCGAGGAAGTGTTGGGTGAGAGGGCAGGAGGAAGGAAGGAAGACGGATAAGAAGATAATTCCCAGCCATGATTCAGTGTTTGATATTTGACGCAGTGCTGATCGATTCTTCTTCTTCTCCCGTGTGAAAGCAGCAGTGTCTGGATGGCTGTGTACTACCAGTTTGTCTGGGCTAAAAGTTCACTGTCAAACAATCTGCAGTGGGTTGGAAGTGGAGGCAATAACATCATTCCTGTTAACGTTAGTGCTGTATTTTTGACTCTGTGCACAGGAGCATGTCCCCTGGAACATTTAGGAAGTAGCTGTTTGGCTTAAGGATGCACCAGGGTTTATATTTGAAGAAGAGGGGGAATTTTTCCCTATGATCTGGAGATCTTGAATAGCAGCTACGTCCCGGCCAAAGATTTAGTTGTTCTGATTGCTGCCTATTGTAAATGACCTCATATTATAGCGTTTGTTGCATTTAATAGTTACATTTGCTGCTAAAAAAACATAAAATCATTATGTCCATCCAGTTCGTTTAAGGTTTGTTGAGGTGACAGCTGCGGCATTGTTTTTGTATCTGTGAAAGAAAAGCAGAAAATTAAAACAGGAAGTTGAGTTGTGAGTATTTACAGGTGGCTACCATGTGAAAGGGGTGGTTTCAAGCTTTGTTTTACATATCAGTTGCACTGTTTCTGCTTTCATAGGGTCTTTAATATCAGTACTTAGGCCAAAGTCTAATCACATAAACGGATCACATAAAAAATAGGAGAATATGAGAATTTAATGCTTTATGAAGCCCTGGAAAATGTCTGTGAATTGAAGGATAGCCAAATTAATTAAAAATATTGCTAAATTAATATCTGCTTCGTTGAGTATAATACCAGATATGCCTACAAAAAGTTAATTAATAATGGAAACATATTTTGTCAAATGAATAATGGTGAAGGCTATGCATAATCAGCCAGACAAATTGTTCATTTAGCGCCGTGGTTTCCAATCTTTTTGCCATATGACCCCTTAAAATAAAGCAATGTCTAATTTATGCCCCTTATCATTTGTTGCATAATGTGTCTTTTAGCTTTGAGCAGGTCCACCAAAGAGGGATTTCCCTTTCTTATGTTGTTGGTTGTTTCATTTAAATGTTAGCTTTGGAGAGGTGAAACTATCATTGTTTAAAAAAAAGAAGCGTGAAGGTCAGAAATATGTTTATTCTTCTTCCTCCTATCCTGTTAATGATCTTAAACCCATGACCTCTTGTAAGAAAACAAACCTCCTGGCAGGGCATTACTGATTTATTGTACAGTATCTGAAAAGCACATCTAGACTATTCAAAATGTTTTTCCGATGCTATCTCTAAGGATGGCATTGTCATTTGTTAAGTCCATGATTTGTCCATAAGTCCATAAGCAAGTTTGACTGTAGTTTTAGGCTTAGGAGTAAAAGCACCCTCGGCTGCAGCAGCGACCCTTTATTCCCTTCAAGTCAAACTTTGAGTGTCGTTCTGTAAAGTGATCGTGACACTTGATGATGTTGTCAACTGACAGCTCAACATCACTTGTTGAGTCCCACAACAAACACATCAAATCCAGTTCTGCCATAACAGTGTAATCTTTGTAACTGCCTGTGGAAAGGCTTTGATGTTGTTTGGCCTGCCTGACCCTGCTGTGGCTCAGAATGATATAGAGAGAAAGAAATGGTTAACAGGCCATTTTATCTGTGTGTGTTGTGTCCTTCAGCGCATGAATGTTTTCAGCTCCAGCTTTCTGACTCATTGCCCAACAAAAGGACTCCTAACGCAAGCCTGGGTGTCGGACCTGTCCGAAACAATTTGGGTCACGCCGAGACAGAGATAAGAGGGGTCCATCGAGACTCATTGTGGGCCACGGTGCAAGGTCCAAGAGACTTGAGAGGAAAAGATGGAGAGAGCAGCGGAGTCAAAAGGGGAAAAAGTAGAGGGAGCAGGAGGGGGACAAAGGCAACAGATATCAAGGGAAAAACAGAAACACTTAAATCTGTGGACTCTATAGGGGGATGTGCCAGGAGAGAGATGGGAAATGAAGCACTCAAAGCAATTTAGGTGTGAGAAAGAAAGAGAGGACTGGAGCATATCAAAGTAGGCATCTAAGTCTTAAGAGAAACTGAGTTAGGTACAGCCAGGTGTGATAAGTGACTTCTATTGAATCTCAGAAAATTGACATAGTTAGAGAAGAGTGAAAGAGAGATTGAAAATGAACAGGCAATAGAGGGAAATGAGCAAGAAGTCCTCAAAGGCAACAGGAAAAAATCACAAAAGCAGAAAGTGCTTCAGATGGCAATGAGTGGGAAGAGAAGAGGAAGACAGTGAGGAGAAGTGTTGGTGTGGGGATAAAGAACAGTTAAATAAACGATCGGGGTGGATAAAGCAAGAGCAATATGCTATGGAGTCCACTCCTGCCAGAGGAGGAGTTTTAATTGAAGACAGATAATGTGTAGCTGTTGGTATTTTGCTGTCTCTTTCTCTGCTCCAGACGATGGAATTGAATAGGATGCTGAAATGTTATCGGTCTGGTCCTGAAGGGTTATACTGTATCACTCACACACACACAGACCACCTTGGGATTCCAGAGGTAATGTCACATGGATAGCCTGTCCAGATAAATGTTATTTGTCCTTTCCACAGCTCCACTCTGTTACCTGGGGCGCCCTCTGTTTTATAGCAGCTGCAATAATGACACAATCCCAAACTATAACTATAAAATACATATGTGTGTCTAGGTTTGCGTGTGTGCGTGCGTGTCTGCATGCATCTCTGCCTCCCTGGACACAGAACATGGTTTGGTAACAGACTGAGTAACATTACTTGAGAAAAACAGAAACTCTCATCTCGCTGCATAACATGGAAATACCTGTTCACTGACTCTGACGTGTGCATGTGCGTGCGTGTGTGGTGTGTGCATGAAGTTCATTTGATGTCATGCTGCAAATGTCTTTATCTACTGACAGCAAAGTGTGATCCAGGTCTTCACGCAGGGACCAATCTGCTCTGTTCTCTGTATTAGAGTAAATACCCGTGTGCAATCCAGCATGTGTGTCCGTGTGTGTGAGAGAGACTTTGGATGAGATTTTCTGTCTCTCTGCCTGATGTGTCTATAGGATTCAGCGACTTTGTATATGAGTGACAGTAGGTTTTTCCCTCTTTTGTGACTTTTACCACTATATCCAAGAATTAGAAGTCATTCTTACGATGAAATCCTAAAATCCTGATTTGGATTTAGACCTGACTCTTTGAATGCTTCAAATCCTTTGCATGTTTTGCAGCAAACCGACTCAGTTCTGAAATAAGAGTGCAACAGGAATGTTAACAACCAGCCTCTGCATAAAGCTGGAGCATGAGGCGGAGGATGGCTCTTGTCCTTCAGGCACATTTATCAAGCTCTCAAAAGGAACAGAATGGGGAAAAAAATATGTCAATCACATGCAGGAGAGAAAGAGAAAGGAAGCCGGAGATTGACAGACAGAGACGCAGAAGGAGACAGGCAGAGGCAGAGGTCTGCTTGAATTGCAGGCAGACCTTGTCAGTCCCACAGGGCTGGAGGAACGAGGGATTTGATAGGCAGTGACAGAGGCTGGTTTATACTTTTAATTAGGGGTATCATTAAACATATTGCTCAGCTTGTGCTCTCATTTGGCAGTAGCATGGAGAGTAGCATCCGCTTGCTTGAAAGTGTTGGATTTGCTTTCTTTTTAGTTGCGCCGAGGACTGTGATCATGCATAAAAACACAACTGTACACACATGTACACAGAAATATCTCCATCGAGGATTAAATGTAACAATCAAGTGGTCTCTTGCTGCAAGACATCTATTTATTTTTTCTCTGGGGGCAAAATGACATTTGGGATTTCATACACATCTTTGTCAGTTGTTTGTATGTGTGCAACTTGTGTGTAGTTTCCCACACAGATAAAATCATTCATTTGGGTGCAACACTAAACAGTGAACCGACAAGGAACCTCTTGTTGTGTTTACTGTATTTCTTTGTCTGCATGTGCGTGTATATGTGCATGTCAGGCTGGGTTCCTATGGCAACTGTCAAGAGATAGCAGCAGGTCAGAGTGTGTGTTATCACTCCTCTGTGTTTACTCAAGAAGAAGAGTTGGATGAGTAAAAGAAACAAAGAAACACAGAGAAGAAAAGTACACAGCAGGAAAGAAATGAATGTTTGATAAGCAGCAAGGAAAGAATGGGTTTTTTTTCCTCTGATGACAGCCGTAGATTGACAGATTCCCCTCTACTCATTATATTGTGTGTATGTGTTCGTAGCCTGCACTGACACAGAGCTCCACAGTCTGGCTGCCAGATTGAAGGACTGGTTCGGAGTTCTCCACCTTGACGCCAACAGAGACCTCAAATCCTCTGACAGCTTTGACTCCGCCACTGGACGTGAGTACATTTCTGCACACTATGTGCACGTGTCTGTGTGTGTGTGTGTGTGTGCGTGCGTGAATGTGTGCAGCCCTTTTCTGTTGAGCAGCAACGCTTTTCAGTCCTCATGAGGGCTGGCGGTGATGTTGACAGCGACCCTGCTCTGTTTTCTGTAATGTCAACATGTCTGAACACATCCCAGCTCTGCCATCACACACACACATAAACACACACAAACACACACACACACACACACAGTCACACACGCAAATCTCAGTGTGCTATTTGAAACAGATGAGAAACTAAGTGACCTGGACATGTTCTGTAGGTTCAGAAATGTTCACTTCAACAGTTTGTTTCAATCTATTTTTCCACTCTGTCTCTTTTCTCCCCAAGACTTTGACACCAGCATCTTGCCCATCTGTAAGGACTCACTGGGCTGGATGTTCAACAAGCTAGACATGAACTTTGACCTCCTGCTGGACCAATCAGAGCTGAGTGCCATTTACCTGGACAAGTATGAGCTGTGCATGAAGCCTCTCTTCAACTCCTGTGACTCCTTCAAGGATGGCAAGCTATCTAACAACGAGTGGTGCTACTGCTTCCAGAAGCCTGATGGTAAGAGACACTGATTGCTGGAAACTGATTTTGAAATGAAAAGGTCAAAGACAGAGAGAAAATTAGGCATTTAAGTGGCACCTAATGTGCTGACTTACTTGCACAGTATGTCAATTATACATAATGATAATGTAGCTTAAAAAATAAATGTTCAGTCAGTACTGAAATGAATAGATACCAATGAAGCAGTCATTTTTCAGTTTATTTTCTTAGTTTTTGCTATTATTCATTTCACTGTATGAAGACATTTTACTGCCTAACTTAATTTCTGGGATCTGTTGGCTTTTGACCTCTCTACAGCACAGCACAGCACAGCCTGGTGGGTTTGGTGCAAATGGTAAAAGTGTAATAATAACACCAACAAACTAGACAGATTTTGTAATTACTGGTACCAGTCATCTTGGTAACACAAACATGCACATATCATGCTAATTTATCTTAAATAAGCAAAACCCAACCTGACTGTTGATGATGGATTGAGTAAGATATAGAATAAATTCTGGCAGACTGAAAATAAGCAGTAGATGTGCGGACAGAGGCTATTTAACCTTTACAGGAAATCAGTAAAATGTCAGAGCAGCATAAGAAGTCAGAGTAGCTATAATGTTGATGATAAGACAGAAAAGTTAAACATTAATTTAAGTACTTTGTATGCTCTTTGGTTGCAGGACTGCCCTGTCAGACTGAGAAGAGCAGGATTCAGAATCAAAGTCGAAGGAAGAGCCTCATAGGTCAGTATGGAAAACTGACGGCTGTCAGTGACTCCTGCCTAAGAAACTAACATGACAACCTTAAATGCTAACAAACAAACTTGCATGAAAAAATTCTATCGCCTTACGATTGTTTCAAGCAGATAAAAGACAACAGTAGCACCAAAAACACTGTTCACCCACTACAAAGCACACCCTGACATTTTGTACACGTGTCATGTGTCCCCACCGGGCAGCTCCAGCTCACAACAAAAACAGAATGAAAAATGAGCTTGGGCTGGGTCAAATGAAGGTAACCGAACTAGGTGTGTGTTTCTGTGTGTGTTGGTGAGTGTGTGTGAGTGTGTGTTATTGAAAGTGACTGCTTCCCTTTAAGCAGGATGTATGGTTGTTGTCCTGCAACCCTCAGCAGTAACTGATTGTTGATCTCCCTCTGTGAATACACAAGAACTTCGGTCACAACTACAGGACACACAACCTCTCTGCTGAGCAGGGATCAGATTCCCACCTCTATTTTTGTCAGTGTAATGTTCTCGACCCTCTCCTACCTTTTTTATATCGCTCTTTACTTTTTCTTCTCTAAGCGTCTTTTTCTGTCATCCACCATCCTCTCCTTCCCTCCTCCTCTCCATCTTTAGGTTCTTACATTCCTCGTTGTACTGAAGAGGGTTACTTCAAACCGACCCAGTGTCACGGCAGCACCGGCCAGTGTTGGTGTGTGGACAAGTATGGTAACGAGATTGCCGGCTCCAGAAAACAAGGCAACCCCAACTGTGGTAAGACCCCAACACAAACCAACATATGCACACACCATTTGTCTAGCTGTTTTTCAGAGTTAGTGTTTTGGTGGTCCAGTTGGGCTTCTGTGCATTTGTCTCCTCTCTCTGTTTGTTATCTGGTGCTTCACACAAGAGACTGAAGAGCTTCTTTTTAAAACAGAATGTACCACCAGATTACGGAGAGCACCAAAATTACATTTTTTTCATTTTTTGCTTCCCATATTTCTGTGTCTCTCTCTGTCTTTACTGGTATCTACGCATCAGTGATCATTTAGGAAATAGATAATAGATGTGCCTCTGGAGCCACTCTGGCTTGTTTACTATCAGTCAGATGTCTGACTCTGTTTGCCTGATATTCTGCTCATGTACCTTTGATAAAACACCAGTGCCTTGCAAGTCAAGTAGGAAAATCCATCACATTTGTCAGCAGAAAGCTATGTCAAAAGATTTCTTATAAACATGAATGTGTAGCAGTGTATGAGTTCCATGTTTTGGACAAGAATAAAAAATCTGAACTGCAGCCTGATGTTGGCATCGAAGAAGATGCATTTAGACAAAAAATATATGTAATCTAGTGTTTTGATATGTCAATGTCGTAGTTACTAAGCCAGCAGTGGAAATTCAAAGGAAATGGTCAAAAGCCAATAGAAGCACTTTGCTGCAAATCAATGGCCATGGGATTTCACTGCTGAAAAAAAACAATAATTAGCAAGAAAGAATCCAGGCAGTCATACTGATTACCAATCAAACAGCCAACTCACAGTCACAGATTACGGCTCACTCGAATGCCAGTCTAGTCCAAAGCCAGTAATTGCAGCTTCCAATATTGATGAGGTGTCTCTCTGGTCACCACAGACATACACACAAACAGACACACACACACACACACACACACACACACACACACACACACACACACGGACAGCAGTGGTGCTTTGTCTCCGGTCTAACAAGCTCATCTAACTGTGGCTGAGTGGCCTCAGGCTGGAACGGCCTGGAGTTCTCCCATTCGGCCTTGCATAGAACAAACAGGTAGCAGTGCAGCAGCCCTCCGCTCAATAGCCCAAACACAAAAACACCAAACGTATTTTAACATTGTAAGCGCCACTCAACCAGAGTACACTTGTACCCAGGTGTAAATAGGCTGTTTTGAACTGAACTCGGGAGGATTTTAGGGTCCCAATTTCACAATATGCTGGAGGCAGCAGCTGAGATAATGACTGCTGTTCTGTCTGTACACAGATTTCAACATTAGTGCCAAAAAACATTTATTTAACGTGAAAATGTTTGCAGGTGTACCTTGATGTAACTAAGCTCAGCCAGACTCCTCGGAAGTTGGCTGGTTAAGAAACTCCTAAACTCTGTGTTGTGCTGTATTGGGTGGAGGGATGATGTATGGGAGGCTTGTGTGTTTGTATCTTCTTCTGAGCTGCCCGTTACTATCTTGGTAGAAAAACATATATACTGATCAGTCTTGCAGTTGTCTCACACTAATACACACAACAAGTTAAGCATATTAGCATGCTAACATTAGCTGACTAAACACAAAAGTATATCTGACGCTGAATATCTTTTAAGTTTTTTACATTTTGACCTTATCTCCCCACAGATGAGGACCAGGAGACTTCGGGGGATTTCGGCAGTGGGGGTGCAGTCATTCTCCTTGACGACCAGGAGGAGGAGCCATCACCAAGTGGGCGGAACCGGCAGAAGAAGAGACGGGGCCGGATTCACCCCCGAGGAGCCATTGAGGACGACGAAGATGAGGAAGATGATAAGGATGATGAGATTGGCTATGTTTGGTAGCTCCACTCCATTTTAATCTGCCATCAGCCGACCAGGAAACTCCGTTAACTCAGCACAGATCTGAAGCCATTCCAAAGTCTCCTCCTCCTCCAGTTATCTTGGCAGCAGTCCATCTTTTGGCTCCTGAACTTGCTCTTGTAATCCCTGTCCCTTACCCATATCTCTCTCTTCAGTGAATCTCATCCGACCTCTTCCTTTTCAAGTGTTTTGCTCTTTCCTCAGCCAGAAAACAGAGAGACTATTAGATTTCACCAACAACTGTCAAGGTCTTGTCAGAATACTGCTCAAGCTGTCCACTTTCTGCTTCTGCCTTCCCCCTACACCTATGCTCTTTAACCCCCTCTAACGTGGACTCACTTCTCTATTGCTCCCTCTATTTCTGTCTTTCTCTTCTTCTTTCCCTCTCTCCTATCTCTGTATGTCCATGTCAGAGCCAGTCTGTGAGCCAGGATACATTAGCTGATGTACTGGATGTAAATATGTTTCCTCCAGGAAGGCCAGATTGTGGATAAACTTTCCTGTACTTCCATCAGCGGTTCATTCTCATATTCTGTGTTACACCGTCGGGCTCTCCTTCCAGTGTTCAAAGATGTTTCCACAACACGTGCCCAGGCTCTGAGATGCTCCCTCTCTCTCTGTTACTACATGGAGGATTGTAAATTATTTAATCGTTGATCTTGAATGTCCCAGAAAGCCCAGGAAGCAATGAGATTAATGATGTATTGTCGTTGTTGTTGCATGTTTCTCATCGTGTTTCTGTAAAAGAGAGATTTACCTGGCCAGGTCTAGCTCTATGCATCTCAAACAGAAAGTGATGCCTATTTGGCTGCTACAATACTTTGTTGCTATGTTGATGCTGTCTAGTGTCTTTTTGGTTCTTCTCCCAAACTCAGGAGGTAGGAAGTTGCATTGCAGAGCGATAGCAGTGTAGAAGAGCGAACTGCAATGCCCACAGTCCAAATCTGTGGCGTCTCAGCCAGCTATGCTTTTACTAATTGGTCAGTAGGGCTGCTGAGGCTGTTTGACTGTGCAAGGACACTAGAGGAAGAAGCTGCTCCTGAGCTGGGAGGACACATGAAGTCGGGGGAGCAGAGAAGAGGCTCTGTTCTGCCTCCCAACATTGGATATGTTCAGTGATTTAAAATTGAAATCTCCACCATGTCAACTAAGTGAACTTTTATTTGTAACTTTGAACATTTAAGTAAAGTGGCACTTTGGGTGTCTTTTGAACCTTACAGGTCTGCGTCCATGTGTCTGATGTTGTCCCTATGTACCATTTTTAGCACAAGCCTCACATTTCATCCTATTTCACCAAATCATGACAAAATAAAAACACATTGCTTTCCTCAGTGTGAAACCACAAACACATTTATGTGAGTTCTCATCCTTGTTGGCTTTATTTTTTTTCTGAAGCTCAGATTTCTCTGCAGTAGAACAATCAAAGCCCTCCATCAGTTCTGACCTTTTCCAACCTTGAGAAAGCAGCTTCCCCTTTAGAAGCAGACATAAATGGTAGCGGCAGAAAATACTCTTATCACTTGCCTCTGAGAGAGGAGAATCACAAAGCCAGCAGTGCCCAAAAGAACATTAAAGCTTAATGAGTGTTTTTGTAATATCACTGGCTAATGGGACAGCTGACCCCACTGGCTCAAAACAGCCCGCTCAGCACTCTGGAAACACATTGTACCAACAATCGGTGGCTAAAAGGACAACTGAATCTTCTGGCTTGAAACAGCATATTCAGCAGTTCGCAACACACTCTGTCAGATACAATAGACAATGGACTTAACTATGTGCATTAAATTATGCCAGAAGCTGCGGAGGGGATACAAGCACCCAATTCTGGGACCCGGGCTGGTGCAGCATCTTCTTCTGTCATCAGGCAACATGACAAAATCTGTGTATAAAATGTTTTATTATCTCATCTCTATCACATACAGTGACTGCTGCTTTTCTGCTGCATCTGTAAGCAGTATGTTGCAGATGTCTTTTTACTTCTTTTTTAGAAAAATGAAAGGGAAATCAACTAATTACATCTGCGTGAAAAGTTTGACAACGCGCTTATAATGTTAAGCATCAAGAGTTTGATGAGATTGATTCCACTCCCAAGTCTGTTTGGTAAATATGAAGCCACAAGCATCAACTGAGCTCATCAAGTGAGCTTAACACAAAGAGGGAAATGGGTAAACAACAGAACAAATTAGGACAATGTATCTCCTCCATATAACCAGGCTAAAACCCCTCTTTCGCTAAAATCCGACTAACACCCACTAACATCTAGCTTTTGTCTTCAGTGTGACCATCAGTAGCAACAGGATCGGTAAAGTAGCTATATATGCTACTGTGCATTATCCTAGGCCATTTCTTCAGGTTGTCCTCTATCCTTCAGTTCTAGGAGGTGTGAGAGGCTGTGTTCCCACACAGTCTGTTTCCACTTATTTTGTAACAAGAAATAGCTCCCAAATATACAAAAGATGTCATTGTGCTAGAAATAAGGTGGACGAAAGTCTCAAAGTATTAACATTTTTGATGGCAGTTTATTTTTCCTTACCTTATAACTTCAGCCACCTCATGGCACATCTGTTACACACCAGCTCTCTCACACACACTCATTATTGTTTCTATTTCCCTCCACTCTCCCACTCACTCTCCTGGAGTGAGTTCCATCTTCATCTCAGTACGGGAGATGCGTGGTTGTGTTTTATCCTCAGGGCACTTTCCTCACTGTTTCATTTCTCTATTGGCTGTTTTTTTATTATCCACAGATGGCTTCCCTGTCAGGTGGCTCCTCCCATCAGGGTCTCCATGGAGACAGGTCATTGGCTACAAACGGGTGGGTTTACTCAATTTGTGATATTTTTTGTAGAGTGGCTTGATAAAGTTTTAAATATGAGATGTTGATTGCTCTTGGTTATTAGTGTGTTAGGCTGTTTGACTTTTGCGTTCCATGGCAAGTAAAAAATTTAAATGACCAAAATGCTCCGTTAAGATGAGAGGAGCTGTCAAGTGACAGTGGCTTCTTTAATGTATGTCAATCAGTCTGCTATTAATTTAAAACTAGTGAGTACAGCAGCTTTAAAACTGTCATCTTCATTGACTTCTTTAATTTAAAGCTTTAACGTGTGCTGCATCATATTAATGTTAACAAGTTTAGACCAGCTGAATAAAAAAAAGACCAATCTGCAAATGGAGTCTGCTCACAGCTTCATTTTGCATACCTACCCTGAATCGCCATGTGCCAGGATTACCACTTTAGCAGGTGAAAAGTCCAAGTGGCTCTACAAAGTCCTCAGGGTCCAGATTGCTGCTGGTTCTTCCAGGTACTTTCCATTCTAGCTATGTGATCAAGGACCGTTTTAGACCCACAACCACAGGAGAGTACAATTAACTACCTGACAGAATAGAAATCCAGCAGTGCTCCAGAGCCCAAGGACCAGATTTGAGGATCACTGGTCTAAAGCCTGCCTATGTAATTGGCAGAGACATTGTAATAAGCAGGGATCATCTCTCCCTAATCTGTCACAGCCCACCACTTCCACTCACACTCTCTTTCATGCTTGGCTGCTGTTGCACCAGCCAGCTTGTGGAGCGTCTGAACGCATCAGACCCCCTCATGCCCCCCGGTGGAGGTTTCTTGGATCATTCGCTGCAATGTGGTAACCAACACTATTCCAAATTTGCAAATTTAGAGATAGATTATGCCGTTCTCGTTAATACCCCGCCAGTGAGGTCCCTCTGATAGGACTAAATTGCTGGGTGTAGCCCTCTGCTAAATAAATTAAACAAGAAACAACTCATAAGCGGTTCCAGTGGCTTCACTCCTGGCAACTGTGATAAATTAAATTGGAACTTTCAGGTGAGCAGTCAGGCGAGACCGAACCACATTAAAAAGAGTGTCACATTACCCTCACACCAATAAATGTATTTACCTATTTGAGTTTTTCTAATTCATTTTTTCCCCTTATCTGATTGTTGCTACTGTATATTTCAAAGCTGACTCCACCTTGTCCACCAGGAGCTCTAATGCTGTTGTCACTGTGTTTCCTCCTGAAACAAATCCATTATTTTCCAGGCAACATAAATGTGACTTGAATTTCTAAACACAAGGTATGACACCAGTGCCCTCTGGTGGTCTAATCCTGGCCCTGAGCAGAGGAGCAGAGCGCAGAACAGCTGGCTACATGTGGTGTGGAATAAATAATGCTGTTGAGTGTAGCCTCAGTGTGGCTTAGGTGTTTAAGGCACTGACCATATAATTGCAATACCCCCGGTGTATGCCTGACCATAGAATATCTCTGCATGTCATTCACTGTCCCCCCCACCCCCGGGTCCTGTCATTTCCATCATGCAGGCACAGAAAGCCCCCAATATACAGTCTTTAGAGTAAAACTTAACTTGACAGCAACATTTTATTCATCAACACTATCACAGTACAATGTCATTTATTTTTGCAAATATAATATGTACAATTGCATAAAAGTAGTGGTTAACGTAGACTCAAACACACAGTCAAAACATAGGAGTTACATAGTTTGCATAAGAAAGGCACTTTATGATGATAAAAGACACCACAAAGGATCAACATGTTCCCATGTTCATTTGTGAATCAGAGGTTTTGAAAGGGAAGACCTCCTTGTCTTGATTTTGTATAAAAAACTTTGGGGTATGGCTGTAGATTAAAGGCACTGAAGTCAAATGTGTAAGTAATGTTTGATGCACTTGAGGGCATTTTCATGCTTATCCATTTATGGTAAATAACGAGCAGATTAGACCTGTACTGGCAACTGCATCACTGTATGCTTTTTTTAGAGGCTGAATAGCTCCTTGTCGGTCAGATAGAGCTCAGAGCAGGTTGGTGTCTCATCTCACCAGCGATTACTCTGAGCAGCAACATCTAGATCAATGATTCGTGGAAGTCGACCACTAGCGCCGCCCTCCAGGTAGCCAGGCTTCACTGCTGGTGTATCTGAGAGCCTCCTCTTGCTCTTGTTCAGGTCTGAATAGGAAGATAAATAACTTAAACATTTTTCGCGAGAGGAGTCAAGCACCACCCACCAAGTTAACAGATGGAGAAGCAGATCTGAGTCCAAGCTAGGATGTCAGATTCTCACCTGAGATTACCAATAACATCTTGCGTCTGGCTCCGAAGGTGGAGACACCCACTTCCTTCAGATCTTCATCAGACAGAGTGAGGAATGTCTGGTAGTCAATCTGGATGAGTACAGATACCAGTTGCATCATGATGCTCATTGATAATGCATAACACTTTGGGCTTGGGGACTGTGTGTGTGCTTGTTGTTTATGTGTATCTGTGTTTTTCTGCAGTTCTGCAAGTTCTTCCACACACCCAATCAGTAAACTTAAAAACTGGCATGTTGCATGTGTAAGTTATGAAGAAAAAGCATTTTACACACATCAAAAGTTTTTAAAATTTTGGCAGAAGATGTTTCAATGCAAGTCTCTCCACAAGTTTACCTCTTGTTGTTCAAACACATCAATGTATTTGATTAGACCTAGTTGGCTGAGCAGCTCAGGCAGGTCATCAGTCATTTGGGGGGAGGGGCTCCGTTGACTGCAGGTTGATGCCCTCCTCGAAGAGCAAACACCCTCAAAGTTTGAAATTCTTTCAAAGCTCTCCGCTAGACATTGCAGGTCAAAATTAAGAGGAAACTGTCATAAGTGATCCATTCTGTTTTGTTAAGTTTACAAACACACATGAGTAAGACTTACAGGGTTTGTCATTCCTGCTTCTGTTCATTGAGGATGCAAATGCAGGGAAAGAGGAGGTGGATGAGGAGAAAGTGGATGGGGGTGAAGAGGGAGAGGAGGAGGATGAGGATGAGGAGGAGGCAGGGAGGGATGACGATGTCGATCCACGTCTGTCTCTCCAGTTCTCAGAGTCGCTCCTGTTATACACCTTCCCTGTCTGAGCAGCCCATGACTGGAAAGAGACATGAAGAGACGTTCTGATATATTAAAAATTAATCAGTGTTTCTTTCATCTGCGAATATCTCACAGCTGCACCTTGTACTTCTGTCACTATTTCTTCCCTTTCATCTCTCTCCTCTTTGTCAGAGCTAGAGGTCATGAGACAAATGGCTACAAGTGGACACAAATTCTCCTGTGGGCAGAGGACGTAATGTGGATAGATCCAAAGATTCCCAACAAGACCAGGGATTAATCATGTTTCTAAACTAGCTCTTTTGCCTTCCCTTGGCTGACCTGTGACAGTAGCACTCCCTCACTGGAAATTATCAATGTGGTGGGTATAGCGTATGTCTTCTCCCACCTGCCTGTGTCTCAGAAGGAAACTGAACTCATCAGAGGAATGCCTCTTGCTCTTATTAACCTAAGTGCGTCTGCCTCTCCATCACTGGCTGCTGAGCAGGCAGAGAGCGTCCATTCAGGAGGCTTTTTAAGAGCTGGGGAGATGAGCTGAAACAGCTCAGGTAAACAGGTTGCTGAGGGGCGGCTGTGTTGACTGAGGCGATAGTATCAGACCCCAGGTAATTGAGCATACAAATTGGTAGCACTTACCACACACTGAGATAAATGCTTTAAACTGTTACAGAGCAATGCCCATAAATGAGACTTCATTGGTGGGGACACATTAGGGGGTGCTTGTTTCACCACGCTGCAAAAAAGCCCAATTTGGTCAGCACAGTGGACCAGGACAGGGTCTTTCTGTGTGGGGTCCGTGTTTTCCCTGTATTTGCTTGTGTTTCCTCTGTATCAAAAGCATATTTGTCAGGTTCATTTTCCTGTCTGTGCTCTTGACTAAGCAATCACCAGAGTTGGCCCTGGGTGCTACACAGTGCCCACTGTTTCTATAACTTGATGGTTTAAATTAAGATGAATTTCCCTATGGGGATCGGAAAGAATAACTTGGCAGCTTAAGAGAATTCAGCAAAAGTACAAGTCAAGCTGAAATTAGCAACCAAAGTGAACCATGGCAAGTTTGAGGTTGATTTCATTGGTCATGAAGTTAACATGATGTTCATTTGTACCTGATGCTGGCTGTTGATGGTGCTCAGGTAGGGTTTGTAGCTGCGTCGGCTGATGTTGCGCAGCTCTTTGACAGCCTCCGCTGGCATGGACTTAGAGAAGCCAAGACCACTCCAAGTGTCTGTGGGTGTTCGGACCTCTGTGACCACAGGCTTCCTCTGCATGGCTGGTATAACACATATGAACACACATGGAGAGCTGAATTTTATTTTGGTCAACTATTGGTGGCTGACACCAGCTAGAAACACATATCACCACTCAGGGTTTTTTTTTTGTTAATACAAATTTGAGCAGGGTGATAAGGGATTTGTGTTAAAGCTGTGTCTCCTGCCATGGTGAATGTAAATATATTATTTGTTCTTCTTTCAGCTGTTTTAGTCCCCACCCCCTGGCTCAGTGCTGCTTAATGTTTAGCTCAACAGCTAATAATGAGTTTAGTGAAGGGCAGGTAGTACACAGTGGGGTAACCAGAGGATTTTTTTGCTAAAATCACTTGCCTGATGCAACTGGAAACAACAGTAATGAAAGTGATGAGGGGAAACTAAACTAATGAAATCCAAAACAATAAACTGAAAGACTGTAAACTGATAAGGGGAAAGATTAGTGTCAGGAGATTTGAGTTATTATTCTGTGTGGGCTACGAGAATCACCTGTTACATTACACATAATGATTTAGTTGTAAAAAAAATAAGGATTATAGCGCATGAATGTAAAACAGTGCATATATAGTAGGCACAGCCTGTCCATCATGAAAATATTTTGCAGGTTTTCCACGTCTCCTCTGATATGATGAATTGGACAAGCTGGGTTCAGGTGTTAAAAAATGAATCACAAACCATGCTTCTCCTTGCCAGCATGTGGCACACTTAATAAAACTCAAATTGCTAAGACTGAAACAAATACACATACTCAAATGGCAAATAAGTGACCCTGAGCCACTTTTGGCACTTGAACAGGATCCATGTGTGAATGTGTGATATAAACTGTAACAGCACTCCAAAGAGTGTGATATCAATAGGATTATAACTGGTGGGTTGTCATTTGAGTGCGTATGTGTGTGTTTTTTGTGAGTAAATGTCCCATTCATATACTGGCATATGGGTGTCTTAATGACTGTGAGGCAGATGGCCCATTCAAACTGCTAATTCATAATCCCATAAAGCAACACTGAGGGAATTTAGTACCATTTGGCTGCAGATCTTCCCAGTATCTCTCATTCTGCATGATGGATGAGGTAGTGTTTCCTGTGTGTGTGTGTCCGTGTGTGTGCGTATGAGGGTGCACAAGCAACAGTGTCTGGATGCATGTGTGTGTTGTCTGCATTGTGTATCTGCCCCATGTGAATTAAGTGGGAGTGCCAGTGCTACTCTATTATAACTTTGGCACAGTGCAGCCCATAAACAGGTCCCCTTCATCAGTTGTCTTGGCAGTGAGCAGCACTGAAATGGGCCCCCTCTATCAAGTCCCTGCCTCTGCTCAGGAAATTAATATGTTCCTGCCATAATGTGCTTGAATAAACTAAAAAGCCTACTTCATTCTGTATAATCATATGGCATAAAATCACATTTTAACAACATTATGAACAAAACTTGTGCACTTATACTGTAACTGATTTAGTGTTGTTTGAGGAGCAGATTTAGAATACTTTCCAGTATGTATCCTATCCAGCTCCAGAAACAACAGTTTAGTTGTATGTAAGAGACTGTCTGACCATCAAAACAATATAAAATTGTGCACAATGCACTATTAATTTATCTATCTGCACTATATAGTAATTATAGATCAGTAAAAAAATAAATACTTAGCAGTGCCCTAATTGTTGCTGCAGAAGCATTTTCAGAGCTCCTGAAACCAGAGTAAGACAAGAAGAAATATTAAACATTTAGGAGCACTAACCTCTGGTTGCCATCAGTTTCTTCTTCTCATAGTCATAATCCTGCAAAACACAAACAGGAAATAGAGTGGGTAAATAATGCATGAAATTGAATTTTTTTTCTTTGTAGTCACTGAGGACGCACAGGGGCAACACTTCCTGCTGCTGTGGTGGTAAACTTGTTAATACTTCATACAGTACCCTATAAGAGTGAGAGATGACAAAGAAGAGAAGCAAACAAACACAAAAATGCAAAAAATGACTCTCAAAATCAAGTTACATCTGGGTCAGAGAAGGGAAAATAAATAGGTTATATAACAACATAAATGTTGTTTTCAATCTTCAGAAATCTCAGGCATTGCATCTTTTCTCCTCTTACTCTCTCTCTCTTATTCACCTTCCTTTCCTAAAGTAATAATCTCTGAAACACTGCCACACCTTTAGGGGTTCAGATTGTCTTTCTACTAAGGTCTAGTTGTAGCCCAAGAAGCTTGTCCATATATGCAGTGCATCATTTTGTCAGGGCAACCTACAATTCCTGTTTTTTTCTCACCTCAGCCTTGGATGAGTCAGCGCGAACATCCTGAGCCAGCATCACGTCTCTCCTCAGGCTGTTCCTCCGCTCACTCCTCCCTCCCTCAATGTCTGTGTTCAGCAATCTGGCACATTCAGGACACACACATACACACACAGATGGAAAGACAAGGTTAAATCGTGATGGCTGTGTGCAACATTTAAGTGCTTAGGAACCTTTTTAATATGATGAGATGATTTCAAACTGATGTGTCAAATGTCATGATTCCACAAGAGGAATAGAGGCGGTTAAAAGCTGCAGATGAGGTCAACAAGCTGCCCTTTTAGATCTGGCACATGCAGGTGTGCATGTGTGGATTAATCACGCTGTCAAAGGCAAAAATCTGTTCACAGTCATTATAAGGACTCCTCTAAAATCTGTGGACAAACCCTTGGTCCCCACACAGTCAACCAGTTATCTTTGGTTTAACACTTGTTTTCTGATTTAGCTCAGGCTAACACTGAAGTTAACATTAGGACAAGTCATCAGAGAATGAATGTAAGTCAACACAATGTGACTGTATCTGCTCACCTGCATGTTAATGCCTGCCCTGTTGAGTGGCGCCTGCCCTGGACAAAAACTTTGTTAATTTCAAGTCCCTGGAGACTCCCCCTCCGACCTATTGACCCGGCCCTGCTTATGGTGTTGACTGCATCACACACCTCAGATGACATCACCACTACCTTAGTGCTCTCATCTTCTGATTGGCCAGACTGGTCTTCATTTTCTGGAATCTGAAGAAGTGCAGAGAATTCAGTGTTTAGTTTTGTTTTCTATTGAGCTTCATCTAGGATTTGTTTTGTACTGAGAGCAGTTTGATGACTATAAACAGTGACAAACCTTCTCCAGTGGCCGGCTGTCTGTTCCCTTCAGTCCTGTCCTCCCCTCGTCATTGGGAGGGGGAGGGTTGAGACCTGGTGGAGGTGAGGGGCGGGGCTTAGTGCCAGTCAGTGTCTCTGGAGTTGGAGTAGGAGCAGAGCCTGATCAACAAGAGATGAGGTGATGGTAAGTGAAATATCACTATCTACATTATCGACTGTAGGTAGTACACTGAGTGTGGATATGTTACTTCATACAACACCACTCCAAAAACCCTACACTGGCACACAGTATGTGTGCACACTCACCCTGCTCAGAGAGGCGAAGCTGCTGCAGCAACATGTTGAGCCAATAGTTGGTCAGCCCGCTGTTGGCTAACATTGGGTCAGGGGTCATCTCGGTTACCTTGGCACTCTCCCAGGAATCCAACCCCAGGAGCAAACGGCGGGCCTCATAAAGACAGGAGATGTTCCTTTCCAGACCTTTCACCACCACTGACTGATA
This sequence comes from Datnioides undecimradiatus, assembly GCA_008933995.1. NCBI lineage: Eukaryota > Metazoa > Chordata > Actinopteri > Lobotiformes > Datnioididae > Datnioides > Datnioides undecimradiatus. The sequence goes on from WARS01000014.1 coordinate 340,378, forward strand.
AATATACACCGATATAACACAGAGTTTTGCATTAGTATTCAACACACCACCACACGTGAGACTACAGGGCAGGGACGTTTTTCATCCAAAATCAAAGTGAACATTCAAGAAATATTTCAATAGACATTTCTTATTTAATCCAGTGAATATGAAATAAGCAATCACAAAGTCTACGGTGAAGGCCGAGACTGAAGGTGAATTTAAAAAGATGCCACTGGATGCCAACAAAATTACCATTTCTTTTTAGATGGAGTTGATTCAAACAATAACAGAAAACCAAAGCTTCACTGATAAAGTTGTACCTTGCTGGTCTGTTTCACTTTGGGCTTGACACTAATGAAGACTCCCAGGTTTTGCATCATCTGAGCCAGTTTACAAGGATCTGCCTCCCCATCTTCACGCATGTCAAACATCAAACACACAGGCAGACAGTCCTAGATGTGCACACAAAGACTCATAAATCACACAGAATGTAAAATAACAACAGATAAAAAAAGCTTTTTGCTATCACGATAGCAAAGGACAATACATATATAGATCTTGCAGAAACAAGAATGAGAAATGGGAAAACAAAAACAAACAAATGCACTTGGAACCTCTCAGGATTGTTCCGTAGCACAATTCTACCCAAACTAAAACAACTCACTACACTTTACCATGAGCTGCTGTCGAGCCAGGCACACTCCATCAGGGTTGCCCTGGATGAGCAGCGATGGGGGGCTCTGCGGAGCGCTGAGGTCTGGTAGGATGATCTGAGTCTGGGTTTGGTGCATGACACTCAGGAAGTGGGCTCCGTTTTGCCCCAACAGGAAGAGATGCTGCTGTGAGGTGACGTCCAGCTGGCTGCTCACTGTGACCTCTGACCCCAACAGCAGGTCCATCAGAATACAGGTTGCCTTCTGCCAGATAATGATGTATATATTCATCAAGTCAGGTCAAGATATATATGTTAATTACCTCTTTCTAATGTGTAAAACTGTAAACTGCATTAAATGTCTCACTAAAATGTTTGTCTCTAACCTTGACAGCAGCTGCATTGCCCTGTAGGCCCCAGACAGTGCAGCAGCTTTCATAGAAGGCAGGTTGTGCCTGAGGAACAGGTGGCACAGCGCTGAAGCTCACGCTGACCCCCAAAGTCTGCACTACCTGCTGGATTAGTGGGGACCCTGCATCTGGCAGAGTTTGGGGCACCAGGCTGACTGGGAGGTCAAAGGTCAAGGATAATGGCTGCAAGTCCTTGGACAAGGAAGATGGCATGGAAAACAAGCGAAACAGTGTGATGGAAAGGGAACAAAGAGAGAAGGGGGAAATAAAGAGATGTGAGAGAGACAAAGACAGGCAGCAGCTTTTTGACAAATATACCTGTCTGCTTTGTGCCAGCCATTCTATTAATCACTCTATTGATCGCAGTGTCTTGACAGAAGTGAAGAAATTGAGTTTTGAGACAAATAAAAATCTATCCTGGGTTGTCTCAGCTCAGATTATACATTGATCACTCACTCTTATTCTCTTCCTGGCTTCCTCCACTCCTTCTACAGGCCCAGCAATGGACACCTTGGGGAAAAAAGGCTTTTAAACAAGGTTGTTTTAATTTCCACAACTGTTAATGCAACAGTTATTGGCTCACTAAGCTGCAGCCTGTAGTTAGTGTTACCTGGTTGCTTTTCTCTCCGGTAGTGCTGTGGCGGTTGGAGTCGGGGAAATGGATGTGACAAGATGTGACTTCCATTACCTTTTTGATGTTTCCACCACCTTTTCCAATCACATGGGAGTGCTCTGTATAGGCCACGTCCATCTTTAGGGTCACCTTGTTCACCTAAATTTTATAAAAACATCATCGTCACTTGTGCATTTGTGCAATACTTGTTGCCTGTCAATGTTGAATCCATGTAAAAACGTAAAAATTACAAGATTACATTACAGGAGCCAGCTTTTATGTACACAGTGCCTTGTACAAGTTGAACTATATAACAAATAGATGTTTTAATTGATAGAGCCTCACCCTGGTTTCCAGCACTTCAAGTATCTTCTTTTTGGCCTCCAAAACATTGGCTCTCTTCCCCTCTACCTTCACATGTGGATCTAGATGGAAATAGGAGTGTAGATGCTATACATTTGAGTATGTTGCAGTTAATTATCAATTTGCAAGAGTAAAACCATGCAACCTGAAGACTGAAGCACTGAGCTTTGATCTGTTTTGACTGAAATATCAAGAATTTGTCACCTTTCTTTGACTTGGCTCCGATCTTCAGCTTAGATGGCCATTTCACCTGAGTGTCAGTTTCTCTCATCACCTGTGGAAGCACGAACAATAGGAAAGAGTGAGAAACAAAGACTGTCATTATATGCCACAAAGACACACATACAATCAGAACACACACAAACGCATCCAGACACACAGCAGATCTTTTAGATCTAAGTATACAAGGCATCATTTGCATTTCAAAGACTGCAATTATCACCTCCATAAAACCAGTAATCACTGAATGCAGAGTGTGGAACAAATGTTAAAATGGTGGCAGGGATGTGTTCGCTGAACTGTAAGCTACATTTAACCAGGAAGCTTTATGCACTGATGATTATCAGTGACTTTCACTGAAGAGAGCAGCTTTTCTTTTTTGTTTCAGATTCTGGTTCATGAATTAAATGTTTACTTACCCTCTCAAAAAACTCCTCCCCTGTCTCACATTCTTCATGCTTTGGAGCTAAAAGACACATAGCAAGTTAAAAAAAGAAAGAGCAGACAGATAAAGATAACAAAAAAGAACACATTTCAAAATTCATGCTGTGTGATTTGTCATGTTTTGTTGGTCAGCAGCACAATATTCTTCTGTTTACAGTGCAAGTTTTCAATATCCAGCATGTGTGTACAGTCAACACTGAAATGTTGACTTGGCTGAAATTTGCCAACTGGAACAAGAGGTTGCCGGGAACATAAACAATTTTAAAAGGCCATCGCTCCATGGTGACATTTACAGGGTACGGGGGGGACCCAGGAACGCCCTCAAACCCCCTCATCACTATGGGATACGCTGGCCAGAGCTGAGGAATGGGAAGAGAACAGTATGGGGTGGGGAGAGAAGGTGGTGGTTGGGGGGGCAACCACAAATTAGCCTAGAGACAGCTAATCACATCAATGGCATTTGCTGACGCAGAGACCTCCCACTTGACCAAAAAATTAAATAAGAACTGCAAAATCGAGAGGGAATTTGCAGAAAAAAACAGGCCGCTCCTTAGCCTAACAGAGTGAAGTCTCAAGTGCCACCTGACAGATTATCACCTCTAGTGATGAGATACAAAATCTACTGCCTGACTGAGGCTTGTCAAAACAGCCTCAGAGGCACAGTCCCACCTGCATGCACATTAAAACAATCCACAGCTATCAGAGCTGAATTCACTCATGCTTTCCCATCAAGAGTGTGTGTGAGGACAAACAGACAAACATCAGCCTCTATTTGCAGCAGCGCACTGTCAGAAAGAGTTTTCCCCAGTAACACAGGGGAGGCATTTGTCATAAACCTGCCAAGCAGCGATAACTAACAGTGGCAGCCACCTCTGCTTCCCGGATAGTGATGATAATAGCAAGAAAGACTTCTGAATGCATAAGCCATTGCAGGTCATAAATCATGGCGATACAGCAAGGGTTTAGTGGCTGGCAGTTATACTGATGGTGACAACGAGGGCGCAGCCAGCTGGAGGCCCTGTCAGACACCCAGGGTCAAATACATAAGAGAAGAATGTGAGAATGAAGTTGATAACTGCAGAAAAGCATGAAGCACATCTCAGCTCACTCACCATACAACATGTTCTCCAGCTTCTTCCTGTCGATCCTGAACCTCTCCTCCACCCATTCTGGGTCCAAACTCTGCCCTCTTGCATTCTCCTGTTCTGCCCCTCCTTCCTCCTCTTCCTCATCCTCTTTTTCCTCTCTCTGAGGTTGTGCCTTGCTGGGCTCAGGCTTTGCTGCTGAGCCGGGTTCTACTCTACCTTCCAAGTCAGGCTGCTGGGGTGCTGTGGTGGCCGAGACCGGAGAGCTCTCTTCAGTTGTGGTGGTGGCCATAGCAGGACTGAGCCCTCGTCAGTGTGTGTGAGGATGTGTGCATGTGTGTGACCAAGGAGACCGGCAGGGAAAAAAGGGGAGAGAGGGGCAAGAAACACCCCCCTGTGCCTTTTCTTTAAATCCCCCCGCCCCCTTCACTTAATTTAGTACACAAATCTAACCCCCCTTTCTCTCTCTCTGCCTCTCTCAGAGCTGTTTGAGGTTTGAGGAAGGATTTGCTGCTGTGGCCTTGCATGGCACAGACATATAAGAAGAGTCGTTTCTTTACTAGAGAGCAGACCATGTTTTCTCTGTCTGAGGGGCTGCAAGGCAGACAAACAAAATCTACAACTTTGCCTGAGGCTCACTCTGCTTTTAACAAATCCGCTGTAATCCTCAGTTCAACGTCCACAGATTATGTGGATAGATAGCCAAGGCCTATGTTAAGACAAGATACACATCACACCCACACACACCGAGCACGCACACATTCTGACAACCATCCACACTCCAGCAAACACAGCTAACAAAATAAACGGGTCATCCAGTTGGGTCCCAGTGCACATCTGTCCATGGCTGCCCTCCCTCCCTTTCTGCTATATGAGAGGTATGAGGGCTTGAGATTCCAGGAGGTTAGGGTGAAGTGGAGGAGTGCACCACAGCAGTGAGCCTGAGGTGTTTGTGTGAATGGGGAGCTTGCAACAATGCTGAGGTTAAAGACCCCCCCCCCCCAAAAAAAACCTCCAAATATTAAATTATATAATATTCTTTAAAATATAAAGAAGCAAAAGTCTTGATACTGCAGAAGACATATTTCCTGTGGCTCAGCTGTTACTAAAATTACATTGTCAGGTTGTTTATGCCAAAAGTAGCATTTTACTGTTAAAGCCAGTTGTAAAGTTATCTTCTTTACTTATTTAGACAAGCGGTTGTGTCAAATGGTTAAAAAATCAGTTTGAGGGGATGTAATATTATTAATGAAGGGGAAATACGGAGAGAAAAGGAAACAAAAACAGAAAAAAGTGAGAAGTTTGAATATGAAATCATTCTCAGATGTAGCTGCAACTATTCATTTTCCTGCTTTCTGCTGATATTACTTATGACAAATGCGAAACAGCGTGTGGGAAACATATTTATCAATTAATGTTTTTCTACTACACTGTTGCATATTGTGTTCAGAGATATTGTGTTTCAGTTTTATGAACTGACAGACATCTGAGACATGACAGAATGTGGCTTTTCAGTTTGGAGTCACCAGCTGAAATGGTTTGGAACAGATACTCACTGGTTTAATCTTTGATAATGTGTTGTTAAATGTTAAACGTTAATGATCTTAGCATTTGAAATATTGTGTTGTATTTTTTGTCAGTCTGCTTAGTGCAGTTTGACAAGGTTTATAGGTGTATTAAACAGGTTTCAACTGTGATTTGTCTGGTTGTTCAGCTGATATTCAGTTGTCCATTCTCAGTAGTGCTAACCTTCTATTTCTATTTTGAGGTTTAATGAATGGCCTCACTAGAGCTAAACATTTGTTAATTCCAGCTTTGTAAAGACATTAATGTGGACTTGACTGTGAAAAAAGAACCTGTTACTATTTAAATCTACACAGACTTTGATGCTAAGCCTCAAATTCCTGTTTACTTCTCATAAACATTTCATTCTTTATTTTTTAAAGATGACCTTCTCTCTAAAACATGAAAGATCTTTCAAACATTTAGGGCAGTCCTCTCAGCCATCTGACTGAACAATCAGGCCTCATGGAGATAAATCCAAACTTTTTAATAGTAAAGTATGTTTTATGTAGAATCTTAATATTAACAGTATATAGCTCTCAGATGAATGTAGTGGTGGGCAAATTAGCAGCATTCAAAAGTAGCATTCAATGAAAATGCTAAAGTTGTGCATGTATCTCTAAATTGTGCTTAAGTAGGGTACTGAGTGAGTGTAGTTACTTTCCAACACTGTCTCCAAAAATAATCAGCTTCATTACCATGTCTGTACCTAATGTCTAGAAATAGTTTTTGAATAAGCAGGCAGCCAGAAAGTCATAAACTCCAGTGACAGGGGAGAAATGGTTTAAAAGTTACAAAAAGGAGCAAATGAGATTTTAGAAATTGCTTAGTGCTTATTAAGTCCCCTCCCTGCTTTAAATTTCTCAAACTTAAGAACTTGAGTACAGACTGAAACATGGGTAAAAACAAACTGCTCAATTAGTCAGCTCTAGTGGGACTCTGTTTCCAGCTCAACATGGTGTTTTCCATATTGCCCAGACAAATTTGGCCCCAGGCGAATCAGCAAACATTATTTGGTGGTGCAGAGATCTTGCTAACATTACAAACTACTGGAGGCTCGACTTATTTGCCCGAGGAGGATGGTAAGTGAAAGGCATGATGACTGTGTCACCATGGAAACTGGTCAAGAAGTGAATTATTCCAAGTTTAATCTGACTTCACTACTGCAGCTCTTCTCTCTCCAGCCCCCCGTTAAGCCCCCGTTTGCCTGGAAGAGTGTGTGTTTCCAGTAAGAGCTGGCACGTGCGTCACTGTTTGACTCAGAGGGCAGAGCAAAGAAAAGCCAAACTGTCCAGCAGAGTGACTGATGAGCCGACTGATGACCTGTTTACTAAATCAACCCCTGAACCCTTGACTGAATCCTTTATTGATCTAGATAGATAGATAGATAGATAGATAGATAGATAGATAGATAGATAGATAGATAGATAGATAGATAGATAGATAGATAGATAGTCCCTTAGATGTAACAAAAATTCATGTGTCCTCAGATAAACTGTGTATGGGAGAGGAGAAGTGTATGAGTTCATTTTAAAAACTATGCAGAAACCTCATTTTCAAATAAAATATTGCTTACCTCTGTGAGCTGAAAAATATTGATTTTAGGAATTATGATATTCAACACATACTCCTTCAGGTATTTATATTTTAGCTGCGCTACGATGAAGTGTGCACTGGTTTTCAAACAGGATTATAAAAAAAAACAGTTCCCTATTTATACATCCATTTACCTTCATTGCAGACTGCACACGTGAGCTTATATTAAAAAGTGAGTTGGATTAAGACTCAGTCCATTGGTGAGTTAATACCCTTATGTTTTCTTCTTTTTAGAGTATAAAACTGCAAAGATAATAGCCTTTTATTCACATGCAGTTTCCATTTAAACACAGTTTAAATTCAGCAGGGTCCTAAAAATCATGCAGCACACAAATCATGACAAACCCTCATTGAGCCAGGATTTTAGATATGCTAAGGTGATGAGTTCAAGTCACGTACACAAAAAAAAAATCTAAAAGGGATTTAATTATTTGGATTTGTCCCCTTTACCTATTCTGTTAACTGTTAAATTATATATAGATCACAATTAATGTCTTTCCAAGGTATGCATCTAGTTCCATAAATGTGATGCCATGTTTTAATAAACCCCGGAGTCTTTGGCCTTTCCAGGATAGAAATTTTGGCATGTCACAGTGGGAAAAGCACATGTGTATATAATTAAATTAATGATGGCTGAATTTCATTTAGCTGCTTCATTTTGAAGATGTTGGCAATGTGCAGGCTGGCTCACTGTCACACGTGCATGACTGAACTCTTGAATGTAACAGAGCCATCATTGATTGTATTAGCAACATCTGTGCTAATAGTCATTGTGTTCTCCTGTGAAAATGATGTATTTATGTAAAAGCTTCAGCAGCACAGAGTTACACATGTACAAAGAGAAGTAAATGTGCATTTTCTTTGCTTTATTAAAAGCACTCCATAACTGTCTCAGCTATCTTCAGCAGAAAATCAAATCTCTGTAGAGGCTTTTAGACCTAAGACAAGGTCATGGACAAGTATTTTTATTTTAGAAACTTCTCACCAATAAACCCATATGTACAATTTATAATTGTTCTCCTGAAGTTTCTTAAATGTTAAAAGTTCTTTTAAAAAAAACTCATTATTTATAAATTAGTTCATTTGCTTATTTAAAAAGTTTGGGTGACCCAGAAGTAGTCGAAATTAAAAATTAAGCTATCTAATAAAGCTATCCTTCATGTGTGGTGAATGAATACAGTGAATGAATAAAGGTATGATCCACCCTTTAATGATTTATTCAAACACATTATTCAACAAAAACACATTAAACTATATATGCCCACAGCATCTCACAGCACAGTGTAGTGACCTCATACAAGTTTAAACAGACTACTGACAGAGAAGATATCCAACATCGGAATTTATGCAAATAAATATGTACACACAGCCTCAGATTAATAAACAAATATTTATCAGCATATAGAAATCTACATTTGTGCACCAGCTCATGCCATTGTAAGACATGGTATGTTTGATTCCAGTCATGAATAAATAATATCCTATTATATGATCCACATAATGTATGAGGATTTTAATAAGTTATTTTTCCACGTTCCAAAGACATGCGTTGGTTTATTTTGTTTATTTGTTTTTGTATGGTGTGATACGGACCTTGTTACTGAACTGAAATTACTGAAATTCGCCGAGAGTACACTTTATCATGCACATAAACACAGAGACACACACACACACACGCTGCTCTGTTTGAAGCTGTCACTTCTCCCCACGCCGCACGGTGACGCTGTGACCTTCTCAAACATCCTCAGTTGCGTCACCCGAGGTACTTCCGGGTTGGCTCTCTTCCGGCAATTCTCGTGACAGGTTTTTTACTGCCCGTTAAACCGCTGTAGAGTGAGTTTCAGACGGGGACTTCAGCCTCTGTAGTTGTCCATGGGGTCAGACGATTCACCAGGATGAACCCAAACATGTCTTCTCGTAGATTACCCTTTACTTAAAGTTGATGTCAAAGACGAACCATGTGGAGAGTCCAAGGTTTTGTCGGAAGAGGTGAGAGAAATGTTATTGACACGGGAGAAACCACCTCTTTTAATATGTTACCCGATGCCATGTTGTTTGTTCACGCGGGTTATTACCAAGTATCGCTCTCCGTTGTGGATACAGTTTATTGTAATGACTTCACCTTTTACTTAAATTTAGCCGACAGCCAGTTCGGCCAATTCATGTTCAAGAAAATTAAAAGCCACTTTGTCCACTTTCTCCTCTGTCGGTGCAACTGACAGCGGGTTATTTTGGTCGGAGTCCGTGAAGTTTGAGCTCCTGTTACTGACCTGCTGACACAGCCGCTATTAATTGTGGCTGAACTGTAATGCTGTTTGTACGAACAAGCACAGTTACAGTGTCAAATGTACACACAGACATCACCTGCATGAAACACCGGTGCGCGTGCCGTACAGACACATATACACATGCATCATTTAGGTGTGTATAAAGCCATTGTACGTTAAAACAACCGTTTGTGTTTTCTCTGATTTAATTTCTACTTGATCATCGCCCTAAGTGGTGTATGTAACTTATTACGTTTTAGTTTGCACGAAATGGATTTATTTATTTGTTTTATTTACATATTTATGTGTTTTATTGATTTCTGTCCATGTTCTGTGTATACAAATCTATGCAAAATTAGTATTGCACTGAAAAACTGCAGATTTGTTTTAACAATACTCACATACTTGCACACTTTGCAATAATGAGAGGGGCATGTCAGTGGATAGAAGTTAACCAGTCAAATCACAATATCCAGTTTCCTTGCACCTTTGTAAAATGCATTTGAATGAGGAGAATATTGATTATACCTAACTGTTGGTAAGATAATTCAGGTTTGCAGGAATGTTGTTGCACATGTTCTCCCATCAGCTGATTTTACACATTTAATATCTTCTATAATTTAAATGAAATGAACTGATCAGTAGTTCTGAATTCATACAAAGTTTTCAGAAAAATTTGGTATTTATTATAGGCAAAAGTGAGTCACTGTTCCCTCTCAGTGAATTTATTCCTGTTAGTTACAGTGTCTTACACACAGGGTCTCTTTGTCAGTGTGCAGCAGATCAGCTGCACAGATGGAGAGTGACGTTTTCTGTAATCAGATAGTGAACTGATGTTTACTTGGGTTTAAATGGAGAAGTTTTTCTTGAGATAATTTCTTTGTAAATCAACAATACCTTATAAACTATGAAAGGAACTAAACTATAATCAATTCAGTGGTATTAATGTCTGTATTTCTCTGTACTTGGGGTCATTTTCTCCAACAATTCAGGAATGTTTTGTATGTGACGTAGTGTTCAGGACACTCTGCCACCTCTCTCCCTAAGAAATTCATAACGCTGAACATAAATGTCTAATTTCTGCTTTTTGTCTTCCTAATACCTTTCAGTTTTGCACCGATGCTATGGCAGCAGCCCACTGCGACTGCCACAGAACCACCATGTGGAAGACGAGGTCATCAACAGCTCAACTGTCCTCTCCACCTCTCGCTACTCCTCCGACAACAGGTACCTCTCAAACCTCCATCCCAGCTTGGTGTGACTGTGCTCACTTTGTTCTGATTTGATTAAAACACCTAGACAAACAGAAAGAAGAAGGAAATAGAAATGAAAAGAACTGAGCGTCTCACTTTGATCTCATGACTTCTTTGCCCTCAAACCACCGGCCATATAAACAGCTAATGAAAAGTGAGCTTCAACTGAGGTCAAACCAGAGACTACCCTTTTCCCTCTCCTTTCTTATTCCTTTACCCCTTCTTTGAACCCGGTCTATGCTCGTAGCACAGTTGCTGCCTCCCTTTCAGCTGGTTGCATCATCCAGCAGCATCTGCTGTAAGCATGAGCGGATTTAGTCAAGGAAACAGAAACAAAGCCGTCTGCCTTAAATACAGTATTTCCCTGATGCCTTAATACAGTAGCACAGAAATAGAGACAGATGTGTAAAGTTATATTCTGTATGTGCTGTTTTTCTGTCAGCTCTCAAAAAGAAGAGGATGAAGAGAGGAGGAAGAAACAGAGAACCTCTCAGTTCGGCTATGCTGAGCTTCCACGTTACACAGCTCTGGATGCTGTAGGATGGGTATGTCTTAAGTAATCACATTTTCAAATATAAGGACCTCACATATCTACAACAACCCTGATTCCAAAAAGTTGGGATGCACTGAAAATGTATTTAAAAACAAAATGCAATGATTTGCCTTTTCCACATATATTCAGTTGAATACAGCAGAAATGTAATGGCAACACTGATAAACGTTCGTTTTTTGTGAATATACACTCATTCTGAACTTGATCCCTGACGATGGACATGTTTACCACTGGCTACATCATATTTTCTTTAAACACTTAGTGAACACTGGGGACACTAATTATTGAAGTTTGAAAGTGAAATTCATTACTATTGCCATACTTGATATTCAAATTCAGTTGCTTGCCTTTAGTTCAGGGTCGCCTTTGTCATGTTTTGTGCTTCCTAATTAGCCACACAGTTTCAGTGGGAGATAGCTCTGGACTGCACTAAAGCCATGCTACTTCTCATACTCTTTGACTACAAGGTGAAACTGAAATGTGCACAATGTGATGTGGCATTGTCATGAGGGAATAATCAGGGATGTCCCTGTCTGAATAACAACCTATGAAGCTCCAAAACGTGTCTGTACCTTTCAGCATTAACGGTACCTTAACAAAGGCACACGATATAATTATCTTGGATGCATTTTCCATTAGATTTGTCTGTTGTGTCTGTCTCACCACCCCCTTACATTACTTTTGTAGCTCTAATGTAAAATACATTCTGGGGTGAGTCAATGTTTCTCCTGTTGCACCCTGATTCCCCTATGGGGGAGCACATCTTTTTCACCTTCTCCACCCCTGATGAGTTTGCACTACAGATACAGTATTGGTGGCCAGCAGTGTGTCACCGAGAGTCAATAGTCTGAATCCTTACATCAAATCTCACAGAGATGCTGCTATAACTGCATTACCCCAGTTACATGTGAACATGTTGTTTCCTCAAATAAACAGATTTTTCTGCATAGTCTGTTTTCTGTGTGCACTTCTAGGCACAAACTAATGAGTTCTTCTCATCTACTTAAAGGAAGATATCTCAAATCTGATGACAGTTGGCTCTCCATGGTACATTGTTGGTCATCCCATGTATATACAATACGTCTTAATAGGCGTAGCAGTGCACAGCTTCTGTTCTCATGACAGTGATGACAATGAAGCTGGTGTGCCTCCGCAGGGTGCTGCCGCAGTTCTGTTCATGCAAATCTGCAGGAAGATCCACTCTCAGCTCACTTCAGGCACCGAACAGAGTTCGATCCCTGGAGTCCTGCCAGCTCCCTCGACCCTGCACAAGTGTGGCTACCGTATCCTGCTGGAGATCTGTGAGTCCTTATCACGTCACGTCACATAACTCAGCAACAGGCCCACTGATGGTTACATCTATCATATCTAATTAAATCTAGTGCCAAGGTAGTTCACATAGCAGACATTAACCATCTCTTCTTTTTTCCTTTGTGTGATCAGAATCCTGACTTTGTCGTTGTGTCTCTCTGGGTTCCTCAGTGTCAAAACGTGATGTTCTGCCCAGAGGAAGGAGTGTGTTGTGTCTGCAGGGGGTGCCAGAGAGACAGAAACAAGATCAAGCTCTTGCACAGAGCAGCAGCAGTGGCAACGGCAGCAGCAGCACAGGTGGCGCCAGTCTTCACAGCATCAGTGAGCCAGACCATCTGACTGCTGACTGCTCCATCTCAGACCAGCAGAGGGATCTCCTGAACCTGGATTCCCCAACACATGGTTGGTTGTTGGTTGTTCTGTGCTATGTGTCAGTCTTAGTTGATGGATTGTTACAAAATCTCATTTTCTTAAAATTGTGTTTACCTAGTATATGTTGGAGCATGAAGATATTGTTTTTCTCACCTGACTCACAGAGGAATCACTCCTGTCAGCATCCTGTTCTCTACAGAATGATGCCAACCAAGACAACATGGAGACAAAAGACACTAATGATAAGGTGAAAATCTACTTTGTTAGTCTGTTTGACGTTAATTTAAAAGAAAGCTTTTTTCATTATCTTTGCATCCTCATCTCATCTTGGGTTTTGTTGTTTCCAGGACTTGTCTGATGAGGAGAAGTTGGCAGGAGCAGCACTTAACCTGAAACATGTGGGACACACTAGCATTCCTGTCATTCTCAACATCATCGGTAACAATTTAATGAAAAGTTATTTTCACATATTCATTCCGTCGCAAGACAATCCATTGTAAACAAACCAAATGTCGTTTTAGTACTGAAAGTTTGTTCGTGCAATGAACCATTTTTGTTGTCTTCTCTCTGAGATGTTCTTCTTTATGTTTATGGCAGGTGTAGAAAGTGCAAAAGGTGAGAACTACGAGGAAGCTTTTATATGTTTTTCAGCTGCAGCACATCAGGGTTACAGCAAGGCCCAGTTTAACGTGGGTGTGTGCTATGAGAAAGGCAGAGGAGTCAGCAAAAACATAGAGATGGTGAGAATCCAGATAGATCACTTTAGTGTCTTGATTGCTTCATCATTCATAAACATGTCATACTTATACCTATCCAGTATCAGAAATCAAACGGAGTGTACTTGTTGTACTTGTGTTTTCTCTTCAAGGCTCTGAATTACTACTGGCAGGCAGCGGTTGGGGGTCACAGACAGGCTCAGTATCGCTATGCAAAGCTGCTCCTGACCAAAAGGGGGCGCCAGAGTTTAGAAGAGCTGGACACAGCCATCAACTTTCTGGAACAGTCTGCTGCAGCTGGATTCACCAAGGTAGAACTCATGTAAAATCCTAGAAACACCTCTTAGTTCTTGGACAGAATACCTTTACAACTTTAATGCAATTACATTCAAACATTCTCTAACAGTTCTTATTTGTTTTTCTTATTCTTGTGATGGAACTCCTTCATCACTTTTATAACATGGAGTTCATGTTAGTCAAGAATGCATCTGTATACAGAAGACATTTTGACACATCACAGCAGGAATAGGATGGATATAAATATTAATTTAATGTTGGCTGAACTCATCTAGCTGCTTCAGTTTCAGGTCCAGGTGTTGTGTGTGCTGGCTCACTGTCATGAATAACTTGGTCACTTGAATAACAGAGCTATCGGTAATGTTGTTGATAATACCTGTGCTATTCCTGACATAACAAGTCAAACTCTGCTGTGATAAAACACCATTGTACATAACTTCTGCAAATGACCCAGTGGAAAGTGCACCATTGATAATAGTTATCGATTAAACAGTGTCAAGATTCAGTTTTAGAAAATGAAACCTGGGAGAAGCATCTCATTTTGAAGCATCTGTCTGCTGGAAGCTAGTTTTTCAGCTTAACTTGGAGCCAGTCAGAGAACCAAATAGCAAAATTAAGATGCCTCTTCCTGTTTCGTTATTTTCAAAACATAAATAAGGGTGATGCGTCCATGAAATTATTTTGTATATGAGAAGAGTTTGTATCGTTATGGTAGCACTTTGATGCTCTGTGAAATTATCTGCCTCGTATTCATGATGGCAAATAATCAATTAGGCTTCAAGTCCCTAGACCTGTTTTCCAGTGCTTCAATAATATTTATTTAAATTAGCGACTCATCTGTAGATGCTTTTTAAACTAATGATTGATTAGTTGGCAAATAAGATACAGGAAAATATTGAAACATTTTGACAATTTGCAAGACTGTTGCTTCCCCCATTTCATGTCTAACTCTTCATGTCACTATCAGATAAAGAAAGCATCTGTTCTTTGCTGATTGAATAACTGATTTATTGAATTGTCCTTTTAGCTCTATTGCTGTCCGTCATTTAGTGGTCATTAATGATCTTAATAGCAGTCACAAATGTAAAAAGTAAGTTGTGAACAGTGCTTTAATAAACAATCATCTTATTGCTGTTTGCCGTGCTGGCTGCCTGTTTCTCTCTTCAGGCTCAGGTCTGCCTGGCCTCGGTCTACTCTCAGGCGCCAGTGAGGAATGGGAGTAAGTCTGTCCAGTACCTGAAGATGGCAGCAGAGAGTGGAGTGAGTGTCCTTCTAGATGCTTCCAGACATTCATGTATGGCTTTATCATTCCAGTTTCTCCTCCCCTCCCAGTATACCATCCTAGTTACGCCATGTGAGGAAACGGAGTATCCCCACCACCTTCTCTATTTTGATATTCTAAGCTTGTTTGAAAAACGTCCATACTTACATGTTTTTGCAAGTTTGTGCTGCAGTTGTGTTGAAGTAGTGCCATGACTGCCTCTCCATTATAAATGACTTTAGAGTCACACAGACCTATTGCATTGTTTTAATAGTGACATCTCCTCTGCTCACTCTACTATCCAAGTTTTTAATGCCTGTTTATAACCTCAAACATTAAGTTTACCATTAAGTGTAATACCACCAATTAAAGTTGGTGTACATAAAGAAGATTTAAAAGCCAATATCACATGTTCATGTTCATGTGTGTAGGACAACACGGCCCTGCTGTTCCTGGGTCAGTGTTTTGAGAGCGGCTTTGGGGTGCAGCAGAATCTGAGGACAGCAATTGAATACTACAAACGAGCAGCTCGAGCAGGCAACAAGCAGGCCAAGAGCTTACTGACTCCTCCTAATGGTACAGACAGTAAGGATAAGCACACATGCTCTGCTCACATTTGTCATTAGGTTTTGTGCATTTGTTTGTGATTGCACTGCATGTGACAAGCTTTGAATGAGACAAGACAACAACAATTATATCTGTGAGAATGAGCATTTGATTTATCTTATGCCATCCTCTACAGTGGGAGATGCAGTGCTGCGCTCCATCTCTTCAGCTCCATGTTTCCAAATGCAGCCACTGGCCAGTCACCGTCCTTGTTCCCCTGGTGACCACATCACCCTTCCTGTCCTGCCTCACTCCTGGAGCACCGGGAACTTGTGTGTCCCCCCAGCGCTGTCCACCACACCTCTTCACCTCCATGCCTACAGCACTGAGGGAGCAACCTGCCAGTGGACTGTGGGGATAGGATAGTTATCCTGAGCCAGCAGAGGCCAAACTGAGGAATGTATCTCATAGAGTGTATTTTCTTCCAGAGGAAAAAGGTCAGGGTGTGTTACGTGTGTAGATATTGTGCAGTCTGGATCAGAGTGAATAGGTTTTATACTTGGTCAAATGTTTGAGTGTGGGCATGTGGAAGATTTTTTTATTAGTCTGAGAGTTTTTGGATACAAGTTCTTGTGATATTAAGTGTTAAATGAGATAAGCTTTTCTGTTTGTTTCTATACAGTTCCATGTTGTTTTTGTAAAACAAGTTCTCCTGTGGGTAAGACAATGTGATAAAGGTGCCTTTGGGTGGTTTGAGGATCTCGGAGAGTAACTTGTTTCTGTCCCTGCTAGTGTGGAAGATGTATTATAATTTTGTCCCCACTGAGCCTGGCAAAGTGCTTTCCATCAGTGACATATTTTAACCTTCAGTAATACCGGTTCAAAACAACTAGTGCAGGTTGGTGCTGTTTATCATCATACAAGAGCAACTTCAGAGGAGGAAAGGGTATGCTACTATGTGCTTTCGTGATAGTTCAAACTGTTATACACTTGCCAAAATTATGATGCACTATGGAAGATGTTGTACTATTATACGCACAATTAAAATAAAAAATACCTAAAGAGCACTTTTATGAGCGACTGTTTCCTTAAATTACCATTGAAATTCGCTGATGAACACCAACAGTAGCATTTTAAAAAGCAGAGCATTATAATCTGTCTAGGTTCATGATCATTTTACTTGGGCAGTGATGAAGGAGCTTCTGTTCTGGATTATATATTCTCATTACTGGAATAACTTTGCAGATGGGAGCATCATTAGTTTCAGGACCACTTTGATAATCCTCATAAATTATTCATCCAACAAGACCTAATAACAAGTTTGATGGAGTCTTTATCTAACGTGATTATGCACAGCACTGTTGTAACCATTCATATTTCCTCTAACGAGGATACTGCATGACGTAAGACTCCTGATGATGTGTGATTTCATTACCTGAGTTGCAAAATAACACCGGTAGATTTATTATGGTTGCGTCTCCAGCGTGCGACGAGCGTCCTGCGTCCGCGGCTCTGATTGGTCGGCTGGGTGAGAGCTCCATAGCGCCGCGCCGCTCCGGGATCCTCTGGCGCAGAGAGAAAGCGCAGCTTGGCCGCCAGCGAGCACCGAGCCGGGCTGAGAGGGCAGATGATGTGATGCGATCCAATACGGGCGGCCAGCTGCAGCTACGGGCGGACTGGCACTTAAAAGCGGCTGTCGACCTCGGCCCTGCTCACTACTGTGTTTGTGTCGTCGTGGGAGCGGAGGCGCACAAGCCCAGAGGCTGACCGAAGAGCGGTGAGTGGATGTAAAGACATGCTCTCGATGGGATGCGCTCCCCTCCCAGTGCGGCGGTGGTGGTGGTGTTGATGGGGCTGGTCAGAGAGCGACTGGATGCTTTAGATTCACTGCGTCTCACATATCGACAGCTTTGCTTCCGCTACATTGACAACTCCACCGATGTATCCTCGGCGATATGGTGGATGTAAAGATGATCAACGCTCTTTCTGTTATACCAGTGAGGGAGTTTTTTGAGGTGGCAGCAAGAAAAGAGGGGCTCGAATACTCCACCCATGACATCATCGACTTTTTCAAGTTCATTTTCTCCCCAGCTCGTGCTTTCATCTGTTGCATTTCATTTCTGAGGCAGAGGATGCAGTTCAGAGTTGAGGAAATAGGCCTGTAATGACAGGGACTAAGTTGATAAAGGATGGTTTCCTCTGACAGGCCGAGATCCCTGTCAATATCTGATGATAAATTCCCAAAGCACATTATTGATGTCAAGTGATAAGGATTTGATCTTTCTCTTTAGAGTGACCTTCAGGTGAAAACACTGTTGTCTGTCAATCTGCATGCAAGCTGAGCAGACAGTATAAACTGATAATGATCCTGTTTTGACACTGTGCTCCATAAATAGAGAGGGAACATTGAATTTTGTCTGTCAACAAGTTTTATTGTTATTCCTCCTTTTTTTTATCATGCAAGTAAATCTGAAGGAGAGGATATGACTTTTATGCTTGTTTTCTATTATCTATTACTGCAAATGTCACTGTGGTGAAAGCAACAATAGAGTGCACAACAGGAAGGGCAGCAACAGGACAAAAAGATTACTTTAATGAGACATAATTGGTTTATTCATACTCTGTCTTGTGTGCAGCTGCTTAAAACCTTGTGCATCTCATGAATGACCTCTGCTGTTGGAGAGCACAACAGATTTATTGAGGACAACAGTTTAACTACCTCTGTGTGTCGACTGTGCCCCACTGTCCTGCAAACTGCTGTGTCATTCTCTTCGCTTTCTCCCACTAATAACCATCCTTTTCTCCTCCCCACTCCCTTTGCGTCCTCTCCTCGCCCCACTTTGTTTAACTAATGGAGATCCGGCTGCATTGTCAGGTGGTGGTGGAGGGAGAAAGTAAATGTTGCTATCTGTATCCAGATGATCCAGATTGTCTGCAGCGTTCACATGTTATTAAAAAATAGCCTAGAAGAAACTGATAATGGGGAGTTGAAATGCTATTTGTTTATTACTCCTTGTCAGCTTTTGGGGGTTGTGTCAGGATGTGTAATTCATCCTCTGAGTCATGCAACATGTTTGCTGTGATTTTCAGTTTCAGTGGCTCAAGGCACAATTTGTAGTTGCCTGATGGAAAGTGTGTATCTTCAGCTTTTGAGGCTTTTTGATCAGTATCAATGTGTCTTTGACTGATGACTAATGCAGTTTGACTCTTATTTTGACAGGTGATTATATGCTTAAAAATTCAGACATTAGTTAAGGTGTGTATGTAAAAACTGGGGTTACAGGATATTTATATGGCAATAGTAGTAAGCAGTGCTGATTGAGAATAGCTAGCGCTCTGATGAGGTAGTTTGTACCTGTTGACAGCATGTTTGCGTCTGAGTCACAGGCCTGAAGCATGAGTGCATATTCAGCACAAACAGGTTGTTGTGGTTGTCTGGCTCAGTGACAGAAGGACAACAAGACAGCCACCCAGGGAGAGGGGAGCCGATAGGGGCCCTGCATGAATAAAGTGCACTGCCCAGGGATTCTGCTTTCCCCAAAATCTTGCCTCTTTCTTTTCCCAAGATCTTATCGTGCTTTAAAATCTGCTGCGTTTGTATTTTCCATGTTTCTGAGAAAAGGCGCTGGTGATGACTGCAGCATTGTTTGAGGTGTGTGTGTGTATGATTGGCCGACAGGATGTTTATACATTATGTTTGCGTGCCTGGACGTGTTTTCTACCTGTGTTCTGCTGTTTAGCAGCTTTCCACAGACTTGGACCTTAATAAAATCATACAAAAACATAAGTGACTGTGATGCTACCCATACATGTGCCTTGCCTCAAGATCAAAACGGTTCTCTGCCACTGTCTTTGTTGCCATCCATCTGTCTGTACTCTGCATCGCAGGGCTGATCCACCCAGAGATAAAAGCGACACGGCTAGCTAGTTAGCAGGAGCTGGCTGCCACTTCTCCTCCCCACAGACTGGCTTACTGCTCAGCCGTGGCTTTGTCAGTCCTGGATGAATACATCGAGGGTCTGACTCACTCTCAATATCAGTCAAATGCAATCCAGCTTCATGACTTTGATGCAGTGTTTTTTAACACTCCAACAGTGACACCTTATGTGTAAAAGGGGCGTGAGGCCTGAAAAGAGTCTGCACCACAGTGTATCAACAAAAGCCCCAGAGACTGAGCTGAGCTGCAGCTAGAGAGAGCAACTAGCAAGATGTTTTATCTTCTCTATGGTTCAGTTGTAACATCAGAGAAATGCAAATGAGTAACACAGTACTGAACGTCTCAATCTGATGATGTCACCCATCTGCGATGATGTCACCCTTGCACAGAGAGGGAAACACCCAGAACTATTGATATGATATGATATGATATGATATGATATGATATGATATGATATGATATGATATGATATGATATGATATGGTATGAATATCAGTTCCTTTTTAATATTAAAAATGTGTTATTCTTCTTCAATATACTCTTAGCATTAAGCCTCTGAACATGATGTGAAGTCATGTCAAATGATGTAAATGTCGTGCCAATGAAGCTCACTTATTTAAAATGAACCTGATTGAATTCTACTGTCTCTGTTGGAAATATAATTACAATACTGTACAACCTGATCACATATGATACCTTCATCTGGATCTGCATCAACATGTGAAATCAGATGCTGAACTATCAATCAAAAATGCTGCTGCATTTATCTACTGTGGGTCCATTATGCAACCCCATAAATTCAGCTAAAGGAATCATTATCAACAATGTTATGGTACATTTAATGTTATGTGTGTTTATGTTAAAAAAAATAAAACAAAACAAATATTAGTATCAGTCTCAAAAATTCACTGTCTGTTGGATTACTGTTTGGATTGTTATTGGTGACTTATTGTGAGGCACATCTAATTATACACTGTTACATGAATTCTGACTGCTCGTCTCCTCTCCTCTCCAGCTCTATCAAGGCATCTGTATTTCCTGGCAGCCATGATGTCAGTGCAAACTCCTCCTCTTTCACGCTCTGGCTCCTCCCCCTCTAATGTGGGCCTGGTCAATCGCAGTGGCCCCTCGGCCACCCCTCCCACCTCCTTGAGCCTTCGCTCATCATACAACCAGCTTCTTGGGCGAGACGTGATCAAAGAGTCCATGGAAACAGGAAGTTCAGCCACTCTGCCAAAGAGCCGACAGAGGTACACAATGACCAGTGTGAGGAGCACCATGGGAATATGTGACAACTTGGCTTTGTCCTCTAAAAACCAGCCTGTAACCAGAGGAAGGGGTCTCCCCACCAAGTCCTCCTCCAGTTCTGCCCTTTACTCCTCTTCTTCCTCTTCCTCACTATTTAATACAACCAACCCTAAACTTGCCAAGAATGGCGCCAACATGCAAAGGCGAGCTGAGAGTCAGCAACTAGAGTTAAGCAGGGCAAATACAGAGGGCAAAATTCACAATGATCTCATCAATAACCCTGGTTCTGACTGGCTAGAACTTGGAAAAGACAACTCACAGCTGCCTCCATTCCGTAGAAGGACCAAGAGTTTTTTGGAGTACCATGAGAAGGGCTGGGATCTGGACCTCAGCTGGGGAAACAAGGAGGAGAAGGAGGAGAAGAAGCAGCAGCCTTCCCCAGAGAAGGAGCAGGCCAGCCCTACCAAGGAGAGGGAGAGCCAGAAGGAGGAGAAGCTCAGCAGCAAGCAGAGCTGCCAGGAAGAGAAGGAAGAGGTGGAGCCAGTGGTGGAGGAAGAGGAAGAGGAAGATGACCCCACACCAACACCAAGACAGCCCCTGCTACCAGTGGTGGTGGAAGCCCCTCTTTCCTCCACCTCCTCCTCCTCCACCAATAGCCCAGAGTGGGTCCCAGACAACCAGAACCAGGCTCCAGCCCAGATCAGAGAGGAGCTCTGTGCCCAGGTTCAGGCAAGTCCACGCAGTCCTGCAAAGCCCCCGCGGAGCTCCCAGCCACGGGTGATCAAGGTGGAGTTGCATCCCAACAATGAGAACCAGTTTCTGCAACAGTACACACCTTCTTCACCTAAACAGGCCAGGGGTGCAGAGAGGAACACCCCTACCAGAAACCGGGTGCCCACTGCACTGCCAGATCCTGAACTAGAACCTGGGTTACCAAAAGTGGGCTTAAGAATGGATCTGACTCCTGACACTCCATCAGAGGATGAAGATTCCAGCTGGACCACCCTGTCCCAGGAGACCCCCTCTCCACAGACTCCACAAGAAACAGGTTTGATATGTGTGTGTTTATCTTTTCACCTGATCTGTCTTTTAAATTAGCATATCTCAGCCAGCTTTTAATCATGCCTCTATTACAGACTCCTTTCACTCCTCCTCTCTCTCTCTCCCTCTGTCTTCCACCTACAGACTGTCTGATCTGGAAATTTACCAAAAGCCTCTTCTTAAGCAGGCAAGACACTCCAGCAATACTGCTGGAACCTTTAAGGCCCCTGTGAGCCACCTTATGGTGCAGAGAGTGATTACGATGGACAGAAGGATAGGATACTGCAGATAGCAGGGTGTGAAAGAGAAATGAAAGAAGAAAAGAGAAAAAAGAGAGCAGTGATTGTTTAGGATGTATGACAAAGCAAAAGTTAGAGAATATGATGGCATAAAGAGAAATATAAACAAGCAGACAAGGAAAAGGAAAACCAGTAAAGAGAAGATAGGGAGAGATGCTGTTGTTGCCCTGTGGGTCCTAATACAGGGGATGAGCCCCAGAGTTGCTATGACAACAGAAACTAAGCAGGGACAGGCTGACCCACTCTGAAATTTGACATGTCCATCCATGTGTGAGTGTTTGTGTGTGTGTGTAGCCTTTTTGTGTGTGCATATGTCATGATTGTATGTGTTTTTGCAGAGCCATTCTGTGTGCGAGCACACATATGCGTTTGTGTGAGAGATTGATATACAGTATGTGTTTGTATCATTGTCGTCCATCAGTAGATGTATGGGGTGATGGCGACCTGCCCCCAGGCTGGCGGGAGATCTCAGACTCATCAGAGGTCTATTTCTGGCACGTCCCTACCGGCACCACACAGTACCACCGACCTGTTGCCTCTGGCAACCAGCACACCTCGACCAACACTGAGCCAGACCCTGAGCACGACCCACACCAGGAAACACAGGGCTCTCTCAAGCCACCCACTGAGGTGAGAGGACCCACAGATCTAACACAACTTGTAGCCAAACATATTTATAATTAACATAAGTGGAGCACTCCAGCCAAAGTGCCAACTGAAGGTTAATGTTAGGCTAGTTTTAGTTATTCTAAGATAATTGAAAGGGGCAAAGTCTTGTGACAATGGTGTAGACGTTTAGTTAATTTAAATGTTGCTCTGAAGTGACAGTGTTGTCACAGTAATGTTAGCATAATTATCACTCTTGTGAGGGGGTCAGTTGCCAATCTCACTAAAGACGACAGTGGCTGAATTGAAAGGACTGTTTTACTTTCAGAAATCAGTCCATTAACATCATGTCAAGGCCCTGTTTTTGAATTGAGGAAACAGCAGTTGAAAATGTTGCAAAATGCAAAAAACACACTAAATGATACCCATTAAATGGAAAACATCTGTTTTAATCAGACACATTTATATGACTTATTCAGAGCTAAGTGTTCAGATTAAGATACCTGCACATCCACACATCGTTTTGTGAGGAAGCTCACTTTTTTCCCAGTATATATGTGAGGGAATGCAAATGTAATTATTTTTTTTTTTCATATTCACTTACATGTATATTAATGATATGAAGACTACTGATTTACAAACACATTTATTTATAAAATTAAGCATGAAAGTTCAAACTTAAGTATTAAGTATTTAACTGTGAGACATTTTCATGAACTCAAGTGGACCTTGAGTTACGGTTATTTTCTCATTTATAAAATTAGGTTTCAAAGTCATTATTTAAAAGGTGAAGATAATTTAAAAAAAAAAAAAGTTTTTACCATAGGTTTAATGTTTTTCTGTGAAGTTGTGGTCAGGGACTAACTTTCACTATACGAAAGTCTGACGCTATAACAAATTTACAATCAAAGACAAATATGTTGGATCATCAATGATCCCACCAACCACTTTAGGTCTTTCTGTGTTTCTCTCAAGCTGCATCTCACTGTCTCTCTCTCTCCTTTATCTGTCTCTCTGGCTCCCACAGCGCCCCAGCAGTCTGATATCTGACAGCTCAGTGGAGCCAGTCCCCTCACCCTCAGGCTCCTCCCCCTCCCCCTCCTCCTCATCCACCCCGTCCAATGACGTCACCTCTTCTGGACCAAATCTCAACAACAACACCTGCGCAGCCAACGTGAGACACATTTATTTAGGTGTTCACTTGTTGAAATTGTAACTCTTTGTAGAGGTCCAGATACATGTTTGTGGTATTTTTAATGGCTATTGATTAACTTTGGTTGCAAGTTTGCTTTTAAATTTTGCAAGTCTTGAAGGCAAAAACATTATTCCATATTTTATTGTATTGTTTATTGTTATACTACCTAATCTAATATATTTCTTCTATCCAATGAACATGTAGTTTTGTATTTTCGTCATCATTCCTGTTGTAGCTTTTGAATCAAAGTCACGCATCACAGTCAGCTTATTGGCCTTGGTTCATCAGAGTAACTTTAGCTTACATTTTCCTTTAAAAGCTGGCTGGTGTTATTGATATAGCTCTCCTTTCACTGCTGCATTTATTACATTGAAATGAGCACTTATTCTGTGGCCAAGCCAGTCTAAAATGTGAATTCAAAAAAGATGAATATCTTTCATATTAAGTTAAAATGAGTTGGTAAAATCACTATTAAAATCTCAGTTTTTCATCTTCATTCTTCCATTTTATTCATTCACCACCACAATTGTCTGTCTCGCCTTCTAAATATCTGTCTGTCTGTCTGCCTGCTCCAGGAGCTGAAGGACTATCCAGTCTATCCAGATCCCAGTCTGAAGGCGTTTGAAGGGGCTACCCTCCGTTATGCTTCACTTAAACTCAAGTAATACACAGACATACCCTACAATGTGTGTGTGTGTGTGTGTGTGTGTGTGTGTGTGTGTGTGTATGTATATATATGTACTGGGGGTTTTTCAATAGATGTGAAAAGTAAGTATTTGTTATGTCTGATGTTTCTCTACAGCCCCCCAGCACAGCTAGAGACGGTGGACCTAAACAATACCTTCTCTGATCCAGAGGCAATGGTAAGATCATAACAACAATATACTAAATATTTTTGTATGACATGAAAGCATAGCCTAAAGTAATCATCAGCTGGGATTTTTTTTTTTACTGGTCAATTATTTAAAATGATAATTTATGAGAGTATTAGTTACTTATGGTTGAACAATGTCACAATTTGTAGATTTATAGTAGATTTGCTTTCATAAACTTCTTGAGGTATTACAGACTCTGCATGAATTATTTAAATAGTCAGGCACTAATATGGCTCAGTAACACAGTATACCACCTGCAAATGACTGTTTGACAGCATTTATACCATTTGATGAGCACATTCTCCTACTACTCAGTCAGTCAGTCAGTCTGACCATAGTGGTTGAACTAAATATCAGCCTTTCACAAAACTGTGTATTGATTAATAAAGGTATGTCACCAGACTTTGTTTGCAATGACGTAATGAACCTGCTAAGCAGCATCCTGTCCTCTCTCTCTGTATATTGCAGCGCCACTCAGTGGTTACTTTGGGAACTGATCTGTGGTTTCTTTTGAAGGAAAGATTGACTTAAGGACTGGAAGGGAAAACTATAATAAGATTATGTTTGGATTATGTTTGGAAAAAGACAGACAGAGGGAGTAATATTTTCTAAGACAATCACTGATATGTCTGCAATCACAGTAAAGAAGTGGATAGAAGTAGTTGGCCCATCACTATTAGACATATGGAAACTGATTTCACTGATAATGAAAAGGATGTGTTTATCCAACCTTGTAAAGCCAAATGTTGCATGCTTACTTTTGTGCAGTAAGGAGGCATAAACTAAAGACAAAGGCATATTTTAGATTCCAAAACCAAAACTAGATTTTCGTGTTTATTTTTTTCTTTTTCCAGAGAGAAAAAAAACTTCTGCAAGGGACAGAAAATAAGTTTTAAATAATAAGACTGTTTTACTTATTCAGATTCAAGTGAAAGAAAAACTTGAGATTTTCTGATCCCTCAGAGGTTCCCAAAAACACAGGGGAGAAGTGTGGGAATGCAGCTCTGATAGCAGGATGTGTGAAAGTTTAATGAGGAAGAAACCAAGAGAGAATAATATGGTCAGAGAGAGATAAAGAGATGATGTGTGATTGTCTGTTTGTGTGTGTGAGAGAGACAGAGAGAGAGAGAGAGAGCATGTTTTCTTGACACTGGTTCAGGGCTAGAGGAATTTGTTCTGAGGTTTTGCTCTGCAGCAAAGAGCTCCCCACTATGGTAGAGAAAGAGAGAGTAAGAGTTAAAAGCAGAGAGGAGAGAGGATGATAATAGTTGCTGGCCTGAGGCAGTGTACACATACACGCAAACACAAAACACACACACACAGACACACAGTCTGTGTGTTGTTAATGTGTTGTCTTCACCAATCAAACCTTTCAGTTATTGCTCTGGTGGCTAGCTTGTGATTGTACAGTATCTGTCACTGCAGACTGTACTGTATGTCTGTGTCTTTGTGTTTGTATCTAAATGTGTATGGGTTCTTCCATTTGGATGAGCTGAATATGATGATCTTACAACCTACTTACCAAGTTAAGTATTGAAAGTGAGATCTGGGACAGTGGCAAGAAATGTGACAAGGCAAATATGAGTAATAATCATCTCATCAAAATGAGATGATCAGACAGATTCTTTTTAAACAAACAGATTTGTCAAACTTATTTGGAAGAGAATAATGAGAGTGGATCTGTAAAATCATCAAACTATTTTCTCATAAGCATCTCTCACAGTTAAATAGTGACATCTTGGTTCAGCTTTGAGCTAACATATTTGCTGTATTTACACAGTTCTGTTGACAGATCTTAGGTGATGTAATTCCCTTCAAACAAAATAGTTTATTATTTATTATCTTTGTTAAACTTTCGCTTGCTCGTAACCTTTCTCATCATCTAACCTCTCTTGTGTTTTGCCTATGAGACTTTGCTGTATCAGTGATTATCCTTTCAGGACAGAAGATATGAAGTCAAAGAAAGATTGTGAATCCTTACAGGTCTGACAAAAGAAACATGTATGTGCTCCTTCCAGTCATTTCCTGTGCGATCTCTGGGCTGGGTGGAGATGGCAGAGCAGGATCTTTGTGAGGGGAGGAGCAGTGTGGCCGTCCACCACTGCATCAGACAGCTGTCCTACTGCAGGAGGGACATCCGAGACTCAGCCGGTGTCTGGGGAGAGGTCAGTGTGTCAGCAGAGACACACACTTGCGTACAATACATACAACTGATCTGTCGTCTCATTAGAAATATCTGTGTGTGTAAAAAGACAAATGTAAGCTTGCATTATACTTGTGTATAGGTGAATTCAATGCTCCTACATGTTTTAAGGAATGGTTAAAGAAAAACAGCGACTAGAGTCCATTCTTTCCTCTATTTTGCTTGTAGTTTTTAAGTACTTGAAAAGTTTAAGCAAGTAAAAGTAAGTCAAATAAAAAAGCAAGGATTAGAGAAAAGCCAGAGAAAAGGAATATAAATTCTTGTTAAATGATTGATGGGGGTTTACTGACTGCTCAATGTTGTGAGTACAGGATGTAGTGTATTCTTTGTGGCCCTACAGGGTAAAGGGATGCTGTTAGTGCTTCAGGATCGTATGTTGACCCTGGTTGACCCAGATGATCGCAGCCTGCTCCACTCACAGCCAATCAGTAGCATTCGAGTCTGGGGTGTCGGCCGAGACCACGACAGGTAGGTGAACTTTGCAAACATCGTCTCATTCAATGTTTTATCTGTTCTTAAATTTAAATGAGATGAGGCAAGTACAAACACAAACACACAACCAGGCCACAAACCTGGTAACATACTGCGATATGTTCTCGAGCGTTCTCACTGTTAGAAGCTGATTCAGGGGTTTTAACTAATCATCTGTGGGTGGAATCAGCTTCATTATTATTCAGTGCATATTTGCACAAACTGCATTCAAACCACCATAATTATGCTCATTGCTCCAGCTTTCTGTTCCAGATTGAGGACCTTTGGGACCCACAATGTCCCATGGTCTTAACCTTTCACTATTGAGCTGACAGTGTGCTGAGGTTAGCACAGCTGCTAACTGGGGGGCTGGCAAGCTAAGCCCTTATTGCCTCTCAGGGTTTCCATTAACCCATGGTGCAACCTTCAACCACTTTGTATTCTCACAGAAGGCCCACATCTGGAAACACAAGTGCTGATGTAATATACATACTTACATGCATGCATATATTTAATATGCAGTAGACATGTAGGCCTTTTTGCATGTGTGCATATGCCCATATAACCTTAACATACTCACCTGCCAGACACCTCCTGACACCCGTGTAGAAATCTTGTGAAAATCTTCTCTAAAAGACTAAATGTTCTTCCACTAGGAGCTAAGAGACTCTGGGAGATTCACTTTGGAGATGTGTCACACAATGACCGTATAAATGAGAAGAGCGCTGGAGCTTTGCAGTGCAAGAGACTGTCTGGTCCTGACATGTGTAATCAGCTGTTAAGGGATTGGGTGAAAATGGAGTTTAAAATAGCATCTGTGTAAAAGGCTTGATCTCACTTCGCTCATACTTGCAGTGTGTTGTTACCTCGTTTCTCTCTCTCTCAGTCTCTCTCTCTCTTTCTCTCTCCCTTTCTGTCTCTGCTATTCCTCCCATCTTTTCCTTCATTTCTCTTGGTCTTTAAAGTGCTACCATAGTCACCAGGATGCTGTGGGATACACCGTCCCACTCCTCTTCTCTCCCTGCTGTCTTTCACCTTTCCTCAAGAGCAACCCTACCACATTACCTCTGTTTGTGCATGTGTGTTAGCTAAAACACGGGAGGAAAAGAAAGAAAGAAAGAGAGTCCCTCCACCCTCTACCATCTCAGAGGATTAAGAAATTTTTCAGTGGCTGTCTCTCTCGGCGGTAATGGATAAAGCGTGTAGTGGAAAGGAGAGAGGAGGGCCCACGCTTGCTCTCCCTCTTATCCTTATTTTCTCTCACTCAATCTTTCTCTCTCCTACAGCATTGCATCTTCCACTCTCTTCATCCTAGTCTCCCACCAGCACTTTAAAATCTGCAGTCTGCACTGCATCTGTTTGGTTTCAGGCTCATGATTTTATATGTGCTATAATTCTACCCTGGCCCAGAGTATCTGTGACTGCGAAGATATTTGATGCTCTGAGATCACAATGCACTTTCCACATATGCAGCAAATTGTTTTATAATATCCCGCATCTGAAGAGGGGTGGTGTGGGTGTTTGGTGGTGTGTGTGTGTTTGTGTGTGTGTGTGTGTGTGTGTGTGTGTGTGTGTGTGTGTGTGTGTCAGTGAATTTGAGACAGGAGCACATTTTGCCAGAGTTTGGAATAACTTAGTCCTACCAGTAGAGTGCACTATAATCAAAGTCTGTGCACCCCAGAGAAGCTCATATAATGCAACTGAGCCCAGAGGCGAGTATGTGGACACTGCTGTCCATGTGTACTTCTGGTCTTGAGCATACTGACTGAGAATGCATAATATTGATTATTGAATGTCAGCTTGTGTGTATTGCATTCTGTCATTAGCATGCAGTATATTCAGCATTGATACAGGACTCTAGACTCTATAAATACACATATCTATGTACATTTTAAAGATTTTAGTGTCTTTTATCAGAAGACAGAATAGATATTACTCTGGCCCACATGGTGGGGGAGGCTGGACATGTGATGACTCAGGGAGCCTTGCAACATGTATCAGGAGTCAATTACATTATTATTTGTATAATCTGTCTACTGAGTGAGTCAGCCTCCAGGCTGGTGCTGTTAAAGTGGACTGAGATGGTGCTGTCATTTTTGTTGGTCTATGTTGTGAGTTTCACAACATAACACAACTGATTATGTGTCTTTGGCCTAAAAATAACTTTAACCCACTGAACACTGACCTATCAGCACTGAATCCCTGCAGCCAGGTTCATACATCTTGTGGAAAAGAGGACAGGAGGCTGTTATAGAATCATATCAATGCCCATGTTTTATTGTGAGACATTCACCATCACATATAAGTGTAACGTTCAGTTGTCCACATGCTTTTCTTTAGTATCCATAGGCTTCTCCATATTTTGTAGAATATGGTTGGCTTGAGAGACACAGAAGCTGTGTGCTGACCTGTAGCAGATGTGTCTGAACACTGTATTTGTGTGTTAAGAGACAAACGTGATGTTTATATGATAATTGAGTGAAGGTGGTAGACCATGATGGCCAGGAAATAGACAGAAACCTTTCTGAATTATGTAAAGAAGAAAGGGAGAGAGGATAGAGACAGGGAAGAAAGGAAGCACTTTATTTTAACAAGCAAGCTAAAGAAAGAGACAGGCTGAAAGAGAGACAGAGATGTGTTTTTTAATGTTTGTGTTGAGAATAATTCAAAGTAAAGCTCCCTTTGCTCTCCATCCATCTCTCTTTCCGTCTCCTGTCTCTTTCTCTATCCATCTATTTGAGGAATATTCCCAGTCTTGTCCTGAATGTTCCCTCTCTCTCTCTCCTTCAGCTTGATTCAATATGAATGAGTCCCCCTGTCTCTGAAGCAGGGCAGGACAGGGGGTGGGGGCTGGGGGTAAGCTCCTCGATGAAGTCATGAAGCTATATCTGGAGCACTCAGCAAGTCCGACAATGTGCACGACCGTTCTTGTGCACATACACATGTTTGCATGTATGTGTGTGTGAGTCTGCACATGGGCTTGAACTGATGAAGTCATAGGTCTATATCTGGAGCACTCTGTTTGTATGTGTGAGATGGTGAATTAGTGGGTGTGCCCGTGTTTCCCCCCACTTCTTCATCCCGTCTGTCTGTCTGTAATGCTCTTGCGCTATTTCTTCTCTTTGTCTCATGCGCTCTTTCTGCCTCCCTCTTGTGCCATTGGCTGCACAGTTTGGCTTTGCTCTTCTTTCTGCCTCTCTTTGTTTGTCCTGTTGTAGCACTTTAGCGGGGTATAAGCCTCCCCCTCTTTTCAGCAGCCTCAGAAACACAAGAGGGAGAGACAAAGATAGCAGCAACTGAGGAAGAGGAGAAGATATTCAAACAGGGAGAGTGCAGGGGGAAAACAGAGTGGCGGTGCTTTTTAGAGAGAGTGGGGTATAAACAGAGCGATGGAGAGCCAGTGAGGGAGGAAGAGGCGGCGCATGCTTCCCTGCTTGCACTGAGCAGGACACACAGGACTTTGCTGGAGACTCTTTGGACTGGGCAAGCGAAACCGACTATAGAAGATAGGCAGAGAAAAGGTGTAGCAGAGGAAAGAGGAGGAGGAGGAGGAGAGGGAGACATAGGGGGGAGGGGAAGGAAAGAGGGAGAGGATAAGGGGAAAAGGAGCCCCAGAGGATTAAAAAAAAGGAGAAGAAGGAGAGACAAGGCAGACGGGAAGAGATTTACCCCCTGGTACCGCGGCGAAGGGCTGTAGCAATGTCACTGTGGTGGAGGAGCTAACGAGGCAGGGAAGTAGTCGTCTGTGACGGGGCGAGCATGTCTGCTTGTGTGAGTACCCCTATCTCTTATTCATTCACTCCTGTAGCTCTCCTCATCCATCCATCCATCCCTTAGACTTACTGTCATCCATTACTGCATCTCGATCTCTCTCTCCTCCTCTATGTTGATTTCTAACTGCTCTGTTTGTGTAGAGGACACAGGTCCCAGACCTACTATCTTTCATTAGCTTTCCCCATGTTTTCCCACTCATTTATGTCTCAGCCTCCTGCTGTGCATTTGACGTCAAGCTGTGTACTTTGTGTCTCTCCCTCTTTCTCCTTCTGTCTCTTGCTGGCTAGCTGTCAGGTATGGTCATGTGGGCTGGCAGCAGCAGCAGGTTTGCAGCTGGGGGTCACACAGATTTGAGCAAGACGTTCAGTGAGCCAGATAAGAAACAGAGAAGAAGTGTACAAGAGAGAAAGAGAGATGAAGTAAGCAAAGGGGGGATTGAGAAAGACAGGATTAAAGAGTCTGGATGTGCTGCAGGGATTTCTCAAAGTGTGTGTCACGGCGGTTTTGAGCTGTTTGATATTGCACTTGGTTTATGAGTGTTTGTGTGTGAGTGTGTAGGTGTGTGTATATTCTGCAGCGCGACAATATTACTACTTTTGACATATACCTCTTTTGCACAGTATTCAGGATTTGTTTAAGTGAGGATACATACCTAGGTAAAGGTATGTGTGTGCGTGCGTGTGTGTGTAGGTGTGTGTGTGTGCACATGATGAATGCCTTCACTGTATGCATATGTGGCATTTCCCCCCTCTTCTCTCTCTCCCTCCTTGCGTATCCAGCATAAGAAGCAGAGGAAGAGGAGGAGGAGAGAGGAGGATGAGGGATGAGCAAGGAAACACTAAGCGAAGAACAAGAAGCCAGAGTGAGATGATTTACAACATTAGGGGGGAAGTTCCTGTTTGTTTTCATGCCCTTGGCGTGTGACACTTATTAGGATTGAGACGACATGGTGGGTGTGTGCCGGGATGATGTACGCCTTTTTAATAGCGTCTTTGTGTAGCACTGATGTCTGCGTGTGTTTCCTGCTATCTAAGTGAACTACAGGTACACACGTTGATCCCATGTTTCATTCATATTCATTAGTGGACAGCAGTGGGACTCTGTTTGCTTTTTCCCTTCTGCTCTCAGTTAAACCCCCCCCCAAATGCTGACCTTCTCTGGACAGCTGTAGCATGTAGAGAAGATAGGAGAAGAGAAGAGAAGGGAAGAGACACGCAAGCCTCCAGTATCATTAATATTTTAATGCTGAACACACTCAAGCGATCGCCTCCATTTATGTCAATGAAGTGAGTTTGTGTGTGCATGTTTGGATTGTGGCACTCACTCTTGTCCTTTCAGTCACAATGTCCCAGATGGACCACAGCTTATTTGCCAATGTCAAGGCCCCTGTAGCCTTAATTAACATGCATGGCCCCCCCGACAGCCCATGCGGACAGAGCCCCAACACCTAGACGCACTCGATAGACGTCAGAGTGATTGATGGCCTCTCCTCCCCACTCCTGCCCTGATTTGAGCCCCATATCAACCTCTCTCTTTCCCTGCAAGTCATCGTTCCTCCACGTCAGCTCCTTCCATCTTTCAACAATTCATTACTCCCACTTCTTCACACACACACCCACACACCTACACACACACACACACACACACACACACATGCACACTCACACACCATATACCCACCAGGATATGTCCACCCAGCCTCCCAGAAACCCTCATTCTCTCATTATGGTGGGAGCTGTGTCCCGCCTCTCTCTCCAGCCAGAGTCATATGTCACACACACATACGCACACATGCACACACATGCTAGAATTTGCACAATTACAAAAAAGGGCACTCAACTAAAACCTTTAAAGAACAAAATATTCCTTCTTTCTCTTTTGCATTTACTCTCTCACTACTCTCGCTCTCTCTTACATTAGCATTGTTAGGCACACCTGCTGTAATCCCTGTCTTTCTGACAGATTACTCCTCCTGCTCCTCCTATAGATCCCCTCCCTTGCCCCACCAACCAATAAATCTCCTCCCGATAAAACCCTCTCTGGTCCCGGGTCGTGGTAGACGACGATGTGGGGTCATGCTGATGTTTTGCTGATCACATACAGCAGGACGCAGTGTCTACCTGTAGCCCATCCACCTATTCAGACTGCCGACGACAGAAGTAGACACCAACTGTTTGACTTAATGTAGGTCTTTGATTGAGTTTTCAATGTGGTGGCCATTGAGGTTCCTAGCAGAATTAATGTATTCTGTGGTAAATTAATCTTCCCTTAGTTATTTCAGAATCAATATCTCTCTTAATTCAATTGATTTATTTTAACTAAGTGTGTTTAAACATACACATTTATCATTATCCATGGTTATGAATCAAAATAGTGAATCAGCTCAGGGTCAGATTACTTTTAATGAAAAAAACAATGATTTTCAAATAGATAAAAGATCTAACTAGGAAATTAATTTTAAGTTCCCACAAAGCAAAGGGACACAATACTTGACCCTGATTTGCTAAAAACTCCATCTCCTCCAATATCAATAGATAAACCTAATGACCTGATCATAATCTATTTAACATATTTATTTTGAAGGATTTGAGATCAGCTAATGAGCCAAATCAAGCCACATGATTTGTTTTGTTTTTAATTGGTTTATTGCCATGGCAACCAGGCAAACTCTGCAGCAGATGAAGCTCATGTGATATGATTGAAAGTTCCAGAGAGCTCCTCACTAGAGCCAAATAAAACCTTTAATTTAACAAGTCAAAAGTTTTTGTATCCCTTTAACAAAATGTATGTTGTCATTTAAATTTTAAAAAATACAATAAATAAATATTTGTACCTAATTTTTGGACAGGATAACATGGCCCCGCCCACCACCCACTGTCATCACTACTACAAAGTGATCAATTTACCATCATGTAAGTAAGAAAAGCAGCTGGAACAAGGGCATGCTAATTTCCTGTCAATCAGCTTATCAAGTCATGGATTAATCATTTCAGCTAGAAAACATACTCTTTTTTTGTAATTTAACTGAACCTTTAAAAAATTATGTATCTTTCTTGCAAGAAGGCTGAGAAAGAGACATCTAGTTACTGTATATTATGTGCATGAAACATAATGATTTATGGTACATGCAGCTAATTAGGTTACATGCATACAGTATTATCCAAACTGCACTGTGAGTAGAGCTCAGCATAACTCGACACTAACTTGACACCAAATCCCTGGGCTCTCCCACACACTCTCTTTATCTCTTTCTCTTTTACTCTCTCTCTCTCATACACACACACACACACACACACACACACACACACACACACACACATTAGTAAGATACATGAATGGGGGCGTCTTGCTGAAGTGACATCTCACTGAAGCTTTGTCTCAGTCGAGAATATCGTCACTTGTGTACAAAACCATACACACACACAACAACACACACATACACACACACACACGCACAGACGCAAACTCCAGAGCAGTGTGATGTATAAATGATCAAGAGCAGAGAGAACAGCAGGACATCATCTTTCTCCCTCTCTCGCCCACCCAGAATCCCTCTTTCTCCCCCTCATTCCTCACACACAACACACACACACTCTGTCTTTCCATCTCACCCACCCACCTATCTCTGCTCTTAAATATGTAATGAAATACGATGACTGTTGACACATGGGTACTGTGTGTGCTTCCTCAGCTTGTTGCCCCCTCCCTCTCTCATTTGCCTCTCTGCCACACTGAATGCTTGGAATTGGGTCATAAAGCCGCATGAACACAAATTGGGGTTGTGCATGTTTCTCCCTTTTTAGTAAAACACCATTTCCTCCATCAGCTGTGTAAATCTGTGCCTTTTTCTTAGAAATGATGCAGGGGTACTGAGGGTGAACCAAGCTGAGGCATTGCTACTGCTGTAAACAACATCAACTGTGTGCTTAAATCACACAGGCAGCACCGTGTGCTGTGTGCACTGCTTAATACACTGTAGACAACAGTTTTATTTTTATTTCGACTTGATTTTGTCCTAGTTCTTTGCTGCCTTGGGCAGTATTGGCGATGATGTGTGTATCTGTGTGTTTCTGTCTGTCTCCCTCTGAGTGTATATATGTGTGTGTAGTGAGACAAGGGGAGTGTGTGTCGTGTGTTACCAGTGATGCAGAGTGGGTCTCCTCCTCCTCCTTCACTGTGCCCTCTGGCCCTGGGTGCTCATTTTGTTGCTCATCTTGGTGCTGTAAACAAGTTTACGGTGTAGAGAGGTAATTACGCACAGACATTCTACATTAGGCCTAATGGCTGTGGGCCATGACTAATTCACCAGGTCGCAGAGGGGTTTACCCTGCTAAGTTGTCACACAGGCTTTAAGTACCCCAGTGCCACTGTGGATGGTTTTGCTGGTGTTACTTTTAGTGAGATTCATATTAACTCCAAGATCCTGCTCCATAGACTCTTTTTTGTCATTGTGCTGCCTCGCTATTTAAGGAATAGTTTAACAATTTAGGAAAAAATGCTTTAGGAAATTTGGTGAGAGTTAGAGTTAGATGTGGAGATGGATGGTTCTAACTGTGTTAGCTGGTGAGTCCCTTAGCTTAGCTCAGAAAAAACTATTTGAAACAGCAAGCCTGGCCCGCCAAACACCTTTAAAGCTAATGACTAATTATGAGCACTAATTCACACAACACATCTCATTTGTTGAATCCATATACAACGATAATTGCATTGTGAGTGTTTTAAGGGGTGGGGATGGATTCTTCCACCTCACTGTGACATCATCACATCAGTACACTGAGATGACATGGAATAGAATAGCATAGAATAGAATAGAATAGAATAGTCTTTATGCTTGCTTGTAACGCCTCCTTATGTTTTATTAAGACAATCTAATAGACGTGAGCATTAGAGTTGGTTTTGTCCCACTGTACATAATATGTACATAGATGAGGCTGTAAAGAGCTCAATGAATAACTCAATAAACACTCACACACTTTTGTTAATTATCATCCTTTAGTAAATAAATTACATTCTAGGACAGTTGGCCCCTATAGGGTCTTAGAGGTCAGTGACGTGGTTTCACTTAAGTAAAAACAAAGTAAAAGTTACTTTGAGTTCATCTTTGTCAGTATTTCTTTATTTAGTTTATTGGTTTTGAGAGTGTTGTAAGGCCATAGCCTTTTATTATACTGTTACAGAGCTCATTACAGTTACACCCCCAACATCACTGCTATGAATATAGTTTTAAATTATATTGATTATTCTGAAAAAATAGAGAATAGAAAATGAGATGAGAGGCTGAAACCTCGAAACTCAAAGTAACACAAACATTTTTTTGTCCTTGGACTAAAAGAGTTGATTACTAAACATAGGTGACTTCTGAAATGTGTTTGTTTATGTTAAAAATAAATATTCAGCAATATGTACAAATGATTACAGCATTTGCCTCAAACACTCATTATTAGTTAGGATCTAATTCTAATATTGACTATCTAAGCATGCTGTATAGACACAACTGTAAATACTATAGTGGATGGTGGACACTTTACCAAGTGCAGTAGTGCAGTAGTGTAAAACATAGCTAATATCTGTCAGAAGCTCTGTTCAGTCCTGTTAATGACTTTGTAAAGTGTGCACTTTGAATTTGTGTGCACTGCTCTAATCTTTACGTTTTATTGGGCCTTTTATCACCATATTCCACATTCCATTACAATAAACTACAATTATCTGTTGTCATGAGCAACACTCGCTGTTTTCTGCAGACACAATTATCAGCACTCAGGGGTCCAATTTTTAAAACAGACAGCAGTGTAGAGCAATGTTTATTGGGTTTGGAGGAATGAAAATGGAGAATTTTCCAGCAGAACGCGATTATGAAGGTCAATCAACAGAATTTGAATTAATCAAAATAAAAATGAATTTGGGAGCCACGACAGCAGGATTGCTTCTCACAAAGGGAGCTTTAGGGTGGAACTTTTTTTTTTTTTACTGGATTTACTACTTCTTATAACTTCATGAATATTATTACAGCTGTTATCGTTATTTGTATTCAGACTGATTATATTATTCAACTTAGAGAAAATTTTGAGAAATTGCAAATGCTTTGCTGGAGATGGTTTCAAACTACATTATGTTTTTAACTAAGCTTATAAAAGAAAGATCCTCACATAACTGTTGCAAAAAGATGGCTTTAAAGAAGAAAAATTGAGGACCAAAGCTGCTAGAGATAAAATATACCTGCTACGTAGTTAGTTATTCTCTTTAAAGTGTGATAAAAGGGCTTTCCTCTAACTCACCATCCAACTGCTGTTGCGCTCACGTGTCACAGTTCAGTGTTGGATCTCACTGTAAAACTGGATCACATCCACATCCACTTTGGACTGAAGCCAAAGTCACAACCCTGTCAGCAATCATAGAGTTACCAGTTCAGATGCAATCAATAAGTATAACATTTTTACACACACACACACACACACACACACACACACACACACACACACTGTATACACACTGTACATGCACCTGGCCCTCACTGCCTCCTTGACTACTTTTTGCTGACAGTAGAGTCACAACAACTTCCTCCTCAGACACTTCTAATCATTATTTGGCTGTGCAATTAGCATATGTAAGCACATTAGCTTAGCGGCGGCAACTACCCAGACACTCTGTATTTGATAATTGAAGTCTGTGTGAAGTGTGCGTGATGCCACAACAGTGCTCTGTGTGTTTTTGTGTGCATGTGACAGATGGTTTAGAGAGGACACAAGTCCCTACTGAGTGATACTTGGAGATACCAAGCAGAGGAAAATGCAGCAGAGCAGACTATGTGGGGACTAGTTACGTTTGTGTTGTTTTCACTGCCTCTTAAGGAGCCTCTTTTATTGCAGCAGTTGTGGACACTTTAGTTTTATGACACCATTTTAGCACCTGAAGGTGCATCATCAAGTTTTTCCTCTACAGAGGTTTTTGGAAGTACTCAAATTTAAATAAAGCAGTCTTATTAGTGAAAATAGTGTTTTATTGGAAATTGTCATGTTTATGGCAAAAGTGTGATTGGAAAAAACACTACAGAACACCTCTGAAAGCTGTTACAGGTGTTGATGCTCCATCTCTGGCATCTGGATATTACCTGTGCACGGGTAAATGTTTAGGGAGATTGAACAGTTATAGCAGTGGAAAAACACCAGTCACAATTTCACTGGGCCATACTGTGTAAATTTTCTTTAAAGTTGCAGGTGTTTAATGGGAGGAGGTTCAGAGGAAACATAGTTGTTTTAAACTGTCAGTGATGAGCTGGCTATCACAGCTTAAAGCTGCATCAGACCTTAGGAACTATATCTTTAACATGGGTGGGGGAGAATCTGGTGTTGATTACTGCTTTGTGCATTTCCACCAACAATCAAGAGTCCTATTTGATGCAGAAAAACATTACAAAGGAGGCAACGTCTGCTTTTTCACAGCCAACCGCAGCATCAGTAGTATGTAGAGGTAGGGGGGATGGGTAGGTTATACATTTTCTTTTTCACATTTCTTCTTCTTACATTCGTCATCAGTATTTGGCAGCAGCATATGATATTTATGCACTCTATTCAATAGCGTTTTTTCTTAGATTAATGAATGGGAGGATCATTGCAGGAATGGAGGATCCAAACATATACAGGAAAACAGAAAATGTGGGATCAAGCGTTGACTATGATGAACTGAAAGTGTGTTTAAATATGCGAGGGTGGGATTTTCCTTCGACTTTACATATGCTAATGTTACTACTACACACAGTGCTGTTAGTACTACTGATGACTGATGTCAGAGCTGCAGACACTGACGTGTCTGTGCGACTTTCTTACACCCAGTTCACCATACATCTGCAGCCGTGACCTCATTTAATCTCCGAGTCATACACATCCTCTCCAGCCGAAGCTGCCTCACAGCCATCAGGATCAAAGAGAGATTGGTAGTAGTGAGTCAGTCATCCTTTATTCAGCCCTGGAAATATGTGCAGCACAGAGAGAGGGAGAAAAAAGAACACATGAGTGGTGGGAGTCTTGGTTTAACTCATCTCTCTGCTTTGGTGCTTTCATACCTTTCATCTCTTTTTACCTCTTTTTTTCCTCCCCACCTCTCCCTCTGCTGACCAGCCCCCAGTGAGTCTCACACCTCGTTCCCATTCCTCTCTGCTACACTACCTCCTTTTCATTTTGGCTTTCTGGCCTCCTGCCTTTATCACTCCCCTCTCTCGACATTTCTATCTATCCTCTCATCTGACTTTCCTGCCAAAAACTCTCCCTGCATCTCAGAGGTCTATGTGCCATTCATGTTCAGCTGTTGGTTGATTTGTGGCCTGCCTGTCTCCACCATGTGTCACCTCTTCCATTAAGTGAGCTCAGGGACAACTGCTCATCAGTGCCAAAGTGAGACAACAGCCGTCTCTCCTCTTTGTCCTCTTTGATTGTCACCGCACTAAAATGCAGTTTCTCTTTATCCTGACTGTTTTCAGGTTGTTCTTTGTAAAGTTTTCTGTCTACGCTAATATGGCAAATCAACAGGAAAATCACTAAATTTGTCCTTTCTCCTAATTTGGTCTGCATATTATAAAACACTGCACTACAGCCAGTATGTTTCCCGGGCATGGAGGTCATGTCCTGAGTATTACTTCAGCAAATTTCACCATTTGTAATGCAGACTTCTACAATAAGTCCCACATTACAATGTGATTTAAAATTTCTGTGGGGGTCAGTGGGGTCTCTTTTGTAGGCAAAAATATACAGAATTTATATATTTAATATATATTTCATTATATTAAAATTAAAGTAATTTTGTATCCACCAGAGCATGAGGTATGGTTAAGAATTATATATTTTAAGAGTTTAATCAATAGTATTCTTTTAAAAATCATTTCTCGTGTGTGGGACTGAAGTCTAAACTAAAGTCCTGTCTGTGCCCCTGGTTAACAGAAACTGCCTGGTTACGCTACTTAACTCTCCTTTGTGTCCCTCCTGTCCATCATCACCTAAACTGTGCTGTACTGCAGCCAAACTCATGTTAGTTGCCTTCATTTACATATTTTTTATTCCTGATTCAAATAACTAACTGATTCAAAACTAGTGGTTGGATTGTGACTTATATATGCTCATATGCAGATAGGCAGATGAACCGTATAAGCTGCGCTCATAAAATCACCATTTTATGGTTATGAAAGCAAAGTAAACATAAATGTGACTTAATGTGAACACCTGTTTTGTGCAATCAGCTTTACTGACATTTTAAATGAGTGATCGTAAACAAAGTTAAAGGCACCGGAGGGATACAGGAATTCTATCTTTAATTTCTGACTAATAGTCAGAAAGTTTGACTACTGGTCAGAAAGTATTCAGACTACTTTCTGACGTTCTGACCAGGCTTGAGTCACAGTATGCCAAAACTTCCGTTTTCTCCTTTTGTTTTGCCTTTATTGGATGGATACAGACAGGAAACTGCAGAGAGAGAGGTTTCAATAACAAAGGTTGCCAGTTGGAATCAAACCAGTGACAGTTTCAACCATGCAGCATGGGCTGTAACACCTCAGCTAACAAGACACTCCAACTTTCCCTGTTTTTAAAATTCTCAGTTTTCCTGTGTCAGAAAATATTGGAATAGTGTTGAGAAAGAGAAAAGGATTCATCTCCAGATACAGCTGGCTTAGCCTCAGTCTTGTGCAGTCAAAGCCAAATAAGGACAATGTGATCACAACAATATTGTAGACTCTTTGGAGGCGGGAGTCTGTTCTTGGTTCGAATCAGGTGTGGTGTTGCTTTGCTATCTGTAATAAAACATTTGCAACACTTTCAGTCTGATGCTCACATGCAAATTAGTTGCAGAGAGAGAAGAATGGGCTAGTGTGTCGAAGTAAATGGAGAGCAGCTTTGGGGCCATTGAGAATTTTGACACCAAAAATCCAATACCACCAAAGTGACTGTCAGTGAAAACAGCGTGGAGTCTGAATTTGAAATGGAGCAGAAGAAAGCAGAATAGGATGGAAATGGACTTATGAATGAAAGAGAAAGAGATGCATTCTCATATGGCATGTGCAGGAAACATTTACATGTTGCGAGCGAGAGCTTTTAGGCAGTTTATACATGTGTTGATTTAGCCTCCATATGTCTGTCTGTGTGTCTATGTGTATGTGGGCGACCACCGGCTGTTTGGAGAGCAAGTTGAAGCAGCAGCTCTGATGCTCTGACTCTGAAGATTCCTGTTTGAAATAAGCTGCCAGCTGCTACCACACACACACACACACACACACACACACACACAGACTGCTTCTTACTAAGTGGATCATCAAAGAATCAAAGGCAGTCGATGTTTGAATTAGCCCTGTGTTCTGTATTCAGCCTGTGCCTCCTTTGTAGTGTACCTGATAATGGATAGAGTGTGACAAACTATATGGAAGATGTTACACTGAAGTTACTCTGTTGATATGAATTATTCTGTGCTGCATCTTTTATTTTTTGTGAGTTTTTTCAGAGGGGTTTGGGAAAGAAAAGAGAGTGTGAGATGGAGAGAGCTGTGGAAAGGGAAAGGAAGATGAAAAGAGAAAAAGTAAAAAGAGAGGGATGAAAGAGATGGAGAGGAGGGTAGAGAGAAATGGGGAGTAGAAGGAGGGAAAGCTGTGGTAACAAACAAGGTGTGTGTGTGTGTGTGTGTGTATGTGTATGTGTGTGTGTGTGTGTGTGTGTGTGTGTGTATGAAGGCACGTTGGCACATCTAACATTAAAGGTGTGCTGTGTCATAATGTAGCAGAACGCTAAGCCACTGAAATGAAAAGTACACAGAGCTGAGCTCCAGTGCACACATACAACACACGCATACACACACACACCTCACGGGAAGACAGTGATTGAGGTGAAAGAGCGTTGTGTCATTTCTGACTGCTGCATGTGTATTAACATTGTTTTTCTTCTCTTGCTTTTTCTGTCCCACCTCCTGCTCCCATTTTTCCACCTTTCATCTTTTGCTGTAATACAATTTTCTCATCCTGTCATATTTCTTGTCTCTTAATTTCTCTTTTCACTTTCTTTCTTTCACTCACTCATTCTTTCCCCACTATTTCCTCACTTCCCTTCTTTCATCCCTTCTCACTTCCCTTTGCTTCCTGGGACCCAGAGAAAGGTAATTGCTCTTTGTGGTGTGCTCCAGTGTGATCTGTTTCTCCATTGTTTTCAGTAATCGTTGTGTGAAGACTCCCACCCCACCCCTGCTTGTGCAATCACATATGTCACTTCAGGCATCAAATCAGTGGCTTTGTTCTGCCCAGAGTCACTGTTGCTCTTTACAGGGGAGCAGCAGCAGCTACTGAGG
This sequence comes from Datnioides undecimradiatus, assembly GCA_008933995.1. Lineage (NCBI taxonomy): Eukaryota > Metazoa > Chordata > Actinopteri > Lobotiformes > Datnioididae > Datnioides > Datnioides undecimradiatus. Next base: position 382,843 of record WARS01000014.1, read on the forward strand.
GTCTAAATCACTGGTGTTGAATTATCAGCGAGCCATGTTGGCCACAGGCTATTTCCCATCAAGAGTTGCATGCTGTTTTATAGCATTTTGATCCCCCAGAGAGGGTACAGAAGTCATAAAAGAGCCATTTGTAGTATGTGAGGCAAGGCCACTCATGCTGCTTTGGTGACACACTGCTCAAATGTCCCTGAACAAAGTGCGGTGGATGCATACATTCAGAACACACACACACACACACACACACACACACACACACACACACACACACGTCCCATTACACTTTCCTTTCTGGCCACAGGCGGGGGGAATATTATCGACCCAAAGTGTGTGAGCACACAATTAAGCAGAGGAGACGGGCCGGATAATGGACTCATAAACACAAAGAGCCCACTGTGATAAATGCTGGCTGTGTATGCCATATTTTTGTTTGTGTCTATGGTTATTTGGGAGTGTGCGCTATGTGTGTGTTCAGCTGTTCAGCTGTATCTGGTGACACTGCGATCCAGTTGGCTTCGCTGCATGTCCCCACTTCGCTCTTTCACTCTGCCTGGTGTGTTTACTCATTTCAGTCTGAACTGGAAACGCATCCTTTCACCTTTTGTTCTGCAGCTCGTCTCACCTGTTAATGAGGAAGAAATGTGTCTATCTTTCATCTTGTGTGTATGTGTGCATGTGCATCTCCCACATGGTGCTGTGTAGTGTTTCATCTCCCACCCACTCTCTGCATAAAGTTTCCTTCCTGGTAGAGCTTCCTCTCCTAGTCTCACCCCCATGCTCGATATTTTCCTTGCAATTGTGGCACCGCTGCGCAAACGCTCAGCACATAGTTTCCTCAGGCACTGGGACACACATCTGCCTTGCTGTATGCCTGTGTGTACCTGTGTGTGTGTCATCGTATCCAAAAATGGCAACCACCATTTTTAGTCAAGGAATAACTACAGACAGAGAAACCTGTTGTTACAGCTCAGCAGTGCAGACTGTCACATGTTAAAGGGGCTTTAAGTAAAATCTTCATCAAAACAAAAAAACAAAAAACATTAACTGGTGTCCAAGGACTTGCAGCGATAAGTGAGTAAAGCTTAGAGCAGCCTTAAAGTGACACGAATAATGAAGCAACATTTTCACAATAAATGAGTGAAGTAATTAGAGCAGAGCTCCGACAAGAAACGTCTAGAGATGAGGTAAATATATTATGATGCAAAATGGGGTAATTACAGTTTTGTGCTGTCATTTGCTTTTTTGACTTGCACATGAAATTTCTTGCAACTCACTAAGCTGGCTTTTTATTCTATTGCTGAATAGCTGACAATGCTACAGGTGCAACTATGCGAGTTGGAATGTTTTTGTCTCAGAGCAGACTACGGGTCCAAGGACAGACTTTATTTGATGTTTGCAAAGAGTCACCTCCTGGCAACACGTACAGAATGAAGAAAAGCTGTAAAAACCCACTCCAAGAGAAAAGTTCTTCATCAGGGGAATGAGAATAGATGAGAATAAAATCACTGGGAGGGATTTCAAATGAAAAGTAATCAACAAATTTCCAGACATTGCTGATAAGGCCAAAATTAAGCTGAACAAACTCAAGAAAAATGCTAAAGGGAACATGAAGTACAAATTGGCAATCATATCCACATATTGGCCCTAAGCCAGGTGCCCTTCGGGAGGAGGTGTTTGAGCCTTTTATAGAGATGTTAAATCTTATTATGCAACAATGTCCAAAAGTGGCTCTCGAAGGAGCAATACTTGGAGACTTTGAGGGGAAAACTATAATCTGTTTGTGGAAGATATTCAGTGTATTAAAATTAAGTAGATAAAACCAGACTCCCGCATACAATATATGGGATGAAGAAGTGTTATGAAATGGAACAAATGTCATTAAGGCAAAAAATGTAAATTAACAAAGAGATGGAAGTCTGTGATGGGCTTATTAATGCAAAGAGGATATTTATCATATTTTCTTAACCATAAATGTGCCCCTGTTTTTTACACACACACACACACACACACACACACACACACACACACACACAGACACCTCATGCTACGTGCTAAAATAATTCTCTGCTTTTGGAGGAAACAACCTTGTTTTTTGATTTGTTTCTTTACTTTTTCTTCCAAAGTTATAGTTTTTTCCTCCCTGACTTCAGTGATTTTTGCTTTAACAGAGCAGCAGCTGTAGAATGTACAGAAACTTGCATAAGTCACTAAAATTTAAATGGAAAATAATTGCACTGGCTGGAAAATCACCCACCTGGTGAATTGTAATCACTGAAGGAATTATGAGAGAGAGATTCTTACTTACACCCCCTTTAATAAAGCAACATGTTTGGTACATCTGCTGCAAACCATCATGGAGATACACATAAAGGGTTTCTTACTTGTTTTATAAACTCACGTGTGGTAATTCCTGTGTGTCCTTCATCCATGTTCCAGGGACTTTGCCTATGTGGCGAGAGACAAAAACACACGGGTGCTGAAGTGCCACGTGTTCAGATGTGATACTCCTGCAGCAGCCATCGCCACAAGTCTCCACGAAATCTGCTCAAAGGTGGGTGTCATTATCGTCACCGCCCCCGCATGAATGAGCTTATCTGCTACTTTGAAACAAGCTATCAAGCTTTAATTAGGGTGACTACTGAAGAGAGAAAGAAGATTTTAATGCAGTTTTCCAGAGCTGCAGTTTAAGGTTGTAACTTAGATGCTACTCATACACGCATGTTACTGAACACTAATAGCCAAGGGTGCAAACTAAGTGTCAGCATCCTGTCAAGGTTTCTGTTATCTTTGAAGAGCTGAGACGAGAGATACATGAAAGTCTTAAGGCAGTGAGGAGAAGCGATTCAGGTGACAGTGCACATGTAGTATTTCTTTAAAAGAGTTTTCAGTGTGTGGCTGTGTTTGTGTGTGTGTGTGTGTGTGTGTGTGTGTGTGTGTGTGTGAGTGAGAGGGAGAGAACAGAAGAAGGAGGGAGAGAGAGAGCTGGTGTGGACAATGTATTAACCCTTTCTAGGACAGGGAATCCCAGATCCAAAGCTGCAGTAGGTCTCACACACTCTTGGTGCTGTCTATCATCCTGGACACAGAGATTAGAGTCAATGTAGAGAGTTTCTGATTTAACTGACTTTGTCTTGTTCAAATCAGTTTAAATCCAATAAAACTGAACACTAAAACAGAATATAGCGAATTTTACCTTTTCAGTAAATTATGCAGTTTATTTGACCTCTACTTTAGTAACTGCTCAAAGGTTAGTGGTCAGAGAACTACACTATTTATACTATCAACTAGATGATAATAATAATGACTAAAAAACTCGCTTTAGGAGCCAGAAAGCCATGAATTCAACTGTTTCAATAAGTTCGATGGTGTCCAGGTCAGCAGGTCTAATGGCAGCTGCAGCTCCATCACTTAAGTAAGTAATAAGTTCCAACAGGGAAACAAGTTGCTAGTGAAGGCTTGTTATCGTACATATCTTTGGTGTTTGGTGTCTGTCACTCAAATCTGTGTTAAAGGCCCACAAGTGGCTACAGCTTAAATGATGTTTCTGGTCCCTCCTTCATGCAGTACGTATCCGTGGTAGCTGAAGCACTGTCACCTGTGACAATGTGACACAACGTCAGTTCCACTGTCTGCTGACTCTATGTCAGATTTGCTTTTGGCGACAGAATCCTCTCATTCATCTGAGAGACAGACGACTGTAAATTCAAGGGCAGCATCAGCTTAAGAGCTGGTGTCAGTGTCATTGGCAAGGTTGTGTAATTGTCACAAAGGGCTGGGCTGTTTTTCTTTTTAGCTTTCAGAAGAAGCAGCACTTTTTTAGTGTTTAAATTGCCATAAACTCTCTTCATGTATCTCAGGTGTCTTCTATCTGGATTACATTATCCAGATTTCTGGCCATGTCAAAAACCCTCATTAAAACCTGGCTCAACACCAGTTGCCACTTTGTATGCATCTGGCAACTTTGACCTGCAATCTAGATTTTACATTCCCCACTGAAATATTGCCAAATGTTGGTGGTCCCCTGTCTCACCCAACAAGTTTAGAGGAGCTTTCATTCTGTGATATCTGGAGTTTCCAAGGAAGAGGTTGATGCCAAAATACAAGAATGTCATGACACATCGCAGTCGCCACCTTCACCTTCACATTGGACTCTAGATGAAAATGGTGCAGCACTGATGACATCCATCTATCATCATTATTCTCAAATATAATTTGTGTTTAGCACTGAGCTCTGCTAGCATAGCTGTAGACTCCTGTTTATTCATTAAATAAATCAGTCCCAAAACTCAAAATTTTTATTATTGAATTTTCATTATTTCACAAATGCAAATTAACACCTGAGCTGAGTATGACATCTTGACTTTTACAGTCATAAATAATAAGTGAACTGAATGCTATAACAACTATAGTTTAAGGTCATGTGCACTGAAGAACATCAGACTTCTATATCAGTAACATAAAAAAAGCCAGTGAATGTTTTCTTGCTAGCCAGTGTATACGCCAGTGCAATGGTTACATATGATACAGTGATATGTATATAGCCTAGATTAAATTATACATTATAACCATTTTCACACACACATACATATGCACACACAGCCTTTTGTACCAGCCTATCCTCAGGCCATCACTGACCTTGTAATGGATGAATCTACCTACCTACTCCAGATCTTCTTCCTTAGAGGCACGTCGACCCATTTAGAGAGGAACGTTAATTTCTTCTTATCACCTATACCAAATTGAAGGAGTATGGGTGCATATGAAGCATAAGCTCAGCCATGACTCGTCACACCGCCTATTTCAAACATAGTGGTAGTTTTATCGACTGCAGTGGAGAAACTTGGTGACCCGAGTCTTGCAGCTGTGCAGCAAGCTGAGCGGGCTCCATTTGTGTGTGTGTGTGTGTGTGTGAGAGAGAGAGAGAGAGAGAGAACAGGAGTGTGTATGTGTGCGTGTATTTTCTTTGCATGTTCCCCTGTGAGCAGAGTTGCAGACTCACTATGGACTTTGATTAATGACACCTACAATTAATCAAGTATCTGTAGCAGGAAGGGTGCAGCAGCTTGGTGCAGGGGCCATGCAGACTATTTATGACTCTTTAAAGAGTGTGTACACTGCAGCAGAAGAGCAGAGAAAAACAAAAAAAGGGGAAAAGAAAAAAGAAAATAAAAATAAATAAAATTCAGTTAAACTGAAATAATAATTTACTAATAATAATTTTAAAGAAAAATTCCAAATTCTAAAAGTTTGCTTTTAGAATAAGTATGGGGATTTTGATATGTTCTTCTTATTGTCAGCAAAAGACTAAAGCAACAATGAATTGATCCCTCTGACAAACATTACCTGTGTAAGCCTGAAACAGCTTAAGGCTCTATTGTTGTCCAACAAGCACTGTAGAATGTACTTGGTGTCAATCCCCCATGTACCGTGCTGCTTCTGTAAATACACCACATCCACAGCTAAAACTAGTGCTCACACTATGCTCAACACAAATTATGCCTGTTGTAGTTTGCTGGACACTACAGTACTACAGTTTTTAGTGGATTACCTTTTTAAAATGCAAATTATGAATTGATTCACATGTAGTTCTTTGCTGAAAATAATGTTTTGATACAAATTTGTGAGACAATTGAAAATTGACCCCATATCGCATCTACTTTTAACCATACCTTACCTCCTCCTCTCCACCTTCTCATTCTGGTTGTTTACTTCTTCTCTCATTCTCTCCCCGCGCTTGTCTTCCTTTCTTCCCTCTCATTCTGCCTGTTTCTTTCTGCATTTTCTCCTCCCTCTCTCCCTCTCCATTTTTTCTTCCCTCCTAGATTATGGCTGAAAGGAAAAGCGCCAAGGCTGCAGCTGGCAGCTCCTCCCAGACCGGCTCCGATGTACCCCTACAAGGTACACACACACACACACACTTTGACTCTTGTTCTTTTGTAGTTCCCTCGTAAGAGAATTGAATTTGTCAGCTATGTGCTATCTTTCCTGCTGTGGATTTCTTGTCTCACATTACAGCCTTCCTCATCTGAAATCATGTATGTGTTTTTTAAAAAATGACCTTATCGCCTCAGGAGGGACTGTGAACATTTGTTAATAGAAAAGATAGCAGTGTTTGGTTCAATTACACACAGATATTGCTGACTCCAGAACAACTCCTCGCTACACAATCACTGAGCTTTATCCTCCCAGCGCTAATTCTATTTACCATTTCCCATTTCGCTAAGTCCCACCGCTTGTTCCTCTCAGTCCCAAGTAATTATAGGAAGAAAGAGAAAAAGCGCCAGCACAATTCATCCTCCGCTGTAACTTCAGCTGGTGTGTGTATCTGCTGAGCGCGGGGGAAAGGAGCTCTGGCATCAGAATATAAAGGAACTCTATCGGCTCTTCACTTACAGAGGCAGTCGACCTCATTAAAACCCAATTAGTGTTTCTTTGAGGTAAGGCCTGGTGCTCCACAGCACCCATTCCAACCCCGGGATCAAAGAACTTATTGGTGAAACATCCTTCACATCTTTTAAAGCTATAACATGTTGAACTCATTGGCTTTTAACTGAAAAACCAGTTGGTATCCAGTGAGAGGCAATGCCCTTGAAGTAGATAGACCAGTCCTATAGCTCCAGAGGTCCCCCCACAGCAAAACCAGTGGATGGAAAACGGTTCTTGTTGTTGCCTGGATTAGATCTCTTCAGGGTAGCTGGGAGTGCACAATGGGACACATTTTAGGAGATTAGCAAAGAATGATTTGGGATGAGTTCCAGCACAAGAATAATGGACCTGCTGCTGTCATCACATTTTGGCCCATCTGAGCTCTTCTTTAAATAGGAACTTTATGTAGGAAAAGCTCTCAATGTTCATTCATGTAACCACTGTTTTCAGGGAGTTTAGTAGTACTGTGGGATATTTTTTTTCATGGAGTTTCATGGAGTGATGAGGTGATTGATTTCTGTACTCGGCCCATAATGGTCACACAGAGACAAGTTCATGATGAATTGTTATGCTCTAAAATCCAGTAATTAAGATGGGGATTGGTTAAATGGGCTGAGACTAAAAATGGGGAAGACGTCCTATGTGCGTTAGTTGAACTTGCAGTTGTCTGACTTCTCAGCTCACTGAAGTGATGTAGAGGTGTACTCCAGGACACTATGACATCCCTGTTGTACACACCTTTTAAATAATTATAGTATCCTTCAATTGATTCAGATCTTTTGATACTTTCAAATCACTGACACAGGGCCTTTTTTTGATAGTTTCACAGAAAATGCACCCAAATCAAAGATTTCAAATAACAATTACAAAATTATTGGAGAAAAATATATTGCTATATGCCTAATATATGCCATCAATTTCCCATTGAACTGGGTGTGTCATTAAACAATGATATAACATGCAACAGTCCCAATAATAATCAGTAATTTCAAGCTGCCATTTTGAAATCCATATTGACACGTCAGCTATTTAATAATTAATTTTCACCATTTTGCAAAGGGTTTCTTCATTCATGCCCTTTTACTATTATGTTGAATTTTTAGTATTTTCTCTTTGAGCAGATTTGAAGATTAACAAACCTTATGCTGTGTAGTTAAACATTTAACCACTTCAACTGTTTTGCATATTACCTTGTCAGAAAATCCTCTCAAGCTTGTGTAGTTAATTGCATGGTGTGTTAATGGAGATCCTGAGGGTATCTGATGTTAACGTCTGTGCTAATTGAAATGCAGGTGATACATCTTTGATCATCCTCGTTCTCTGTGTACGGCAATCTTTTATGCCTGTAGGCCATTGTGTATACAGGCACAGCTGGGTTTTCATGCAGAAAACTCTAGATTCTGCATGCTCGTGTGTGAATATATTTATCATGTCCTAATCATGTCAACAGCACCCTAAAATATTAAAATATTCATCAGTGTTTGTTTATTTCTCTAGTTTTAACCAATTATCATGTGTGGATTTTTCTTTTGGAACTTTTGAGCTAGATGTTGTTGTGTGATGAAATTCCCTGAGGTCGATCTGTGCATTTGTGTTTAATGTGTGTGTGTGTGTGTGTGTGTGTGTGTGTGTGTGTGTGTGTGTCTGTCTGTGTTCTCTCTGCAGAGTTTCCCATGCCAAAGACTGAGTTGGTGCAGAAGTTTCATGTGTTGTATCTGGGTATGACGTCTGTGTCTCGCCCCATAGGTATACCCAAACCAATACTGATACCATCACATATCATAACACACATTATAATAAATCCTGCAATAAGGTCCCTCTCACAGTCTCCCCTTTGTTTTGTCCTTAGGTATGGACATCATAAATGGGGCCATAGACAGCCTCCTGTCCTCCACAGGCAAAGAGGACTGGACTCCTGTCATACTGAGTATTGCTGACACTACTCTGGCTGTCATCAAAGAAAAGGCAAGAGGCTTTTTGTCGCTGTCTTGCAGAGTCTCTGATAAATAAAAGATGTGAATGTGCTTGTCAATTAGAGGAAGATCTAATGGAGCAAAGATCAGGGTCTACCTTCTGATTCTCCCCTTGGCTTTCTGTGCAGGAAGAAGAAGAGGAGGTGTTGGTGGAGTGTCGTGTCCGTTTCTTATCCTTCATGGGTGTGGGACGGGATGTGCACACATTTGCCTTCATTATGGACACTGGGAGCCAGCATTTTCAGTGTCATGTGTTCTGGTGTGACCCCAATGCAGGCAGTGTGTCTGAAGCTGTGCAGGCAGCATGTGTGGTAAACATACAGAATTATTTTGCTATGAAAAGCAATTTCACATATAAAACATATAAAACTGCTGGTTGTCCAAGCTTAGCATAAAGACTGAAAAACAGTAAACTGCTAGCCTAGCATGTGTAGTACATGTTTTGAAATGGCACTCTGTTGTTGTTTTGACATTTTGTTGTTTTGACATTTTGACCAAGCAACGGTAGGTTTCCAGTCTTCAAGCTAAGCTAAGCTACCCAGCTGCTGGCAGTTGATGTATATTTGGTGTACAGGTGTAAAAACCAAGTGATAAAATCTCATCTAACTCTATCTTCTTTCTCCTCAGCTGCGGTATCAAAAGTGTCTGGTGGCACGGCCACCCTCCCAACGCGCTGGCTCCTCCTCAACGCCCTCACCGGACTCCATGACCCGCCGGGTGACCACCAGTGTGAAACGTGGCGTCCAGTCTCTCATAGACACTCTGAAAACCAAGAAACAGCCATCAGAACTCCCCCAGCAATGACCGTCACCAGTGACCACAGCACACATCCCCAGCCAATGCCTGGACGCCACTCACACACAATTGCCACAGCAACGCGTTATCAGTACCAGCCATGGTAACAAACAATGTACATATATGTTAACAAAAACCACCGCAGATGAAGGAAAGAGAAGCAGTCATCTAGTTTGCCTGATGACAGATGACAAAAAAAACAAGAAAACGGATCTGTTTCATGAGGAGGAATGGAAAAGTCGGTGTCACTGGTTGACCTTTGATCTTTGAATGCTGCTGTTGTGTCCAAGGGAAAACCTCTTGCTGGCTTCTCCGGCCCTCACTGTATACGGATTAATGGGCTAGATGGATTACTTGATCAAGCACTCCACCAATAGGGCATCAGATAATCCAGAAAAAAAAAAAATCTTTTCGTGCTCCGTCCTCTTCTATAAAAACAGCCATCAGCACAGTCTGAGCTCCCGGACTGGACATCTAAGACACCAAGTTACGGGAGCACTCCAACACAGAAAAGGTGTTGACTTTGCTGTCATAGAATTTTGATAGGTGAAAACTTAAAGCAACCAAGATTAGACAGACAAGACCTGTCCACACGCCCCACCCCAACACCCACCAAATGGCATAGAAATGTTTTGATCCTTTCGATGTGCGACAGACTTGAAACAGGCAAAAACTTAACATCTCCTTCGAGGATGAATGAAGTGATTGTAATAATGAAGTGTATGTAAATGATTGTATGTAGGAAGAAAGAATTTAGGGCACAAGACTTGATATAGAGATGAGATGTTGGCGGAAAGAAAATGAAAGGGACATGGGATTTTTTGATTTTGCATGTTTTCTTGATGGGATAAGTTTTATGTTGATGATTTAAAAAGGGTCTTGAGAGTGGTGAACACACAAGAAATAAATGCTCTCAGCACAAGACATCTCCACTTGACCAGGACTGGATTTACACTGGCACTAAAAAAAATAAATCTGTTCTACCCTACACCTGACTAAAAGGTTATTCTCTGCCCAATTAACTGAATTACAATTAACGATTGTCAAAGATTTTTACTTGACATTCTTTGATGGATCAGCAAAAGAAATGTTAACAGTTTTTAATGTATTTTAAAGCTTTGAATTAGTTAAGATTGTAATTTTTTTGCATTCGTTATAGAAAAATTGAGCATAAAAGCTCAGGAATGTTACATTGCTTATGTTCAAACTTAACAATTTCCTCAGGAATCTTTACGCATACACTCAAGATTTATGTGGTGGCAAGAATAAAGATTCAGGCTCAGACTTTGGTAGATGTGAAGTGCTCATGGCTGTGTGAACAGTAGTACACTGATATACACAGATTGCTTTGCTCGGACAGCATGGAAAACATCAAATCTGTGCCAGATAGTAAGGGTTAAATATATTTTCTCTTCCTTTGTAAATCCAGCCAGTCTACTCCCACTCACAAACAAAACACACACACACACACATACACACACTAATATGCACATACAGCAGTAAGAAAAAAAACTCTGCTGTCACAGCTATCAAAACCTTCGCACTGCTCCTATGGCTCGGGGCCACCACCTGCACTCGACATGAACTCTGTGAATGCAGTCCGATCTAAATGAATAAGACACACACACACAAAACAAAACGAACAAGAGAGATGCTGTAAATCATTTCAGTTCTGTTCTTCACTCATCTCTACACCATGTAAATGTAATCTGTTGTGACAATAAATGCATTATCAAAAGGAAAAAAAAGTATTAGCTTCTTGAATATATTCTTTAATTTTTCAGGTCAAAGAAACCCCAGGTAATAGCTATTCATCATGCAGTGACACTGAAATGACATTGGCCCAGCACTACAAATATATGCAGTTTGATTAGAGTTTGACTGTGGCAAAGGTGTTCGTTATGGCACACAAAGACACTGTAACAATGACAATGTGATGTTAGATATGGACACTACTGACTTTTTTAGGTAACCGTTTGGCACAAAAGTTAATACTTATTCCATATTTGTGTTGTGTATGTGAGGTTAGAATAGAGGCCGGGATTTGACCATAGCATCCTTGGAGAGACTGGAGCAGGAAAGGGATATGGTTTGAGCAGGGCTCCTCCGCTTCTTGTAGCTGAAGCTGGGACTGAATCCTGTTCGGTTGCGCTGAGGTGGGAAGAAGTTGGGGAAATGAACAGGAGGCAGGACGAGCACCACAGGCTTAAGGACCTCCTGATGAGCTCTGCGGGGGCGGACAACTGGAGGTGGGGTGGGATCCAAGGTGGAGGTTGTAATATTGAATCCAGGGGTGATGCTTTTCTTGGGTGTGCCGTTTTCCAGTTTGGAGGAAGATGGATTTTCTTGCTTGGAGGAAGAGGAGCTGGACACACCCTTTGAAACATGCAAGCGTATTGCTTTGGCTTTTCCTAAAGAACAAGAACATGAGACAAGAGATTGAAGGGATGGAGGATTTTTTTAGACCAAAGTACAGAAAGTGCTGAGAAAATGGAATGCAAACAGGCAAGTGCTCCTGATCATGAGGAAGATTGAATAAAGATCATGTATGATCATGAACATGAATCAAGATTGATGCCACTCTACCTGTAGCTGTAGCTACACATTTACACATAAGAGTGGTATCAATCTTATCATCTAACATCTGGTGAGAAAGCAAAGAAGCATTTTTACCAAAATGTCTCCTTGAATCAACTGTGTACATTTGTACACTTAAAAAACATAACACAGGAGTAATCACACCCACCTTGTGGTGACTGCCACCTGTTAGTTAATTCTTGATGTCCACTCAAAGTGGTACTGCTGCCACCCTTTGTCTCTTTGTTCTTGGGTTGAAGGCGGGCAGAAAGGTGGGGCTGAGAGGTGCAAGCATGGGTTGTTTTTGTCATCCTGTTGGTATGACCATGCTGCTCTTTTCTGTTTAGCTGGTGATTGGACCCAATCCTGTCCAGTATTCCTTTGGCATTTGCCCTGACAATCACTTCATGTGGTGCCTCCTTGACCGTTGGCTCAGGCTGTCCAAAAGTGACAAAGCAATGTATTTTACTTGATCGTCAACATGACCAAATAAATGTCTATTGGTGAAGAAAACATATTGCATACTGAAGCATAGAGCTAGCCCTCCAGGTGCCAGGTGACCCCACTCACTGACAGGCCACCCAGGACACTCAAAATAATTAAATCAAAAAAATTCTGTACATTATTGTATTAAATGAAAAATGTACCATCACACTCAGACATATATGCTAAAGCAATTATTTATGTGCCCTAAAAAGTACTATTAATTATATACACATGCTGTTTATGCACTAAGCAGTATCATACAATCAACATTTAATGGATACACTAAAAGACACAAAGGAGAGGAGTGAGCCACTATGTCCTTGCTTCTTGCTTTATCATAAATCTACATTGTTTTAGCACTAAACAAAATCATACGTTCAACATTTAATGGATACATTAAAAAACTTTTGTTTACTACAAAAGAAAATAAAATTAATTGCTGAGGTGCAGTGCACATGTCTGATACTAGTGAGGAGAGGAGAGAGCCACCATGTCCTTGCTGCTGGCTGCAGGGTCACCTGCTGTCTCAGCACCAGCCCACACAGCAGCCGACTGCTCCCCTCAATGCCTGAATTATTCACAAGCACAGTGTACACTACAGGGACATCCAGCCTGTGTGGGTTTATGTGTGTATTTTGTCTTTAAGAGCTCTCTTGTACTTTAATGCAAATGTGTATATGTGTTTCTACAGTATAGTATTCTATGTGCACAGGCATGGGTGCATACACTCTGTAAAGTGTGTACGTGCATACAAGGAGGGTGCATTTTGCACATTTGCAAGTACCTGTATGTGTTGATACACTCTGCAAACAGGTAAACATGCTTCAGAAGCACCAGTGTAATGCGGTCTTAGGTGGACACCCTGAACTTCATTGATGGTAACTCATACAGACAGGTGGTGATGAATTATTCAACAGATACCCTCCCTTGCTTTCCTTTCTTCCCCCTTACCCCTGTAAATCTCACTTCTCTCCATCCCCACTAACCAACAGTGCCATACTCTGTAAATCTCTGATTTCCTCCAACATTCTGCCAAACTAAGCTGCCACAGCGTACCCTGCAGCTGAAAGTATACTAGCGTCCAAATCAATAGATTCATGATATCTTGGCAACTACATGCAAATTGATGAAACTCACCCTCAATAATGAGGAAAACAAAGTCATAGAGAAAAGCAGGGGTGTGAATTCCCTACTGATATAGTCCAAATTTGTCCCTCAGAGGTTGGGGTCTGTCCACCTGTGATGTGCTCTTCTTCCTCTGGAAATTAGGCTACAAACACATCACTTGACATCTTCATTGTTCCCAGCTGTTTCTGTATGGGGGGCTCATAAAGAACTTAACTGAGCACCACTATGACAATCGATGTAAGCCAGAGAGCATTCAAACACTTACATAATTGCTATTTTTATGGTGCTTTTCAGAGCACCACAATAACTTTTGATTAGCTGAGTTTATTAGAGGTAGGGAGAAAAAAATCCTGTTTGAGGTACCATTACTGCAGTTTGATTATCTTTTCATTCCTATCTGTGGAGGTATAAAACATGATGGATGGCTAGAGAGGAACAGACACTACAGTGCAGGAGAACTCCGTCACACCCGGCGAGGGTACGATGGCTTAATAACCCCGCACTGGCATCATAACCATGAGACCAGATTTCATTATGTGAAGGAATATGTTTTAGATTATTAGGATGTGAGGAACCCTGGTCACACAGACTTGATGAGGCTTGCTGATGCACATTTACCAACCATGTAGATCCAATGATAAACAGAGAAAGAGAGTCATGTGATAGCAGGACGGGTCAGACTTTATGAAGCAATGAAAGTCTGAGACTAGACAACACAATAGTGTCAGAGACAGAGTGCAGTCCAATTATTAGTGTTCATGGCAGACAATTTGTCAGAAAGGTCCTTTCAGACACAGACATTGTTGAAATTGCTACAATAATCCCAAGTCCTCTCAAAGACAATTCTACTGTGTCTAATTTTCATTGATATATTCACACACCATTCTGCTACGTGTTTCAACTCTCTGCTCTAACAGCGTGCTCAACCTCTCTCACTCCTCTTTCATCTCTTCCTGACTTACTGAATCTTTAGTTCTGTAGTTTCCCCATTTCAGCATTCATTCACACTCTTCCCCAACCATCTCCACCTACATCTCGCACTTTTTTCTGATTACTGATCAGATTCGGTTGAGACGCCTGAATCTGTGACCCAACATTCTCATTCTTCTCCCAGCCTGGCCTCATTTCTCCTTTACTTTTTGTGTCAAGGGGTTGACCAAGCTCCTGTCACAGTGTGTTATGTTCATTTTTCCCTGATCTCCTCCTCAGCAGCCAAGGTCCCAGCTTGCCTTCCCTTTTCTGCCCAAACAAAAGACATTCTTTTTCAAAACTTACAAGACAAACATGCTTCAATTCACCAGTGGTCGAATTGTTTTTGACAGATAACAGGTGGCAGACCATACCTGTTTCATCATAATTCCCACACTTGTCTTAAAGCTCACCAATCAAACTTGTCTTTTGTGTCTGCAACTTGGCTTTTCAGGGCTCAGAAAAAAAGCAGGTGAAGCAGGACGTTCCTCAGCAGACATAAGGGTTTAGTCAGTGTTTAACGTAACAATGTGTGTATATATACCTGTGTGTAAGAAACATTACTCAAGATGGAAGATATCTCTCAGCGGCAACTGAACACTAACACATACAACAGTCAGCCAAGTAACACTCTGGTTTCATACTGGGAGAGCCTGTGGTCAGGGTCCAGGGCTAATGCTGGAACTTTCCTGTCATTGAAGAGCAGACAGCTTGCCAGGGCCGGATGCTAAATGAGCTAAATTTGTCCATGCTTGTCCTTTTGGCTACACTGCATGAAAAGCAGCAGCAGCAGCAGACTGATAAAGGAACTTTTGAGGGTGCTACATTAGATTCTGTTCAAAATGTGAAATGATCATATCAATCACAAAAAAGGCTGCATAAAAGATCTTGAGATCTTGAAAATGTTGTAGATTTTATGAAATCTTTCCTATTAATTTTTTTTGGACACAGCACCTAGAGAATGTGCACTTTTTTCTTTTCTTTTTTTTTAATTTTAATTCCACATGGAGCCATGGTGGGTTCTTCAGGTCATTACTCTACTTAATAAAATATTAAAACATTAAATTGCCCTAAAACATCCCATGGTATATAAATCCAGAGTCAAGATGAATAATATGGTGAGAATACTGTGGAGGCTGATATCCTAATTTTTTTGTCAGTTCAACACATTAAAACACCTGTTTCCATTCTGATACTTGCCTCTTTGTTGAGAACAGCCAGAAAGCAGCCATTGCTCTCTTCTGAGGGCTCCAACATGAAGAAGGGGTCTGTTACCTTTGGTCCCTCGGCATGGTCAGGAATGCTGAATGG
This sequence comes from Datnioides undecimradiatus, assembly GCA_008933995.1. NCBI lineage: Eukaryota > Metazoa > Chordata > Actinopteri > Lobotiformes > Datnioididae > Datnioides > Datnioides undecimradiatus. The sequence goes on from WARS01000014.1 coordinate 398,505, forward strand.
AGTTTGAATTAGACTGGACCAAACACATACATACAAAAAGAGTGTAAGAAAATACACATAGAGTTTGCTGCTTAAGATACAACTTCACACAAGGGACATTAATTTAGTAATAAATGCAAAAACACAGATACCTAGGTAAAGCTCAACGAATTTCATGCATTTTATTTATGTTAGCCTGAGACATGGCCAACACATCAGGCCAGCTTACTGCAGTCAGGAACCATAGGAACTTCAACAATTCTTTAGTTTTTAAAACCACACAAACAAAAAAAGAAAACCGAACAGTAGAAAAAACATGAAGTTTGTCTATGGAAGGCAAGCTGTCTGAAAATCTTTTTTTTTTTTTTTGCCCTTTTCACAGCATTTAGAGACATAAATTGGCCCCTTTCATTATATTTTCACTGAATCTCCTTCAGTTCCAGCCTGAGGTATGCTGAGACTTTGACAGAAACCTGTCTGATGGGAGACATACAAACAACCCAGCAGGCTGACAGACGGCAAGGCAAACAGACAAAGAAATGAAATGACAGAGACAGATGCATTGAGTGTACCAAGGTTCTGAGGCACAGAGACTGAGGCTGACCTGAAGTTAGCTTGTTTTGCTTCCCCCTCTTGCTCCGAGCGGGCCTTGGCTTGCTCCAGAGCTCCTCTCACCACCTCCTCATTCTCCTCTGGGTATGACGAACAGGTAGAATATACCACTGCCAAAACCTTAGGAACTATATGAAAAAATGTGTGTGTCATATCAACACATTGAATGTTTGTAGATACAATGCACATAACATTTAACTTCTGTGTAATGCAATATGAATTGCTATTTTAAATAAAAAGACATTCCAAAACCTGTAAAACCAATACATTAAAATAAAGCTGCTTCATTGGCATGAGACCACACCCCCAAACAACAACCTCATTTCATCTTCAATTAAGGCATAAAGACATACGAGCACACGTACATTCAGTCAAAAAGTTTCTTCATCTTATTTTATGACAATTAAATCTGATTATTCAAACTGAGCCATCCTCCTCATCAAGCACTCCCTTTGAAGAAAAGGGTTCTTGAATATTAATTTCTTCGCAATGTGTTCGTACGTACATAGCTCATCTTACTCAACTGCTGCTGGCTTGTAAGATTTGTGAAGCTATCAGTCGTTTGATTTCTTTCATTTAAGCTTTGATTTCTTTCTTGCTCACTAATTATAGCCCGACAGAAACAATTTACACAGAGCTGATAACAAATAAAACCACGGATGTGGCAAATCTGCTCCAAACAAATGTGAAATATCGCTTCTAAGAAAGTGGAACTGAGTCAAGATGATGTGAGGACTTGCAGTAATATCAGATGTCCTGATTTACAACACACCCACCTTACAGCTGGGATGTAACCACTATAGACATGTGCATGTATATGTCTATGTGAGAATGTGTCTGTGTGCCCATGTAGAGACACTGAAATGAGACCATCGACCCAATCAAGTCAAGGCACTTGATACACACCCACCATTAATTAACAATCCGATTAGAAAATATCTACACCGGCAAAAACGTAGACGCAAGGCCAATCAATGGCAGTGTGATTAGAGCAGCTGGTTTTCACTGCCTCTTACAGAAAGACTCAACCTGCTTGATGAGCAGACTAACACAGAAATAAGAGCACTAAACAATAGAAGATGGATTGAGGCTAATGAGTGTGGTTCATGGACACCACTTTACAACCTACAGAATGGAATAATATATAACACATCTGTAACATCTTTGAAGAATAGAATATGACGTGGCTTAACAAAGTAGGTCCTCCTGACGTATTCAGTTCTACAGAATGTTTGCAATACAAAGCAGAATCACTAATCACTTGTTTAAAATATGCGTGGAATGCGGCAGCAGACTGTGGCTGACCGGTGCAGAGCAACATTAGCATTCCTAATTAAGACTCAGACGATCTCCAAGGGATACCACAGGCTTCACTCTAATGGCATACGAGATTAGATAATTAGGAAGAATAAGCTTCAGTGTGTCAGAGAGGTGAGAGAGGCTAAGCACCCCAGACTAAATGTGTCTGGGTGTTTACATGTGCATGTCCACATGTGAGCAGGTGGTTCAACACTCACACTTTAAGGCATGATCAATATCCTTCCTCTGCTGGGCTACCAGAGCTTCCAGTTTGCTCTGGGCTATGGAGCCCTGGGATAAGTCCTGCAGCAGGTCTGTGTCTGAGAAAACGAAGAAACATTTCAAAAGAGCCCAGTCTCAATATTAACTGACATGTTTGTGTGTGTACTGAATGAAAATACAGGCTGTGTGTAAGCAAATCTAATATATGGGTTAGGATTTGCTGCCTATGAGAAGATTGTGGATGTATCATCATCAATTATCTACTGGATCAAACATAGCCATAAAAGAATATGAAATAGAACTTGTTCTTCGTTGTATTGCTCTTCATCTTCTGCTTGAACGCGGGAAGAGAAGTAATAAAGTAATAGTGACCTCTGGGACACAGTTGTAACAGTGTTGGTTTAAACCTAAAAAGACACTATTGCTTCAAAACCTTTATTTGTATATTTTTCCTACAGACTTTTATGACTGTGTAGAACTAGTAGTAAGAACAATGCAGGGTTGGGAATTTGAATACTTTCCTGTCACAGAATATAAGTTTGCATGCTCTAGGTTACACCATGTAATTCTGAAATCCATAGTTTATGGCTCCACTATGGTGCACAGTTCGCTGTGTACCTCCATTCTCTTGCAGTATGAATTCAACTGGGTTGCTTAGTGCAGACACAGAACACTTTGGGGTCAACAGGATGACGCGCACCCTCTGAAGTCGCTTGTCACCACCGTCCAAAGACTGGAAGTCCTCTGACATCAGCTTTACATCTGAGCAGATTGCACATAGAGTTTGCTAACCACACACAAACACATTTACTCATGGTTAAAGTCTATTCACAATTTCCCCCTATATTTCCGTGCAGAAAAATACCTTGCCTGAAGGCATCATTTGTAATTATAAAAATGTCAGCTTTGTCACACGTTTGTTTCCCTAATGACTAGCTGAGAAGGCAGCCACTATCAGCATATAATATTTACATACAGCTCAGTATCTCTGCAGACATTGTCTGATTTAAAGTATATGCATATAAAATTATCTCTGACAATTTGCTGACAACTGCTACTAATTTTTTTAACCATATTTGTTTGGTTGTTGGAAAAATTCTCTATTTAAATACACCAATTCTTTGATGAAATTGGTCAGCTAATTAAAAAGCTAGTCAACATCTGATCACTTTATTACAGAAGTTATTTTTCCACAGTGGCCATTTGCTAAAAACATAATGGACCAGTGTGACAATGCCAACAAATATTCAGCTTCTCATTCTCTCTTTCATTTACGTGAAAGACACAAAGATGCCTGTGGAGTCATGAAAACAAAGACAATAAATGGGCTGTTGTTTTCTCTGCTTCTATCTCTTTCTGCATATTGCCCCTTCTTTCCCCTCATACAACACAGATACTGCAGTCATTAACACATCCGTTTTATGCCTACTTTTGCAGCCCATGGCAGTCACGGTTTGCCATAGCTCCTCCCTCTGAGTGCTTGTGCGATCACTGACACAAACATAGACCGTCGGCTGGTTCTTGTCGTTGGCTTTGTGTTTTTCTGCAATTAGGGTGGCAGTGTGGGAGACAGTGAGGCCAGAGAAGCAGCCCACCATTAGTACATCTCCTTCCCCTGGTAGCAGGGAGCATGCTGCATTTGGGCCAAGGCTGCAAATTTTATCCTACAGACAGATTGAGTAAAAGCATTAGTTTGATCATTCAGTTTTTAGAAACACACTACAAAACAATGAGACACAAACTAGGATAAGAGAAAGTAGGAGAGTAGTAGGAGAAATAATTCTGTATGAGAGCAGGAAATAGAATTGAGGCGGGAATAGATGAGAGAGGAGAGGGAGTTTGGAGCAGCTGTTGCAAAGCAGGTACTGAGGGCAGGCAAGAGGAGAGGGAGCAAAAGAGGAATACAGAGGAAGAAAACAGTGCAGTCAGATTACAACAAAGATGTCCTTCAATCAATGGGGTCTCCTCTGGAAATAGTGCTGCATGGTCCCCTGTGGAACCAGTAGGGTGGCTTGAGTTTCTGTAATTACTATCCAGATCACAGGGTTTGTCAGAAAAGACAAACCAGGGAGAAGAAGAACAAGGACATATGAGAAGTTAGAAGAAGAGAGTAGATAACATGTGATGGCTGCTCATAAAATGGAGAGAGAAGGAGGTCATTAATTAGGCAGTGGTGTTGAATATTTGATTGAATTTGGCTGCAAAATCTTATTTAATTGTGTTGTGGTGCTGTGTGCTGGTTGTAGTTTGTATGGCAGCTTGACTTTAATGGAGTAGAAATTAAATGATTAAAGCACTCTCCCCCTCCCAGACGGTGGAGAATTCTTTATGGCTTCAAGTGAAGTATGAGAGGAAGTGATGTGAAATATTTGTATCTGGGCAAACTAATCTTACTTGTCATAAGGGCTCTCAGTCTTATAATCAATTTGAGCAAGTCCATTACCAAAGTGAAATCATAAATATCAGGGATGATTGATGGGGCTGAACAGATTTCCACAGCTACATAAAAGTCTGCAGGGAGAAGGCTGCTCTTGTCAGAAACCACCTCTCTCTCTCTGTGCAGTTTGTACCTGGATGATAAGTTTGTGGTCGCTAAGCAGCTTGGTGCAGTACAGCTGAGCCTTGAGCTGAGCAGGGAGTACCAGTATATCTCCACAGTGGGGATCCTGGCAGAAGGTCCGGCCCTCCAGCTGCCCAATCGATTTCACCTGCGAGAAGCCCGCACTCTTCAGCACACATTGGACCTCATCAAGGCTAGAAGCCGGGGGGAGGCAGGGGGAGGAGAGATTACAGCAGGCCCAAGAGAAAGGATGACAGAAGGAGGAAAGAAGGTGAGAGTTGGGACAAAGAGGATGCCTGTCATAGATAATAATACTGTATAGAATTTCTGTGTGGCCCTTCAAAAGACTTTAATAGTAAAATGTGCTATAAAAGCCATTGATGTTCACATGTGTGCACACATGCACACACACCACTAGTCCCAACAGGTGACCTTTACAGTCCCAGAGCTTGCTGAGGGTTGTTGCTGATTGAATCTGTCCACAGCAGCAGGATTTACACCTAACTGAATCAGCCTGTCGGGGTGGGTGCAAGAACACACATTAGTACACACACACACACACACACACGCACACATATGCACACACACACACGCCGCGCACACACACACACACACAGTGGTTTAATTGGATGTCAGCTGGGCACCTGGCCCATAAAACATTAGGCAGCACCTCAAGTTAAAGGTCTGTGTGTAAGTTTCTGTGTGTGTACGTAGAGCACACTCTATATATGCTTACAGTGCTTTCCTGAGTTTCTGCACAGGTGTGTAGGTACATGTGTATGTTATCTGCCTTTAAGTAAGGAGGTGAGTGGTGTATGTTTATACATGCTTGGTGTACCTGCTCTTAAGCGTGTTGACCCATGTGTAAAGTGGAAGGTTGCTTGATCTCTCCTGCTTCATCTTCACACTGTCCGGCAAGATACACTCAATGGACAAGAGATCATGTTTGATCCTGCAGCGGGCCAGTGAGGCTGCCAGCTTGGTTTTAAACCTATATCCATACAAAAAAAGTTTTTGGTTTTTTTTTATAATTCCACCCCAAGTTTTGGATCTCCCTTTTTTTTAAATTGTTTTCTTGTTATTTTTCTTTCCTTACCTGAGGAGGTAGTTCTCCACATCTCTAACTTCCTGTATGATCTCCTCCTGCCCCTGGCATTCCCGTGGGACAAACTTTCTGTCCTGGAAGTCATAGAGCATGACGGCAACAAGACTCATCTGATCATCTGGCTAGAAAATAAGAACAAAGAGTACAATTAATGGAGTTTTAACAAAAAGCAAAGAAAATGGGGGAGCATGGAAAAGTTAGCTTCATGTACACAAAGCCGACACAGCTCAACCTGACATTTGCTAACAGAGTACTCGTGATTACTGATGGGTACAGTGCAGTCATACAATATATTGGTATTGATTTATTCAGTTTGCATGAATATACACACACAAACACACACACCCACACATATAGTAGTTTAGGGATGTCCTGCCATGACCTCACTGCTGCTACTTAATTAAACATAAGAGGAAGCCTGAATTACATCTCTACCTCTCCTCCTCTACAATTACCTCCATTCCTTCAGCTCTGCACTCTAATTCTCTCTCTCTATCTCCCTGCACCTCTCTGTCCCTAAGGGTAGGAGGGCACCAGCCGCATTAGTGGCAGATGGTGTTCCACGGCAGCAACAGCTTGCAACATCCTCACTACTGGGCTAATGGGCCAAGAAGCTAGAACGCTACAAGGGTTTCCGCTGCAGCTAAGGAATTAGCCAGCACTTATTATTCATTCCAGCAACTTTTGAATTCATTTTGGAAGGCCAGTTTCAGAGACAGATTGTGGCACTCCAATCTTTCTCCTGCTTCCCCACCTCAAGTTCCACTTGCCCTATATCAAGGTTAAACCCTTGGGTGTGGGAAAATTCCCAGTCATTAAGTTGCCTGGAAACAGCGTCCAATGTTGGGAAACTGGCCGACAGTAAACATGCCTCAGAGGCAGGTCTGTTACATAAGAAATCAACTTGTTCTCACTATTCTTGGACTAATATTCAATTTTATCCCATAACTATAAGCCTGATTTGAAAATAATGTTTGTGTTAATATTATGCCACTTAATGATAGATACTAAATGATGTTAAATCAAATATGTTTGCCTCACACCTACATCGTCACATTGCTACTTCCATCCTCTACAGGATTTAGGCTTAATTTTCTCTCTCCATTGTGATCAAATGCACCTCAGGCTCCTTCAGCATGCAAGTCTATCTATATCTTCATTTTTCATTCTCATTTTTCCCCAAACAACTGCGTGTACCCCCCTTTCTCCAGCCTGCCTATTCCCACTCACCCACCTCTTTCTCCTCTCTCTATCAAGGTTAAACTTTATAGATGCCAGCAGTGTAAAAAGAGGTGAGGGTGAGTTCTAAAGACTGTCTCATTGTGTCTGAACTTTATTGTCTCGCTAGAGGGATGCAGAGTAACGACCTGCCACCAACACATAGGGAGACCCATTCATTTCACCCAGGGCCATATTTCACAAAGCTACAATGTGAGTGTACTGTACATGTGTGCGTCAGTGCCCAGATTGCTTTGCAAACACAAAGTCATATGTATTAATGTCTGTATATATTTACGTCCACACTGAAGTAGACAGTGGCTGTCTACAATCTGTACGACCTGTGACAGCTGTTTTCTGTTTACACATTATCGCTCTTGCTTTCATTACTCTCCTTCTCTACCACCTATGTGCAGACAAACTTGCATGTTTTATCACCAACCAGACTGTTGGTGAAATTGTTGAAACAGCCCTCCTCCTTCCACAGCTTCTTTTATGTGGAGTGTTAAAAGTAGGGCAAAAGAACATGCCAATCTCCTCCAGAGGATACCTTTGCATTTAAGTTGCGGAGCATTCTCCCACTGTCTACCAGCTGCAGGTTCACGGCTGTGGTGAGAATTGTTCTTTCTATGACTATGCAGCATAGCCTTCGTATCACCAATAACATTCCCTAGTCCAGCTCAAGGACATACAATCATCAGAACAGACAATCTGCACCAGGGTTGTTACAGCATTTTGATTTCATCACTAATTATTGGGGTGTTTTGTTTGAGAAAAGCAGTAAAGGAAAAGACACTTTCTGCCTCATAGTACCTTTTAGACGTGTTACTCCAAAGGGAGCAATTGTCATTGATTAGGGCAGGGAGTATAAAAGACATGAGGTGCTGTGTGAGTTGATGAAAGGAATGAACCAGTGTAATGCATCAATATTGCTGTTCCTGAGGTCTAGAGAACAAAACAAAGAAGGTGTGGAGTGTGAACTGCAGGACATGAATATTGAAAAGCACTGGTTTAAGGACCGGTGAACAAGTTTAGGAAAAGATAAACAATGATTTAAACAAGGGAATAACATGATAAAGCTCCTCAGTGGCAGGGCACCGGGGGTGGATGAGATCCGCCCTGAGTATCTCAAGTCCCTGGATGTTGTGGGGCTGTCTTGGTTGACACGCCTCTGCAGCATCGCGTGGCGGTCGGGAACAGTGCCTCTTGACTGGGCGACTGAGGTGGTGGTCCCTCTTTTTAAGAAGGGGGACCCGAGGGTGTGTTCCAACTATAGGGGGATCACATTCCTCAGCCTCCCTGGGAAAGTCTATTCCAGGGTACTGGAGAGGAGAATTCGGCCAATAGTCAAACCTCGGATCCAGGAGGAACAATGTTTTCGTCCTGGCCGCGGAACACTGGACCAGCTCTTCACTCTCTACAGGGTGCTTGAGGGTTCATGGGAGTTTGCCCAACCAGTCCACATGTGTTTTGTGGCTTTGTGGTCCCTCGTGGCATTCTGTGGGAGGTGCTTCGGGAGTATGGGGTCCGAGGCCCTTTGCTAAGAGCTGTCTGGTCTCTGTATTACCGGAGCAGGAGTTTGGTTCACATTGCCGGCAGTAAGTCAGACCTGTTCCCGGTGAATGTTGGACTCCAGCTGGGCTGCCCTTTGTTAATTCAATTAAATTCAATTAAATTCAATTCAATTCAATTCAATTTTATTTATATAGCGCCAATTCACAACAAAAAGTCATCTCAGGGCACTTTACAAACAGAGCAGGTCTAGACCACACTCATTACTGTTAGTTACACCCAACAGTTCCACCATGAGCAAGCACTTGGCAACAGTGGCAAGGAAAAACTTCCTTTTAACAGGCAGAAACCTTGGACAGATCCTGGCTCTAGGTGGACGGCCATCTGTCTTGACCGGTTGGGGGGGGGGGGGACAATATAGAATAATGACAGCAAATGACAGCAATAGGCAGCAGAGGACACGGGGCAGGTTGGTGGAGCCACAGGTCAGATGTTCAGCTCTGGAGCCACAGGTATCTGTAGAGAGGAGTACAGAGAGAGAGACCAGGAGAAACAAGCACACAGCACTAGGGAGAGGGACACAGAGCTAATGGAGTTTAGGAGAGGAGAGGAGAGTGTGGAGGCGATCATGGGATGTCCCCCAACCAGCCTCGGCCTATAACAGCATAACTAAGGATGGCATGGATGAATTGTAGTTCAGATGGTAACTAGAGCTAGCTGTAGGCTTTGTCGAACAAGAAGGTTTTAAGTTTTACTTTAAACCGGTTAGCGGTTCTGTTCATTGTTTTCATGGACAGAATTTCTAGGCACAGCCAGGGGCTGGAGGGGGTCAGTTTTGGGGACCACAGGATTGCATCTCTGCTTTTCTTGGATGGTAATCCTGTTGGCTCCTCAGGTCAGGACCTTCAGCATGTACTGGGGTGGTTTGCAGCCAGGTGAGCCAGCAGTCCGAGGCCATGGTCCTCAACCGGAAAAAGGTGGCCTGCCCTCTCCAGGTTGGAGGAGGGTTCCTGCCCCAAGTGGAGGAGTTTTAGTATCTCGGGCTCTTGTTCACGAGTGAGGGAAGGATGGGCAGTGGGAGCTGACAGGCCGGATCAGTCTTGGCGGCTGCAATGTCTTGGTCAGTGTGCCGTTCCATCGTGGTGAAGAAGGAGGTGAGCCGAAAGGTGAAGCTCTTGATTTACCGGTCAATCTACGTTCCGACTCTCACCTATGGTCATGAGCTTTGGGTCATGATCGAAGATCACGGATACAAGCGGCCGAAATGGGTTTCCTCCATAGGGTGGCAGGGCGCACCCTTCGTGATAGGGTGAGAAACTCTGTCACCTGGAGGGAGCTCAAAGTAGAGCCGATGCTCCTCCACATCGAGAGAGCCAGCTGGGGTGGCTTATGCATCTGTTTGGATGCCTCCCGGACGCCTCCCTGGGGAGGTGTTCCGGGCATGTCCCACAGGAGGAGGCCCCGAGGAAGACCCAGGACACGTTGGAGGGACTATGCCTCTCGACTGGCCTGGGAACGCCTCGAGATCCTCCCGAAAGAGCTGGAAGAAATGTCTGGGGAGAGGGAAGTCTGGGCATCCTGCTCAAGGCTGCTGCTTTTATGACCCAGCCAGATGGATGGATGAATAACGTCTCAAAAGGCTGAAGCCTGGCTATAATCAGAAATTTAAAAGAAGATGGGCTAATTCATAATAATATGTTGATTTCTCATAAACTACTCTCATAAACTACTAATGAATTGAAAAATAGTGCTCCTATTGAACACACTTACCATTGGCTGAGAGTGAGGTAAAAGCAACTGTCAGTCATGATGTCCTCCAGAAGTTCTTGATCTGTGCAGAGACAAAGTAAAAGAACATTAAGTAGAAGCTTGGAAATGTGGTGTTGAGGATTTCCATTACTAATTATGTATTTGAGTAATAATGATGCTTGTGGAGTGCCATCTTTTATGTTTAGTCTAATTATCCTGGACACCAATCATCTCTTTCATTTAGAGCATGCGATCAGATAGAGGAACAAAAAAGAAATTACTCTCTCTAGTAGCAGCAGAATATACGGTATGCTGCGATGGACAATCCATATCTAATCATCCAAGAGCACATCTAGAAAAAAGAAAGAGATTAAAACAAAGAGCACGAGAGGCTCCTAGAGGCATCCCAAATGATTGAGATTTAATTTAAAAAGATAATTCAATTACAATGGGGGGCAAATTTCCCGTGATTAAAAGCTTATTTGGTGTTTAATTTGAGTTAATCTGATTCTTCATTTGCCTAATTTCTTTAATTTGTTGTGTCTATCTAGAATGCGCGTCATTTCAGGACTAATGACATTAATGACACCTGAAGTAATAAACAGGCTGCACTGAAAGAAGATTGGTGAAACCAAATACAAAGTTTTGTATTACACACCAGTAACAGTATATATATATATATATATATATATATATCAGGCTGCAATATGTTTGTATATATCTTCTTTATTTATTTCCCACCTGAAATAAAGTGGTGATTTGATGGACAAATGTTTTACTTTACATGTTTTGCAGGGAATTATGCAGGGAAAGGATATTTTGTTCCTAGGCTATACAATCAAACTGTGCTTGACCTTCTTTATCAAATCAGGACACTAGTTTCAAAAAGGTAAGCATCAACTGTGAAGGGTGAAATATCCATGCATGGTTTATAGTTTTTTTTCATGTGCCTGCCCTGGCTTTCATATCATGAAAGCAGCAACTGTCTCTCTAGCCTAGTGGATGCTATACATAAATACCACACACATACTTATCCCTTCCATTCCCATCTGTGAACAGTGGGCACAGCTTTTCAATATGAGGGAGATGGAGATGCAGTTCATGTTAGGATTAAGGAACAGCTGCTTCCAAAGCCACTCTGCAGGTACAGTGTTTGTTCATTACACACACTGGAAATGGAAAAATGGATAGTTTCTCCAATGTGAAACCGTTTTCGTTGTGGTTGGAAAAGGCCTCTTTATGCTACAGTGAAGGAGTAAATAAAAGGTGGAAATTAGGTTTAACACTAATATGCCTGTGCAATATGTGCTGTCAACCACATGAATGGCTGATTTCATGGTTAATTCTTGTTCTTGAAAGACACACCTCTTAAGCAGCAAACAGGAGGTAAGCACAAGAAAGAGCTTGTCCACTGTGGCACCATGGTTACCACAGACACTGCTATTAACTTATAATAACATCATAAATCACATCACAGTTCATACCATCTTCTACTGCAAAATGCATACAACATAGTTAGTTGTGTTGTGTGGGACAAACATCTGCATGCAGCTACATCCATAAACACACACACAGTCAGCCAGGCACACAAATAAATGTTTGCACATAATAGAGCTTATCTGTAATTGAGGAGTGTTCTAATTTATAGCAGGTGCAGGTCAATGGGGCTTACAATAATGACCATTACTGCAGAAGGCCTTAAAGATAAGCCCTGAGGAGATAACCACTCAGTGCACACAGAGCAATGCAGACCCCAGTGGGAGCCATGATGGTTTGGTCTGTAGAGGTCATAGTCTTTCGTGTGCTATAAATCACACACAGCAGGCTGAGTAAAACACAGAGAAGAAATCTGCCATAAATCACTTACAGAAGTCATCTTTACACAACTGACACAGTGCCTGGATTTTATTTGTGGGACAAGACAGTATTTCTTAAATCATAACTTCTGACTCCAGTAGACATGGAAAAAATGGATTGACATCAGTCTAAGAAGGAATTATTCCTTTACGAGCAGGAGGCACTAGTCGTTGCAGGACTTGTCTGAAGGTTGTGTGCTTTGTGGCCTCCATCCAGGTGCTACACAATGAGCAGTGACTGATGGTGACTGTAGTCAAACAAATCCTTGGTGAAACAGCCAGACCTCAATGCAGGCTCCTTGTCTCTTCGGGCAGGTCTTTGTCTCACAAGGTTCCACATCATTGCACCTGACTGCACATTAATCTAACAGAGAACCAGCCAAAAAAGGTATTTGCCATAAGTTAAACAATCATCCAAATGGGAATCACCTCTATATTACGTATGATGTAAAAACCACCTGCACAATTTAATGTTTGCTGAGGCATAACAACGGTGGCTACTTTGATTGTGGTCAAGGACAAAAAAAGACAGCCTTTCTCTCTCCCACGCTCTGAATCCAGTTCAACACAAAATGGTCCAAAGCACCTTTCTAGTTGCACATAAAGAATACAGCAGCCACAATCATCTGACAAGGGCGCCTGGCAGCACAGTTGGACAGTGTGGACAATGAGGCAGAAATACTCAGAGGAATAGCCAGTGGAAAGAAGCAGGAGAGGAGAGAAGGAGGAGGAGGGGGGCTCTCACTGGCAGCCACAGGGTCAACAAATTTTTAGAAATATAAATTTACACAAAAATGACTTTACACAGTTTACAATCTGCACATGCTTCAAGCACTAAGAACACAAAGTATGTATCAACAAGCAATGAAACCTCGACAACATAAACTGCCTGCAGGTCAGACATCAAGCACAAACTCAGACATGAAAAAAAGGCTTTTTAAAGAGACAAGAGAAGTCAAAGAAACTGAAAAGCCCTGAAGATACAAAAAAATTTGGAATGAAGTGAAGGAGGAGAGGCAGAGAAAGGAAATGACTGGTTAATATTGTCATTTTGGCTTTGACTTTGTCTATGAAATGTCAAAACCACTCCAGGGTAAACACCATCACCAACTCTCACTCCATATTTTAGTATTGACAGACAATCACAGTGACAGACAAGTCTGTGTCCTCGGCCACCGATACGCAGCTCACTGAGCGACTTTTTTGTTTTAAGCAGATAAGAGTTATAATCACAAGATCAATACAAGAGCTCATTGGCATTTTGCTCTGCATGTTTTTCGCTGCTGAAGCATTTCTTCTATGGGTTAACAACTGACCTCAGCTCAATTTTGGATTTTGGATCAGTCATTCCAAGCCAGTGCACGAGTGATCTGTCTGTGTGTGTGTGTGTGTGTGTGTGTGTGTGTGTGTGTGTGTGTGTGTGTGAGAGAGAGAGTGTGTGTGTGTTTGCAAGCAAATCAATTTCTGCACCAAAAGTCAGGCTGTTTGTAGGAGGAGGAAGAAGGGAAGATTAACATTGCCTTCCAGGTCGTGTCATTTCATCTGCACCCAATTTCACTCCACAGCCAGCATGAGTGAATCTAACATATGACCAAAATACGTATGTGACCAAGGCAAGTCAACAATCACATCTCTGCAGCAGGAGTAAAGTTTCAGTAACAATTAGTACCACGCTGATGCACTTGTGTACCAATAAGGTACTATCAAGAAAAAAATCCTACCACTTTTTTTCTATTAGACCATAGCCCATATCAAAAACACTTGTGATTAAAGATCAGGAATGATGTCACCAGTGCAGGTACCTGCCTCTAGTCCTGTAAACTACTCAATGATGAGTTTTGGAGCTCCTCTTTCATTACGTTATCTCTGTTGTAGTACCTCCACTAGCTGAAAATCTACAAATGAACTCATTCTAGAAATGTCAGATGTGGGGGATGGCACCTGTAGAGAAGAAATATATGAACATATCACTAATAAGATGGAGAATATTTGTCTTTAAAATAAGCTTTGAGCAAAAAGGGGATTCAGTTGAACAAGAAATACAGAATATTGTAAAGCCAAGCTCAAGCAGGCGCTTTCTCCCTCTAAGTAGAGCTCAAGTGCCTACAGTCAAAATCTCTCATCCTGGTCAGCACAGACATCTTCTCATAAAGAGAAATAAGGGTCTATCTAGTCGATTTCACTTTGTACTATAAGTACAAGGCCTACAGCTGTAAAACTAATATTATTACTACAACAAGATGCTGAGGCTTGTGATGATGGATATTTTGAGGTGATCTGCATTGATTGTAAGACATGAGGCCCGGGGCTTCTCCAAGTTCAGCAGATGGATAGTTAGAAGGAATAAAATCATTCAAGGCTATGAGGGGGTCTCTGCTACAATGACCTCTCCTTTCACTAAGAACGCATTTAATCAATTCCTGCCCTCCTCCTGCGCTGACAGGCATCTCACCTCTTCTCCCTTATCACCATGGTGATTACACAGCTCCGTGACTTCAGCCACCTAGACTCCACCCTAGTCCCAGATAACAGATTATGGGCTGGATTGATTTGTAGCATCACACAGAATCCCCCCCTGGTCACTCAAGCTTTTTTTTTTTTCTCTTCTACTTGCCCTTCATCAATCTATCTATATCCAATTCTGCCTGTCAATTAACATCCCCAGGGCTATTCATTCTCATTTCAAATAGCTATTTGCTTGCCTGGAATCAAATAGGTTTTATTTGCAACTTAATGTACCTGAAATGAGTCAAAACAGGGGTTGCTGAACACACTGTGCTGATGTCCTAACTTCAAAGTCGCCCAAAACACACTGTATAAGTGTATAAAGTGTGTGGATACATACACACGACATACACAACATTGGCAGAGAAAGAAAAGAAGTAAGGTAAGAGGGAAAAACAGTCACTACAAAAGGTTTAATAAATCCAACAAACTTCACCTATCATGGGCACACTCACATTTAAGTGTATTGAAGGCAAGCTCATAAGCTGTACGTTGCATTTCCTCATTTTTGACTTCAGGTAATGGGAGCGCCCTCTCTTTGCCATAATTCACCAAACGGTGGGCAGCAGGCTTTTCCAGGTGGTTATTCTGGAAAATGACAGATGCTAGCAGGTAGACTGTGTCCGGACAGTCCAGCTGACCTTGGCCGGTGGTCTGGATCTCTGTAGAAATTGCAGATATTTCACTATCGGCTAGGTCATCCAGATGAGTCAGGTCCTTGCTGCTGGCAATCTGGGAGCCAGCTTTTTTTGTCTTGCACATGGTAGTGCGACTGGAACGCCCTTCAGTATTTTTATTTTTTACCATCCTCCCAGAAATGTGTTTTCCTCTGTGGCACCTGAGGACACAGCATAAAATCCTTATTTTCAAGACATGGAGCACTCATATACACATTTCTAACACTAGACTTTGACTCTCAAAATAATATTTATGACTTTGGACATCACTTGGGTCAAAGGAGTTAAATAAGTTGTTTGAGAGGAAATGTCCAAGCATAAATATTAATATGCCACACATACATAAGCTGCACTTGAAGCTATGTAACAGTTATGTTGTAAAATGTAACATCTTCAAATAATGATTATATATGTTTACTGTGGGTAAGATTACACTGGGGAACACAATTTTTGTTGAGTTAGGTCTGACAGCTGTTTTTAACAAATTTTTGGTTGTGGAATCCAAAACTGATCTCAGTTTTTCTCTTTCACGTCAAGTTTTTGAACTATAGGATCCCCGTTTTCTTAAAACATATGAAAAATACTGTACTTAACAGATATGTGCTTGTTTTATAAAAAATTTCAAATATTGACATACAATGAAATATGAAAGAAACAGGCATGACTGCAATGTTTAACAGTATTATGTTTTTACAAAGGATATGGCTACTGTAATTATAATTGTGTGCAAGTAGTTAAGGTAAAAATTTACGTTTATAGCTCTTTCTGGAGTGTTCAACTTGAGGACTATCGCGTTTGATGCTCCAACAATAGTCAGCCATCACATGTACACTACTACTACTACTACTACTACAGCTAATCAGTGGAATTTTGCTTATCTGGAGGGTAAGCTGTGGAGAAAAAACTTGACGTGCTAGAAGAAAACTGCAATTTTGGAATCAGCATGCCAATTTTAGTTTTAATCAGTATAAAAATCTAACTCTACAGATTTTTTTTTTTCAAATTGTTCCCCAGTGTTATCTTTGCATTGTGGACTTTAACAAGTTGCAGGAGGTTTGACTGGTTTACAAACATTACAAACACTGTGACGTAATAATTAATCAAATAATTAGCTAAAAATGCCAGTGACTGTAAGTAACACCATGCTACTGCGGTACATGTCTTTAGATGAATAAACTTTGATTCTGTTTTAAAATATCTTAAGTAACGTTAGCTTGTAATACGTTAACTGTAGGTAAAGTTACCGTTACATTTCCGGTTAGCTAACATTGATTTAACTGCCGTTACTGTCATGCACTTCAAAACTTATCTGTGTAATTCACACTCATAATTACCTTATGAGAAGACGATTTTCCAGTTTTCTCTCCCAAAACTACTGTAGTCGTATCCACGACTATTCATATTTACCGGTCAAAGTATGCGGTTTAACCCCACCACCGTGCGTCGTTCCGTTCCCCTTGATTCGACGCAAAGTTTTAACTGCCAATAAAAATACCCGCCGTTATAAATCTGAGTCCGTTATGAGGCGATGGGCGGCCCCCCAGATGTTTACTGCAACACCTTGCCCGCTCCCATGAGTCTCCTTTTCGTTTATTTACGAAATAAAATGCCCTGATGTCTTTGGATATCTAGGGTCGTGTCTTTACTTAAAAACAAACTTTCTAAATGTCTGTCAACACAGTGGAGCACTTTGGATCCGCGTGCTTCCATCACCATGCCAACCGCATGCTAATTTCAAGGTTCTGTTCTTCACGGATCAGAAATTAATCTCCTTAACGCTGGATGTCCTCTGTCTATCTAGAACAGTGTGGGCTTGTTAAAGTTTTACAGAGCATTATGTCAAACGAAAGCTAACGACAACACTGGTGGAGGGTGACACTTAAAACTAAATCAGTTGCAGATGGCGTCCAGCTGCTGTTTCAAAACCAGGGGTCCGAAGGCAGTTTCGTCCCAGCGCAGGGGCGTACAGGTCCTTTCCTCTCTTCTTCAAAAGCACAATGATTCCAATTGATACGATGATCTAAATTACTGTATGTCTATGTAAACCCCAGACTTACACACATTATACCAAGAACAGAGGCTCTTGCAATTGTGAGCAGTATACATCATTCTTGAACAGCAGTCCTCAATACTATGTTTATGGCCCATATGGTCAGCACAAAAACAATTTGTCAATTGACTTCTGATTCTTCAATTTTGTTATAAATAAGACTCATGTCAAATAATTTGGTGCTGATTTATTTCCATAATGTATTATACAATGAGTAATGTATATAATTTGTATTTTTGCACATTTGAACCAAAACCTATTTAAAATCTAAAATGAAGTGAAATTAAATGTTTCTACAGTATAAGCAGACATTTTCAAGACATTTACATTTCAGTAGGGTTAGAGACCCTTCTAAATTGCACACATTTAAACTAGTAGTTTAACTACATTTGCTAGTGGTTTACGTTATTTTATTTATTTAGTTTATTTATATTTTTTGGGATGTTAACTAATGAAAGTACAAACAGTTTTGTTCCATAAATGGAAAAAAAAACATAACATTTATTAGTTTTCAGTTTGTCAAAAGTGTTGAGTATTGCTACTTATTAACAAATTTTCAAAGTTAGTACTACACCCAAACTCCCAAAAGGCAAGTGCCTGACTAACAGACATTCCCTACACTTTCTTATGAATATAAGGGTTTGTTTTTGGTTTTTGTTTGTTTTGGTTTGGTTTATGTATCACTTGTAAAGAAGTGTCAGATAAATTTGGTGTAGTACAAAGTACAATATATCTCTTTGAAATGCTCTTAAAAAGTAATTGATTATAAGCATTTAATTCTCTTCCACCAGTGGTTAAAATGGGTGAATTAATTTCATCATCATAGTGATTTTCCCACTCCGTTTGTAAAGTGACAGATAATAGTTCTCCGAGGGAAACTTTGTAAGACACTTGGCAATTTCCCCAGCAGTCTTTCCCTCTGTGCCTGTGCTGCTACGACTGTCCAAATTACATGGTTCACACTTCTCCTGGTCTCCCATGGAGATTACAGCCTGCTGTGGCCCCTTCAACTCACTGAGCACTAATGGAACACAATGCAGTCAGCTTCCCTGACTGAAAAAAAAAAGTAAGATGTTCTCTCTCACATCAGATGCATCGTGCTTCAGCATGACAATCACTTGGGAGAGGAGGATAAAAAAAAATCTTCTCTCCTATTTGATCTCTGATCTCCCTGCTTTGTTTTCACTTTACACCAGATTCAGTTATAGAATTGCAGCAAGTAAGATGAATAGCCCTTGTACCTATACAATAACATGGACAACTACTAAAAAGTCTACAGATCTTTTTTCTGCTGTATTCTTAACTTGTGTGAGTGGATCCCTGTGCAATAGAGGGAATCATCCTGAGGTTCAAATCTTGTGCACTTATTTTGCCATGAGGCTTCAAACAGCAAGCTTTGGAGCAGCCACCACCAGCATGGTATGTGGAAAACAAGCGCCCTCTACTGTTCATCAAGATTTTTTTTTCTTTTTTTTAACTGAATTCCCTACCAACATTTTGAAGGATCTATTGAAACAGTGAAGGAGGAAAATACAATTATAAGTGTATGCAAGTGGTGCTGGACACATTCAGTTTCAAATGCTTAAATGAAGGAATAAATACCAAAATGTAAAAATACTAAACAATAACTTGGCATTTTTTTATATTGATTACACATCGTTGTATTGAGTGACATATGGCTTCATCACAACGACATAGACAGCGTAGCTTAAATACTCACAAATACTCACTACTGGAATTAATCTAAAAAAGTAAAAAAAACACACCTTTGAATAACATTTGAAAAATTCTACTACAGTGCCTAGTTGCTTTTGGAAATCAGTGGTCTTTTTTAAACAAAGGCATATATTAATGAACAAGTTGTCATAGGAAAGGAAAGTTTTAATATATTGAGATACAGACTAAGGTGTCATTTTGATCTTTTCATGATATTGATAACTGTAACAAAAACTCTCTTCTCTATAAGATCCTCCATTCAAAGACATTCTAATGGAAATACACATAAGCTTAAGAAGCAAAATATATTAAAGTATTACAAGTTTATCAAAAGCTCAGTTGCAGCTTAACTGAATGAATGGATAAAGTATAAGCCCAATGTGGCAACTATATATCTTCTTAATAGGCAATTAGGTTGATATACCTGATCATCATCATATTTATAAATGAAAAATATGTTTTTATAAAAAAAGTAAAACATTTCAGTCTAATATCTTGTTAAATGCTATTACAAAAATGCACAATGAATTGAATGCTTGTGTAATGCTTATGTATTTTACTTTCTACTTCTGCTATCAACAACATAAGGTGTTCTTTCCTTCCTTATTGTTCTTTATTCTTTCTGAATCCTTTTCTGAATTCTTCCACCTCGCACATGTGCACACATATATTCAGTTGACTTCCCAAGTTCAAAGTATGAGGTGTTTTAGTAGAGGGGATGTCAGAGTGTGCTAACTGTGTTACATAATTGATGCTCAATATTACCTTACATCCTCACTGCCCTGGCTGTGCTACAAACAAAGCTTGCTCATTATAGATACCCTTACATGGATTCAATGGTCAGATGGTGAAGTACGTGTATTTCAAAGACTTAGTTAATGGGGATGGTCAATAACATGTGCATTTACAATATGCTATCAATTGTAAGGATGATGTAGGAAACTAAGTAGCCAAAATGTTTTTTTCACAATAAGATATTCTCAATTTTCATTTTGTTGTGCTTTAGATGAAGACATAAAAATGTATTTTTGCTACATATAGGACACGAAATAATTTTGTGTTTAAGATATTGTGTGTTTTAATCTTGTATGTGTTGTACGTACATGGTCAAAAACAGTGAACGCAAAGAAAATGTTTATTTGCAAATGACTGTAATCTAATCTGTTATTATATATTATATTATATTATATTATAGAAAAAGCCACAAAGTCCTCATATTTGTCTTTCAACATGGGCATGTTTATAAAAAACAAAATCTTTTATCCAAACCCAAAAAAAAAAGATTTCAAGAGTTTAGAATCAAATATTAAAAAAGCCTCACTGATATCTCTGTTTGGTCATGGTGCTTTGCCAATGATGAGGATGCTCATAAGGAAGACCATGATGAAGAAAATCCACATAAAGAATCTGTCCATGACCTTTGCGATCTTCTTCCATTCAGCCCCTTTGGCGCATGTGGCCCTCTGCTCTCGGAAACAGTTGGCGATATATTCAACATTACGCACCAGCTTGGTGTCGACACCAGGAATGCTGCTGCCATAGCTACAGAACACACAGGGACCAAATGTAACTGTGGGGCCTTGAGGTGGAGGCTTTTTGTCTTCAGGACAGCAGGGAAGCTTTTGGTCTTTGGCATAGCAGGGGACCTTCTGGTCTTCTTTGCAGCACTCACCTTTGGAGATATTCCCATTAGTGCCTTCATATTTCCCCTGAGCATAACTGGAGAGGTGGCTCCTGTCTTCTCTGGTGATGTGGTGCTGGGCTTTCACTCTGGGATGGTGTTGTGGCTTGGGAGTCTGAGGTCTTGGGTGTTTGTGGGTCTGCATGTCCTGTCGGCTACTGGCCTGACTGTGGCTCCCTGGTTTACCATTTGCATGAATGTGAGAGCTGAGGTGCTTTTGACAGATATCATCCTGAGGGAAGTGAGAGGATGAAGACGAGGAGGTGGCAGAGGAGGATGGAGAGGCACAATTCTCGCCCACCTCATAAACAAAGAAAATCTTGGACATGTAGTCAATGATAAGGACTTTTGCCCAGTGGGGGACTGGTTTAGCCTCTGCACCACAGAAGTGGATGTTCATGATGAAGATGGTTAAAGATGTGGAGGCTGTGACCATTGTCATGGTGGCAATATAGTACTTGCCTAAGAAACAAAAAGGAACAAAAACAGACAGGAGAGAGGTTTTCCAACAGAGCTTTCAAAAGATACTTTTGTTAGATTTTATCACCATATGTCTTTTGTTATCTGGGAAGCTTCCTCACCAGAATGAAGGCAAGGCTCTGCATTGCTTAAAGCTGAATGCTAACATCGACATGTTAACAACATGACAGAAATGAGACACTGTTTATGTTAAGCAAGTATAAAGTATGGTATGTTCACCCCCTCAGGTGAGTGAGTTAGCACATACCAATGTTTCCTAATTAACGTCAAAGGGTACAGCCAAGGCTTTGACTAGTATTTCATTACAAACATTAGACTATTTGAAATTTTGCTATGATTATGGTGCTATATGGACAAACACCCTTACCGATAAGGGGCACGCTCTCGGATGGAGGCATGCTCTCAGCCACCATTAGCTGGAACACAGTAAGAGCCAGAAGAACAGTTACACCCAGGGAAACCTTTTCCCCAGAGTCTGCAGGCAGGTAGAAACCCAGAGGAGCCAAGAAGGAGATGAGGAAGCAGGGGAGGAGGAGGTTGAAGATGTAAAAGGACGAGCGGCGCTGCAGAAGAACTGTGTAGGTGATGTCTGGATACGGGTCAGAGCAACAGCCATACATGATGACATTCTTAGTGGCAGGCATCCCGTGGCACTCCCACTCCACATTTTCCACAAAGTCTGACAGGTCACCACTGTCCATGCCCATAATGATGTCCACCTGGAATTAAAGGTAATGAATCTGATATGATCTGTTAAAGTTAGGTGACGCATACCATCATCCTGAAAAGCTGGATAACAAGTTAGAGCTGCTGCATGTGTACAAACCTGGTTGCCATTATAGGTCCAAGAACCAAAAGTGAGGTTGCACTCCTGGCTGTCAAAGGGGAAGTAAGAGACATCCACCACACATGAGCTCTTGGTGATGGCAGGAGCATCCCAGGTTATCTCCCCGTTGTAGCGAAGTCTCACGTTGGTGTCCATTGGCCCTGAGAAGTCATCATCGGCTCTGGAGGAGAAATAAGTTGACACAAAATGACAAGTAACTTTGTTTGGGTCATTAGTGGTGACTGAAGGCATGGTATGCAGTTACAGAAGTTGAATGGGACCTGGAAGTTGTTAACTATTTGCACACCAATACAAATAAATGCAACAGTCCAGCAACATAAGAAGCTGATAATGTTCAGTGTTAAATGACAACAGACTTGATTCCACACCTCTTTGATCTCTGAAACACTTATTGCAAGGTTTTTGTATTTGACTTTATAAGACCCTAATAAACTGGTTTATAAACCTACAGTGTTTCTGATTTTGGCAGTAGTAGTGACCATGTCAGACAATAATTTAAAACATGTGGTTGTAGACTAATATTTTCCTCAGTACACCTGCACAATACACTTTTTATATGAATCCCCTTCTCTATTGGAATGTACTTAAATTGTACTTTGTTGACTAAAGAACTTTATAGCTTTGCAATTATAAAGAATTTCATAATTTAAGAAGATTATTAGTGCAAGAGTATAATTAGATTCTGACAATTCATGAGATTATTGAGGCACCCCTGAGTAATGTTAATAGAGCTGTAGAAGCACATACATCCTTGGGAAGCAGAATTTCCCAAGGATGTATGTGTGTAATCCTGCTTCCTGCAGGAATTAGTTTTTTAAGGGTCCTATAAAACAACTAGATATGAAATTATAGTATTGTGTGTGTGTGTGTGTGTGTGTGTGACGTACGGGCGTACTTATTATAGAGAACAAGGTCAGGCCTCCACACCAGGCTGCTGGGGATGTGGATCACCTCCAGTCCGTCATAGTCCTCTTTATTCCACTTCAGGTACGCATCATTCCATGTCTGCCTGATCCATAGGTAGGCAATCAGCACCTGGTTCCTCTCGTCCTTCATATGCACACACACAGTCAGAATACCAACAGCTGGTTAAAGACCTCTAGGTGTGCTTCTCATTTCTCTGTTGCTCATTAACTCATGATGAGCATGATGAGGGCAGATACGCTTCAGATTATCACAACAGTTGAAATCCAGACCTGCCTGTCAATATCAGGTGGATGAGCAGAGTCCCTGGCTGACGGGGGTGTGGGGGTGGTATTGGTATCAATGCCAGAGCTTCACTGAAGCACTGAACCGAAGAAAACATAACCGCTTTGGGTAATAGGACACTCCAACACACACATACTTATTTGTTGCCTGGCCCTCACAGACAACCTGGTATACCATCGAGACATCACATTAAGTCAGAGAGCTGTATTCTCCTTTCAGCCACACACAGACAAACACACATGCACAACCCAAGTGCTAATTCACTGTGGGCTGACACAGCACTGAACCTGAACGGGAACCTGAGCCAGCCAGAGTAACATTAGGCCCAGCCTGTACAGCAGGAGGTCTGTCAATCATACACATCAACAACAACAAACTCCTCATTTAGTGACTTCTGTCACTAAAGGAGAACACAATAAACATTTAACCCAAAGTTAAAATTTTGTGTTTTGGCTCTTGGTTCAGTGATCTCTGCCAAGTTATTTTAATTACTTAAGTGCAACTACGTTGTTTTACTGCAAGCAGGGGTGCAGTGTTGTCTGGGGTGCAGTCTGTTGATTTAAGTTTGCAGTAATGAGAAATAAGCTCTTAATATTTACTAGTATTAAATAGTTTAAATATTGGTGAGATTATTACAGGCTTTCCAGGTAACCAGTGTGGCAAAGATAGTATTTTTAGTTGTAAACACTCCTGTTATTCGGTGTGAAGAAATGTGGCCTATTTTAACAATTAGGCTCCACCCATAATACACAATACATTTAATGAATATATAAGATTGCACATTTGAACAAGCTTACCAATGAGTGTGTACCCACCATGTCTTTGATCTGAGAGAGGGTGATCTGTAAGGTGACGTTCAGGGCTCTGTCTGTGTCTTCCACAGGACGCAGAGCACTGGAATAATTCTTCATCAAATCATTCAGAAGCTTCTGGGCATAGTGACCCTCAGCTGAGTGAGCCACTAGAGGGGAAAAGATATGGTCATCAGTTGTTTTTGACAAAACAAGCCAATTGCATTTTTAAATAGTTTTATGTAGCAATACTTCTGAGATTGTTCTGTCCAAAAAATGTAGACGATTAAAAAAAAAACTTGCTTTGCATATTGTTTTTTTCATATTGTGACATATGTGACACATTGTGATTTTTTATTATTATTGTTCTGCACCAGCCACATTTAGGTCAGTCATACATGCTATATCATAACTGAATAGTATTCATTATGGAAAAACTACTGTAGGAATGCATTGCAGAAAATTATTTCACTTTTTCTTTTAAAATAAGTGACAGCTTTTAAGTGATTCATTAAAACTACCCAAAATTGGCATCGAAACAGTTTTAATTTAGGGTTTTCTAATGAAAGTTTTGATAAATTTGCAGACAACGTCTTTTACTTTCAGATTAACTGGTTGTTTGGTTAAATGGCTAGGTCACGTGCAATTCCAGCATAACTTTGCCTGGAAGGCAGAGCGGGGTGTGCGTAATTACGCACACAGCAGTGAATTTAATATAGATATGGGAGGTGTGTGTGTACTGCTTTAAACACGACCTCTTACACTCACAGACAACAGTACAGACACGTTTCATTTTTCTGCAAGCAGGAGCATCTGACTCACCTTCAGGTAGCAGCATCACCAGACAGACAACTGGGATCATCTTGAACATTTCTAAATACCCCAAGGAAGAAATAAAAGGTAACTACGACCAGCAATCTAACAGTCCTTTGGTTTCATCCTCTAACAGGCCTACATGATTCCCGTTCAACCCCTATTGAACTCAAGATAACGCAGATAGCAGGGCACTGTTTCATCCGGTTGTCTTCACGGTCAGCGTAGCTCTTACTGCTTGGCAGGGGAGGCAGCATGTCTGCTGACTGAGACAGGGAATAAAACTCTGGCTATCACATAGCAGCAGCCGACCGAGAGAAACAGGATGCCCACGAATCATCGTCTCACCACACAGTGGGCTATTCACCTGTCAATCAAATGCCTGCAGGACAAGGACAACACACTGCCAACAAATTATGACATGCAGAAGATTCACATCATACACAGCAATAAATAACCCAACCAGTCAGGTAGTGCTTGAATAACATTGTGGCTTGTTATTTCGATGTGTATCCAGATGTATCTAGATTTCCTGTTCACAAATTAGTAAGGTTGTACACAGTATTCAATACTATAAGTGAGTGTGGTCTAGACCTGCTCTGTTTGTAAAGTGCCCTGAGATGACTTTGGTTGTGAACTGGCGTTATATAAATAAAACTGAATTGAACTGAATTGAATTATAAGGTCATAAATCTGTTACTTTGCAACAAAGCAATTGTGCCTGCAATTTCAGATGTATTCTCTATTTTAATGTTTTTTATGTTTTGGTTTTTTTTTCATTTTAATCTTCCAACGAGTAGTCTATGGCAGGTAAAAATTACGGAATGTGCTAAGAACACCATGCTAAAATGATTACATAAAAATTATGAAAACTTAGGAAACCACAAAAAAGTGAATTCCAGCCTGACAGTTGCATAATAAAAGATAAAAAAAAGACCACAATAAGCTTATCATAAATTCCCTGCTTTAGTGTGGGAGTTCCCTCAGTTTTTCAATGTCTCCAAACATCAAAATGAATCCACTGTAGCATGACTGGAATAAAACAAAGCGCATCCAAGGATGGAGTGTATTGGAGTCAGTCCTACAGACACTCCAACACTTAAACAAAACAGAGAGACAATTTAATTTGTGTGCCTTTTAATTGCACAGATAAGTGATTATCTTGGTGCGATTAGATGAGCCAGAAGACATGCCCATATCTCGTGTTTTTGGCCCCTTTGTACAGTCCTGTGCTCTGGGTTGCTTGGAGCAGTTCCAGACAGTAGATATTCTAGAGAGATATGCCAGTATCCAGTGGAAGAACACAAAATGATCTTTTGTCACTGGGGATGCTTGGGAAACCTGAAGCTGGTGTAGTGTGCAGCAGGTGCAGTGCTGTACAGTTAAATCCACGCCAACACGGTCACCAATATCCTGTCACATATCTACACTACATACTGCTGCTCATTAGCAGACATAAACACGAGTGCCAGTTTTTCTCCTGTTTGGTGTGAGTATGCAAGCTAAAACGCGGTGTTCAGATTAACGCCAGGGTTTCTTGGAGAGGTTCAGCAACACACAACACGCTACCAAGCAGGCCATCTGTTGTTGTGCTCAGTCCGAGTGTGCCCGCTACAAGCAAGGTGATCTGAACATTAAACGTGCCTGCATCACTTCCTTGTTAAGGCTCTAAATGCTTGCTCAGTCTTACGTAAAAGCTGTGCAATACTACTGTACAAGTGATTGCAGTACTATAGTACAGAAAGGCAAAGTCCTGGTAACCACAATCCAGTTCTTCTGCAAGTGCATTCTTCATCTAAATTGGCTTGCTCCATTTTCACTGGCAATGTAATTCCCTGTAGGTTCGATTTCTGTTGGTCTTGTAAATTTAGTGCTTCACCCTAGTTCTTATTCAAATGTATGCACAACCAAATACGCATATAAAAACATGTTGGATCCTCAATACTAACGCACATTACCGGTTTCTGTATTCATCAACGTGTCGTGACTGAGACTGAACTTATGAGACTGACTGTGACACATTGTCGCAAACAGTTTGTTGTTGCTTCTATTTGTAGTTCCTAGGACGGGGAGGGACTACTACAGTTGAGAACACTGCAAAGACACACCACAGAGACGACAGAGGGTGGATTAATTTACACAGACTTTAATATCTTTATTTACAGATGAATCATTTTGACATATTTATCTGTTGGCGTAGTTAAGATCATTATGCAATATTTTTCAAACTCATTTTTGAACTATTTCCATCCAGACTTGGTGACAGGTTGTGTTATGGCTGAACATGTTTTTTTTGTTTGTTTGTTTTGTTTTGTCTCGGTTTAAAAACAAGAATCCAAATGTATTCCTGCAGGAGGCCAGAACCAAATAAAATATTTTTTTTAAAAATGTGGGGAAAGGGGCAGGTAATGTCAAGAAGAGGTGTGGGGGTTTGGGAGCTGAGAATTGCTGCTGGAGCTCTGGGTTTGTCAGAGTTGGAGAGGGGGCATGAAACGTGGCATGAAAAGTATGGCTACTGTGTGAACCCTCTGTAACACTTATGAGCTGGTTTCCAGAACAGGGATTGCGCCTCCTCCTATTCGCCGTCTCCATATTTGCAACCTGGTGCACTATATATTCTGAATTTTAAGTTATACTGGTAGTGGAAGTGGATAGTGATTCAAAAGAGTCCTGAAGTTTCAATTTACTATTAATTCTATAGCACTCTATCTCACAATAGAGTACCCTTATTGTATAAGGAGTGAACGAGTGAAGGTACTGAGGCTGGACAAAGAGCAAGAAAATTTTACAAAAGATAATTTAGTGTAGGACTCAGCTCAATTCCTGTTCAACAAAACTGGCACAAAAATGAGTAAAAATCATGACTGGGTCCAAAAAAGCCTTCTAGAATAGCTCGACTCTCTCCTACAAAAAGATTTTCACAAATGAAAGTAAATGCACTGCATAGGCAAGGATAAGCCGCTGACAGCCGCTTCCTGGACACTGGCGGGCAGGGGCGGGGTCTTAAGTCTGGCATTCGCTTCAAAGGGGATGAGAAGTGGTTGAACTTCTGATCACAGCACTGAATGGAATGTTGAATGAACTTAAAGAAACCAGAGATAAGAGCTCACAGAGCAGCTGATTGGAGTGTGGTACAGCAGAGGTGAGGAGCAGCGAGGAGAGATGCCACACAGGGAGGATAAGAGGTGGAGGTGAGGAGTCCACTGTGAAATGGGGGGGGTGTGATGGGGAGAAAGACGCCTTGAGACAGCAGGAATTTGGAAGAGGTGGGTGTGTGAGGAGGAGAGCTAGAGGACAAGAGGAAGATGAAGAGGGTGTCAGGATTCAGTTACTGAGCAGGAGCTCTGTCGCCGTCTCCACGTCCCAGGATTTCGACGACAACGCCACTATAACTGCATTCTGGGGAGAAAAATCAAAACCCATTCAGAAACCATTCAGTTTTATTCTGCAGCAGAGATCAGCCATGCAATGCACATTGGGGGAGGGCAGAAAAGTTGTGGGTTACTTACTTTTTCAAAGCCCATGGCACAGAGTTTGTCTATTTTGCGTGTGTACTCCGGACTGGAGACGGGAGCGCCTGCATAGACATGAGACCAGAGCCTCGCTGTCTGTTTGAACATCTCTGGGTTCTGCTTGTACTGTGCGAAGAAACAAATGCGGACAAACAGCAGAAAGTTTGTGTGAAACAGGTTCAGCATACTGCTGTCAACAACTGAAACACTGTGTTTTCTCTTAGTTTAGATCCCCCAGCAAATGAGCACCTACCAGCAGAATACCGGCGCTCTTATGACCCATCGCTACCATTTTGCATGTGTCACTGTTACAATAGAAAACCAGTAAAATATTTCTCCTAAAGATTTTAAGGCTGCTGATATTCTCAGAGCCAGAGAAACCTTTGTTTCCATGCTGTTTGCTGTATAGCAAGTTATTAGCAACTGGTATGTAATTACAATATATAAACGCGCGGCTCTGGACTCAACATATAATTTTGCAGGTTTTGTACTTGGAGTCCTGAGCCACGTGTGGCTATAAGAGAAGCGTTTTTGTAAGAGAATTAAAAAAGGTGCAAAACATTCGCAGTGACCTGAACAGCTGCGGGTTTCTGCTCGTTATTGCAACTTTGACCAGCTATTTAACATTCAATAATTTAAACCGAGTAAAACCTGATTAAAAAAAACAAAACACAATTATTGTGTGGCTAAAAAACTAACCATGTTACACTGTACTGAATCTTATTCAACAGTGTTTTATTATTTCCAGTAGGTTTCATTGGGATGTGGGTTGATAAGCAATAGATGACTGTTACTACACTAGGGATTACTGATAGTATGTAGGTGTTATGCGTTAAGGAGAGTAGTGCAAGCAGCTTGCTGCCTACACAAGATATTTCACAACAGTTTCACTTTACTTTCACAACACCGAACATTGCCAAGTGTGACATTTAGCTTGTGTACAGCACAATGAAAAAAAACAAAATGCATTCACCTATGGAAGAGCAATTAAGGTAACAAGCCACATTCATACACAGAGGAACCCAAAATATATATCTGACCAAAATAATTACCTTGTTATGATAACTGACATCAAATTCCCAGTCAAGACAAAGATTTGTTCAACAGTCATGTTGTAAAAAAATACGAGCGACTGAATTATGAAATTGAAGTTACATAACACCATATAAATTGAGCAGTATAAACCCATTAAGATTTTGATAAGTCCTGCTGACAGAGGAGATGTGTGAGGTGCACATCATGATGTGCAAAGTCCTGGATTAAAACCATGCCGGGCATTAATCTTTCTCTCTTTATTCACCTGTATGTCTTTACTTCTTATTGTCAATTTTAGGTAGCAATGTTTAGGTGAGAATGTCATAACAAACAGGTGACCTTCCTGTTTGAAACACCAGTCTTTCACATCAGTGCAGGGCTGGAATTACAATTAATTCCACCATCTGTTATTCGTTTTGGTTTATTCAAAAAAAAACATGCAAAACCTAGTAATATTCAACTTACTGTAATGTGGTGTATTTGAGAATCAGGAACTACTTTTGGAAAAGTTGCAAGGGAAAATTCGTAGATTATCAAAGTAGTTGCTAATTTGTTTTCACTCATCTGCTCTATTAACCCAACAATCATCTGCAGTCCACAGCAGCCTAACAACAAGCCCCACTGACTCACTGGTTTGCCTTAGCACATGCCACAAGACATGTCAGATAATTTCATTACACTTGAGTATTACAATGTTATGTGATACTATATCGGTTCTCAAAAACACAGTACTGATTTTAAATTAATATCTTACTTGTATAATGATGGAAATATTTAATCCCTATGCTTAGACTGCACAAAAGTAATGTTCTGTTGGATGCAACAGTGACTGTGATAGATACAAAGATCCCACTGTTCTGACTGCATTTAAAAACATTTGGGGGGTGGGTTTCACATTTGCTAAAAATCAGACTATGATGTTCGAGCAGATGGAGGAATTCATTTTAACATTTAGAGGACAACTCTCTAAATGCTACAGTTACACGAGTTCTTGTCATAAGTTTTGAGTGTTTGGTCTCAACAACCACTTGATATTTGAGCTACGTCAATAAAAACTATTTTAGTCACTGTCTTTTAGCTTTGTATTCAGATGAATACAAAAATATAGTCATATTTCACTTAGCTTTAAAAAAAAAAACACACATATATATTTACACAATAAACTTGCCAAACAAAAGTCCAATTTCCAATACACATGCACACCAACCTGATTAGCTACCACTGCATCCTGTGGATCATCTGGTTCTGCAGCTGCCAATAAGGCTTGTAGTGACAGAAGGACTGTCCTCAGCGTCATAGCTGCTGCCCTAAAAGAACATACATGGGGACTTTTTAGTGCAAAAACACCAAAGTAGTTTACCAAAAGCTTTTGTCATTGGTGGGGTGGATAAGTGTTTTAATACTTGACATGACAGTGGGCCAGCTAGATTAGAATCCTTAAATATAAGTGTGCTTTGCCCTACACTCTTCTATATAAAAAGTGGGATTAATGATAACTATTGCTTTCCAAGTTATCATCAGACTCACTTACCTATTAAATGTTTTACATTGTTTTGTGGTAAGTAGGAGATTGGATCAATTTATATTGAGGTATAGCTACAGTTTTAAAGATGGTATTAAAACAGTAAAAAAGGCTATGGTTGTGGTAGTGGACAGACTGCTTACACATGTCAAAAAGCATTTTATGATGGATCAGGAATGTTAGGAATGCTGCTGCACATTTACTTACCACTGGTCTTTGAGAATGTCCAGACATATTGCACCGGTGACTGAGCTGATGTTGGGATGCCAGATCTTTGTGATAAACCTCACCTAAAAAATTCATTGAAATGGGATGAAGAAAAATCAGATGCGGATTAGTACTGTAATGGAAAACTTCTGAAGGCAAAAGAAAAGGATGATTAGCAGTAACAATGACAGCAACGAATCCGTACCTTGGGTGGATTGAATGGATACGTTTCTGGAATTTTAATTTCTAGTTGATATCTACCTCCTGCAAGAAATGAGCAGTAGCACAATTATGCAATGACTCAAGCTTGCACTAAAAGAGTGATTGTTAAATTTCAAATTGTCTTGATTTACATTATTAAGGATTAAAAGCCCCTTTGAATAGTTAGTTGGTGAGGCCTTCTCAAAAATAAAGTTGCTGTCAGTGACCTCCAATATCACAATATTGATATGCACAGAACTGTGCATTCATGCATTGTTAGTGTGTGTGAACAAGCCCCTCACCTTCATACGGTGTGTCAGGTGGCCCTGCTATCTCCCCTTTAAGTTCTGTGAAGTTCTCATCCACCAGATCCACCTTTATCTGGTTTTTGCTCGTCTGAAAAAGGGTGATAGGGCAAAAGAAGCAGTTTAACTTCAGCAACTGCTAAGCGTTAAGCTTGTGTGCTGTCAAAATCAAACCTGCCTATGCAGCAGAAGTTGACACCCCCTCCTCCACCCTCCCTCCACCTCAGCGTTAGCCAAAGTTGACCTCAACTTGTTGCACACCTCTTATGAATCTACATGTACTGGGCCCTCTACCAAATGCTGAGACGAAGCTGTGCAGATACAGCAGGACAAATGTGAAAGCAAACCTTTAGCACGGATCACGCCAATCTCTCTTTGCTAACACAGCTAGCTTAGTTAACATCGGAGGCATGGTGTGCGAGACAGTAACGATGGAAAATATCAACTCGAGGCTCCCCGGTAATACTCCCATAACACGATAAACCGCTTGGTAACAACAGTAACGTCCACTGCTTTAACTTCCCCACTGTGGCATGTTAGCAGCTAGCGCTAGTAGCGATTTGTGAAGCCGGATGCACCGCTGTCTGACACAGTTAGCTAAAGCTAGCAGGTCGGTGATTAGAGAGCTGACAGCTGAGCCAGCGACGCGTCATTCTCATTCAGCCTCACAGTCAAAGAAAGGAAAATGGAAAGCAGCGACGTTAACTGGCAAACGTGACGACCAACCTCTTCACTTTTGAGCACCTCCTTGAATTCCCGTTTTATCCTCTGAACTGCGATGTTGGCCATGGTTCCCCCGTGTTCCCGTCCGGTTGGGGCCTCGCCGCCGTCCGACCTGACTAACGTTAGCTAGCTTGTTCTTGCCTACAGCAGCTCTGCACTTTTTTTGGATACAACCTCAAAAAATAACAGCTGCAACGTTTTTCACCGTGGGTGCCGTCAGTCCCGGTTATCAGCGTGGTGGTTTAATTCGTTAAAACAGCTCAACGTGTATCATCTCAAATCTGTACCAACACAATGGTTGGTGGTACTGAAAACATTTTAATACCAAACTGCATGCAGTCTGGAGGAGAGGGGGTCATGTGATCTGTATTGCCATCCTGAATGCCTTCTGCCATTGGCTGACCTGTTCATGATGAATAATTCATTATTATTATTATTATTATTATTATTATTATTATTTCAATGTGCCATTTTAGTGATCTCTTGCTTTCCATTGCTGCAGTAAATGGTAAGAAACTTTGATCTAGACCTCATGTATCTGCCCCTCCTATTTACTTGACACTAATCAAAGATGAAAATCATAGTACAAGCATTTTAAGACAGATGAGGACAAAATTATGATATTATGATATAAGAAGGATTTTCACTGGAGATGCACTTCAGAAGAACAGTAAACATATAATCTTCTACAGTTGTGTTATAGGTCGTCTTCTGAAATTAAAAAGCAATTTCTGTGGTCACAATTCTAAACATTTCTGGAAAGTTAATAATACGCTGTACTACTTTTTAGTGTTCTTCCCATTTTTAACAGGACCTGTGTTTCTCATTGTTCCTTCAGAGTTGCACACTGCGACACTAGGGGGCATCATTGTCCAACAGAGATTCAGACAGTCTGCAACGGCGTGAATGAAAGTGGATCCCATTTGATTTTTTTTTCAACTGAGCATGTATCAACATCATGTATACACAATATAATATTAACATCACATTTGAGTCTGATCTACATAATATTATCAACACTTACTAACTGTATTTTTAACATACACTAGCATATTGCATATGGCATATTTTTCTACAACAGAGATTACAGGTAAGGTGAATAATTAAATATAGCATTTCTTCCTTTGCCTTCTTTGCCATCTCATGATTATTCAACCATAGAAACATACTGGCAAAATAACTTTGAACATTCATCTTACCGATTACCTTCCATCTAAACAGTTCTTTATTACAGTAAAACTGATGAGTTTCTCTGAACAGTAATTGTAGGTAAACTGATCACACATTTGTGTGATCATTATAGCTCATTACTCCTCTCTGTCAATGAGCCACACACAGTTTGTCTGCTACACATTACAGTTATCAAAGTCTCTACACTTAGCACTTCACACGTGGACATGAACATAAAGGAGTTTCCCTTCTTCTCCTCCTGCTCACCCCTCTCCCTCTGCCTCTAGTTTGGTTTCTCTTGGTTATGATGACAAAGATGAGGAGTGCTGCCAACATAACAGCTGTTATTAGGAGGAAACCTCCAAAGACCATGGTTTTTTTCTGCTTGAACATCCATGAACATACAGAACATGGTTCATGCACCCAACCAGACATGCAGATCTGCATGGTGTTATCCTCAGGGAACCCGCCATGAGTGATGATTTCTCTGTAAACAGCAATGGAAGCTTTGGCTTTGGATTGGTGATGGGGTGAGGTGAAGAGGCCAAACTGGGGAACATGTCGATCTTGCAGCTTCCATACGTAGAAACCCTGCAGGTTGACTCCATCTAACTGGTGAGCTGGAGACAAATAGCATAAAGGACAAATGTGAGATAAGAATCACTCATCAGCTCTCTGATTCGTACTCTTGTCTGACAAATATGAGTCCCCCACATAGACTGTATTTATCCATTAAAAAAACAACCAGGTGTTAAAAATATATGCTCAGTGGTTATCCCATGTTAGAAAACAATGCCTGTGTACAAATAAAGGTGAGGTCAGGGCCATAAAGGGCAAAGTATGAACACAGCAGTGATCAACACTGTCACTGTACTCTTTTCCTCTCCCCTTCTCTCTCTTTTTATGATCTTTCACAGTTTCTCATTAAGTCTGGCTTTTATTGTAGGATGCAATATGGCCATAAAACCTGTATTACCTGTGGCGAAGTGCCTATGTCAACAACCTGAAAACTACAAATGTTCCTGCTTAAAAATGATCACACAAAACACGTTTGTTGGTAGAAAAACATTACACATTGGCAGACTGAGATGAGCCAACCTTTTAAGGCCTCCTGCAGATAATTCCTGAGAAAGTGTTGCCTGAGTTTGTCCTCCACAGGAGCCTGGTCGTCAACTCCACTGGCTGTTACAATAATAGGCAGTGTCTGTCCATATCTCTGGCTCACCCAGTTCAGGATTTTCCGCAGGCCCCATGGTACAAGAGCCTGTCCCAGACTGGATGATGGCCAGGTGGGATCAGAAAGGGTCAGACAACCATGATCGGGGGGTTGTTTCTGTTGAAAACTGGCCTGTGTGTGGGGATGTGGGGAGACCAAACGGGTGGTGAAATGGTTCAGTGCAATAAAACTCAGTGTCCCTCTCAACTCCTCCCTCTCAGGTTCAGTAAAGTTAGGAAGAGGGGATCCAGGAAGGCCTATCACTTGAGCTCTCTCCTCTAAGTATGTTTTCATTTCTTGTGGATAGTCCTCTTTGTGACGCTTGTCCTCATACCTTGTCCCCAGCAATGGGTCCAAGAAACGACCCAGTTCAAACAAAAGGAATCTCTGTGCTGCTGCTGTGTGCGAGTCCAGGAATGGGTTTGCAGGTTCAGCCCAGTCGGCATGTAATGCAAGAGATACCAATGCTCTCCATTGATTAGAGTGTCTCCTCTCATACAGCCTCCAGGCTTTTGCGTGAGCTAGAAGGAGGTTATGAGCTGCCTGATGCATCTCTTTTCCACTTGAATAAACATCTACCAGTCTGTTTGGCTCATTGATGGTGATCCAGTATGAAACCCAAGACCCCAGGTGCTGGTAGCACAGTGCTGCATATTCCTGAAAGGCCTCCACTGTGCTATAGTTGAGCCAGCCACCAGAGGCATGCAGGGGCCCGGGTAAACCCAGATTTGGAGCTCTGCGTGTGGGGTAGTAGAGAATAACAACAGCCTCCAGGTCAAGCCTCTTTAGCTCGGTCAGGACACAGCGGTAGTACCTTTTAGATGGTATAACAGGATATAGAATCAGGAGTTAACATGTGGAGACACGAAGAGAGTCAGATATTGTTAAATTTATCTGAATTTGGCTAAAATCTATAGTGTGAGTTGATTATGTTATTGTTTTAAATCAAATTACACTGGTTTGAAATAAAGCAAAGTGGGCTGAAATAGGAAACTGGAAAAAAAAACTATAGTTTTACATGTTTATGTGTTTGTGTGTTTCTACCTCAGAACTTCAGTGTTCACATTAGAGAGGTCTCCCTGGGGTAAAATCAGAGACCAGTTTAGGGCAAAGCAGTAGTGAGATGCCCCAGTGGATGCAAAAAGGCGAAGATGACTACTAATGGCCAAGTAGTCAGTGCATTGGGATCCTCTGGTGTGCATCGTCACCCCAGGGACTGGATGCAGTGATCCATCTCCTGTCAGGTTCCAGCTGTACAAATGGGGGTCAGTAAACTGTGGTGAAAAAGGGTAGAAGTGGACCTACAAAAACAAAAAACAAAATTATGATATATATATGTGTGTGTGTGTGTGTGTGTGTATACATATAGCCATATGAGAATATAGTCCTTCATTCTTCTGTAAAACCCTCACTTGTTCTCTCATTCTTTTTACCTGCAAAGTGGAGTCAGCAATGCCCCAGTGAAATTGACAAGGGAAACGGCCTTTGAACTCTTTGGTGGTGTCATCATTTGGGAAACCATTGTCAGTGACAACACGTTTGTAGTATTGAGCAGTGGTCTTGGGAGTCCTGGTTCGGTTTGGTTGGCTGAAGTCGATGTAGAAGAGGCCTCGTCTAACAGTAAAGCCATTATTCCACTCAAATCCATCCACCAGTGACCAGGCAGAGTAGCCAAACACCTGCACACCATCAAACTTGATAGCTGTAACAACAGAAATAAAAAGTGAAAAGACTATTTTTGCTCTCTTCCTGAGATTGTCATTGATACAGTTTATTTGATTGCTCGTTACACTTCTGCTCTTACCCTGCAGCACCTGGTTGATAAATCTCTTCATAAGGTAAATGGCAACTGTGTCTTCCTTTCCCACACTGGCTTCAGAAAACCAGCCTCCCTCAGCCACCAGCACCTTCAGGTTCCCATATTCCAGCTTTATCCAGCCCAGTAAGCGCCTCAGGTCTGGGGTTACAGTCTGGTCATACTGGACCAGGCTCCGGCCAAGACGGAGGTTGTTAGGCCCGAAGGACACAGCAAAAAAGTCAGCAGTTGTCTTAATCCAGAGCTTCTCATCGGAGGAGAATGTAGGAAGAAAGGGACCATGCTTGACTTTTAAAGACAGTGGGTAGTCTCCATTACCAAAGATTGGATTGGCAAACCAGCCAAGCACAGCCTCTATTGACTTCTGGCAAAGCTCAATATTACTGGATGTGGCTTGGCCTCTTCTGGGCTCAACCCAGTGGGATCCCAAAACAATGGAAACTTTACCTTTCTGAGTTGGACGGAAGTGGTTGTTGTAGGTTTGCCATGCTTTGGCGTGTGCCTGGAGATCAAAGGACACACAGTATTATGGTGAATTGTACTGTAGTCTACAAAACAATGGCTGTGGTATTTTCACAGAAAACATTTTGACATGTTACAGTAGGGAAAGAATAGGTGTAAATAATGAGGTTAATCAAACAGATCACAGTAAAATAAATGATGGTTAAATTCCAAGTTTCAAAGTCCTAGTAATGTGCACATTCACTGTGACACTGGCAGTATGACAGAATGGAGACATCATAAATATTACTAGTAACACCTGTGCGTTTCCTACTATGATGAAGGTTTATTGTGTTTTTGAAACACTGCAATTTTCTGAACTTGTTATAATGGTAGAAAGCAGATTTACATTAAACTAGGTGAGAAATGAATGTGAGACAATAAGATTAGAGACAATAGATTGTATTCATTTAAGTTTTATAAAATCATTATTAAGATAATGATGATTTGTTTCTATACTTGGATTTGGCCATAATTTCCACACAAATTTCACTCAAAGTTGTATAAAGGTGTTTTGTTTTTTTTATATTGTGCTACTTAGCAGACAAATAAAGATCAGACAAATGGAAACATGTAACCTCTTTAGCGGACGCAACAGGGCAATAATGACAGCAGTGTATAAGGCACTGGATAATTACTATTTGCTCATGCTATCTGCAGCTTGTTGGCTGTACACATACCATCTGTGCTAAACTGCATAAGGGTAAGTGATTATTAATGAGGCATATCTCCATGACTTCCTGTCACACAACTATTTCTCTCCAGCTTAAAAGTGCTGATGTGGTGGACTTTGACCCCAGTGTCTGCCTAAGTGTCCTGTTTACCGATCACAAAACTGTCAAAATAAAATGTGAGCAATTCTTTGTCAAGGACATAAAATAAAAAGTGAGTGTCACAGCTTTGCATTTTGCTGCAATTAATGCTATAAATAAAATAAATGTATTTATTTGATTGCAACAGTATATCAGAATCTGGGCTTACTTTACTGTCGCGTAAACCTCAAATCATTTTGGAGGATGCAAACATTACTGACTGATTCATTATTAACTGCCCAAGTGCAAAGTTTATATCATGAGATAAATTCTTCATGTACTGAAATTTAAAGCCCAGACAGACAAAGTAAATTATATTCATGTGCAGACCCACAGTTATCAATTAATCCCAACTTACCCTGATCAGGTTGTGGGCCACAATGAGGGAGCCAGCAGGGCCCCCTGTTTCTCCAGGAGCATGCACACCTGTCCCATACCCCTGTACAGCCACCAGGTATGGATTATGCATTGTCAACCAGTACTTAACACGGCCCCCAAATGTGTGGAAACAAAATGCAGCATACTGCTCAAACAGTCCTACCAATGTATCATTTTTCCAGCCTCCATAGCGCTCCTGAAGAACTTGTGGCAGGTCCCAGTGATGGAGAGTCACAATTGGTTCAATTTTCTTTTCAAGGAGCCTCTCTATAAAACGGCTGTAATGCTCCACAGCAGCAACATTGGGCTGACCTGTGGCATTCCCATCAGGAAAGAGTCTGGGCCAGGAGAGGGAGAAAGAATATGATCTTACACCAAGATACTCCAGTGCTTCCACATCTTCTTCCCAGCGAGTATAGCTGTCACTAGCCACATCAGCAGACTCAGTTGCCACATTAACACTGAGAGTGGAGTGGGTGAAGTGGTCCCAGATGGAAGGCCCTTTCCCCTCCTGATCCCACGCTCCCTCTGTCTGGAAGGCGGAAGTCCCCGAACCCCAGATGAATCCTGGAGGGAAGTTGTCACGGAGAAAAGATTGGTCCTTGACGATGGGGTCCAGCTTGGGCTGCTGCCAAATCCTTCGCCCCCCTCCAAGAGAGTCTGCCTTGTTGAAGCCCAACACCAACAACAGTAGGGAGAATAAGAGGCAATGAGGTGACAGATGGTTCAGCATACTGGAAGGAATCTACCTCGCTTCAGAAATCCACTTGAAAGGGGTAGCTGATGTCAGTCAGAGCAAAGGCTTCATTTATTTTCATAAATCCCTTTGATACAAATAAGAGATCCATGATGCTGGAGGATGGAAGAGAGCAATCACAGTCAGAGGAAAGGAACACCTGAAGCTTCGAGGTGCTGCAGTATGCATCTGACAACCTGGTCAGACTTCCCTATCTCTCCCTCAGTGTACTTGTGCTCCCACTCAGCCCCTCCCTACTACATAATGTTCACACATACAAAGGTTGACTCATATCCATACACGCTTGTATTATGTACTGTTGAGTACTTTCCGGTGATTGTTTTCACCTGCAAATGTAGGAATTACTTCATTAACCCTCAACTGTAGATATTTATAAAATATATATATATATTAAATATAAGATCAACATTTAAAAAGATATTACTGAGTTATTCCTGTGAGGACACACACACACACACACACACACACACACACACACACTCCGCTGTAAACGTGCCAGTGATTGCTGTAAAGAACAATCTTGTGTCAATAATTAGCTTGTACTCTGATCTTAGCTCCATGACTAAGAAGTAGTTCACATTGCAGCCTATTTCCAACAAACACTTACAGGGTTTTTTTGTCCTGTTAGGTTGCATTTTCTGTGCTGTCACACAGGTTTCACATTTGAGTAGATGGATTTCATGTTTTCAGTGTGAATTCACATGTTCAACACACATTGAAAACACATTCTGAAAAAGAAAGAGAAGCAATACAATGTTCTGCAGCCTAAGACTGGAACAGACAGTTCTCAGTTGTCTTGAGGCCAGAAGCTGTTAAGCACTTACACACTGATCTTCCAAGATTTGATCAAACCATGCCAGGTGAGCACAGTGACACAAGCTGGAATGACCTTATTCAATTTAGCTTCACTTGTCGAATGACTAACAATCACTGACCTTAGGAAACAGCGGTGCTGCAAGAATAAAAAAACCTTGCTAGGCAGCATGTGTGCATGAGTTTCATGGGGCCTAACAAATTACAATAAAATCTGTCAAAGCTCATTAAGAAGCCACTTCCTCATCCTCCTTCATTAAAGGCAGTGTCTATAGCTGGTTAGAGTAAACAGCATAGTTGCCCAGGATACACTCTTGCCTCGAGGCAAGTTAATTGAGTTGGAAGATGGTCATCTACCACCCAGACTGACCTCAGTGTGGTAGCTATGATACTACAAAAAAAGATGCTCTTTGGGTGTTTGTACAAATGAATCAATTTGAGTGCCTTTTATAAGATGTTGAACAGTATCTTATAAACAGCACAGCAACACCTTTTACTTAAAAGAACAATTGCGTATTCGAATATTAATCGATTTAAATCAGAATAACTGATTAACTTAACACTTTCCCTCTCATTGACATTGTTTTATGCAACAAGTATGAAGCAAACAAGGAGTTTCCTCTTTAAAAAGTTCTGAACGGTTAAAAATAAAACGAGGAAGTGAGAATAGGATCTACTTGAGAGAAAAAACTTGACTGCAATGCTTTCATTTCCATATCTGTATCCTCTCTGTGTCATTACTTACTGTAACTTCAGCAGAATTGTACTTAACCTGACTGTCTTCAGAACTGATGATTTTTTTCTGCATTTTTTTTTTTACATTTACACACAATATTGAACCTCTGCAACAGAAATATTATCAGAGGCTTAAAGATTGTGCATAGATATCTTTAGCTGTTTCTTGAGACTGCCTGGAAAGTATTCGAATATGATGCACTGCAATATGTCAGCTCATTAAAAACTCAACACATCAACAAGTGATTCTTCTGAAAAACCATCTAACCTCAGGTTAGTCCACTCTTTTGTCTGTCTATGTACTGTATAGTGGTTTGATTTTGTTCATTGAGGGTTTTTAAATCTATTTTAAATTTTACTTTGCATCCATTGTCTATTTTCTGTATTTTGTTGTATGAACACATGGTACACAAAGCAAATACACAGTGGTGTCAGGAGTCCAGACAAAGCATTAAACAAAGCTTTAAAACATGAGTTTGATTTTGCTTAATTGGGTGGTTAAAATGCAACTTGTGGGTGTGACCTGAAGAAATCAATATCTATTTAAAAAATATCTTGGGATGAATGCATAAGTAATCCTTTGCAACTGATCAAATACTTTCCGTTAACCAAGAAGAGTACACTGCAGGTCAAAAACAATTCAATAACAGTGATTAAATAAATTAACAATATGTATGTTGTGGTATTATACTGGCTGTGTTAAATTTTGATGACAAGTTTAGACTGCCTATTTTGCCTATTACCATTTGCCTCTATCTATACTATTTTGTCTAATCCATCCATATACACATGGGCCAGCTACATAAAGAGAAACACCTCTGTGTTTAATGCAGTTCAATTTAACAAACTACAGAATCTAGGCTTTAATAATAACACACCGATGTTTCTTTGCTTACTTGTCCAGGCAAACAATGAGGAGTGTGACAGCTGCCCTCTGGGTGGCAGCATTGTTGTTGGGACTCAAGTGGAGTGTCTCATCCCCTGACAACTTTGTAGACCTCTCATCCAAAAACCTCTCCTCTGTTCCGAGAGACCTGCCTAAGACAGTGGAGTTTTTAGACCTTTCATGCAACCACATACAGCAGCTTCACCGAGAAGACTTCAAAAACACAATTCTCCTGAGGTTCCTCAACCTGTCATGGAATAGTTTGGAGGAGATCGATCCAGACACGTTCCTTGATACGCCACTCCTGGAGGAACTGTATCTGTCACACAACAGACTGAAGAGCCTGTTGGGTCAGCAGTACCTGCTCCACACTGAGAGCCTTGTGGTCCTTAATTTAGCCTGCAACAAGTTTCTCACAATGACACTAGGGAGTGAGTTCAGTTCCCTGGTAAAACTGGAGAAATTAGCACTTGGTGCAAAGAACATTCGTATGGGCGATTTCAAGAATATTTCTGAAGTGAAGCTACTTACACTGACTATTTCCCTGGAGGATGAACTGGATTATGAAGCAGGAAGTCTGAAGGATGTTCACGCTAAAAGGCTTCAGATTGCCTTCACTAGGAATAAAGCAATGACCCATGATCTGTTTGCTGATGCCCTGTCCCTATTTGTTGAAGTGGAGTTGATGAATTTGACAGGAGGCTACAAAGAACAGAGTGAGCAGTTGAGTGAGACAGCAGAAATCCACACATCTAGTCTTTATCTCACCAACATATCAATCAGCTGGAAAGACTTAACTCACTATATTAATGTGGTTCTGCGTACATCCATCACCCATCTGACGGTTTCTGATATATCTATGAATCATTTGCCAAGTACAGACACGGACGTGACTGCAACATCTAAAATGAAGTCCTTCACAGCCAGAAGGGCAGTGGTGAAGTCTTTCATCTTTTCACAGGAGGCTGTCTACAACTTTTTTATCAACATGCCAGTGGAGGCTTTAGCAATCACTGAGACCTCAATCATACACATGACATGTCCAAAGTTGCAGAGTCCTATACAGCAGCTCGACTTCTCCTTTTGTGCTCTATCTGATTCCCTCTTCTCCAGAGTGGATGGTCAAAAAAGTCTTGAATGTGAGACTCTGAATAAGGTCCGAAACTTGACACTGGCAGGCAACAATCTAAAGAGCCTTCACTTGCTCAGCAAACGTGTGCAATTCATGAAGTCCCTGCAACATTTGGACCTCAGCCTCAACTCTCTGGTTTATGATGGTCTGGAAGAATGTGTCTGGCCACCAAACATCAGAAATATGTCTCTGTTTTCTAATGGTCTGACTGATTCAGTTTTTAAATGTTTACCAATAGGAACTGAGACACTGGACCTGCAGAACAACCAGATTTCTGTGGTACCATCATCCATACTGCAACTAAAAAACCTTTTATCTCTGAATCTAAATGCAAACAGGCTGCGGGACCTACCGGTATGTGATGGTTTCCCTTTACTGAGTGAGCTTCTGCTGAAGTCAAACTCCCTCCATGCCCCATCTGTGAAAAAGCTGGAAAGCTGCCCCAATCTAAAAACCCTGGATGTCAGTTCCAACCCCTTCACCTGCACATGTGCTCTAAGAAGTTTCATAAGTCTCGGCATCAGGTCCGAAAAGAAGAACAGTCACACAGGAATTGAATTGTTGAGCTGGCCACTGGGCTATTACTGCACATACCCAGAGGTCAATAGAAACTCCCCTTTGAATAACATCTGGATCCCAGAGGTCTCCTGTAACGTTGGCCTTTTAGCTGCCTCAATCTTATGCCCAGCAGTGATTGGGATTATTGCAGTTGTGACCCTGTGCCATTGTTTGGATGTTCCCTGGTATGTGGGTATGATTTGGCAGTGGACCAGAGCCAAACATCGTGCCAGAAGGCGACAAGTTCGACCCGAAGATCTCGTGGGTGTTGAGTTTCATGCTTTTGTCTCTTACAGCCAGCATGATGCAGACTGGGTGCACAATTCTCTCCTCACCAACCTTGAAGGCCCGACAGGAGGACTTCGAATTTGCCATCATGAGAAAAACTTTGTGCCGGGAAAGACAATAATAGAGAACATTATCAGTTGTGTGGAGAAAAGCCGTAGATGTGTGTTTGTGCTCTCTGCTCACTTTGTCAAGAGTGAGTGGTGCCATTATGAGCTGTACTTTGCCAGTCACCAACGCCTTGGTCATGGCTTGGACAGTGTTGTGTTAGTGCTTCTTGAACCTCTGCCTCAATATCTGATCCCATCCAAGTACTACCAGCTGAAGTCCATGATGGGTCGACACACATATCTGGAGTGGCCACAGGACAAAGCCAAACATAGGCTGTTCTGGGCTAACCTCAGAGCTGCTCTACAGGCTGACCTGCCTTACGTACCAGTCAATGAACTAGAAGATTGAATGTAAAATAATAACCAGATAAAAAGAGAAAAAAGGAAGTTGGAAGAGGAAGTGTGAACAGAACAGAACAGATGGGATAAAAGAATGAACACATGCACGAAGGAGACAGAGCAACAAAGTGTGTCCATTTCAAGTTTTCTATCTTTGACACAAGCATACGTGTTGGACTATAAAGATTAATGAATTCATTACTTTTCTGTCATTAGCTGAAGATGAACTGACTGTTAATAAATCATACGTGTCATAATTTCTTTAAATCACATTTAATGGAACCTGTCTCAACTAACATGTTCATCAAAGTTGTAACAAAAACAAACTTTCACAAAAAATATCAAAAATGCACTGAATTTTCTTCTTAGTATTGACTCCCACAGAATGTCACAATACAGCGGAAAAAAAACCACTTCAAATGTGGTTAAGCATGTTGTAGTTAACACCAGTAAGAAAATATACTACACACACACACAGACCATGAAAACTGCATGAGCACTGTATACTCAGAAGACCAGTATTGGTTTTCTGAGTATACAATGATTCTCTTAAAATAGAGATCTACTTTTAAGGCAAGGACACTTATTCAGCTATGTTCAGCTATGGGTGATGAAGACAAGAGAGAGTTGTGTAGGAATCATAAAATCAGTCAAGCTGCATTAAAACAGTGCCCAGAATATCAGTGATGAAAAGATGGAAAAGTCACAGGTCAGGTGTCAAGGAAGAGACTGAATGATAATGATTTTCTCGTTGATGCAGAAACGATGAAGCACACTGAGCAGGTTCTCTCCGCAACGTGACACCTGCCTCTCCATTGCCAGACGGAAATCTTCTTTCACTCCTTTGGTGATTCCACGAGTCACTGTGTGGTGTCTGAAAAATATTAAAAGATAAAAAAATGAACACAAATATACATACAGTTAAAAATGTATTTGAGACAATGTCTCATAAGCAGAGAGACTGAGATCAGTGCAGTAAAGACAAAATCATGGAAGCAGCATGTTACCTTATCCTTACATTTACAAATCTGTCAGTCCACAATTGCACAAGAAAACTTTCATTATC
This sequence comes from Datnioides undecimradiatus, assembly GCA_008933995.1. Taxonomy (NCBI): domain Eukaryota; kingdom Metazoa; phylum Chordata; class Actinopteri; order Lobotiformes; family Datnioididae; genus Datnioides; species Datnioides undecimradiatus. The sequence continues at coordinate 443,465 of WARS01000014.1, forward strand.
ATAAATAAAAGCCACATAAAAACACGTCCACAAATGAAATGAGATCCAGTGTTGTGAAAAGGCAAAAACAAAAACTAAATTGACTGCACAACAAGACCAACATCATCCTCAAATAACAACAGTGATGACCACAGAAAGACGAGCAATGGCTCAAAGAAACAAACGCCAACAGGAAAATAAAGAAAGACTAACTCTTAATGTAAAATGACAGGCCCAAATCAAAACTGGGGGGATGACAAGCCTTGAAGTAGGGAATGAAGGAAGGGTGACTGGTGTGGGGGAGGGATGGGACTATGGGAGGAGGGGCCTGGGGTACCTGTCCATCGTCTGCACCCCTTGTAGCAGAAGGGCATTTAACTCCACCCCCAGGGCGGGACTAGGGTTCCTGAGGGACAGTAACATTCAACAACTCTCAGTCAGTGAGGGTGCAATCATGTTTCTTAACTTCTACAGCAAAGAATGAAGGAGTTTGATAGAAACTTTATTTAACGATTCACCCCTTCTCTTTCTAATGCTGTTCAGTTGCATAATGCCTTTTCAGGTCCAAGTACAGTTTTTCCCCACAGGCCACGTCTACGCAGATCATCAATAAACAGCACTGTTCTCTTTGAAAACAGCAACAGAACGGGAGTGTGCAGAGTCACGATGCCAACTGAAAAGTTTCCTGAATGCGAGGCACTTACTTGATAAGCATTCCCTGATTGGGCAGCAGCTCCAGTTGTATCCTCCCCCCCTCTGGAGTACGGAGGTATGCAAACTCCTCTAGCATGTCAATGTCTGACAACATACATGAGCTTATGGAAAGTAACATCCATGACAAGAGGAGACAGACAAAGTAGTCATAAAGTATGGTCTATGTGTCATTTTTGTCCATCTATTTCACTCATGTCCTACTGTTGCTGTGAGCAGTTACAGAAAAAGGATACTGGTGACATAGTTGAAGAAATTCTCATACTGGAAACTGCCCTGCTGACAGATCTTATCCACTGCCTTTAAAAACAGCATCTCGCCCTGTGGCCAGTCGTACTGCAGGAGCACCACCACATGACCGAGGGACAGGTCATCACGGCTGTCTGTGAAAGCACGGAGCTAGGTGGACAAAATGAGAAAAGACAAAGTAGGTTATATGTGGTTGAAATATTGAAATGTCATTCATTAACACAGACTTAACTGATTTCAGTACCTTGAAGCAGGCCAGCATTAGCTGGAGACAGAAAGGTAACACAGCTTTGCTGGTGCAGGGAAGCAATCGCAAGTCATTACCTGAATATAACAAAAAAGAATCACTGTTGTGAAAATCACTTACATTTCTCTGTCTTATGATAAATGGTGTCAATCATATTTCAAATTTCTGTATCAAGGGACAACAGTAGTTATTTGCAGCAAAGAAAACTTGTAACAATCGTTTTTCATACAGATACACAAGATGTGCCATTTTTTCTGTCAAATACAAAAGATCTAGCAAATGTTTTACATTTACATAACAAGTAACTGAATTTGGTTTTACAAAAGTAGGCGGTGAATTTACCTTTCCTTGTCTTGGTCTTGACTCGACCCAGATCCTCTGGGGTCTTTGCTGGTTCTTGGTTTGGTGGCACTAGTGCACTGACAACATCAAGCAGCTTCTCACATGCCATCTGGCCAACAGACACAGAGTACAATACATACACATACATCATAGGACAGGGCTTTTACCCAAACTTTACACAAAATCTTATTCAAATAAACTATCTTTATTATACATTTCATCATTTGTTCTCTAAAGCTAATTGCAAGACACGTAGTTCATTATAGATATCTTTTAACAATAACTAGTGACTATACACAAGTTTATAGAAAATTTAGGTATGCATGTCAAAAATAGCTACAATAAAACAATGCATATCAAAAGTCTGGTATAAATGTAGGATCTTTGGGCAACATAATGGTTAAATGGATAAGTGTGGTATGTCTCTAAAATGACCATTGCTATAGCACCTCCTGCAGGCTGTTTCGTGCTATACATTTATTTTGGGGGCAAGTTGAAGGCAAAACAACCTCCTACATAAATGAGCAACGTGCACCTCAGTATAAACAAGATTGGTGCAACAGATTTATCCAAATCCAGTATTATAACAGATAAGATGTGGAGCCAGGTGTGCATTCAGAATATTGCCAAATAGAAAAAAAGGAATGGAAGAATGACGAGACGCAAGCTGTGTTTGTATAAACGTGTCTCTTAATACCTAACCTAACTTAAAAGTGTGGTTGTGTGTATGTGTGTGTGTGCCTACCCTGTACTCTCCCAGTGCATAGTGGCAGGAGGCCTGCTGTATGAGGGCCCTGTGGTGCTCCAGACTGGCCTGACCTGATGGGCTCTGATGCCCTGGCTGAGGCTGCTGCACTGCAGCCATCTGGTGCAGGCTGGAGAGTGCCTTACGGTACTGTCCCTGGTGACATACAAACACATAGATAGTCAGCACACAGTCACAGAAAACTGATAAGGCACACAGAAAAATATTTTAATATTAATAAATATCTCCCTGTACATCATTATATTCATTCTATTTTAATTACATCCTTCATCCACTCATCAGTTGTGATATGTTTCATAACTTCTACTGGCCTCATTAAGATAAATTAATCCTGTATATGTCTTCCCACAAACAGAGACAATCGTAACTGTTTCTTGCCTGGTATATGATCATGTCGGTGAGAAATATTCTGAACCACAGCCAGCTGTCTGTCTTCCAAGAGGCACAGATCTTCTTGAACTCTGTTAAAATGTAATTTTTGGAAAAATCAAAAGATTAAGACCTCTTGAGTTTAAATAAAGAAACAAATATATACATAGAATTAAAAAACAGAAGGATATATCCATAGCTGTAACGGTTGCCAATTTATGATTATGCGTTGGACTGAAAAACATATATCTACAGAAGAGCTGTTTACCAGATTCCAGGCCATCGTGGGAGTGAAGAAGATCCCAGCTTTCCCTCGCTGTGCGAAAGCTTTCCAGAGTCTCTGACCAACTGGGCATCTCAGTCCTGCTCACCAAAATGTGTCGACCTCGACCTTTTCCCAGCCCTTCCTCATCATCTGAGCTCTACAATTATACACATGTGCAGAAAAAAGTGTCAGTAACAAATAAAACGATGGCACACTAAGAAGTATTTCTTGGCTGTTACAACAGTCAGGTAGCTATATGGTTTCTGATATGGTCTCACCATTGTCTTCTCTCTCCCATCTGCTAGTTTGCGTTTCTTATGTGCATGTTTCACAGCACCTCTTTCCACCTCCACATCATTATACACTGAGCTCAAATCCTCTACAAGGATCCATGGCCCAGTACTCAATGCATTCACTCCTGACAAAGACAAACCCATCATTTGATTGTTTAACTATTCATCGAACAACACAGTAGAGATGCATTTCTCAGAGAATTAGAGCAAATGAACAAAACAGGGAACTATGTGGGATTGACAAGACAGAGGCTGACCCTGGAACAGTGCAGGCTGTACAGCTGAAACATAGAGGAAGGCACTGCGGAAGAGGACGAGTGCAGCACAGATGACAACTTGACTGCAGCAGCGAGACCTTGTGTCTCCTTCCAGACCAGGCAGGTAGCGACACAGCTCCTTTACTCTCTGCAGCATTTCCACATAACTCCTAGAGCATAACACACACAAAGTAATGCTCCTTGTTACTTTTATATATGAGATATACATGACCTTTTTCCAAAGTGCCATCACTTTGACAGGCCAAAACTCTTCACTTGAATTGTTTCTTTACATTTTGAAAGATTTAAAATTAAAATGCAGTTTGTTACATGCTATTGTATCATATACATGAGCAAAATTACACCACTGAATATTCCCAAGCTACTGTTGTTTGCACTCTCCCTCTGTGGCTTATATCGGAAAAGAACAAGATCTGTTTATCCATTTATCAATGACGATAGAGCAGATATGAGAAAAAAATATTATTGCATATTACAAGAGCCATGTGAATACAAAACAACCATGAAAAATAGTACTGGCTGATTGACAGGAAAACAGATAGAATACCTCTGTCCCTTGTCTCCCTGCCACTCGCAGCGTGCTCCAACCACGGTGAGGATATCCAACAGCCTCTCCCAAGGGTCTGCTACCACTGACGACTTTTCCGACAGGCCGTCAATCACATAACGCTGAGAGCTACGTGTCACACTGGGTGACTTCAGAGGCCCACCTTCTTGAGAGCCTGAAAGACAAAACAGAAAAAGGTGCAGGCAGGTAATGAATAGAAAAAATATGGAGAAAGACCCTATTGTAAGATAACAATACTTAAGGTTTAAAATAATCACAGCAGGTTAGAACTAAAAGAAAAGGAGAGAACAACATCAGCAGCTTTACCCTGTATCTGTACATCAGGTGAGGGTCCACGGGTAACATAGCCAATGTAGAATTCTGCTGCTTTTAGCATGTATTTCTGCATCAGACTGGCTGGTAAGCGCATGTCCATGTTGTTTATGACCAGAGGAAGGACATCACAAACTGTAATATTAAAAATAATTAAGCAAGTAAGTCCTTGCAAGTAGTAGGTGGGTTCTGCAGATGAATGAAAAGCAGGTTGTAATGGAAGTGTTTCACCCACCAAAAAGTTTTCTAAAGCAGTTGACAGGAGTTTCCACATTCTCTGACGCCTCTGCCTCTAATAATGTTTCTCCTAGACTGACCTAAACACACAGCATAATGTTACCAGTAACTGTTTTGATGCCATTTACTCTGGGTTTAAAGGTCAGTGTGAAAATGTAACATTATTATTACATACCCCGTGTTGGACGACAGACTCTGGAAAGCGCTTAAGAAGAAGAAGCAACATCTCTGCCTTCTCTAAAGTGTTGAAACACTGCTCTGTGGCTTTTAGTAGCATCTCACACTGCACACGGCTTGGTAATGTCTCAAAAAGCCCTGAGACAAATGTTTACACACAGACATATAAACATTTTTCAGATTTTCAAACATTAACAGGCCAGATAGAAAGGATCCTGTAATCTATCCTAGCTTATGCATCACTTGTATACTGACCAAGCAGTACAACTCCTCTCACCTCGTAGAAATTGAGCATGTTTGTCTTGAGAGTCACTGCGCAGGGCAGCTGTGATGACACTGATCTCCCGCCAGACAATGGGCTGATCTGGAAAGTTTAGAAACCTACAGGAGAGAGATCGTGGGTTAGTGGTAGCTCGGACTAGGATTGGAGAGGATTTGACGTTAATACCTGTACCATAGAGATAGTACACAGTAACTCACATGTCGTACAGCAGCATTCCAGCTGAAGCTGTCCTCTCTGCATTTCGTTCAATGATGTACATTTCATACTGTGAAATCAATATCAATAGAATTTTAACAATGGACGTATTAAAGAGGATCCACAGATCTCAAACGCGTGATGATGCTTGAGTGATACATGTAGAGAAATCCATATAAATCCAGTTAGACTATTAGCAGACATGTGAGGTGAGTTACCTGTATGTTGAAATCTGCAGGATAGAGGGTTCTGGCAGTAATCAGCCAGGCTTTAGCCGCACAGGGATCATCAGAGACAAGCTCCCTGGCTCTTTTCACCAAAAACTCGCAGTCTTTTTGCGCGGACATTTTACATGAATTTGGCGTTTAGCGTCGAAGGAGACAAACTGACCTCAAACGCAGTTGTAGTTTAATGCATACAGTTCTCTTACACGCATGAGTCTCGGTGAATATAATTAATTCAAACCGTAGCCAACATTAAGCTAAAGAGAGCTCTACGGCTAGCAACATATAGCTAGTTAGCGTTGGTGATGAGACTTTCAGTTAACATCTTCGCCAATGTTGTATACCAGGCCATGCTCTATAACCATCTATCTACATGTCCTATATAAATGTAACATCTATGCATATCAAGAAAAGCACAAATACAAGTATTTCTGAATAAGTCAAAGCTAGCTAGACCTTTATTTACCGACACATTGACTGACATCACGATAATGACGTCACAACGCAGTCGTAAAACTGGCGGGCCATCCTGCTTTACGACCAACATTCAACCACTTCCTGGTTAGTCAGCCCTTCCAAAACAATGCGATAAATTGCTCGTTTTAGCTTTTTTCCCGATATCAAAAATTCGAGATGATTTGAAAACCCAAATTACGAACAATTTTCATGAAACGATACAACTGACTAAGTGTCAAAGTGTGAAAAAGCTCCAATAAGTCAGTCGTAAACTCATCCATATACTCTCAGATCATCTGGAGTAGAGCGCATGCGCTCGCGATGCTTTTCTGCTGTCACCAGCTGCTGCTGCTGCAGACACGACCTAGGGTTGTGTCCCAGTTACCCTACGAATAACTGCACTCTACCTGTCCAGCAACAGGACAGCGACTGGGGTTCATAGCAGGTAAAGACTGATTTATGAGCCCGGTGGTTTCTTGACCATAGCTGTGAAATGCTCTTTTCCCTCTTACTGTCAACGAAGTCGCCAGCCAAACAACAGTCAGCGCTTGTCCGTTTTGACTCTGACTATGCTAGCCACTTAGCATGGTAGACAGACAAGTATTTTGCTCTAGCATGCAACCAATATATCTGACTCCATTTTCCTGTCAGCCTTTCCTGTTTTTACTTTACACCTAAATCTGACAGACTGCTAATAGCATAAGCAACAAGGCCCAGTCACTAGCACCGTTGAGATAGCTAAATCGGCTAACCAGCCTAGCCAGCCTGGCTGTTCAGCAATTGAGCTAAGCATGCTAAACCTTCGTTAAAATGATGATCTATTCACTAGCTGTTTTTATATTAAGTGGTATTATTTCGTGCTCTTGTTGTAATATGAACTAATTGGAATTTGTCCTTTTTATCTGTATCAGCTAAGTCACTGACAGCATGCAAGGATTACTGGCATGACACGACAAGCTAGTGTGCATGAAGAAAGCAGTACATAGAGGGCGTGTTCGCCAAAGATTTAGTAAGGCTAATTGAAAAGCATAATTACGTAATAGAGTGAACTTATGCTCAAATCTGACGATTTACTAAAACCGTCAATACCACATTGTTATTGTTTTTGATTATTATTTCTAGCTTTTGAAATGGGAATATACATGCTTCCAGCATTCAAATACCAACACTTGCAATCACAGACACAGCTAAATGAAAGACCAGCAGTAAAGTTATTATCTAAAGATTATCTTTAGATTATTATTAAAGTTTATCAGTTATCTAAAGTGAAACAAGCCATTCACTCTGAATGTTAAACTTAGGCTTGTAAAAGTATTGTAATATAAGTCATCAAACAGCTCTATGTAGTTGACTTTAAGAAATTAAAATAGTTGCAGCAAAATGTTATTTTTTATTGTAGTTTAAAGTTTATGATATTTTCTTTTGAATTCTATTACTGAATCATACGTCCACAGCCATGTGGCAGTACTGACCCGAAACTTTGTGTAAGGACTCCTGGAGCGATATTTTGGTTGATGTACTGTGACCTCTAATGACCTCAGCTTTGCCACCACTATCTCCTCCTTGGTCTATATTTAGACAACCCATAGAAAACGTGCAGTAAATGTTCAGTATTTGTCCTCTTACTGTCTCTTAATTTTGTTCGGATGTTGCTTTCACTTAAGCAGATTTGTTCTTGCTGTTGTGATTAGTTAGTTAGTTTCTTTAGGGCTTAAAAAAATACATTAATCACTTTATGATGACATAGAATACATGGAGCTTTATAATGGACACCAAATGAATGGACCCGGTGTCTTCTGTTGCTCATAGTTGTGCTCTCCTCCCTCGTAACAGATCCGACAGATATCAGTTTGTCAAGTTGTGTAATAACTCTTATCAGTGTCCAGTTGGGGTAGCCCGGTTATACAAGTTGAGGGCAGATGGCTGAGGTTTAACAGTTCACGTTTAAGCCACCACATAGCATATATCGGCCACTTAATTGAGACAAATATATCTCATATTAAAGTTTGTATTTTTTTAGATAACCAAAAAGGAATTGTGTGTGTTTTTTTTAATACAAATTTTTCAGAAAACTGAATGTTAAAATGTATGCTGTGATTTGCCTGAATTGAATCCCAATTGTTTCTTACCAAAAAAATAATTGTGTGTGTACACGTGTTTGTGTCAGGTATCAAGCCATCACTGTCTCTCTCCCAAGGTTTCTGTCTCCCTTTTTGTCTCCACCCAAACCATCAAATGATTTCAGAACAATAATGGAAATGAGGTATATTCGGTATATCTGATACTTCCTCTTTCTTTCACAGGATATATATTTCACAAAAGAGTGCTGTGCTGATGTGATGCTGGAGGAACAGGCTGTGGAGCACTAAGCCTCCCATGGCTGTTAGCACCATGGACTCCGAGTCAGCCCGGACACCCCAGCCTCAAGCTGCCCTGACTAAAGGAGGGCACTCCCTGCTTCCTGCTGGGGCTCTGAGTGCCAGGCTGGGCACTCATGGGAAGCACTATGTCTGCGGCTCCATTGCAGCTTTTACCAACATTGTGGTGACATTCCCCATCCAAAAGGTGCTGTTCCGTCAGCAGTTGCATGGCGTCTTAGCCACCGAGGCGGTGCAGCAGCTTCAGAGGGATGGGCTGAGGAATCTTTACAGGGGTCTGCTGCCTCCACTGCTTCAGAAGACCACTACAGTGGCCATTATGTTTGGTCTGTATGAGGACTTCTCTAGAGTCTTACTAGAACAGGCCGGTAGCAGCGGTGTGCCGGAGCTGGTAACCCGAAGCTTTGCTGCTGCATTGGCAGGAACTGCAGAGGCCATTTTAATGCCATTTGAGCGTGTGCAGACTCTCCTACAAGACCACCGGCACCACGGGCGTTTCAACAACACTGCCCACACCTTCCGAACTCTTTTGTCAGAGTATGGTGTCAGAGAATGCTACCGTGGCCTTGTGCCCATACTCCTTCGTAATGGCCCAAGCAATGTGCTCTTCTTTGGGCTCCGTGGGCCCATCAAGGAGCAGCTGCCAGAAGCCACTAGCCGGGCAGGTCACTTAGTTAATGATTTTGTGTGTGGAGGGTTGTTGGGGGCAGCGCTCGGCATTATGTTCTATCCGTTAAATGTGGTAAAGTCCCGGGCTCAATCTCAGGTTGGTGGAGCCTTCCAGCCTTGCATGGAGGTGTTACTTACAGTTTGGAGGGAAAGGGGTGGTAGTTTGGCCATGCTCTTCAGGGGGGCCCACCTTAACTACCACCGCTCACTCCTCTCCTGGGGAATCATCAATGCCACGTATGAGCTGCTGCTGAAGATCCTGTGATAGGGAGTAGAAATGAGATCTAGAGAGGTGGAACAAGTACGTAAAGGAAAAAACCTGTGTGGAGTGATGTTGAGACGAAAGGAAATCATAAAGTAAAGTATGTTGGAGTTTTCATGACCGAAAGACACCAATAAAGTTGCACTTCTGACAGGGGCCAACAGTTATTGTGAGATAAACCACCTGCCATTGTTACTATTTGCTGTTGTCAAAGTGTTAAAACAAGATGCACGCTTTAGCCTATACAAAACTTGTGCCAGGGTCCAATTGTAATGCCCTTGTTTGCTCTGTCTACAAAAATATGGGGGAGCAAACTGAACTCCAGCGCTTATTTTCCCACAAATTCAAGCAAAGGTTACTTGACTTAATTAACTGTTTAGCAGAAGAAGCTGTTTCTTCATATGTGCCGTGTGCTGTGGTTTGTCTTGTTGACATTGTCCATCTGCTTGTTTGACCAAGAACACTTCATCTGTGAGTCTGTTTTCTGCCACTCAGCTGAAACACTTTTGTACTCATGACCATTGAAATACACCAAGATTTGTTGGTAAGTAGAATGCCGGCCATTTAATTTCCCCTCATGCTCCATCTCCACCTGTTTGGCCCATGAAATCAGATCAGAGATCAGAATGCTAATATGTAAGAGATGATTGACTAAAATGATCAAAATCTGTGATATACACATTCTTGGAAATACTGTGTATCAGACACAGGCAGGCTATTTTAAAGTTTCTCCTTGATACATATTTCATCTTTGCAAACAGGAACTATTTGTCTTGGTTTGTTTTATGAAGTGCTACTAGCAGGGTGTATTTGTTATTTGAGTTTTGACAATGCCCATTGATGAATATGTGAGTAAAACACACAGTTACACCCAGATCCTGTCTGTTTTTATAATTTATTGGAAAAGAGACAAATAATATTGAATCTATAGTTTTGGTGCAACAAAAAAATCCCAGAACAACATTTATCATTTTGTTAAGCTATATTTTTTAACAATACCATTGCAGCTTTAAAAATAGACCTTTTGATATTAATTTGACTGCACCATTGATACATTTGTTCATTGTATTGTTTTTTAAATGCCCCCCCGCCCCCGTATATTTTTTTCTTATCTCACGCTTGCTCTCCTCTCTGTCTGTAACATCTGTTGACATAATGGGCTCAGATTTCAAGCTTGAGTAGATGCAGTCACCACGCTGCAGTTCTTGCTGGGTACGACAGCCCAAAGAGGAAAGGCATGCTGCTTGGACACACAGAGAGAGAGGAAGCCTGCACAGTAATGGTGCTGAGAGAAGACAGGGGCAGAGGGTAATGTTCAGTGGCACAAAAAGCTCAAGCTGCCATGTAAAATGATCACTTGGCCTATTTCTTCAAGTCTTTTCATTTTGACTGTCGACTATACTCTTTTTTTCAAGAGATCTTTTCAGTATTTTCTAGATTTTCCTCTTTGAAAATAAGACTTTTTATTGAATTGGGTTTCGGAAGTGAGACACTCACTTTTAATAAACAATGCTGTTTATAATTGCCTTTCTCCCTGAAGCACAAGTCACCAAATCACCATGAAAATGTCAAATTAATAATTGCAACCAAATGAAATGTTTCAAGTCAATCCATTAAATGTGTTGACAGTGAATAAATCTGTTATTCTGGTGTTTACATTTGCTATTAAAAAAAGATAAATCATGTTTAACTTGTGGAACAGAAGCACCCATATATTAAACTGAAACCAAATGACCTCTGTGCCTTAAGAACTCTGTGACTAATACTAAAAAACATGCTCCACCTACCTGCCCTGCCCTTGCGCATGTATGCACTGTAATTCCTTCACCATCTCCTTTACAATGATGCATTGTAGCTAAGATGAACAAATTCAACACTGTATTATAATGAAAGATTAAGCAAACACGTGCTAAAATACACTTTGTTGTTCAACACATTTCTCTGCTCTACCCTATCACATCATGTCTTTGACATGTGCAACAGTGCAGAGTGCGACTTTCTAGATTACTATGTCAAGTCAGACTGCAGATAATGATCAGATTAAGGGCACTCTGACATGGGGACTTTGGATCAGGCAGGGTTGAGCTGCTGTATTCACAAAGCCTCTCAGCTCTCTTGCTGATTCTTTTCAACCTCACAAATGTCCTCCTGACAATCATCTTAGGTGAAATCTTTATTTCATTATTCATTATTTAGGAATACATTTTAATAAGAGTAGAACTGTTGCTCTAACTCAGTTGGCTCTAAATAATTTAAAGACAACCCAGTACCAAATGACAGAAAGAAAAGAGGTCTCAGGGCTACATGAATAGATGAACACTACCTTTGTGGAAGTACATCAACTCAATGCTGGGAAAAAAAATCCAACAGTAATCCTCATTAACAGTATTAGTAGGGCAGTGACGGTACAAACAGGCTATTTAGACTGCCAAGGAATATCTTTATTCTCTCTGCTGTTGTTTAAATGTTCACCCCTGGGTTTAATGTTAGTTCAGAATGTTAGTTTAATGTCTTCTGATGTGATTCATAAACAGAATATTTCGATACATTTAGTTATTTAGTTTGTGTGACCTGCACATTGGTACCTTAAATTAACTGTGGACGTAAAAAGCAGAGTATTCAGTGCTGTTATGGTCAATGTGTAATTTATTAACCAAAGAATACATTTCTTGGTACATTGATTTAATTGTATGTGGGTATGGAAAAGTGACGGTTCATGTAGAAACATAATGTCCTTTTTGAAAATGAAGTCCTGTTGGTACAATTTTACCATCCAGAAACAAAACAAATAGGTGACACAGGTACTCTTCCCTGTTTTGGCCTGCTTGATAAAGAGATGCTCCTGAGACATACACTGTGTCTTGATGTTGGTGCTGTGATGGACACTGCTACTGGACATTACCTGCATGGCACCTGGAAGCACGGAAGTCTCACACAAGACCCGCTTTCTTATTTTTTAAAACATGGCCACCTTGACAAAATTCCTTCAGTAAACTATTCGTAAAATTAAAAATACTATCTCTTCAACAGCTGTCTCTGGACACTTAATCATGCTTTATTTTAGTTAACCCCCTTATCATATTTGTATAAGCAACTGCTGACTGATCTAACTTTGTTACCTTTTTGTTGGCATATGTGGCTCAAGTAAATCCTCTGAATCGGATGGCTCATTAAATGAGTTGGCATCATGTGATATGGACGAGCTAATTAGTGAACAATGTACATTAGCAAACTGATCGAGCATTGTAATCCTTGCACTGACAATTCACAGACATCAGTATAGACAGGAGTCTTTATATTGACAAAAATGTTAATGCCATGCAACTTTGCAGAATGTTGCAATCCATAATGCAGTAAATTTTTCCCGAAACAAGACAAAGGCCAACATTCCAAACAAAGAAAGCATCCATTATATTCAGACAAACATAATGCAGCTATTGTTGTTTTTAATGTTAGCACAAAAAAACAAGAATACAGTATGTCTGGGGTGGGGAATTTATGTTTGCATAGCCATAAACTAAAGTAGAGACAGAATAGGACACAAAGATATAAATGTATATCTACACTTCTGACCCCAGCATACAGCAGTCAGTCTGTCTGTCAGTCAGTCAGTATGTTATTAATAAGGTGTGTGTCCAAAGAGGAAACCATAGTGGGGAACAGTTGTGGCTCAGTGTTTTAAGACTTTGGATCTTTGCTACATCTGGACATAGTTTAACAGTCACCCATGTGCGGAGTCAAAAACATTTTTAAACTACATAAATAAGGTCCCCTGCTTTGCTCCCTAGGCCTGATCCACACATTCCCAGAAAATATATATGTAATGTCCTTTGGATGAAAACTAGATTCATGTTATAATACTGCATACGCTTGGGTAATGGGAGTGTTTCCAAGAAGCATTCACTCAAAGTCAGGACAGAGGAAAGGGTAGAAAAAACACTTTACACAAGAGTATGTGTCTCATAAAAAGGTGCAATCTGTAACAGTCAAAAAGTGCTCTCCCTGCTTTGTAATGGTATAATTTTGTATCCCATTTATATGTGACTGTAATGTTGAAAAACTAAATTCTTAAAAAGGTGCGATCCCTGCTCATATAAAACAAATCAGTTACCAACTGTGTTTTGCAGGTGCGATAAAGTATATTTCCTGCATCTTGTCAGTAAAATGTACTGTTTTACTAAACTTGAAAAGTGACAATTTACAGATTACACCTTGTTGAGTGGAGAAATCTTTAAAGCAGCAAAAGATAACATAATACTGTCTCAGTAAGGAAAAATAAAAATTCCAGTGACATCCATAGTTTTGTTTTTTCCACCAGAGACCTGCACATTACAGACCATGGTGCAAATATAGTAAAAATAAATACATAAATACACACACGGGAAATCCATCCTTACATACATACACTTATTGTATCATAAAATAAGAGAATTATAAGATAATTATAAAATTCATATGTACAAATGCATAGTCCATATGCGTCCAAGGAGAGGCCAATAAATGAAGTTTCCTCTCTTCATTTAGGGTTTTGTTTGGTGTATGTGTTTTTCATGTGGGTTTGTGTAATGTGGGTTAAAGTTTGTGTGCTGTGGTGTGCATGGCACTTACTGTACAAGAACACAGGGGGTACACACCAGATTGCTCTGTGCTGTTCTCTTGTCTCACCTCTAAAGTCAGTGGGTTAGAGTTGGTAAAAGTTCACAGGTCAAAAGTTGAGAGGTACATGTCCAGGTGTGTCCGAAGTGTCCAGTGTGCGTGTCCGGAAGAGCTGTGTGAGTGCGAATACAGAGGAGATGAGCACAGTGCAGCGTTTGGCTAGTAGTCTCACCCCATCAGTCTCCCCCTGACCTTGTCCAGACCCAGTGAGGCCCACACTCTTACTCCCAAACCCAGCACCAGTTCCAGCTGTCTCAACAGCCCCAACAAATTCCCGGTACAGACCCACTATCTCTTTTAGCTTATCCATAGGTTCCTGGCATTCATCATCCTCATCCCTGTGGACCAGATTCACATTATGGCAGATGTCACAACCAGGGCAGGGATTTGTTCGCAGGCAGGCTGCTGACAACTGAACCAGGGCACTAAAGCTGTTAGATAAAGAACGTAGGGCTTCATCAGGAGCCCAGCCAACACGTGTGGCCCGCTGACACCCAGATGCCAATCGTCGAGCCTCTGCCTGGAGAAGACTCCTTTCAGCCTCTGTCATAGCAGCGGTGCTGGTCCCAGTACAATTTGGGATGGCTGACGGGTTAGTGTTGTCTTCAGTTCCATTGTGATTTAGATCAGGTCCTGCTTTTATACTTGTGATATCCTGCTTTGAGTCTTGACATGACATTTGCTGGGGTTGTTCAAGTGTTCCTCTCTCTAACACCAGCAGAAGTTGGTCTATATCTTGACGTAGGGAGGCAAAACCTCCTTTCAGCCCACCGTAATTCTTGTTGGTAAGAGAACGAAGAGGACAACCAAGTGACGTTGTCGGGGACACTGGACGTGAAACTAGTGGACTGAGTTCAGAGGAGGCTGTGGAGAAAGTAGAGAGTGGGCGGGGGTTGTCTCTTAGCAGTGACAGGATGTTAGGGTTTGGAGAGGGTGTTGTAGGAGAAGAGACAGGTGCAGGTCGGGCAGGTTTGGGGCGTGTGCGACGGGAGAACTCATAAACGGTAAGCTCCTCGTCAAAGCTTACACCATCCTCAGTGTCTCCACTAAAACAGTTGGCATAAACTGTGCGACACCCACAAGCCTCTCGGTGCTGTTGTGGAGGAGTGCTATCTGCGAGTGAGGAAGTTGGTGAGTCACCTCCAATTTGCATGCTAGACACACCTCCCAACCCTACTGCTGAATGGGGCCGTGACTGTGGCTGCTCAGATGAAACGCTAGCGCGATGTGTACTGTTCTCTTTAAAACTCAGATTAGGGTGGGAACCGTTTGTCCCATTGGCCTTTTTCATGTTTGAAGTCACCTCCTGGGCCTCTTTGATAGTGGCTATTACAACCTCAGCGCCATCCTCTAAAATGTTCCCTTTCCCTCCCGATTTGGAGGTCACAGTCTCTTTTTCTTTGACAGGGGTCTTGTTTAAGTCAGATAAGCCACTAGCAACAGACAAACCAGAGCCAAATCCAGATGTGTCTCCATTGATGGAACTAGTGGAGGGATAGTCCAGAGTTCCCAAAATCTCCTGGGAACGGGTCATGTACCAAGGCAGAGCCTGGATCTTCCCTCTCAAGGCAGAAGCTGGTAGTCTGCCTCCTAGGCTAGAAGAGCTGGTCCTCAGGTCTGATCCTGATCCAGATCTTCCAGGTTCTCTGCTTTCTATGCACCCAACACCTTTGGAATTGGTTGAGGTGAGGGACGTGGTAAGGGTGAGAGGTGCATCTGTATTTTTGGGAGACAGGCTTTCATGACTCAGAGAGACCCTCCTAGGTCCTGACTGGATGTTGCCATTGCGGCTACTCCATGGGTGGACTCCATTTGGTGGATTAATGCTATCCTTAAAGATCCCTTTGCTTGGATCAGTTGGTGAAACAGGAGAGCTAGCAGGTAGGGATAATGGGTGGAAAGTAGTGGGAGAAGTGGGTTTGGGGGGCACTGGAGGGGGAATGGCTAGCTTTGCTCCTGAATTAGAGCGATGGACAGTGGGTAGGTTCAGTGGCTTTTTTGTGGGCAGGGCAGTTCCATTACTCTTCTCTTCAATTTTAGCAGAGTCTTTTTCACCAGCAATGTAGGCTTTGTCATCGGAAACAACATGCATTCCATTCTCATGTGTCAGATCTTTATTCTGTTTTGGGCTGTTTTCTTGCTTCTTTGTCTTTTCCTCTATTTGTGGTGTTGGAATCGGTGCAGGTTGCTTGCTGCATCGCACTGCTGTGATCAGGGGTGATGACAGAGGGAGTCCACCAGCCCCAGACGAGACAGACTTGAACTCCATGGTGTCTGGCTCCATTTCCAGGAGTTCAGAGGACAAATGTCCAGAGGCATCCCCATTGCAATGGGCATATGATCTTCCATGCTGGGGGGATTTGGGAGGAATGAGCTGAGGTTTGGGAGGCAGCTGGGGCTTCGGTGCCAGTGGTGGTTTGACCTTAAGTTCAGGTTTCTTAGATGGCTTTGGTGGACTGGGTTGTTGATTGGTAAGTTGATTTGTGGGGCCTGGAGGTTTTTCAACTTCCTTCTGGATTTTAGAGGATTGGGCTTTATTGGCGAGGGAGAAGGATGGGTCTTTGCCTGGAAGACCATTCCAGGTTCCACTCAAACGATTAGCATTGCGCCGGTCAGCCAGCTCAGCATCTGTAGGAGACAGAGACAAAAAAAGGGTAGAAATAGAAGGGATTTGCACAAATTTCCCCCCACCTCCTGTCACCACAATAACATAACTGTCACATTTTGCTATCACGCCATCAAAGTGTGTTCACAAAGACATAACAAGGATAACTTGTTTAACCCTTTCACACCTGAGCCTGTCCTGTAAGTGCTTTTGCCCATTTTACCTGGAACTTTCAATACCTGGCTGTTATATACTATTAGCTGCATGTTAGAAGAGTGTGATGACAGTTGAAAAAGACAAAAACAGAATTGGATTTTAGAGTTTTAGTGAACAAACAACACTGTAATTATATTTGAATAGTAGATTTTGCATGTTATATTTGAAATTTGAAGAGTATAAAACTATTTCCAGTAAAATTTGAGAGTCTGTGTCTCATAATGTGAGTAAACAGACCATAAAATGGAAACTTTCTCCACTGCTGTGTGTAGTGGGAACGAAGCGGCTGCTTCGTGGGCTTCTGGGACATTCGCAAGTGAAATTACCGTAATAACTCAATTTTGGCTGTAAAGCGCAACATCTCAGCTTTCAGAAACCGTTTAATTTTTTCCGATAGCACGAACCATGACGTAATTACTGTAATCCAAAGCGCGCTTGCGCAAACGTGTCGCCGGCGACACGTTCAGTGTTTAAGGGTTAATTCATCTGCAAAGTCATAACAAACATGTTGCAAACAAACCTGATAGGTCAGGAACAGGGGGAGTGAATCTCTCCTGTGCATCAAAAAACTCATCCTCAGACTCTGAGGCTGTCTCTTTGACAAACAGAGCTGGTTTGGGGTTGGGCGAAGGTGTCAGGAATAGACCCTCTTCATCCTTGGAGAGCCGCTGCTCAACCTGTCCTGCTTTGTGTCCAGGAATTGAACTGGTCCTTAATGGTACTTTAGGAGGGATCTTTTTCTTTCTTTTAATGGGTGATCTTTCAAAGGGCATGCTGTCAATCATTCTCAAATCTCTTGAACTAGGGATCTTAGAAATCCGTCTGAGTGTCTCCATTCCATGCTCTTCGTCATCATCGTCATCGTCATCATCATCACTAGTAGCCTCAGGGGGGCTCGGGAGGAAATCCGCCTTGGAAAGCTCAGCAAAGCAAAGGCAAGAGTTGTCATTGCCACGATAATTGAGGTTGGTGGGTCGCAGGGGCCCTTGGTGGCGTTTAGGTTCCAGGAGGTAGGGGTGGTGAACATCCAAGCTTGGGAGATCCTCACTTGTGTGCGGTCCACGGCGTGCATCTGGACGAGTTGGGGCTGTGGCTGCAGCACTGCTGTCCTCTAGAGCAGCACTCAAGGAACCACTAGACAAGCTGGAGAAGCTGCTCGTGACCCTTGGGTCAGTGTGGTACCAGGCAGTGTCCAGGTTCATTTCTTCATCCATAACACTAAATTTACGCAGGCCACTTCCTGTTGCTCCTCCTTCCTTTTCAGCCTCATTTTCCTTACCTTCTTCTGTCACTATTATCTTCACTTCCTGTTTGCCTTTGTGCTCCTCTCTCTCTTTTCTTTCTTCTTCTCTTCTCTTTTCTTCCTCCTCTCTCCTCCTCTCCTCCCAGTCCTGACTTGCTGGGTCTGGTCGTTTGTAATTTTGAGAATCCATAGGGTCATCCTCATCTGTTGAGTCATCTGAGTCACTACAGCAGCGGGACACATAACCTAATAACACCAGGAAAATAAACAAACACCAGAAAAGCATTGCAAAACAATTTGTCAGTAATCAGGAGAACAGAATCAAGTTTAAATTATGATGGTATAATATGACGCTTTTATATCTATAACAATACTGGTTGGTGACATGTCAACATGTAATGTGAAAAATCAAATCAAAAGGCCAAAGCCAAAGTGATTATTTTAAGTGAAACAATTTTTGCTCACTTGATAGGGATTCATAGCACACGCCTTCTATTACGGCGAACCTCCCACACACACCTTCTTCAGCAGGAATCCGGTGCACCCTCACTTTTGGGCGCCCCAGACGGAAGACACTGACACTGGGATCCACCAGGAGTTTGTAGTAGCCTCCCAGCAGACACCCTAAGTCTTTGGCTGCCAGAGAGTCCATCAGTAAGGCAAATGGCTGAGAGTGGGAGGGCATAGCAGACGGTAAGGTAAAGCAGTAGCGATTAAAGCCAAAGGGTAAGGGAGAAAAGGTGATGGAGTGGGAGAAAGAGGGAGAGAGAGTCACCTTTGAGTCCAATGAATTAGCTTTATATAGCTACCACACACACCCTTAGGCTGTATACTGTTAGTGTATTAGAGGAGAAATGCTTGACCTATATTTACTGTAGCAAGAGCTTTGGAGCAAATGTGGTGTCGTAAGTGACTATCCATTTTTTGCATCTGTGTCACTGTATAAGTGCCTGCATATTTACGAATAATAGAGTCCAGTATCTCAATAGCCATATACTGTATATGAATCCAGTGTGTCCCATACCTTCATGTCATGCAGTGAGATGCGCAGTAGGCTAACTTTGTCCGACTCTGACAGCAACTCCACACGGCTGATGCTGCTGAACTCCACCAAAGTAGAAATCACATTGAGCTTGTGGTTGATGACCTGACTCATCCCATACTTGGCTCCCACCAGCAGGCTGACTAAAACCTCTCTGTCCTGAAGCTGAATGTAAGTGAGAGTAAGGAAGCATACATCAGCACAGAAAAAGTGGCAAAGGACCAAGACTTGGTTGTATATATGTTCCTTGATTTAGCAAATGAGCCCACAGGCCACATCATGGTTCTACCCCTTACCATCATTGTAGCTGTATATGATCGCCCTCCATATGAAATGAGCTCTCCCAGCTGAGTGAGGTAGGCCAACCGAGCCTGAGTAGCAGATATTACCTAAAATACCACAGTTGACAAGGTAGAGGAAAAGATTAAGCATAAGAGCATAACGGGTGGACAAGAAACAGGATGAAAATGGCCAGGGGGATTGTCCTAGTTAACTTACTGACCAAAACAATGCGCTCCTCAGAGAAATATGTTCTACTCATTTCCCCCGTGACACTATCCAAGCCCCAGACTGACTATTACCTTTTTAATTACCCTCCCACCCACCATCTATCTGTCTCCCAACCTGCTGTCTTCCACAGGGAGATTAGCATTCATTGTAAGTGTCAGCTAAAAAGTACCCTAAAGCGTCTACTGATCTGTCACTATCTATCTCTTTACGCCTCTCAATGCTTTTTTCCAATCATTCATCAGTCTATGTCTACCTTCTGGCGTGGCTCTAGGAGGGACTGAATCTTTTTGAGGTGGTAGCTGATGGCTTTCCTCAGGTCCTTCTCCCTCATGTTGCCCAGCAGCGTGGGAGAGATGAAGCTGTCAAGTCCAAACTCCTTCCTGTCATTACCACACACACACACACACAGCCCGAGACACACATGCACACAGAGGAATGAAAGACATACGAACTTCATGAAGTTACTACATAAATTAAATAACTGATGTTGTTTCTGTGTAGTTTTTCAAACAACTCTGTGTGCACTTGTTGGAGATGTGGATGGTGTTAAAACATTTTTTGAAAAATGATTAGTGATGTGGTGACATACATCTACATTGCTGTAAATATTCAGTGTTCTATCTAACAGTAAATAAGCTTCAAGCTTGTACATTAAAACCAAAAAGAGCCTTTGTTAGTTATTTGTTCATTACTATAATTTCAAAATAAGAGAAGAGAGTAGACATATCTGCTGTTGTTAAATCTTCAAAGCTGCCACTAGATGTTACCAACAGTGATGTTCTAACTGTGCCCCTTCAGTGTAACTGTGAAGATGACTGCATCAGCTGTTTAATTTGACGTGACAAAAGCCTGAGTCTGTAATACACTGAGTATTTATGAATGCAACAAAGTACAGTACATAACCATATTAGGCCATAACCATAATAGGATTATGACTGGTGAGTGAGTGAGGTGGACCTTTGGGAAATGCATGTGTGCTGTTGTGTTTGTGCATTTATAGTGGTTAGGTGAAGACTGAGGCAGTGTTGAAAAACACAATTAAAACCTTTGGCCCACACGCAGTTAACAAATACACACCCCTGTGCACACAAACAAAACATTTTCCAATCACATTAATGGATTAGGCGTTGAGCATGCAACCTTATCCCAATTACAATGATTGCAGCAGTCAAATAAAATAATACAAAACTTGCAAGGAGGAGTGTTGAATTTGAGGCTGTATTGTTATCCTACCAGGGCATGCACAAACAAATACATATGACTCACGTAATACTCTTGATAGAGGTCCTGGTCTGTCCACAACTATCTAGTCTCTCGTGCATGTGCAAGGCAGCCAAGCGAAGTGCTGTATTACACTTCATCTCTACTGCAAAACGCTCCTGCAGTACATCCCCAACACTCTGGAAACACACACAGGCACATCATAATGCATACAAACATTCCAAATACACATGCACATTACAATGAACATAACATTGCTCAGCTGAGAAGCATCATATTTTTAGATCTGCTTGTATAATAAACCAAGGTACATCATGTCAAGCATTGCAAAATACATGGTTCATGAGCATCTTAAACCAACACTGGGACACCTAAACTGCCATTTATACAAAATGTCTATTGTCTAGTGTGTCTATTTTTGTGAATTTTTTTTAGAGCAGGTTTAGAGCACGCTAGAGCAGGATGCCTAATCAAAATCTATTATGCATCAGAAATACAACTTTTTTGGCAAGAGTAATAACATTTACACTTGGCTTGCACACATAAGTAAGCACTGAAAACTTTTGATTGACTGATTTTGGTTGAAAACAGATGTACAAGACGCATGGACAGATGTTAGTAGATGAGATATTTTGCCTCTCTGACCTGCAAAAAGAGGTACTCAAAGGTAGAGGGGTCATCCTGAAGCAGGTCTGTGGGGTCTCTGGGGATGAAACACACTCTGAACAGGCATCTGTAGTCATGGGAATCTTTTTTCTGCACGACCTGGTGAGGACAAACAAAGAGGTACAACGACGTACACAAGGTCTCAACGTAAGGCAACACTTCATCCAGTCCTAGCTTTGTTTTACCGTTTTGTCAGTAGGTCTACTGTAACTAAAATGCTTTAAAACTACATGGATGTAAAGTAAATGACACATAATATAAACAGCCAACCATAGATGCTTTATGTTTGTGTGTGGATTTGTACAACCATTACTTCCTTCACCTTCTGTATGAGCTCGTCTTCGTGCAGCAGCAGTAGTTTGGTGATGCTGTACTGTTGCTCTAGCACCAGGGCAAAGTACTCAATGGCCCGGATGGACAGTTTATCCTTCAGAGTTAGAACAATGTCCTGGAATGGTGAAAAACCAACAGTTCAGACCCCCTTAGACAAACATGCTTTATCCCAGACTGCCGATGGCAGATGGTCAAATCTGATCCCCGTCTCAGTTTCCCTTAGCCAGGGAACACAAACTGGAGTACAAACATAAAACCTGCTGTAATGATAATAATGAGCTCATGAGGACAACAGCAGACATTTAACTTCAGGTACTGAGCAACTGCCCTAATGACCTACCACCCGTATCATGACTATATGCAGTAAATTTCTTAGCCTATTCTTAGTCAGCTGGATTTGATATCTCGATTTACTCACAAAATCCAGCCCTGCCTTTCTAAGAAACAAAGATTTTCACTAAATCGTGTCCTTGGATCACTGCACGTTCTTTTCCTCATTTTTAAACATTTCACAACTTCCTCCTCCAGTAAAGCATATTAATATTTTTGTACTTTCCTACTATTAAGAGCAGCTAAGAACAGCCTACCCACACTCTGACATCCTTGAGGCAATCACATCATAACTTGTGGTGTGCTCAATTGCAAAATACACCCACTTGTTTCAAGGAAGCTTTTCATAACTACAGTGAATTCACTGTTTGGTCTCATAATTCTCAAGAACCAATGAACAATAATGTAGGCAGCACAAAAGATGCAATAGATACAATACAATAAAATTTAGCAGTTAGCATTCAATAAAAAGGAAGCGACATAATTGATCTTGCTGTTATTTGTATCATGTGGCTGCTAATTGCTATTAAGATTATATTTATCTTATTTAGCTTGCTATAGGTGTCATCAACCAAATGAACATATAGCAAGTGTACTCTCATTTGCTTTCAGAGAGCACACAGGTATTGACAAATATGTCAGCCACACAAGAATGATACTGCCATTTCTTGAACCAACCAGAGACAAGATGATTCATCCGATTATCCATCTTGCATTTAAGATGAATCAAAATTGACTTTTTAAGTTGCAGTTAAGGCCCTTCAAATGTACAGAGTTTGATCTTCCCGTATCAGTATCAACCTATTTCAAGCATAGATAATAACTTAGTTTAGTTGTTGGTAAAAGTTCCTTTCTCTTCTTAGTTTCAATGTCTAACTTGTATTTAATACTGACCTTAACAGTGGTGGTGTTGTCAAATTTGAAGGCCTTGGTCTGTCCGTTCTCTAAATAGACTTTCAGGACATTGGGAAGGAAGAGAAGAGAGTTTCCCTGATGGAGAAAAGTGAGAAATATCGTTGTTATCATTGTCTATGGTTAGACAGAAATCAATATCAAATGAGGAAACTCAAAATAGAAAGTACCCATGACAGCTTTGAAAATAAAACCAAAGACTGATCAAAAGAATGGGAATGAGAGTCATTCATCATTGGCTCACAAAAGCCCTCAGTCCCACCTGAGTGTGCCCGTTGACTACCACCTCTTCTGCAAAGCGCACTTTAACTGGATTACTCCTCAGGCGAGCTCTCTTCTCTGCCGACATGATGGACGACTTGGGATTCTGCAACACAAAGACACGCACCAGGTCCATTATGCGACGGCTGGGCCATCAAGCTCAAACCAGCGAAATGACACAGTTATTACACATGTTGAGTAAAGTTATCACATGTTAATTCTGAGATCAACAAAACTCGGAGGCACAAACACACACGTTTATGTTTGTACATCGCAATCTGCAAGCAATGTGATGGCAGCTGGTTCTGTCAGAAGATGCAAGCCTACGGTCACGTGCATGGATGCACAGAGCTTATATTTAAATGAAGGATGGTGTAATTACTTGGGAATGTGTGTGTGTTTGTGTTGAGGGGGGTTATCAATATCCTCTTTGTACTCACTGTCATGTGCCGCAGGATAGTCACATTGATACAATCCTCCAAGTCCCTGGGCGGAGAAAATACACACACACGCACATGCACACCAGAGAGATCATTATCTTTATGTCCTGCTGTCATGTAAGCACTTTCTCCTCTGACCTTTGCCCTTAACTTGCTAAGCCTTTCTCTCTCAATCACACACACAGTCACACACACACACACACACACACACACACACACACACACACACACGTGGGCGTCAACACATTCATAAATGAATCATTTGCCCACACTCTTAGAAATACGCTCTAATAAACAATGATGACAATGTCTGTCACTGGACAGAATGGTCACACTGGTATGAAGCAAGTCCGAGTGGACAGACAGACAGACAGACAGACAGATAGATAGATAGATAGATAGATAGATAGATAGATAGATAGATAGATAGATAGATAGATAGATGAAGAAAAGTATCTCTACAGAACTTCTCACCTTAAGATGTTTTCCACCTGCTCATCACTCAAATCCTCCAGCACTGTATCATTAATCTGCAGCACCTGGTCCCCCGGGAACAGTATCCCATCTGCAGGACTCCCTACACACACACACACACACACACACACACACACACACACACACACACACACACACACACAGAGACACACACAAATAATGCACACAATAAAAACAGTGAGTCCTTGCATTAAAACAAAAGCTGCACACCCAGCTGCACAAGTGGGCTTGCACTTTCAGTTCAGACAAAGGGAGATATATGCACACACATACACACACAAAATGACACATATGGTTATTCAACATGGCTGACTCAACAGTGTTCAGCTGAGCTCCCCAGGATGTGAGGGGTTACAGTTATTCTGGGTCTCATCCAGCTCTGCTCCACTCTGCTTTCTCTAGTTATTTATACTCATTTGTCTTCAGGCAAGAGAGCACAACTGAAGCACAGCAGTTTCAGCTTACTCTAACACACACACACACACACACACACACACACACACACACACACACACAAACTTAGAGTGTGTGTATGTGTAAACACATAGGCCCATGCACACATTTTTCACACACCCCGTCTGCCTGGCAGCAAAACCCCGTCTGTCCCTGATTTTTGACCCACTGACGGTATCCCACACTGCTTTGCAAGCTTATAGTCACACACAGTACACACATGAATACACACACTTTCTCTCTCCCTTGCCAGAGAAGCCAGCGCCCCACCCCCACCGCCCTTTCTGCTACCCCTGTTGAGCATTCATGTCAGCTCTGCCAATATCGTGATCTTTGCTGTTTTTCAAGCTCCCCCCCTCCGTTCTCTATCCCTCATCCACCACTCCCATTACATTCACCTCCACACCACCAGGCCTTCAGCTGACTCCTCCCACACCCAAAAGCATCACCCACGCTGCCTCCCCTTCTCACACTCAATATTTTGCTCTCTTTGGCCATATTTGCACTTTGGTCGTTGCCTGTTCCCTGCTGGCATCGTCTATGTTATTTAAATCTTGCCTTCTGTTATCACTCTCTCCCTCTCTCTCTCTTTCTCGCTCTCTCTCTTTCTTTTGGCAGCAGATAGCAATTACATAGCTGGTGGCACGGTGGGACCCTCCTCAGGGCATTTATCAGCTAATTTTACAGGATAGATAAAAAAGTAATGGGTCAGCATCTCTCACTCTTTGTCTCTCTCACTATCTTTCTTCTTTCTCTCTCTCTTTTACTGTCTCTCTCTGTCCCTCTCTCTCGACTCCCTCTCTCTCTCTCTCCCTCTCTCTCTCTTTCTCTCGACTCCCTCTCTCTCTCTCTCTCTCTCTGTCTCACTCCCCCTATCAAATCAAAGTTGCCTAAATGAAAAGTGATTGAATTTAGAAAGGATGAGCAGGTGGCTCTGTTGTTCTGTGGCTTCTCTGGCACCGTGCCTTCAGTTTGAATGCCAGGAGAGTCAGTGTGTGTGTGTGTGTGTGTGTGTGTGTGTGTGTGTGGTTGTGTTTGCACTTGTGCTTGTGCATGCATGTGCATGTGTTTTTGTGTGTGTGGGAGAGAGAGAGAGAGAGAGAAAGAGAGTAAATCTCTCTTGCAGCAAGCGGTGCACTCTTGTATAAAGCAAATGGCCATTTGGAGAGAAAGCAGGAAAACTCATCCACGCAGACAAACATGACACACATGCACCATCACAACC
Organism: Datnioides undecimradiatus; assembly: GCA_008933995.1. Classification (NCBI taxonomy): domain Eukaryota; kingdom Metazoa; phylum Chordata; class Actinopteri; order Lobotiformes; family Datnioididae; genus Datnioides; species Datnioides undecimradiatus. The sequence goes on from WARS01000014.1 coordinate 469,333, forward strand.
ACACACACTGTATACCTGTAGCAACATCCCTGACCAGCAGGGGTGCGTTTGTGGTGAGGGTGAAGCCATGTCCAGTGCTGCTGTCTAGGACCGGGTCCCTGGTGATCTGCAATGTCAGTTTGGCCTGGAAGTTCTGATTGGACAGACTGTTGGAGCGCTGTGACCTCCCATCACCTAGCAACCGTTCTCTGAGGAGGTCAAACAGGGCAAGTTACCTGACTGGAGACTTAGACACTCTGGTCATCAGAAGAAATTCTAGCACTTAATAGTGAATATCTTGCTTCCTTTCTAAGAATGACTCGTGATTACTTTTCCCCTGCTTAAATTCTAAAATCTGATTTAACAGCAAAAACATACTGCCCACATCACATTTTCACAGACTTCTGGGTTAAAGATTACTTTCTTCATCATCATTCGTTGGCCATTTAATGTATCGATTCATGTCATTTTATCTTTAAATTCAAGCATTTAACACATCTAACCCAATTCTAATATTTTCCCCTAGCATTAGACAACAGACAACAGTCTAAAATTCAAGGAAAGTTTCATTACAATTGACCAATTTTATCAGCTCTCAAAAATCTGTAAGTGTGTTAGCATTGCTAATGTGGTAGCAGTGTTAACACACTAGAGGGTATCATGTTTACCATGTTGACCATCCTAGTTAAACATAATTGCATGGATAGAATTTGCTTATTAGCACTAAACATGATTTGAGCCTTGAATATGTCAATATATTTACCTATTTAACACAATAAACTTTAACTCTATGGTAGCACTAAAAGAAACAGTGGATCACAGAAATCATTAAACTTCATCATCTCAGCACTTTGAAAGTTTCTAGAAAATGTTGTGCCTATACATCACAACTAGATTTCAATCTATTTAAATTAATACATGAAACACTGGTCTTCTGGTGACAAGACATGTTAGGCAGTGGATCACCAACATTGTTGGGCATCATGAGTAACAATCCCTCTAGGAGTTGTTGAGATATTTCAGTCTGAATGAAAGTGTTGGACCAACCAACAGACAGACCCAGTTTGCCCTCCCTTGAGACATCCTAAGAACATCAAATACTCTGATGTAATTTCAGTTTCTCATTGCTTGGCTGCTTACATGAATAAACAGGCCGAGTAGCCTGTAGAACTGTAGCCATAGCTGTATGTTTCTTATATAGCGTAGTAAACTCAGGAGTCAGAGAGCAGAAGTCACATTCTTATAAACTGCTATACATCATCAGCTCAAATCCACCCCTGGGAATATATAGTATCTGTATATGTTGTGCTTAAATCTAACAGCTACATCCTCTCCCTGGTCAGCTGCTCATGACATTATGAGACTTTTTCCCAAGAATGACAAACAGGGAGTTTACTGGGCTTCCTCTATGCACTGCCTCCTCTGTGGAGAATGAGAAACCACTCATAGGAGAATGAAGGGCTCTGAAAGCATATTTGTGGTTCACTGTGGGGTGTGTTTGTGTGTGTGAGAGGGACAGTCAGGTTTTGAATATGTACTCAACTATGTGTTATGCATCTGAATGTGTGGGTGTGGGGAGGGGATATGGTGTGTGTGTGTGTGTGTGTGTGTGTGTGTGTGTGTGTGTGTGTGTTCATACCAGTTTAACAAATCAACTTTTTTCCTTCAAGATTTTTGGACTTCTAAAACGCCTTGATTTTTCTATTTTTTTCTCTTTTTACAATGAATAGAACACATTTTCGTCCACAAATCACACATTCCCCACTTGAGGATCTGGCAGCTCGTCTAGAAGGTTGATGGTGCTGTTTTTCTCCACACTTTATCTTAAACTTGATTGTTTTGGGGGTTTTTTACTATATAAGTTTTGAGCTGTTACGGAAACAGTGTTTTGTGTGAAGTCAGCATTTTCTGCTTCAGTTAGCTCTGTGGTTCCAACATACTCTACTGCAAACCACAGTGATTGTCCCTCCGACATAACTCAGAGCAGACTGGTCATAAGCAACTCAGCTGAAGTGACCAACAAAGTGTCAGTATTCATGAGTGAATGTCCAACAATTCACTGACTAAATAAACAATAGCAGCAATTTCATTCCAGCTTTTTACTTTTACAAACATGTCCTGAATTTTGAGGAGGATCTTTGCCCAGAGCTGTGACCATCATTTATTCTGTACCTGCTAAGTGACTCTCGGGTGCGACGTATTATTGTTCCCACCACCTGCTGCACACGGCTGGCCCCCCGAGCTGGAGACCTGCTCCTACATCGCTCCTTCTCCTCCATTTATCTAAAGACACAAAAAGTGAGGAGGATATGAGTTACAGGCATAATCCTGAAAAGCAAAACACAGAACAAAAAGGAGACACAGAGAGAAGATGAAAGGATTTGGTGGGAGAAAATAAGTCAGAAGCTGTTTCCAGTTTACCTCTGTGACTATTGTGTATTCAGGGGCAGAACTGTGCTCTGGCTAAATTAGCATCTCTCCTGCTCTTTTTATATTCAGAGCATGTAGCTGCCTTGAATGCGATGAATAATCAGATATGTGAAAAGAGTGCAAGAAAGGCTGGGAGAGAAAAAGAGGGGGGTGGAGAGTAGTCAGCATGAACAGCAACACATGTCGCACACATTTGCCTAAATGACCTGATTCTCAAGCACTGCACCATCACACAATAATAGGACTAGCAAAGAGTTCAACAGAAATATGCTACAATCTGCATGTTTGCTACAACTGTGCAGCTGTGCACTTTCTGCTCAGCCAGCTCTTTAAACCTGTGAGTGTTCGGGACATTATGAAGACTGGAGGGTTGAGTTGAACCCTGGGGGAGGTAGAGCTGGTCAGCATTGAATCCCGACCAAATCTCAAGACTTACGACTCCCCTTAGCTGTGTTTTGTTTCTGTCAGCCAATCAATACGCTGGCATTGAGCTGGGTGGGTATATGATAATTCATTGACAAGGTTTCTTATCTATTGCTGCGAGAAGCAAGCCGATAACTGGGAGGTTGTTGGTTCAGTCCCCTCGACAAACAAGACAAATCTGGGTTAAATTACTCTATAAGGAATGACACATATCCATGTTTCTTTTGGTTTTGATGAAACTGCAACAAAGATTTTAGATGGCAGTGATGTGTTGCAATATGTTTTTGTTCATCTGAAGTAGCTGCATGACTGATAAAAAGGTAAAGTTATGTTTTTGTTTTCAGCTGATCTTGTTTTGCTGCCATCTTGTGATATCCTGCATTTGCTGTTCACAGCTGTATTGGCCTTTTTGACCCTATGAGGCAGAGACGAAGAAAGAAACTTTGGCAGGGACAGGAAAAAAGCAACTTAAGACCTGATCAATATGGCTAACGATGATGAATGCGCTCCTGAAGCCTAATGATCCGTAGCTTGGCCTCAACAGCCGGCTGCAGAGAGCTTAGTTTGATCAGCTCTCTGAAATATGAAGAAAACTTCTGGAAGCCAAGTCTTTTGTGATGAGCTTAATAGAAGCACAACAGTTTTCTGTCACACTTATATGAGCCGTTTTAAAACATGACTTTTTCAAATAAATGAGGAAGGTAAGTCTTTACAGCGCAGTTACCTCACTGTGCTTTAACGTCTGAGTTATGGGGAAACAATGGGCACTGCACTGCAATCAATAGACGATGTTAAGCACAGTGCTGATGTGAGTTAAGTTGTATTCATGAGATGGAAAACAAAATTAATTTGACTTTTTTCACAAAACAGCAGGATTTGAGTTTTTGTTTCTGTTAAAGTGATCGCTGGTTGTAGACCAGTGACGACATGCCTCCCTCAGTAGTAGTACAGCATGCAGTGTAGGTCGGTACTTTAAGAGGATTAGAGGCCCTCATTCTGCACGAGCCCACACTGGTCAGGGTGTCACTTTAGCACCTCCCGCTGATCCGGATTGAGGCAGATTGACGTGGATGAGGAGGGATAAGTGAGGCTAGGTAGCTGACATCTGCACGAGGAAGTGTTCGATCATTGAGAGAAAAAGACACTGACACGTCAGTCAGTGTCACGTAGATGCTGAAACACTTTTGAACGACCAATACACACTTCCCTGCATTGCACTGAGTGTGCAGCATGCTTGCAGTTGCATAGGTTTGCCTGTGTGTGTTGTATGTGCTGTAGAGGCACAATCAGTGCTGAGTCAGGTGGTGTTATTTGCTGTCATTCTCCTTCTTTCTCTCTTTTGTCTTTTATTTTCTCCTCTCTCTCCCTCCCTCTCACCCTCACTGTCCTTGCCGAGTCAGGTAGTCGTCTCAGATGACAGTCTCTCTGGGCAGCAGCAACCAGCCATATGTGTACATCCTAAGCACTTGATCAAGGGGTTTCATTCTTTACAATAACAGCCCACCTTTATAACCTTCCTATAGCAGATAGTTAAGCTGCTGAATCAAACATGATGAGTGCTTACATTTCTTTACATGTTTAACTATTACTGCTATACTGCTTATAAATAAGGTATTTCACATTACTGACAAGTGGAAGATTTAAAAAAAGATTTAAAAAGAGATTTAAAAAGATTTAAAATTGACTCTGTCCTCAGGATACCGACACGTTCAGGAGAACCAGTCTCCGCATATTTTAAGAAGCAGTGTAATGTCCCACATTTTAACTAAAGACTGTGAGAGCGTGACTCACCGTGATGTGGCTTGTCTCTTCAGGACTCCAGAACACAAATACCCTCTCGCCCTCTGAGACATCAGCTCTGCAGCCCCTCCAGGATTGGCTGAAAAGAGGTGGAGGGGGGTCCTTGTTATCATCAGGGCCAATCCCAGTCTGGTGCGGCCACCTGTGCAGAGCAGAGCAACGCTTTCAGGGGAGACCTGTCAAATCCCATAAACATGCATAGCCACACGATGGGTTTATAATTAGAACAGAGCATGAGAATCTGATTAAGTTGAATCAGCTGGATCTGCATTGGGTCTGTAACCCTATTTATAAGTAACAGAACTATATTCCAGTTGTTGATGTTTCAAAGTGAGCACACAAGTGTGTCAAGCGAAACAGATGTGAGCCCAGCTATGTGGTTGTGGTTTTCCAAGAGGCCCCTCCTCCAGTCCCCAAGGCGCTCTCTCACTCTCTCTCTCGCACTCTTCGTTTCTCTCACAGCCTCAAAAGCACATGGCGATGTGGAGGCGAGGCACTCCATCTCCGTCTGGTTGTCTAAATTAAAATTTCATACCACCCAGTTCAGTTAACAGTTCTTACTGGGCTGCGCTCTAAAAGCAAAGAGGACAGCCTGTGAATCTAGATGTGGTGGAGAGAGAAACGCTGCCAGGCAGACAGATCTTGGCCAATAATAAAAGAGGACACATCTTTCATATGAACATCAGGGCAGATATGGCTGAAACCTTAGCCGACCTCTGGTTTGGGGAGAAAAACAAGCTTGGAGAAGACTTTGTAATGAAATGCCTGGCTGTCGAATTAGGAGAAACACTAAATAAACATTTTTGATCTTGTCTAAGGTAACTGCCTCATTTTACACTTGAATGTTAATCTGTGAAGTAAACTCTCACTTCCCCAGGCTTTCATCTACAAGAGGGAGCAGAAATCAAGGAAATGGTAGTCCCATCTGTGAAGCTCCTCCATCAGGCCTTGTGTCCTGCACACAGAGCTCTCTCACAGGGACCATGTGTCCCAGTGAAAAGACAACAGAAGACCTAGACCCACACAGACTGCAGGGCACATGAATAATGCATGGGGCTAATGCAGCTAGCTCGGCCTACTGCCACTTTGCCAACACAGGCTACAAGAAGAACGAAGCACAGAAGACGAGAGAGACATGGGAAAGACGTATGGGGGGTTGCAAGGGTGAGGAAGGGTGGTAGAAGGGAGGCGACTCTGGAGGGGCTGAGAAAAGGGGAAAGGATACAGCAAAGAGAATTGGTCGAAGCAAAGAAAAGAGGGAAAGGACAGGATATTGGAGGGGGGAAGAAAGGGGGAGAATTTGAAAGAGGGTGAAGAGGGCAGCAGCAAAGGAATGAGCGAATAAAGCTGCAAGAGAAGAAAGGAAAGAACAAAAGTATCTACAGTGAGACGTAAAGGAGTCTGTCCTGCAGGAGGACTGAAGAAAAAGCTGATCAATGCAGCATTTCTCCTCCTACTGAGAGCACACAAAGCAAAGCAGCAGACATTGATGTATGGTCGGCCTTTAAATAAATAAATAAAACAGAGGACCTGTAGCTTTGTGACTGTCACGTTGTTTTTATCCAGACGCTTTCCCACTACAGCGTGGTGTCTTAAATGAAGAGATTATTCCCGCTGTCTAATGACGTGACGGCATTTCATTTGATCCAACACAGTAAAGCCTGTGTGTCTGCGAGCTGGTGATGAGTCTGTGAGTCTGCTCCTAATCTGGTTCTGAATCAATAGTAATTGTGAATCCTGTCCTCCTACTGTTGTGTCCTTTAAGTCCCCAAGCTGTCCTCACACATGCGGCTCATCAGCAAGCGTTGTAGCCTGTCTGGCCTCTCAGTCACTCTCCCCTCCTTAGTCCTTTTACCTTCTCACCCCTCCAGCAATCTTTCCCATACATGGAAAGTATTTGTATAAAGTGCCTATTGGTATTCTGGGCCATCTCAATCCCACTGTTTCAACGTCTGTGTCTCATTTCACGGAGACAATGCCCTCCCTCTCTGCTTATTTTCCTGCACAAAGTGTCTCTGTCTTGGACAAAACAGTCAGTTATCCAATCCTGTCGCCTGGTATGAGCACACATGCAGTTCATTGAAGTGCTCCTCTCTCTCCTCAGGGGCTGAGGGGTGGCACTGAACTGGCAGCTTCTGTGCAGCCAGCTGGAGAGAAAACAGCCCAATTAGCACTGCTGGGCCAGACCAGGCCACGGCAGGTCACACCAACCTGGACGGCTCCCAGGGAAGTTGAGTTACGACATGAAGTAGGAGAAAAAATAAAAACCGGGGATACAGCTGCTGCTCTGCTAAATAACATAATCCAAGCTAATGGATGTGACAATCTGACTGACCGGCTGAATTTCTCTGTAACATACTTAAAATCTTCTCAATCAGCTGTTCACACTAATAAATGAAGACTAGATTCAGCACTGGGGCACTCTGTTAATGCAGTTATACACACACACACACAGGTCACAGGCCTCAAATATAATAAGCAAGAGAAGCGTTACACAATTGGTAACCAGGCTCAAGCAGAATCTTTGCTCAACTCAATCTGTCCCGCCCAATGCACACACACACGCAGAGAAACACAAACACTCTGGTCCAGACAAATACGACGCACAGCTGCATCACATGAGGCGCTAGAGTAGCAGCAGCAGCAATTCATTTTGGCTCCCAGTCGCTGGCAACAAAGTAGGACAGAGAGCTCAGCAAACATTGAGTCCAACAGCAGCAGACTTGGCAGAAAATACTGTATGTGAATATCTGGATGACTTGAGGTGAGAGTGATTTAGGTTTATGTGAGGCAGCTGGATTGCTTCAGATTTCACAAACGAGAAGTTGTAAATGTGAGGAACAACAAGTAGAGCGAATGTTCAGTACTCCAAATATTCATTCTTTTGTCATGCAAAAGCCTGTGGACAAATGAAAAACAGATGTGTGTCTTTTAAATCAGCTGTTGTTGTGGATAGTACATTTTAAGTAAATGTATTGAACAGGTTTGAGAAGAAAAGTGTCTACATTACAATCTAAGATTTGATTCAAACATAAAAATGAAGAGGTAGGTGACAAAAGCCAACTTTAACATATTAATGCTCTGAATTGTCTTATTCGGTGCTGCAAGTGGTTGAAGGCATTAAATGATCTTATTTTATTTGCGTTGTTGTGCAGCTTCATGATCACACTGATGACATTTCCAAGAAATTAAATATGTAATGCTTTTTGATCACTTGATTAAATTTTCTAATATTAGACTTAGGTCCTTAACACCTAAATAGTCAGGCTCTGGGGCGCTTGACAACCCAGAATAACCTGGCAGAAACTGTGTAAATGTATAAGTAAGGAAATGTAAGGCATCTTTTCATATCATTTTTCATAAAATATTTATCTTTATTTATATTTTTCTCTCAAAATTGATCTTGACTGAAAACTGACAGAAGGTTGGACTTTGTGGTTTTAGTTGAAATGTCTCAACAATTTAATGTGTTGCCATGAAATTTAGTTCATATGTTAGTACAAATGTTAGCGTGCTAACCTGCTAAACTGAGATGCTGAAACAGATAAATAATACTTGCTGAGTAGTTGCATGTTAGCACTGTTACTCTGAAAAATTTTAAGCGCTGATTTTGGCATTTAGCTGTACCTCAGCTACACGGGTACAGCCTAGGATGATTGTAGACTCTCAGCCATGTTATTGTTTACTTGTTGGGAAGAAGCACAGGCATTAATGTGTACAGTATGCTGTGGTTTAGGGTATTTGTCCATACCACGGCATTGTAATAAATAAACATTTGAAAAAAAAATCTTGCACTTAAGTCCATCAAAGAAATAATAGAAAAAGCACTGTCACAGTCAACTGTCAATCAGCAGCCTGGAAGCTTGTTTAAGTCTGTTGCTTGTTCTGTTTTGCTGGCTGTTTCTCTGTTACCTGTCTTCCAGACATAATCACATCTCCAGTTTTTCATTCAGCCTGTCGGCTCATTCCATTAGCATTATGAAGACAGGGCTCACCGTGTGCTGCTCATTTCATTTCCCCTTTCATCAGCGACCTGGCAAGGCTTGAGTTCCCCAGTGCACTATTAAATAATGGGTCTTTTGAAGATTAATAGTGCGCTGCATTGTGTTACAGATCTCTATCGATGGTTCTGATGGTTCCGGAGAGAGACAGACACCGAGACAGAGAGGAAGATCTTGATGTCTGAAGAAAGTCTTTGGATGTTAGAAGATGATAGATGTTACAGTCTGGAAATCTGTCTGCCTCACTTCTTCTGTTGCTATCTGAGCCAATTTCCTTCAACTCAGCGATCCTTCAAAACTGCACAATAGAGAGCTTATGTCAGTAAAAGTAATATGAGGGCAGTCAGTAAGTCAGCAGCTACAATAGGCTTCTGAGCTCTGGAATAATGCTTACATATGGCACAATTTTAATATATCACAGCAGAGAATAGACGAGGGTAAATCTGGTTATAAAGAGCCAGTGATTTACTTAGGTCTTATAATTTTCATACTCTTAATATTTTACTATATGTTCATAAATAGAGTTGGCCTACATTACAGCACTACTGTCAGTCAATTGTGCCATCACCATGGAGCTGTCACATCAATCAGGTCACGTCTCCTTTTTCCTTTGCAGGTCTAACACTGGAAAAGTTTGATGGAAAAATACACGTTTACAGTACACTCCACCTTTTTTCTGAAACTACCAATAATCATCTATCTACAAAATCATATGCAAATGCAACCTGATCATTGAATTAATTCAATTTAGTCACTGAGAAAGACTAATAACGATTGATGAACAGTTTCCAGCAGGCAGTAGCTGCAACATTATATCCGAACAGCTTCAGTTATTGATTGCATTTAAATGATCAGCTGGTCAAGGCATTGGTGGTCGAGCAGCAAACACCACCCCAGCAACACAATGTGCCCCGGAGACAGGAAGCTAAGACAGGAGGAGAGGGGGAGAGGATGGCTGGCTGGCTGCAGTAAGTGGGACAGAGGAGCAGTCAGCAGGGCAGATCGAGGCTAATGCAGCCAGGCATCAAGGCTTTCCTGATGTGCAAGTTCTGCCCGTCGTGTTTCTCCTCTGGCGAAGTGACCTCGGAGCAGCAACTCCCATCACATGTTGTAGCATACATCCCTGAGTCACAGCACAGTGCCTGCAGCGGTGGCAGAGCGCAGCCACGCAAACACTCTGTGTACACACGAGTGAAAGCAAAACACCGAGCATCCGCGGCGAGTTCACAGTCTGCGCATCGCAGAACAAAAAATGCATTCATTCATTCACTAGATGTGTTTCACAAACGGCTGCATGTGATGCTGTTAGACAATACTCCATGATGAACTCAAGTGATGTCTCTATGCACAGTAAAGGTTGCGGCGCTACACGTGTCTAAATGGAACCGCAATCGGCGGTCATATTAAATCATGTCATGCATTAAATGAAGGCCCCAGAACAGCAAAACGCATTGTTCCGGTCTAGTTGTGTTGCGCTTGTCATGCTTGGCACGGTACGGGGAGCGCAGGAAAGAGGCTGCTGCTGGCCAAAGGATATGAGCAAAGAAAAAAAGGAGGAGAGGCGACTGTCCCAGAGTGGCTGCACATCGCCTACGCCCATTCACAATGTGCGTGTTTTACTACCCAGACTCCTGGCACCCCCCCGATCCGTCAGGATTTAGTCAGTTCATTTCCAATCTGTAGCCAGTGACGGTGATTTCACTGCGCACACGGCAAGCATGGCTCTCCACTATCACTGCACAAGGCATGTGTTTGCGAATGTGTAGAACGAACGCTTTCACTCGTGCAAATGTGACCTGAATTTTGGCTGCAATTCTGTATGGCAGGTTACAAATGTATGGCTTTAATCAAGGATGTGAGAATTAACTAACCACGTATCGACCGTGTTTATCGCCCACAAACGCTTTATAAATGCCCTTAAAATAATCAATAGTTATCATTGCACTGACCAGACACTAACTTTGATCAGTGGTCGCAGCCATGCCAGTCAAACCAGGAGGCTTAACAAAGAAAAAAGGTCAGTCTTTTGTTGCTTCCTTTATAATTTTAATCGGATTTAAATCTCAAATCGCCGCGTCCCTCACACGGGAACACGAGTATAGCCTGCAGACGTTGTAAATATGACCATCGGTTAAATAATTCATTTCGATTTGATAAATATCAGTACAAATGGCAGGAATACATGCAAGGTGCAGGCGCCGATCGGTAGACAGTCGGGAGCTCCTTCATCAGACAATAACACCGGGAAATACCGAGAAAACTCACCTCGTGGTCTGAGGAGGAGACAGGCGGACCGGGAGTCTGAGAAGGCTGTCCCCCGAAACAGCTCAGTGATGCGGAGAAATTGCGTGGAGACGATATTTGTTTCTGAAAAATATCCGCGGCGTCCTCCCGGGCCGGATGGTGATGGTGATGTGGTGTGTGGGGGGTTTGGCTATGTGCTGGATGCTGTCATCGTACTGGGACTGCTCTCTGCCTAATCCTCGGCCCTGAGCTCAGAAATAACCCACCCCCTCCCTCTGCTCGTCTCTTTCTTTCCTCCCTCCTCCTCTGTCTGCCCGGAGGACCACCACCCCTCCTTTGCAAGGTCAGTTCTATCTGATGAATAAATCCAATAATAACAATAACAACAATAATAATAATAAGAATTAGAATTTAACGTATTAGTATTTAGTATTGACTGTGCTCATTTGTAATATTTTGCATGCCTATATTCATGTTGACAAAGATTGTTGTGATTCCAAATTAAAGAAAGTCTGTGTAACATTATTAAGACAATTCTTTTATTCCTAATGTGTTGTGTCATCTTACACAAGTTTATTGCCTTTTTCAAATACCATCAAAACAAAAACAAAGAGGCTGCCCCCAGGAACCATGGGTCCCCCCAAGACCCCATATTCAATTGTGAGTCAGCAGGTTTGTGGGAATTTAATTAATTATAAAGACATTTGGAATCTGCATCACTAAGTTAAAATGCCATCTTAACTGATAAAGGCTGTAAAGTGACCTGCAAGCTGTCTTGTGAGGCTCTGGATGTATCTTAAAGGAAAACTGATCATGCACTGGCTCCAAGACGTTTTTGAGGAATATGTTCAAAACGATTCAATTTTAATTTGTTAAATATAATTTCAGTTTTGATTTTTGAACCAGATTTGTGCCACGTTTAACAAAACGAATTAAAACATTCTTTTAAATAGATATTGAGCGTTACTTTTAGGGTGCCACATTTATTATTATTTTAGTTCTTGGCTTCTGGTGGCTTCGTACGGTATTGTCCCTCCGTGCGCGCCGTCCTGCATCGTAACTTCCGTTTTACGTACTTCCGGTTTAGATTATTTCATCCATGCTCCCGAAACGGTGAATTTAACACGAAAGGCAGACTGAAGACCAAGATCGTGTCAAACCACCGCTAGAATGTTCAAACTGGAGGGACTCGGACCTAAAATGGACCCGGAGGAGATGAAGAAGAAGATGCGACAGGACGTCATCTCATCTCTGCGAAACTTTCTTATTTACGTCGCCCTTCTCAGAGCCAGTGAGTACAGGCAGATGACATTGACGTTAAGCTAAATTCTAGTGTTGCAAACTTTTGAACAGTGCTCCGCTGGTATTCGGGATACTTCTAACTTACCAACTGTATTAAATAAAACAAATATATGAAAATGTGTTTTTGTTGTGTAAGGGCCTACACTGCCTCACTCCATGTGATACACCACAACATTAGCGGCCCCGCTCTATACCCAAAGAAGATAAAATATAGTAAAGCACACTTTAATTGCATACACATAAAGCCCCAGTGTGACAGGCTGTGGGGCTTGATTTCTACTCACGGTCCTCAGCCTAACTTATCTTCTGTGTCTTTTGTGTTTACAGCCCCGTATGTGCTAAAGAAGCTGGACAGCATATGACCGGAGCAGCTGGTTTCTTTCGCCATTCGCCAGAGTTTACTGCACCAGAGACACTATGGACCATCGTCACCAAGCAGCTGGAGCAAACACAGCAAATCCAGTCCAAGTCGACCAGTGTCTGTTCATTGCTGCACCGGAGGAATCACCTCGTTCTCATTTTTAGTCTTGTTTTTTTGTTGTTGTCTGCCTTTCTTATTAATATTATTAGGATCATTGTTAAATAAGTTTGTAAGTGTGCAAGCCTGATGTGATCACACAACAAAGGGAAACTGTGCTTTCCGTGGTTTGTTGTCCCATGGCAGAATTGCTCAGTCAACTTCCTTTAAAATGTTCTAGTTGTGTACCACCGTTATCCATTTCATCCCTGCAATGATGACATCACTGAAAATAAAACAAGACAACAAGAAATGAGTGTGTTTATATATTTACTATTAAAGGACCAATCAATTAGCATGTTCTAAGTGTTAATCTAAAATGTCATCTGCTATAGGTGTATAATTCGAGTGAAAAAGCCCAAGGCCACCAGCAATAAAAAAAACATGTCTACAAAACATGTGTTTGTAGATTCATACCTTTATTATACAGGTTTTTTGTTGATATTACCTTCATGGATAAAGTAAAATAAATTTGACTTGCAATGTGCCGTTGCCATTGCAAAACCACAGCTGAACGACTTTCAACCCAGTGTGAAAAAGAGCTTTGCTGGTACTAAATGTAATTGCACTTCCGCAAGTCACCACCAGGATGCGGTGTTGTTTTATTCTGAGGGTCGATGATAAGCCCGCAAGTGATGGAGACGCCGACAATGGACGCTAAACCGGACCGGTTGTGTGAGCGCTCTAAACCATTAACATTGATAATGACCACGACCAAAGCGTCATTTGTGTGATATTTGAGTTGCGGCAGGAGGAGGAGAACAGTCGTTCAGATTTTGAGCTCGGACAAAGCTTGAGACCGCGCTGCATCCTGCAGTGTTATTGTTGGACCAGGCCCGCCCATACTCCAGAGCATCTCTAGGAAGCCCGGCAACAACAGACAATTCACCACTGTTCACATCAAAGGTAGAGTCCAGTCAGAGTCCAGTCCATCGGATGCCCTTTTCAGTAGATGAGATAACGATAAGCTGTTGCTGAGCAGCTGGACTGTTTGTCACAATGAGCTTCATTGTGTTGCTGTAATGGCAGCAGCACCAGAGACGCTAGAAAACAATACCTGCAATATTAAGTAATAACTAATCCCACCAGTGCCTGTTATGGACTTTCCAGGTCATTTCCAGCATATTTTCAAGCAGCTCAACCACCAGCGGCTCCATGCTCAGTTGTGTGACTGTGTGGTGGTGGTTGGAGGCCAGAGCTTCCAGGCTCATCGCTCCATCCTGGCAGCATGCAGCTCCCACTTCAGGGCTCTTCTGAGCTCCAATGATAGCAGTGATGAGGTGGGGAGACCAGGAGCTGTCACAGGTGGAGGTGTAAGCCCTAGTGTGATGGAGCTAGATCCTGAGGTGGTGACCCCAGAGGCCTTCTCCACCCTACTAGACATGATTTATACCTCGACACTCTCATTAGGGGCCTCCAACGTGATGGATGTGCTGTTAGCGGCATCGCACCTGCACCTCAACACTGTGGTCAAAGCCTGCAAGCTTCATCTGTCCAGAAAAAACTTCCCTGCATCGCCACCAAAAGGATGGAGGTCAGTGCAGAAGCTGCAGCAGTGTCCATCTTCTGAGGCAGAGAGATCGTTCACATCTGCCATGGAGGATGATATGGATGAGGAGGAAGTGGGGGTGGAGGTTAGTCAGTCTGGTGGGGTTGAGGAGCAGGGGGTGAGGAAAGTCAGTGGTGAACAGAGTGCAGCACCATTTTTTACACATAAGAGAAAATCACATGATGACAGGCCCAGCAGCAACAAGAGGCCCTGCAGGATGCCTGAGGGAAACTATAAGGAGTGTTCACCTACTGTAACCAGAAGCACCATCAGCACAGAGGATGGAGGAGAGGAGCTGCTGTCGCCAGACTGCCTGAAGACCAGTGAGGGACTCTGGCAGAGCAGAGGGGAGGTGGAGGAGGAGGAGATGGAGGAAAAATATGAAGCAACCAAAGGAGAGTTGGAGGAGATCCAGCTGCCAAGCCAGTCAGACAGCAGCACGGGAGGTGTGGGGGTCTGGGAGAAGGGTGGAGATACAGATGGAGATACTGTGGTCAAAGTAAAGGTTGGAGAAGAAGGGGAGAATGATGGAGAGGAGTCGAAGATGGAGATGATTGAGGTGAAAAGGGAAAATATGAGCTTGTACTCCCCAGATATGGAAAATGTGCCAAACAATTCTCCTTGTTGTCCACCAAAAGACCATACACAAAATTTGGATACACAACTAAATGACGGGAAACTGGCCATAGCTTCTCCAGCAGAGGGTGATGTCGACACTTTACCATCTCAGCTGTGCACAGAGCTTCAAACTGATGCACAGAGGCAGGCTGGAGATTTGGGTGAGGAGTCAGTAGATGCTGAAGGCCTGGACAGCCTGTCAGAGCTGGCCTTTTCCTGTTTCCTCAGTTCCAGTGGTGAAAGTGTAATGGGAGCTCTGGAAGAAGAAGACAGTCTAGCTAGCCTCACTGCTGCTGCTACTGCTGCTGCTGCAGCCGCCAGTGATGCTCCTGCAGCTGCTGCAGATGAGCTGTGCCAAAACTCAGACGCTCAGTCCTCTGATTCATCCTCCTCACTTGTTTTTCCAGTGTCGTCTGTCCCCTTGCAGCAGCTTCTCTCAACTCAGGGCCCCAGTTTCAACGATGGTCTCATCCTCCAGCCCACACAGAACTCTCTAGCAGGGTTCCTGAGTGGCATCAGACCGGGCCTCAGCATGGACTCCCCTCTTGTCCAACCCTCCAGGGCTGGGAAAAGCACAGGGACAACAACCTTCCGTCGCATTGCCCCCAAAGTGCCACCTGGATCAGAAGCCGGCACAGATCGCTCCTCTGCCTCAGCTGGGGATGCCACTGATCGTCCGCCTCTCACCAGAGCTTCAGAGGATGTTCTGTCCAAGTGCAAGAAGGCAGCTGCTGAAGACCACGTGCTGCTGGTGGAGGGGGAGAAGAAATACGCCTGCAAAATCTGCTGCAAGACCTTCATGAACCTGACTGACTGTAAGAAGCACATTCGGGTCCACACAGGAGAAAAGCCCTACCCCTGTCCAAAGTGTG
The DNA here is from genome assembly GCA_008933995.1 of Datnioides undecimradiatus. NCBI lineage: Eukaryota > Metazoa > Chordata > Actinopteri > Lobotiformes > Datnioididae > Datnioides > Datnioides undecimradiatus. The sequence goes on from WARS01000014.1 coordinate 485,068, forward strand.
GGAAACGCTTCAGCCAATCCTCCCACCTGTACAAGCATTCAAAAAACACCTGCATAAATTGGAAAGATGATCAGTCTTTCCCAGATACCCTGCCCTGACCTGCACTTAACCAGCAGATCTTTCCTGTTTGGCTTAAGACATGATTTAACACAATTCTTTGAAAAAATGCACTCTGTGAATTTGATTATTTGTTACTTCACACTCTTCCCCAATCAGTTTTTGATTTTAAGTATAAGAAATCAAACACAGTGAGCTGATGTTATTCTTTTGTTTTTTAATGTTGTTTTATGTTTTTAATCATGCTGTAATTTTTTTTATTATTCCATGAAATAAGAGATAAAATGTAGCTAAACTGATGCAAATTCAATTCAAGTGTTCTCAAAGAATAACTTGCTTTTCTGGCCATGCAAATAAATTGATACACTTGGTCATTTTTGTCAATGTTAAGTCTATTTTGTGTGTAAGGAATATCTAAAAACACACACAGGGCATTACATTTAAACTATGCCATCAGTTTTTATTCTTCAGAAAATTGGCATTTCACACGAAACAGGAGTGCTGTACTGGTTTGAAGACATGGAGCATTATTATCTGAATAAAGTGCAGACTTAGAAGTATTAAGCTCATCATAATGGGAAACATTACAGTAGGATGAAGCAAGATTAAGATTTCAAAGCACTGAAAAAAAGGTTTCTGTGGTTTCACTGCAATGTTTCACATAAGACTAATGCATGCATAGTGTGTTTTGATAAAACCTTAGGCTGAGGTTTGCTGCTAGATTTTTCTAAACTTCTTTTTTAAGAACACAAATGCATGTCTGAAAAGTGTGCACTTGATTAGTAACTGACAGAGTAAAATAAAACTATCCAGCTAACACTTATGTGTCAACATATGTCTGAGCATGTCTCAACTACATTAGTATTCTCACTAGCATTTTTGTTCAGCTTTGATCTCACATTGGAGTGCATTACTGTTATCTGTGCAGCACCAGAGGAGGAGGCACCTGTAGTCACAGCAGCACAGTTTCAGGCACTAGAAGGTGAGTTCACTGGGCATGTCTTTGCCCTGTAAACCTCCCAGCAGGTTTTGAGCTGACAGCACTGCCATGATGCCTCTTGTGGAGTAGGTGGCACTGCCAATATGTGGCAGCACAACTGCAATCAACGAGAGGACAGAAGATATAATTTTTCTAAAAATCAAGGTGAAATTGGAAAAAAAAGAAACAAAATGCGAGGGGCACAGTAGGAAAAGAAGTCATGTCAACATATTTCACATCTTGTTTACCCACCACAGTTTTTAAGCGTAAGAAGGGGGTGGTTTGTTGGGAGTGGCTCAGGCGTTGTGACATCCAGTCCAGCTGCAGCAATCTGTCCACTGGTCAAAGCCTCATACAGATCCTCCTGGTTCACCACAGCTCCCCTAAAACCAACAATTTACCATATCTTCATCCTCATGTAATTTAACAGCAAACAGAAACAGAAATATATGACTACACAAACTGATACTTTTCCCCTTAGTGCACAACCAGGTGTGCTTTGGATGTCTACCTGCTAGAGTTGATGAAGACTGCTGTGTTTTTCATCTTACTGAAGAAGGTTTTGTCACACATCCCCTGGGTTTCTGGTGTCAGGGAGCAGGAAACAACTATGAAGTCACTCTCAGACACAAGTGTGTCCAGGGGAACTGTTCCACAGAGATGAGAGGAGACAGAACAAAAGGGAAACAAGAGAAAACTGAAAATCAAACATATAGACCTACAAACCAAATTCCTTATTTTTATTACTTCCGTAATTTTCCACTTTTCTGTCCTTCATATCTCATTATGCCTTTTTTAAATTGTGACCTCCACACCGTGTATCATTTCATTCTTTTACTTACCAAATTCTCCATTCACCGCAGCAGCATGCACCTTGGCTGATCTCCCAGAGTAGAGTAGCCTCTTCACTCCAAATGGCATGAGTCTCTGAGCGATGGCCATGCCTGAACACAAACACAACCAGTTATTCCCCAACACCCTTAGCTACAGGATCTACTTGTACCTTATTACAATAAAGTTTTAGTGCCAAATTAAATGATGCCAGTCTTACCAATGCGTCCCAGTCCAATGATTCCTACTGTGCTGCCAGAGAGACCATAACCACACAGCCAGAGGGGCTTCCATGAGCTCCAGCCACCACTGAAAGAGATAGAAAAACACAATTACTTGTACTCTTGGTTAAAAAGTTACAGACATACAGTCAAAAGTAAATTACACACTGACAGATGTGAATGTGTGACTAACTTTTTGACCTCCTCCACTCCCTCTGGTAACCTGCGAGCAGTGGCCAGCAGCAGAGCCACAGTCAGTTCTGCCGTGGCATCAGTAAGGACATCTGGAGTGTATCCAACACGAATACCCCTGAAGAAAACAAACAGAAATGTAATGTAGAAGCCACGTCACAATTCATAGTTGGAAGTTGTTTTTCTGTGTTTAGCCTACCGTTTTTTGATTTCATCAAGAGCCAAGTGATCGAATCCCACTGACAGAGTGCTGATGACTTTCAGGTTTGGCCCTGGAATTAAAGACACAACTCTAGACATCAGTGCTTGATTATTATTACTACTGTTTGTTATGTATGTTCTAAAACAATAAAAGGTCTGATCAATTAGATGATGGGAAATTAATAATCAACTATTTAGATATATGTTCTAATAATTTCTTTTCATTTCAGTTGCTGTGTCATGTCATTGTAAATGACAGTGCCTATGAAAAAGTATTTGTTGTACAACACTGAATCAAAATAAGAGAGCCCTCCTGGCATAGGAGGGCTTGGCATTTCATCTTCTTGGGACAAAACCTTGGTGTGTTTCTAGACCCCAAAGTGTACTCACAACCTTTAATCACTGTAGAAATACTGTATTGCTGAGACACGTCAGTTTCTCTCCCAGGCAAACACTAAAACACTACTGCATGCTTTTGTCATTGCAAGCTTGATTACTGCAATGCTCTCTTTTATGCTGCGGATTAAAAAAGTATAAATCAGCTAAAGACCATTACAAATGCAACATGATATTAACTGACCAAGACTACAAGGAGAGTACACATCTAATCTGTCTTCAAGTTCCTTCATTGGTTGCATGCTGCATCCATCTGTGGATAGACAATTCATGTGTCCTTTTCTTGATCAACAAATTTCCCAAAGACATAATTTCTAAGGTCAGTGAATACAAAAAATATCTTTTAGTTTAGATCAATTAAGCTAAACAATATAGTCAAGTGTTCTTGGTGTCAGAGATACTGAGTGCGGAAGACAGCAACGGTGGCGCAGACCTAACATCTCATACATTGTACTGTGTTCTTTTGTGTTCTTCTTTGAGACACAAGACTGGAAAAGATAACTTTGGTCCAGACAGTTGTATTTCACACAAATTTCTCATTTGACTTCTTCCTCCTCCTAAAAATGGTCCCGGTCCCCAACTCACTACTACTTTAACTCCTTGTTTTTACTGCAAACACATTGTTACATTGTTTTGAAGGGTGCTGTGTAAGTAAAGGGACATCAGTATTTACCCAGAACTTCCTCAAAACAGTATTCATGAGGATTGGGTTAAAATTCAGCTGCAATTAAGTAAACTGATAGACTGAATGACTGGTCATTACACTGGCCCAGTTCTTCAAACATATAATGAGGGTACCTGCAGCATCCAAAACCTCAGCATCGATCTTGTCTGACAGCAGACACAGTAGGCCATGAGCACCCTGTACACCATTGAGAAGCTCTGCCCTCGGCACAGGTTCATCTGAGTCCCACAGAGACACCTCACACCTGTTTCCATGGAGACAGAGAAGGTCGAAAGGCATGTGATGGCATGTCATTCAGTCTGATTTCAGCATTTAGGCTCTCAAATAGGCTGGCTTGCAAAACTTCAGTGGTGGATGTGTCTACAGTCTATCACACCTAAGTTTAATTCGTCTAACGTGTTAGACGTCTAATGTGTAACGTGGATCCAGGTCAAACTTCAAGGTAACGACAGTCAGGGTAAACTGTGAGGGACAGCCACACAGTGTGCTGTTTGTAAGTGCTGAATTGACAATGTGTAATAACATTTAGTGGACAGTTACAAATACTGCATACACTCCAGCCGCTGTCAGGATCTTCATCCCGTCTTGCGGGATGCGCCGCGTCAAGAAGACCTTCATTACTTTACTAGCTGTCTGCATCCTACTTTCAATCGAAGTGACTTCAGGTCCTCCAGGACCGTATTACTCCGTCCAGACTGCTGCCTCCACGGGTTTAACCTTCAGCAGCTGTTCCGCTCAATGAGGAAATACTACACTTCGCATACTACTTAAGACATCAGGAAGTACTTCAGCCCTTCGTAGTGCGCCTGCGCAGAGCTGTAGCCGTGTTAGCGAATTGGGTGGGACTAGCTGTACCCAACTGTCCTCGTCTAACATGAGTGTCTCTTCTTGGTTTTCAGATCAGTCCATCACTTAAATTAGAGCTAATTGAATGGCAGATTGAAATGGAAAAGTTCGCCTTGTCTGTTGCCTTTGTTGGATCGATGTCACTTGTAAAATATAGCCGTAAAAGTCTCTATACAAATTATATTAGTCTTTAGTCCTTGAACACTTGGTTTCTGTGTCGGCTGGCAGTTTCGCTTATTTGTTTATCTGGAAGCAAGTTGTGAATTTCCTCAGGCATCTCAACCTAGTAAGGGCATGTTTACGTTTCTCCTTTCATTTCGCTTCCTGAGATCTTGTAAAACTGGCAGGAGAGGACAATGACGTAACACACCAGCGTTGGCAGAGGACTAATAATTACTGCACACATGTTTAGGCAGGAAGATTTCCCTTGTTTGTGTCACTCATGATTGGAACTGTTCGTTGTAAATATCGTAATATTAACAGTACGAGACCTGCTCTATAGGGAATGTGCCCTGAGCTAATCTCTGACATGATACGGTTGCTATACATATAAAATGGAAGTGAAGTCAGAAAGGTAGCCACGCAGTAAATGGCAATATGAATACAGCAACCAGCAGTGATGGACAGCGACAAGTGCATTCATTCAAATAGGCTACTGGGTTACTCGTCAGTTCTGACGCACTCTTTACCAGCGCATTAACATCTCAAACTTTGTAACCCTATCCTCTCGAGTATATGTCAGAGGAAAATAACAATGCCTCAGAAATAGAAATACTCTATTATAAGTTTAAAAAGTCAAATTTTATCTACGAAAAGGCACAAAAGTATTAAATAATCTCAAAGTATCAAAAGACTTCGTTTTGCAGAATGGTTTTAGACGCTCCAGTGGGCGTGCGTACGACGTCACAGTCCACTCCCGTATTTTTCTGTCCTCGTGCTAGAGCAGCCTCTGGCCAGTGGCGAAGTCTCCTCCACCGAGGCAGCCGCGGCGCTGTACGAGTCGTCACCCTTCAGCAGCAGAGGGCGGAATAAGGAGCACTCAGCACTTGAGGAACAAGCCAGCAGCCTCCCCGAGCAGGAAATTAGAGTGGGGAGTCAGTCTGGATAAGGTAAGAACACTGTTTTCTCCTTCATGCGTTAATGTCGGAGACATTGCAGCAACGTTATCGTCAGCTGTTAGCTTGGACTGGCGGTTTGCAGTCTGTGAGTATAGCTGGTTATTGGTTTGTTGCAGAAACGGACTGCGGTCTGGTTGTAACTCGCCCGTCAGCTTTAAAGCATTTCGGTTGCTGAACGGAATAACTCGTGAACAATGCCAGGATTTCAGTGAAAGTCAGTGTATTATCTACATGCAGCGAACTGAAGCCTTGTCACATATTTGCTGCCATAAAACGCAGCGTTACCACGTAACGTATTGATGGTCAGCAGTCCTATCCTTTCAAGGAAGATTTAGCTCTGATATGTCTCTCATTATCGTAAATGTTCTGAAATGTTACGATACACTTTGTACTTGTTGTACACATCCTTGTATTCAGGACTGTTACTTTATGAACAGCCATGACACCTATTTTAACAAGCACAACGAGGAACTAAATAGTCAGTGTTTTATCTTACGTAATAATCATGTTATTTTTAAAAATGTTATAATTTTTCTGTCTTTTCTACCTGTTTGTTATCATTGCAGACACAATAAAATAGTATGGCACTAATAGCTATTGTTTGTGTATGTGGGAAGAATGCTGGGAGATATGAACAAAACAGTGTCTTTATCACACTTTATAGTTTATTGATTGATATTGATAGCTATTGTTAAAATATTAAGACATTTTCTTGAAGCCCAATTAAGTAACAATTTCATAGATGAAATAACTAGATGAAAATGTTTTCTGCTAATCAAGACTGATGAAACATGAAGGTGCTTCACCACATCGATCCTGTAAATCTGTGACAGACAGTATATACTGTGTATTCCATAGTGTATATCCCTAACCCTACATACCTCTCCTGGGTTACACAACTATGGAACTATTGTATAAACTATTCCCAGCATTTCATTGTGTCCCTTAAACCAGACGACATCTTCAGACTCATCTGTAGGAATCACTCAGATGGGGCTTATTTATGGGATGCAGTCCTCAAACCCAAATATCCATGTGTCATTTCAGAAAACAAATACCAGCGTTTGCCCCGCCCACAGCACACTTTTGGCCGAGAAACCTGCAGAGCCTGTCTGAGCTTGCCAGCAGCAGCAGGTTTAGTGCAGACATACCTGTACTGTGCAATGGCGCTGTTGACGCTGCATAGGATCCCATCAATCTCCAGTGCTCCTGTGAGTTCAGTCACCTCTGTGCCGTATTATACATAATATACTCAGATATGAAATTGTTTACTTTTTGCCTTACAAAGAGGGATTCAGAGCTGTAGTAGTTGTCCCTCTAGCTTCAGCATAAAGAGTGTGAATTCTGATTTTGGATACCATCACATCATTTGCCTGAATGAAAATGAGGCTGTTTGTTTTTAGTTGTTGCCAGGGATGTGATTGCACTGATATGCCTACAGGGCAACCATGCCACAGATATAGGAGTCATCTGATTTAGCTCCTACATTCATTACAGTGATACAGAGAGTGATTGGATCATCTCCCTGCCACTGTGGTTTTTTTAATGCATACATGTAATCACATAAACACACTATCATCAGCCTCTGTCTTTAACCGTATCGCCTCTCCTCTCATTCTGTCACTGTATCATAAAGATTATTTAACTTTACCTTCAAGGCCTGTTACTTTCTGATCTTTGTCATTGTCCACTAAATCATAAATGGCCTGACTGTGGGTCCAAGTCTCATGATTTGTATATTTTGTCACAGAATCTAATCACTCTACTATCTTAACTTGTGTTCTCTCCTTTTTTTCTTTTTCAAACCCTCATCGTTCCTCTCCTGGCTCCTGCCCACTTCTCCTCTTTAATTTCTTTCTTTTTTTTGACTCTGTCTGGATTTGTCAGTTGCGTAACAGGTAATGTTACTGTCTCAAGTTTCTTTCTTTGTAAACCCTTGTAACTACTTCTCTCTCTTTCTCATTTGTCTCTCTCTTTCCCTCTCCTGCATCATCTCTTTCATTTCTTATCTTTCTGTAATTTCACCACCAATAACTTTGTTTTTATTTGTCCCGGAGTGCCCTCTTCCCTGTCCTTTCCATATCACTATCTTTAGTTTTTAACGCTTTAGTCTTCATCAATTTAGAACCATGGAGTTTTGGGAGCGTTAGAAACACTGTTCAATATTTTCTCATATTAATTAATGTATTACAGTGCCAGCAGCTGCTTACAAGTTTCTTTTCATTGTGCACATGCCAGTTTCTTTTCATAGTAATAAACAGTCTGTGCAACAGATACATTACAATCTGCAATGAATAAACAGACCCAGAGATTAAAAAAAACATTAGCAGTCATGTAATGTTGGTTTAGATGAAAGTCAGTCATACACTAACACAATAGAGGCTGGATATTGTTCTGTTACATTCTTGATGAGCTTGTGATTTGTGATTTTTAAGGATGAAAGCCTCCAAAGAAGAGGGAGACTTCAGAAGAGGTAAATGTACGCCAGTGTTGATTTTGAATTGTCATAATTATAGATTGCAGCAACATTAAACTGACTCTTCTCTGGACGTCTGCAGGGAGAGCTTCGCCCTTGTGAAGGGGGCTGTCCTCCTGCTGGAAGATGGTGAGAGAGTAGACCTCCAAGAGGAGACTTCTCACACTCCTGCTTCTCCTGTAAAGGAAGGCGTTGGAGCATCAGATACACGACGCAGACAACTTCACGCCATGGTTGAACAGCTCAGGCCAGAAGACACCATCAAGCTGGTGAGGCCTCATTTGGATGTGCATGTTGCAAATCAGATCAGTAAAACTATTTGTGACCTGGTTAGTTAAGTAAACTTGTTCCGTCAACAAGAATATTAGTATCTGAGGTAAAATGAATAACATCAGTGTGCAGAGTTCGTTCATGTATTCAGTAGATTAGGATGGAATCCTCTTGGTCCGTGGGTACCTTTTTAGATGTACACAAAGAGTAGGCTTGCATCATATGTAGGATGGGTATTGGTGCTAATATTGACCTTATTAAGTCAATTTTGTATCTGCATTAATGGAAACCAATCTATTTTCCTTTATGATTTAATTAAATCTGTATTCTTCTTCTTCTTCTTCTTCTTCTTCTTCTTCTTATTATTATTATTATTATTATTATTAACAACAACAACAACAACAATAATAATAATGCTGTTGTTATTATTACTATTATTATTATTATTAAATTCAGTATTTCTGCAGTCAGTCACATTTATGGAACCAGTTTTGCATTGCCATGCTGAGTTTTGAGTGCCACAGCATTACTGCGGTCATGTTATCATACAATAAAAATGATTCCATACAGTGCGGTATAAGGATTTGGAGAGAATCTGGGACAAAACCAAACTGAAACCAAACTGTCACAACTGGGGTTAAACATGTCATCTGACCAAAAGTTTACCTTTGAATAAAGTAAAGCTTGATTTGATGCATCAGGACCAGCTCTTTTCAAACAAAAATATCACATACACAATCAGTTTGTTTGAATTTTATTTTGATTGTAGTATTATTAGGATATAAGTGGGCAGTGTGCTGTAGCTGGAGCACATCACGTGGGTCATATTTTGGACAGGATGACTGTCAAAAGTTAAACATAAACATGTCTGGACAATACTTGTAACTTTGCATGTTTTAGTCTATCACTGCAAAACAACATATTATTGATGCTTTTCAAAGCATTCCACTGATTTTGAGATTGACCAGCAGGGTTTGCAGGCAGCTGCTGGACTCATTTCAGATCTAAAATATGAAAACCTTCTTTATGAGTCATCCATCGCACTGAACATTAAGTTTTTGTGTCAGTTATGTTATTCTTTTATGGTAATACAGCTAAAATCATGTCAGGATCTAATACAGAAGAAAACTTGAATATCAAGAAAATCAGTTATTCATAGCACATGGTTCACTTTTCCACAAGGTTGTGAATTCACCACTAAAGCTGTATTACCATGCATCAAAGGTGGAACTTGGACAAATAGTAAAATGTTAAATACCTCAAACATAATAGATGCTGCAGAACACGGTAATTTTGAGTTAATGTGAAATCATCAGGTATTAGGTATGGTCCTTTTAATGGACTAAAGCCTCATGTGTGGTTCTCAGTAAACACAGCACTGATTTTTGTGATTTGAGGGTTTTTTTTTAGGATGGTCAAGAAAAATGTGTGTAATCAAACGCTTGTATTTGGTTTAATGGCTAACGGCAGACTTCAGAGAAAACTGCAACATGTTGCATGTAAAGCGCATTGATTTTACTTTGCCTCACTGCTCTTACCCTTCTCCTTTCTGTCTCTCACATCCTCTTGTCTCTTCTCTGCTCTTGATCTCTGAAGGCGGTGCAGCTGGAGTCCATCAGTTCTGTCAGAGTCCGGTACCTGATTGTTGTCTCCACCCTCGGCAACAAACAAGAAAGCCTTCTGCTTGGCATGGATTTCCCCAGCTCAGACAGGTGTGTGTATTGTGTCCCAAAGAGAGCACAAGACAAGTTTTCTCATTCATTTGTTTCTAATTTCTGGTTCAGCTTTGACGAACTAAACTACCTTCCTCGTCTCATGTGTCCACGTGCTCTCCATCTCTTTGCAGTAATAAGTGCACCATTGGCTTGGTTCTACCAGTATGGAGCGACACACAAGTGTATCTGGACGGAGATGGGTGAGAGACATTTATCAACAAGAGTGAGGATTGAGTTGTAAAAGCCAAAGTTTCTGAGGCTGCAGTACGGATGGTGCAGCCTGGTGTCTGGGATTCTGGCCAGAGATAATGTGAATGAGTAATGTCTCTATTTATGGAGCTGAATCATTCTCCATGAATTACAACTGCTCCTATCACTCAGTCAGACCCTTACATAAGCATAGAGATCATGTGTTTTTGCAGTGAAATGAGCGGCCTCTTTTTTTTCCACTATGAAAACAACAGTAAAGCTGCTAAAGGCTCTGATTCATATTCTCTCAGGTTTCATTGTGGTGCATCCAGAACCCCAAATGTCTTTCAGACAGCAACTCCTTAATTATCAATAGTAAGACGAAGATGTAAAGCAGGACACTATGAAACTGAGACTTAGCAGCTCTAAAGGCTAACATGCTGTGGTGTCTCTGCTATCGACTGCTGTGTTTCAGTGTGTTTCAGCTAATCTGCTGTCACATGCCAAGTGTCACACGAGACGCTTTGATTGGCTGCCATATCACACCAGCATGTTCACCCTCATCAGGCTGGATCACACCTCCAACTGTGCGAATTTCTATCTCTCTCTCTGTCCTCACATTTCCATCCTCCACTTTCTTCACAAGAACCATCACTAATTTGCACTGCATAACTGAATGATGCCTCTGCCTGTGCAGTAATGCATCTCCCCAGTATTACTTCTTCTTTCTTTTCGTCCTCATCTGATTTTATCATTGGAACTCATATTTCTGTCTTCATTCCACAGTGGCTTTAGTGTGACCTCAGCTGAAGAGACCAGGATTTTTAAGCCCATTTCCATGCAGACCATGTGGTGAGTCAAAGTGTTGACAGCTATGACTTATGACAATACTGCATTTACAGTTGCACCTAGCACGCCACTTGTTGATCAGTTGTTGATGAGTTTGTCTCATTAATACATGTGTATTGACACCAATATGTGACCACATGCGTTTTTTCTGCATTCCATACTGGGAAAAGAACATGTTACGTATGGTTTATGTCTAGATAATATACGCAGATACTGACACAAATTTGTAATGACACAAATTTGTTTGCAATTAATGGATGTTGGGAACTTCTGTCGTTCCCCTACTTGCTGCTTTAAGGTCAGTGCTGCAGGTGCTGCACGGCTGCTGTGAGCGGGCAGTCAAGGCAGCAGTGATACCAGGCAATGGTCTGGAGTGGGCCCAGCACTACCACCAGCACATCGAGTCAGATCGCATTTGCCTAAACGAGTGGGAGGCCATGAATGACCTAGAATCGGTCCGCAGGGACAGTGATGGACAGAGGTAAGTAAATGGTACAAATGTGGAATAAAATTGAGAGTTGTCTTTGCTTCATATTGCTAGTGCAGAATGTGTCGTCTTATCCCAAAGTTTAACTTTGTCTTGCATGAGAAGCACGGCAGAGAGAACTTCCAACGAGAGGCTGATCAAAAAGCATCTGAGAGACATCATGAGGACCGAAGACCTTGACAACCTCACGTCTAAAATGGTTAGTCGTATGAGCAGACACAAAGAGGAAGTTGACCGAACATGGGAGAAAACAAAAGATTGTATGTTTTCCTCATTTGTATATTCCTCTGTTATTGTAGGTGCACGCTGCCCTTGAGACCAGGATAGGCTTTGACATGAGACCTTTTAAGGAATACATTGACAATGAGATCCTGGTCACTATGGCTCAGATGGATAAACCCTCCAAAATATTTGACTACCTTTTCCTGGTGAGTGATGGCTCAGCTTCAAAGACAGCAAAATGTTTTATTTTACCGCTATGGTTTGAAGCCTTTCTTACTCTCAATAAACTGACGGAAGTGTGCTTTCACCAAGATGCCGTCATGTGACTTTAACTTCCCCTTTGTGGGAGATCTGTGTTGACAGTGATAGGGAAGGAGAGTGTGTCGCCCTGTCCTTCATGCCCTCTGTGGCCTCAACTCAACCTCTCTTTCGTTATGTGGTTTCAGGGCTCAGAGTGGAACGCAGCTAACTTTGAGGAGCTGCAGAAAAACAAGTCAGTATTATCACCTGCTTCATTTTCTGCAGCTCTGTATAGTGTTGTTGTCCATCTCTAGTTTCCACTGCCTCCCAACAAGGGTAATTCTCATTTGTGTTATTGTGTTTTGCCGAGTCATTACTGTGGCATTAAGTTTGCATCTGTGTGCTCTGCAGCGTGGGCTATATTCTGAACGTGACGAGAGAGATTGACAACTTTTTCCCAGAGTCCTTCACTTACATGAACATCAGAGTGTACGATGTGGAGGGCACTGACCTACTCTCTCACTGGACAGATACATACAACTTCATCAACACTGCAAGGTAGACCTTAATCCCCAAACACACTAGAAGACACTTATATCTAGATTTTTGAAAAACGTCAACATCACACTTAGATTAATTAGAATATTAAACATTAAAATCATATCGATGTCAACATGTTATACTTGTTTCAACTTGTTGTACATGACCTGAAGCTGTTTCACGCACCCTAAAAATGTGAACTACTCCTTTATATCTTGTAGCTTTGCATAATGTGCTTTTTTTTTTTAACTATTACTATTTTGTATCCTCTGTTCTTATTCTTCCCCTGTTATTCTTCTTGTCCTAATCTATGTATCGCAGGAAAAGTGGACAGGCAGTGCTGGTGCACTGCAAGATGGGCGTTTCCCGCTCTGGGTCAACGGTGATCGCCTACGTCATGAAACAGCAGTGCTGGTCACTGGATGTGGCATTGGCTTATGTTAGGGATCGCCGATCTATCGTCAAGCCCAATGAGGGCTTCATGAAGCAACTCCAGACCTACAACGGCATTCTCAATGCAAGGTCAGGCCTAATGCTGTGTGAATGTCGCTTTTCTAAAATGAGTAAATACGACAGAAGCATTATTTTATTCTGTCTGGACAGAATGTGATGTGGAGATTTGTTGGCTCGTGGAGATGATGCTGTATGTTCACTCATCATTGCAGCCAGCAGCGTCACAGCACACTCTGGAGGCGAAAGTCTAGAGACCAAAGACAAAAATCAGTTCACAAGGAGGAAGGCGTGGAGAAGCCAGCAGAAGAGGAGGACGAGGTTGACGACAATTATGAAGGACTTGATGATGAAGAAGAGGAGAGTCCAGAAGAAAAAGATTTAGGTAGCCCGGAGGAAAGCTATTATTTGGAGGAAGACCCAGAGGTAATTGGTTATACTAATGATATGTTAATGGAATTTTAAATCTCGTCGATTTTTACCGTCAATCCTTCGTCCTATCAAACACCCCCAGGTGTTTCAAGAGTCCACCCCCAAATCTGAAACCAACCAGGGCCCCGATGGGCAGGCAGGACCTAAAGGAGTCAATCCCGTTATCACTGTAAATGAACCAGACAAGGTGAGCTGGCTGCATGACACAAATTCTCTCACATGCGCGCGCACACACACACACACACACACACACACACACACACACACACACAGTATCTTAAGCTGTTTATCTTCATGTATTTCTTGTGTTTCTCTCCTTGCCTAAATACTTTCTTCTTTCTCTCATCTCAAGGTCGCTTCAAGTGTTAATCGCAGTGGCAGGATGAACCTCTTCTCCCTCATGCAGTCTATTAGTGAACTAGATGATGGCGATAAAGGGCAGGTAAATAAAGCAAAGTACTAGTTACTTTCTCTCTATAGTTTAGCTGTTGGATACACAAATGGCTTGTCTATTGGTACAGGAAATTTAGAGGAGCCTGTAGTTGAAATATATGTATATTTAAATATTAATTCCAGGTTATTCTGCTTGCTATTTACTTTGAGTATTGTTTGTCTGCCAGTATTGATAAAAGCATATCAGTTTCTTTTTTGCTAATTTTTGCACTGATTTGCACATTTTTAAAATCTAACTAGGTTTCCTTTTTTTTGAGGGTAAGAAAAACTGCTTTTTTAAATAATGCCAGATTTTAAAATTAAACCAATGTCAGTAACAATGTATAAGAAACTCTATCTACTATATTATTTTGTTCTTTTCAAAGCTGCCCAGCAGTCCGAGGCGGTCTCCGGGCCAGCGAAGGTCTAGCCAAGAGCGACGGGGTCTGATTCACCAGAGAGCATGTGTGGATGTTTCACCTGAACCAAGAAACCTGCCGGACGCAGATCAAAGCCAAACCTAAAGAGATTAACAGACGTGGACAAGCAAGGAGTCACTGGAGGGAGATGGACCTGTGGAAGAGGAAACAGCTGTTTGAGGAGAAAGTCCTGAAGGAAACAACACCTGAAGGAAAGTGTACTCCAGTAACACGCCAAGGTTTTTTATACACTGATACACTCTGGCTTTATATTTGAGATTATTTAAATGATAAAAATTTTAAATGATATTTTGCAGGTCTTTCATAGCATATTATAGAATTATCATAGCTGATGGTTCACTGATAAAAGGACCTTACTGCAGTATTGCTATACCAGTGAAAGCCAGGATATTTGATGGCTCAAGTGATTATCATTGTGCATTGATATGTACCTTTATTGTATTGTTTTTCCAGTGTTTATAGCACATATTTACCACATGCAGACGTACCAGTTTCTCCCTCCATGTAGCGACCTCCTTGTTCCCTCTGAGCTCTCACCACAGCTCCAGAGATGCTATCTATGCAATTACTGTTCTCCTTTCCTTTCCCCTGTAAATATGAGGCTGCTTGCTGCCAGTCCAAGGTAGTTTTAAATGTGTTTTATTCTCTCATCAGAAGAGGTTATGCTGTCCTCTGATGGAAGGATTTTACTGTATCCAAGCTGTGCATTATGGACCAAGTCAGGGCCAGTTTTATGATACAAGCATATTTGCCAAACAATGTATTCCAATGTGCCAATGAATATATTTAAATCTTTATCGTCTCAGTGCGTTAAGGACCAATGTCACCCAGTTTATTTTTATTTCCTCTATTTAAAACACCAGGGCTGTGCGAGTGCCTTCAACCTAAGAATGAAATATGACTCTATGACTGGTGTTTTTACTACAACATGGTGGCTGTATCTTGTATGTATCTTGTACTGTTCCTTACTTGGTTTGATTGCAGTATAAATGTGACTTTCCATGGTTTTGCATGTATGCATAATGCATATACGACATATATGTATCAACACATAATTGCTGTTGACTTGGGTGCATGTTATGCGTTTTATACCAACATGTGAGAGCAAATTGTTCAGGGTTTTCTCATGTATTTATATTGACCTTCTAAGGGATTGAGGTAAATTATTCAATATAATGTTTTAGACTCCTGATCACTAGATGCTGATGTGGAATATTTAATGCTGGTGTAATGTTTCTTCCAGCAAACTCAAGCTAAAGCTTACTCCATTAAACCTGCATGCTCACTGTTAAAGACAACATGCACTTTATAATCCCACAACCCACACTGTTTCCACAGCCTGAGCCAACATCACGCTGTATTATAATTAAAATCATTCTTATGTTATGCTCTCTACTGTCTGCACATCCTCCTGTTTACAACAAGCACTATGAGTGAAAAATAAATGATCATATTCAGACTGTTTTGTTTTTGACTAAACACACCAGAAAAGAACTGCTTCTGATCAAACACATTTTATCCACAAGAGATAAAATACAGCAATGAACAACCTTATAGCCGTCACTTATTTTGATTTTTTTAATATTGTCAGTCACTGTTTTGATATCAGTAGGCTAATATTAACAAAAAAGGAGAGAGCTGGGGATACAGAGGATGTTTTTACAAAACAACAGATATGACAGATGACACTGATCAGGTCCTGACGTATTTCCTTCTGGGTTCACTGAGAGTGATTCCTCCCTCTTTCATTGCCGTCCTGAATGACTGAACCTATGACGGAGAATGATAAAGAGAGATTAACATGAAGCAGGTGAGGACTTGAGGACGCAGGATCAAGAAATATAAATATTTTTCTAACAGCAGTTGGTTGCTGCATGTACGCACTGCATCGGAGCGGTACACCCAGGGAATCTCCTTGTAGACCATCCTGGTGATGCCTGCTTGCTGGCATCGCTGTGCCAGCACCTCGCCCACAGCCTGACATGCTGCCACACAGTTTGTGGAAGCCAGCTCCTTCTTAATGGCCCACTCCTTGGTTGAACAGGAAAGCACTGGGACAGGAGAGCTGCAGGAGATCACCTGTGCCGTCACATGGTGCTGAGTGCGAAAAAACTCCAACCTGAAATGAGGAAGAGGGACAAAGATGGGAAGACGTAAGTGAGAGGCAGGAAGAAAATAATTATAAGGAACATAGATCTGGTAATTATGTTTTTAAATGTATATATTTATGATTTTACATATATACTCTCCCTTGAGAGTAAGATCTCAGTCTCAGTGGGAACTGATTAAATTAAGATAGTATACATGATTATTTAATCACCAATGTGACAGACATCAACTTGAAAATGAAATACATGGTTTCACATACGAGCTACTATGATGCACCGATACATAAAATAAAATCATTGGAGACATTTTATTTGTAATCTACACACACACCGACACCGACCTGTGGTAGAACTGCCGCTGGGGCCAGGTCGTCTTCCAGCCCCGGTCCTTCACAGCTAGAGCCATCTGCTCGAGGTTTCGGGGGTTTCTGTTCACAAAGGTCGGACTCACAGCTTCATTTTCCTGTGTGCTGGGTTCCGGCTGAGAGGCTGCCTGACTCAGACACCGAGCTGTGAAACGGGAAACACAGGGAAGAGCTGACGGATACTTACTGTGAGTCGAGAGATTACAGTGAGCTAGCTGCAAACAGTCAACACACACTATTTAACGCTAAACCGGCCTTATATAAATGTTTAACTGGCTATAAGCACAGCGGCTCACAGGGATACACGGAGGTTAACCTGCTGTAATTAAAATCATGTAACGGTACCTGACTGATTCGTAGTCACAACTGGACGACATCGTTGAATTTGACCTATCAGCAGCCGTACACTGCGACTGATCTCGCTCAGAGCCATGTCCTCCACAACCACGTTCACCTCATAAATGTATACCAAGGTCCCGTCAGTGTGTTAACACCCGCCAAGCTATGTCCTTAACGATGTGAAAACATAGCTTTACTCCACTTGACTATCTGATAAGTATTCACCGTGACATGTGCAGCGCCATCTTTGACTTTCGGACAACATCCGGTTCACATGGTGCCATTTCAAAAGCAACACTGACTAAAACAAATAGCGCATCAGCAGTTCCGCCTACATATCCACATAAAGAGTAAACACGCGCTTTGCTGGACGTATCTGTCCGTTTCTTCAAAAACTCAAGCACAGTACTTTTTTTTCACTACAGTTACTGTTAGGGTTATCTTTCTACCGAGAGAGAGAGAGAGAGAGAGAGAGAGAGAGAGAGAGAGAGAGAGAGAGAGAGAGAGAGGAGGAGAGAGAGAGAGAGAGAGAGAGAGAGAGAGAGAGAGAGAGAGAGAGAGATGCATTAAAATACTATAATAGTTATCAATCTGTGCTTCTCTCGCTCCCAGAAAGAAACAGATGATGAGAAGGGGGAGGTTGCCAGCTCATTGAATGACTTCGACCACAAAAACATTTCACAGAAAATCGGATTTAATTACAGGTCAAATTTGATCAATTTTACAGTGCAAACCGTCAGAGAAAAATAAGAGAACCGTTTTGTTCAAAGAGTGGCATGATTATTGTCTGTCCAAAAGACTTGGTGGATAAACATCACTCCCAGTAAGGCACTATACAATACCAATAAATACCTATTGTGTGCTTGGAAGACAAGACGGTGAGGGAAAGTATTTTTGGCTCCTGAAGATCATTCAGATAATTCCCTCCTATTGAATCCTACAGGACTGGTGAATTAAAGTACATTTCACCAATTCAACCATCACATATTCCCTTGAACTGCAGAACAGGTTCATTAATTGATTTGCTTTCCCTTTTCATAATTGATATCTATATGTTCATACAGTGACAATTTGATGATTACTATTTTTTGAGCAAGGACAGATATTAGAAAGCAGCACATAACACAAAATTATCAAGGGGGATACAAAAGTATATTTTTTCATTTCATATAATGCAATTGTAATTCATTATTTAGGGACTCGTTCTCATTCTACTGATGCAAAAATAACAGTCCATACCATCATGGTCATTGTGCAAGTGAATTAAACCTGACAGGCACAGAATACCATTGTTAAGGAGGCGAAAACAAAGTCAATGTGTGCAGCTGTAGTCCAAGTACTTAATAATATACATAAGTTAACATTACTGTTTGGCAATCCTAAGTAACCGTTTGGGCAATCATACTGCAGCTGATGCATTGATCAGAGAGGAGAAAGAGAAAGGGTTGAGCTTGTAGCCTGATCCGCTGTAGAACTTGTTCTGAAACTCCACCCTGTAAGATAGAGAAGCAAAGTCAACATGCAACAGCAAACACAAACTATAATAAAACCACTCATTGTCCTCAACACTTCTTCACAAAGAATCCTGTCCAGTTAATTGTACAGTGGCCATGAAGGTGAATCTAATGTTTTGAGATATACCTGATGATGCTCTGACCAGTTATATGGTACCAATGTCAGGAAACAAATCCCCTTAATTAGCATCTGAACCCATTTATATGCAACGTGCAGACAGCCACGAAATGTACTGAGCACCTTTATTTGACCTAAAAAGGATTAGCCTTTTTTATTTTGGAGCCTCCCTGCGCTTCATGACATGCCGTGACATATGCTGAGCACATTCAGCACCATGGTCACATTTGTCAGGTGACAAATAGTCAGAATGCAACATGCACAGCGATTTGAAAAGACAGAGAGACTGGATTGCACGGATCAGTGAATCCTCATGTATAAGGAAGGTGTGTTGTTAGACGTTCAAAACAAATCTTATTTACAAAACATGTTGTCGCATTAAACATTACAGTGCAGAGTCTTATGTGAAGCAGAAATAAAAGTCAAAAACCTTTGTGTACACATGTTGAAGTACATTGCCATTAGCTTTAAGAACAGACTTTGTTACATGATTTTTGTGAGAGAGAAGATGACCTACATTTCATATTTTATTGTAAATTGAATGATAATTTTAGGGCTCCACACAGCAACACTGTGCATTGTACTTGATTTTTAGAACGGAAACATTTTTTGTGGCAGCTTAGGCCCGGACACAAGGTCTTTTAATGTTTTACATAAAAAGCACATATATTTGAACAATGTTTGTGTTTTTGGTGTCTTTACATTCATTAATAACATTAACCAACTAAGTAGAAAGCTATAAATCCTAATGCAAGTTTCTAGTCTACATATTAATCCTGCTTTGTAGGACTTGGCTGTGGTGATTAATGGATACAATTTGAACAAAAAAAAAACTTTAAAAATGTCTTCAATGAGCAATCAAGTCTTTTTCAACACATTTCCCTCTCCTCCCTCCCATCCTTACCAGTGCAGACGGAGCGCGTGCAGGAAAGCTGAGAGTCCCTCCATAACTAGCAAGATGGAGACAGTCAACGTAGCAAAGAAGGCAAAAATCAAAAAGAGGACTATGGAGCCAACATAACCCTGCCACTTCAGGGCAATACGCATCACCATCACCCACAACACCTCTGACAGCTCTGTGGATACACAAATAACTCACCGTCATACAGCAAAAAATAAATAAATCATGTGTGTGTGAAGAAGTGGCTGAAAAAAGAATCGTATGAGTGTGTCCAATTTCAGAAGGAAGTCTGTGTGTGTGAATCACAGGGGTATGATGGTGTGTGTGCGTGTGTGAGGACTGTGCCACTAACGTGCGTGTGCCAAGCTGAGAGCCCACAGTCGGAGGTACGAGGCAGTGTTGGAGATGCAGCCCAGGCAGTACTCTATGGTGTGAATGGCCTGATGCATGAAAACGTCTGCAGCATCAAACACCTGCAGACAGCACAGTTTACACACTTTCATCAGAATCCATCAGAAACAGTACATCTGGCACCTAATTAATAAATTAAGTTCAAAAGTTTTTTTATACCTCCTCTTCTGCATTTCCATCCACTTCACCTTGACGGGTGTTGATGGAGCCATCGTCGGCAATCAGCAGACGTCTGTCATCGTCCTGATTTTGCAGAGAACCAGAAATCTGTCAGAAAATATGTATGACTTTTTTAAAAAAATTAAATAGTTCAGTCAAAACAAAGACTCACCAACTGACGTCGTTTTCTCTTGAATGTAATGTATTCACAAATGGGCTTTCCAAGTAGGAGGACTGGGACAGAACACAGGGCCAACACCACCAGGATCTTCTGCACCACCATCTACACGACAAGTTACAGGTACAGCTGTTAAGCTTTAGAGCATGTGCTTACCTTTGCAAGCAATTTTGAAAGATAACACTTGTTTTTGTTTCTTTTCGCAAACTGCTGTCTGCTACAAGTAGCATATGAATTAACTTCTGCAAACCATTTTCCAAAGCATGCCATGTTTTTTTATTTCTTAATCTGTCTTCCAGATAATACTCACAGCGAGGGCATAGCCCTTTTGTCTAATAACATTATTGTTTTTTAGTTGTTATCAGCCACAGTTACATTATCATAGCTTATTTATTTAGTTAAAAAGATTCATTGTCTTGGTACTATTGTGTTCGTGCCTCCAGGGGAAATGTCGACATCTGAGGTCTGAGAGTAATCTGACAAACAGCTCAGCATTCACAAGCTGTACTGTCAAAAGATAAAACCCAGAGGACATGAATATGGTGCCAGTAATCATTAAAGCTGGCTGGTGCACTTCAGAGGCTTTAACCTGACAATTTTAGATTATTTTCAAAAACGCATACAAATGAAAACACCTTGACATTTATATACTTTAATAGCGCATTGCAATGGGCTCCTTTTCTCAAATGACTTCAAGGTGCTTTTCATATTGTACTAACAAACCATAATAAAACCTATTTCTCTGAGTAATGTCAGAAAATTCATCCTTCAATATAAAAAGAATATTATATTGTCGTGCTCAGAAATGGCTGGTTGTGTTTTGCATATGTAAACTATAGAAAATTAAATTTAAAACATTGATATGTTCCTTTTAGGAAAATAAACAAATCACACACACACACACACACACACACACACACACACACACACCTGTCCTGTATAGAGCTTTGGGTTTTCAGGGTTGTCTGTGAAGAGGAACATGTCTATGAAGTGGATAAGTATACTGGGAGCAAATTTGGACTGCTCGGGGGTGAAGGCGATCCACTTGAACACCACCATGAACACCAGGTAGCCAAACAGACAAATCATAAAGAACAGCTCTGGGATCAGCACAAAGAACACACTGCTTATCTGTCCAAAGTGCCTGGAGAAAACAACAAGGGAGGGCAGGGAAAAAGGGATATGTGAGGGACAGTCAAAATACATTTTAAAAGAAACAAAAATGGACCAAAGAAGTTAAACTCAATTTACCAGTAGTTGAAGAATG
This sequence comes from Datnioides undecimradiatus, assembly GCA_008933995.1. Taxonomy (NCBI): domain Eukaryota; kingdom Metazoa; phylum Chordata; class Actinopteri; order Lobotiformes; family Datnioididae; genus Datnioides; species Datnioides undecimradiatus. The sequence continues at coordinate 506,696 of WARS01000014.1, forward strand.
ACAAGCAGACGCCAAAAGTCATGTGAATGACACCAATGACGACTGACATCTTCATCTTGTATGAGTTAAGGAAAGTTAGTTTGTTGTTGGACAGCCCCCAGATCTGACAAGGACACAAAAAATAACTAAAATGATTGCAGTGTTAAACAAAAAGGTAACAGCATGATAGAAATGAAGCAATGTTAACGAGTTTGAAGGACGTACCGGGTCAATGCCAAATGGATAAGGGCTAGTAAAAACACCAGGTACAACAGGATCCATGGACAAGTACTGGTTCCCAGCCAGGACAGACGAACTGAAAGAAATAACAGCCATAGTAAGATGGACCATAAACCAGGTGTGAGGACTCTGGACAAAACAAAAAAGTCAAGCATGAATATAGAAAATGTCCTCACTTCCATATGTTCTTCTCGAACATTGGACCGACGTGCCACGATGAGCTGAAGGTACTGAGGCCTCTGCTGAAGCATTCATTATAAACTGCGCCAGTGTAGACAGAGAAGAGTCCCATCAGCAGAATCAGATACCTTCCTCCAAACATCATCCTCCAGATCTGAAACACAGAGGAATTTCATTTCAGTATTCATCTAAAATGAATCCTAATCTTTTATCTATTTCAGAGAAATGCATAGTCATTCAAGTAGAAATTAAATCAACGGCAAACATTAACTAACTTTGAATCAGATTCAATAAAAACACCATCACATCACCAACCCTGTCCAATTCTTATTCTCTTCTCTTGTGCTGAGCTTGCGTGCCATGAGCAAATTACCTCATTATTGTTGTTCTTCAGTTTGGGGTCCTTCTCCTCAAGGACCATCCAGAGGGCAGCCAGCGTCATCAGCAAACCATGACCCACATCCCCAAACATCACAGCAAACAGGAAGGGGAATGTTATTATGGTGTACACCGCTGCAGAGCCATTGAGAGAAAGCATTTGACTCAAGTTAAAGAAAAAACACTGCATGTGAGGGGGGGATTCTTCTCCGGCTTAATCTTTTTTAAACGCTGCGCCAACAAACCTGGATTGACCTCACGATAGCTGGCCACTCCGTAAGCATCAACAATGTTTTGGAAACCAGCAGTGAAAGAGTTGAGAGGGAACAGAGTGGGCGGTTGGGTGGAGGAAGGCAGGCGGTTGTAGAAAGAGTCGACCCCGCTGCCACTCTTCCTCTGAAGGCAGAGAGAGTTGGATAAAATAAAGAAAGTGAGAAGGGAGGCGGTTTGCTTATTTAAGTCTCTTCATCTGTTTTTCTACTCCACTCTGTGTTGTCTGTGTCTCTTACCCCTCCCTCTCTCAGAGCACTTTGCAGCTCAGGCAGCTTGGCAGTGGGACACCAGGCCTCAGCGATCAGGCATTTGTCAGTGACTGAAGGACTGCATAGATTCAGCACCATCTGGACTGCCTTACACTTTTGCACTCTCACCTTCCACTGGGGCAGCACAGCCACTGCCCGCATCAGCAGCTGCTGCAGGAAAGCCTCAGTCTGTGACAACACCTGAAGCAGAGGGAAGTGGGATTGGCTGCATAAGCAACATGTTTCAAGAATGTACTGAGCAGAAAAAGAAGTTCTTTAAAAAGACCCTACCTGACAGCTTTATTGTCCATTCTAGTATTTTCAAGTCTGATACAGACTTTACAAAAAAGAGGGTAAATCCCAGTGATTCTATCAATGTCTTGTGTTTTTATGAACATGCACTACACTTACTGATTTTATGTCATCAATTCTGCCTTGAAGTCCCTGGAGAATCTCCTCTCTCTCTGCAGTGCTCTCAGGGTATGCAAATGTCTGTGTGCGGAAGCTGCGGGGAGGGGAAATCAAAAGAAATTCAAAATCTTCAACAGACACTGAGATGTGAAACTCTACAATGAAAAAATGTCTAACTGATACACAGCGTTGCCCACCAATCACATATCTTCTTGACTTTCTGCCCAATTTGATCTCCCCAGTAGGAAATGAGGAACACTGTCCATTGCACCATTTCCCCCTGCAAACAGTTAACAGAAAACAGCAGTGATAAAGTGCCCATAAGTAAACTTGTTTGAGTTGACAAATCGTTGGGACACTGGCTGTGTGACAAAATTAGTTCCCACCGTGTCAGGGTGCTCAAGTCGATCCTCCATTTCTCTGAAATCCACAATAATATAACCACGACATGCCCGCCATAACAACCGTTCAAATGAGGGCACCTTCCAAGGATGAACCACTCCTGCCACAAAACTGAGAGAGAAGAAGAATATGGGGTGGAAAATGTGTTAAATGTAGACAAAAAAATAGAACAAAAACATTTTAGCAGATGAGATCTACCTGAGGTGGACATCTTGGCGGTTATCAAACAGCCCTTGGCTTTCCAGAACAGGTGGTGGTGCCTGTGAGATGAGGACAAAGTAGACGTTTTTGTAGTTTTAGTTTGCAGACATCACTTTGGTCGCTAGAGTACAAAAAAATGTATAAAATGATGCGGAAATGAGTCGTCTTGTCCACCTGTGAGGCTGTGAGAGAGTGCGTCCTGGTCAGGACTCCTCTGTACTGACAGAGCTGGGTCAGCTGAGCCCGGAGGCTGTCTCTGTTCCTGGACACCTGGTGAGACAAATGCATATGAAGATCCATCCAAACAATTTCAACTACTTTAAAATGGCGTAATAAAAAGACAACAGAGTCGCTCCTCTGATTCATTATCTCACTTTAGTTTCAAGTGACCCACCTCTTTGAGCTCTCTGGCCAGTCTCTCACACTCTTCCTCTATGGTGATGAGTTCACGGGGCTGAGGGGCTAAAGGTGTCGGACAAGGTGGAGGGAGGGGCCCCTGCAAGGGTGGAGACAGGGAGCGATTGATCTCCTGCTCCAGGAAGGCTGAAGGTCAGAAAAAGAAGATCAGAAAGAGCAAAAACAAAAATAATAAACAGGGAACATAGATGAATACGTAGTTGTAGAAACATGAGTAAATACTTACAAAATGTTTTCTCGAGTTCCTCACATCGCCTGACCTCACCGACAAACTTCCTCTGAAAGGCGTTCACGTTGGGATTTAACTAAAACATAAGAGCAGTGGAGAGAAAGAGAACAGGGTTACTCATGTTCATCTCATCGCAAAAAGACAAATAGGAAAATTTTGCTCTATCACGCTCAAAGCAACCATCAGTTCACCATCTGATCTCAGATCAGATTTAGAAATGCAAAGTTATTTCTTTAAGTACCAAAAACACACTAATCATATTAACCGTTCATCAATTACTGAAAATATGAATATTAATCATAGGTTTGTAATGTAAGCCAAAACACATAAAAAAGGTTGAAATCAATCAACCCTCCTGGTGAAGAATATTAAAAACAAATGGCGGCAAAATGGGTGTACACTGAAAAACATTCTGGCTTAAACAGTAGCTGACTGCTAAACTCTGAGATACTCACGTCTCTGAACTCAACCAGGCCCAGCTCCCCCAGCTCACTGACACAATTGTACGCCGAGCCGGACTGAAGGAAGAGCTGCACCAGGCACACCTCCTCGCTGCGAAACATGGAGCCCATAGCTGCCTGTTCAACATGAAGTAAAGCTCAAATTAAACATAATAATTCCACAACATCAGCAAAGTAGTGCATTTTATAAAAGAACAAGGGGTATTACTGAGTGGAGAGAGGCAGCAAACAACAAAAAAAGATAAAGTCCACAGAGGGTATCTGTTTTCAGTTAGGACAATAAAAGCCTCACAGTGACAATGCAGAAGCTTATGAGTGTAAGCTGAAGAAAAGGGAAGCGTCAAGTCCTCCTGACTGTGATGATCAGGTGGGATTTCCACTGTTGCAGAGTATTTATGGCAAAAAAAAATATATATATATCTGAAATCCCTATAAAATGCACTTAAATCACGTCTGTTATAAATCCTGCCTTTATGTTATAACCTTCAGATTTCACTGAAACTTTTAAGGGAGGAGATGTTTCAAGTTAATAGTCATTTTTAGGCTGTGGTTTGTGGTGCTTCATGGAGGTCTTTACCAAAGTCTGCCTATCTAAACTGACAATGTGAAGTGACTACATTAAGTTAGGAAATGTTTTAAGACCTAGATAAACATCACAGAGAATATAAATTAGACGAACTATCACAATAATAAAACTATTTCTAGGGAAAGGAAATTGTCCTTTTCCCTAAACAAAAGCTAACCACAGCTGTTTCTCCTCTATAGAGTCTGGCTCTGTCTATGGGTTGATTTGCATTTTTACGCCATAATTATCTGAAAGGGGGCAAAGTTTCGTTTTCAGCGGTATGCCGCGTCGGTAAAACAAGGCCGAATGGTAGCAAACAAAAAATATGAGGTTTTAATAATAAAAGACGTGAAGTCTTAACAGATGTTGGAAAAATCCATTTAAAAAAGAAAAGTAGCACAAGAGTCTGGCTTAACATGACAATTCACACACAGCAGATAGAAACAGCTTTATTAAAACACAACATGACGCAAAAAATTAGACACCTCACCTGTCTGTCTCCCGAATCCCTGAACTCCAACCTCTTGTATTACAGGCCGTCCAGCACCGTACCGACGGACACACCGGTGGCTGCTAACCGGGACAAACCAGACGTGTTTATGAGAAGTTCTCGATTCGGAGCCGCACTTCCCGTTTGTGAGAGTCACGTTACTGCGGCCTCACGTGACAGTTTGACGTCTGTATCTCATTTGGCCACGAGAGGTCGAGATTTTTAGTCAGTTTAATGGCGGTAAAGTCAGCGAGCATGGTAGCCAAGTATGAATCGCAAGGGTTTAACGTGTAACGTTAGCTGAATAATTATTATATTCTTAGTTAATACACATCATGTGTGGAGTTGTTACTTAGCTAAACGGCGGTTGCTAAGCGACACCATAATTAAATGAGGAGCATGACTCTCATTTAACTGACTGTGAGCAACATCTGCCGCGTAGTCGCTTGCTCATATGAGGGAAAAGCTCAGTGGTGAGCAGTAAACAGAGATTTCTGACTCTTTCAAGGACAGTAACAGTTTTAAAACTATCCCAGTGTTGAACAGGCTGACGTTAAAGATCCTCCCCAACACGATTAAACACAATTAGTCGGCTTGGAATAAATTGTCAAGGTTTTGGTTTTTTTTTTGCCTCAGTTACAATCACAATATAAACTTTTCCTTTTCTTGAAAAATATGAAAATGTGAAGATTTTGTACTTGAAAAGTGAAATGTTAGACACAAAGTGTTGTCTGCTTTCCGGATCAATCATTTCTCAGCGCACTGCTTCAAATTTCCACATCATACAGAACTACACTAGATGTTAAGACAAACTTTGAGCTCATAAACTTTCCCTCTTCAGCAGATGGATGTGAAAACAGCCTTCTTGTTAACTTCAGAAGTTAATTTTGCAAAGCTCACCAAACCTCAAACCACCAAGTGAAGAGCATTCAAATCCTGGAGAGTAGAGATTTTAAGTGCACACACTAGTTTGAATTTGTCATAAAAATACAGACTACAAAAGTTAAAATAAAAAGCATGAGCTAATTATGCGCTTGCTGAGTGACTTAAATTTGTGTGTTCTAGTGAAAAGTCTATAATTGATGACAAAGTTAAATCACTTAAATTTTGAAGAGAACACAAAACTTGACTTGGTCCTGATCTGACCAACAGATGAAAGGCAATACAAAAGATATTTTATTTTATTGTAAAAGGGCAGAGTTTCAACAGGTAAAAGAGCAAATCATGAGAAATGTACAATTGGAAAAAGACAAAAGTTTAAATGAAACAAATAAAACCAAATGTGAAACTGAAAAGAGGTTAAACAAGACTAAATTTTTCCACAGAGGATCATGACTCTCATACAGCTCATACAACCATTGTTGGCTTAGCTGTACTGTACATCACTACAGATGTATTTTCATCTTACCCTAAAGATGTAATGAAGCTGGTCTACATTAACAGGCAAAGCAGATTATCACACGAATTTTAGCTCCTAACTGTGTACAACACCACTTGGGAGTTGTATAAGAAGCAACTTTAGATTCCCATACACACAAAAAAATACTACAGTAAAATTGTATTTGCTGGCAAATCAGACAGGAACATTACACTGGCTTCTGTATCTCTTATCTCGTCATTTACACTTCCGGCATACAAAACATGTTATCCTAATCATGCTGCTGTGGTTTCATATAGCAGACTATTTTATGGGATCTTATTCCTGGACATGAGGACAAACAGACTAATGAAGCACAGTTAGCAGTGATGTTTTTTTTTCTTCTTTTTCTAAAAATTACAGATCTATACTGAGACAGTGTCCAGGACGTTGACTGCTCAGACACAGAGACGACTCTATCCTCTCTTCATCCTGAATTAATCCTTTTTCTACAAACTGTAAAATTTGAGACTCCTGTCCATTCCTGCCGAGGTCAAGAACTGAGCGTTCTCTCCAAAGGCAACTCCAGTCACCAGTCCTGTATGGTCTACAATTAGAAAGGAAAAAAGGCGGGTCAAAAATCTGCCACATACTCAGATTAAACAAATTAAATGAGTGACCTCATGTATATCTGACACAATATTGGCATTCTTCCCCCTCACCTGTGAAGTTAAGGACCTCAGACCACTGCTTGCAGATGTAGACACGGATGTCAGACCCTCCTACAGCCAGATAGGTGCCACTCTGGTCAAACACAAGGGACTTCACCTGAAACAGAAAAAAACCCCAATGTAAACAGAAAATGCAGAATGTTTGTCAAACTTTATATGCTTGCCAAGCTTATATTTCCAATTAACATTCTGGTAGTACTGCTTACCAGGCTCTTCAGTCACAAGGAATGCATTTATTTGCCTCTTGCAGAAAGATTGATACAACTTTCATGTCATTGTGTTAAATATGACTCTAGAACCAGGTGGTTGTTAGCATAGCTTAGCTTAAGACGGGAAGCAGTTCAGATAGCCTGCCTCTATCCAAACTTAAAAGCAATCCAGCAATTTCCATTCTAGTTTGTTTAATCCATACTCCAGCAGAAATGTTAAGTGGAGGTTTTACATGCTGAAATTGTACTGGGTGCAAATTGCTTATATTAAAATAATTCTTACCTCATAATTGTTGTCCAGAGTGATGGTCTTGAAGTTCTTCAGTTTCCTCAGATCCCAGAGTTTCAGAGAGCTATCCTGGGCACCTGTGGAGCAGCACCAGACAAGGATTTAAGGGTGAGTAAAACAGGCACACTTAAATATACAGTACCGCATCCCTTCAGTGCAAAATCATCAGCTGAGGATCAGTGGGGTCAGTAGTTGTAGGTCACTCTTCAAGGCTAATGTGATTTTCTTGTTAATGCGATGTTCATGCAACTGGTGTAGAGTGCCTGCACTTCAATGACAATAAAACATGCTGTTAGTCATTCTAACCTGTGGCCAAGTAGTATCCGTTCTCAGAGAAGGCAATGGAGGTGACAGGGCCAGAGTGGCCGGGGAAGTTGGCCACGTTGGTGCGCTCCTTCAAATCCCAGATCTTGATTTGGGAGTCAGCCGTCCCAGTGCCAAAAATGAGACCATCAGGGTGGAACTGAGCACATGTGAGAGCTGTTGACGGCAGACAGAAACATTAACACCTGAAGAAATAGGACACTTATTCAGAGTGCCAAACACAAGTTAACAAACAAGGACTTACCACAGCCAGCGCTTTCATCAGTGACTTTGGTGAGGACCCTACCGGTCTGGATATCAGAAAAGGCCCAGTACTGCATAACAGTGAAGAAAGAGTTGGAAAAAGTTAGTGTGGTGACTACAACAGGGCAATATGGAGGAAAAATCATATCTCTGTGGTTTTAGACTGAATGGTGACACATATTTATCTTGGCATTAAAGTGGGCTAAATGTAATATCAAACTATACTGAGTATAAACAGTTTTATCTCATCACACATCTTTTCTAAAAATTATATCAATATACAGTAAAACGTTGTTACTCTGTCGAGCCCTGGTGGTACTCCCAGTTAACCAATGAACAAATCACTCATATTTAAATGTTAAATTCCCACCCATCCACCCACACACCTGATCCTCAGAGGAACTGAGCAGGTAGTCCCCAGTAGCATGCAGGGAGAGTCCAGTGACACCTGCGTCGTGGGCACGCACCACTTGGACACAATTGCCCCCAGTGACAGACCACACACGGATGGTACTGTCTGGAGATGCAGAGAAGACCACGGACTAGAGGGGGGGGGGAAACAACAAGGGTGAGAAAGATCATGAAAAAATGTTAAAAAAAACAAACCAAAAAAACCCTATAAATGGAAATTAGTTTTTTTTCTTAAAAAAAAAAACAAAAAACAAAAAACAAAACAACATTTTGTGAAATTGTAAGGAAGCATTTGTTGAACCCAAAAAACTCATCTGCTTTCTGTGCTTAACAGTCACAAGGACAACGGGAACTGATAACAGTACGGATCATACTGCATATTATGAATATATTTTCTGAGACCAGAGGACTTATTTGTTAGAGAAAACTTTGACAAGCTGCTATTTGAAGCATAGATCATCACCTGTGATGGATGATAAATGACAGAGGTGACTTTCTTTGTGTGACCCTTAAGCGTTGCCACAATCTGCTCCTCATTCTTGTCAAACACCACCACGTTTTTATCAGCGCCACCTGAGGAACACAAGAGGGCCAATAGTAAATGGAAAAGTCTTTATTTGACTAATGTTGCATTTAAAAAACAAAATCACTGAAACCTTCAAAGGGAGAGATACAGTGCAAAAATGGATGAAATTGATGTACCAGTGAGAACTTTGTTGGTGTCTGAGGGACACAGATCCAGAGCCAGAATACCGGGGACACTAGCACTATGAAGACCCTGAAAGCAACATAGAGATGGCATGTTGACACTTTACACATCAAACCAATTAAAACACAGCTTTGGTCTTTGGAACAAGAGGAAAATTTCAGGTAATACTGAAAATAGAAATCTGCACTTACAGCATGCGAGGCGACTTGGCGGTATTTGCTGAGATCCTCAGCTCTAACCAGCTCCTCTGGAACAGTTTTTCCTCTCTGGAGAAATACAGTTGAGCAGTTAAAGCAGAGTGACAAACTATGACATAGGGACACAAAGAAGCAATGTAGCCCAATAAAGGATATAAAATACCTTCTTTCTTTCTGTGGTGAGGATAGTAGCTTTGTCTTGGAGCTGCAAATAGAACAAACATTTTTGAGACACATCTAAAACCTGCAGAGGACAATGTAAATCTCAGAGCCAAATAATTGTTTATGCTGGTAAAAGAAACATATCTTACCTTCTGGATGATTTCTGGGGTCATTCCCACCTGTTCACTAATCTCCATAGGCTCGCCACCTGCACCCTGAGATACATTTGACAGAATAAGAGATTGTTATGAGGAAATAGGGCGAAAGAATATGATGAGCCTTTCTGGCTTATATCTTATTGACGTGAATCAATATTCAATTACTCACTGCTGCAGCTGGCTGAGAGGCAGGGACTGCCTGAGGGGCAACCAATCCAGCTTGGGGTTTAAGGGTGGCAAGAGCTGGAACGAGGGAAAATATGCTCTCAGAAAATCATCAGTGAGACACAGTTGATGTTGCTTTACGAGTGAAATTATGCCCTGCAATCCAGGACAGACAAATTACTGCCAACTCACCTTCTCTAGCAGCAGTGACCTCTTTGGTGAGTCGAGCGATGACTCTGCAGGCAGCATCATGTTGGTAGAGGGCATGTGACAGTTCTTGGCGCGTAGTCTGCAGCTGCTGCCGCAGAGTGAAACTGTGAAGCATAACAGCATCCTAAAACAGGAAGAAAAAAGAAAAATCTTAAGGTCTAAAATAGATTTTATGTTATGTTACAAAGAGTGGCTTTCAAAATCAAACAGTGAGCAGTGCATTGTATTTAGGTCTACTAAGCAGCTGTTACGCAAAAAATCTGTACATTCTCTGCCAACTAAAGTTTACTACCATTAAAAATACTGGTGGAAATTGCTTTGATATAAAAGTCACTGGTTTATTTCAAACAATACCTCTGGGCAGTATTTGCGTGTGTATTGTGGTGGACTTGTGGAAGTCAACAACACTTACCCACTCATCTTGAAGGGACTTCAGAATGGCAGGAATGCTTGTTGCTGATGGTGCCTTAGGTCTAATTGGATGGGACACTAAAAAGAAAAACGTTGCTTGTATTTAAAGCGAACAGTTTCTCATTTTCACAATTAATCAGGTTGATCCTGTTCATTGATAGCAATTTTTGAGATATCAAGAACACTTGCTGTAGGACAAGAAATCAGGTCATGCTGTACTCTACTATAGTGGATTTAGTTTTGATCAGCAACATTAATAATTGCAATGTAAACATTACTGCTGAAACATTTGTCAATTAAGGGGTAAAATAAATAACTTCAACTATTCTGATAATCACTTATTTCAAGCTCAGTTGTCAGAAGTTGCTCCGCTTCTTTGTATTAAGTGTAAAACAGTAAACTGAATATTTTGGGGGTTTGGGATGTTGGCTGGATGTTTTATTAACAAAAACATCCATAGGTAAATATCTAAAAATAGATCAATATCAAAAAATAATAAGTAGGTGGTAATAGGTGCAGTACTGTACATCACTGTTTAAAAACTGTCTGAAAAGGAGAACAGTACAAAAGAACCCTGATAACGCCACTTTATCAAGTAGATTCAGCCTCCAGGCGGAACATAAATACAGAGCATTTAAATCCTCGCGATGATGTACTACAGGACTGTTGTATAACATTGCACCAGTTTAACTAACTAATAGACGAGGAACATAGCTGCTGCTTGCGGTAATGTACCTTTGATATCTACAAGCTGTTCCTCAGACAAGGGCTGTCCGTTCATCGGGTCCGTGCCATTCTCTGCGATGTACTTCTCGATCAGCCTGCGCTCAAACACCTGGTTGGACACCGGGGAGACGCATGGGTGCTCCGGCACCTCGTTGGAGACTGAAATAAATTGCAATTATAGCTTAAAACCACACGATAGCAACAATAAATAATCACAAAAAAGACCAGCGAACTCTCATTGGTAGAAGGCGGCATTGCATGGCCGCTAACGTTAGCCAAATTAGCTAGTAGCATTAGCGCGGTGCGGATGTGTGAATGAATTCAAATTCACTTACTTGCACAAACCAAAGACATTTTCCCAACGCAGTCCTTAAAGTCTCGTCTGAAGATGGGATTGTACTCGGGCTGTACTTTGATAGTTAATACCGCTAATGTACACTTTACTTATGTTTTACTCAAATTGTAAGTAGCACGCTGTCCTTTCATTGCCGCTACAAACGTTGCGTCTTCTTCTTCTACGTTTTCTTCCGGTCTTAGTGTCCACGCGTCACAGGTGCTACACTGCCCTCTACCGCCGGAAATCACCTCTGCTCTTATCCACGCACCAAAAAGTAGTGCTGAAATAATGAGTTAATAAACAAACAATTCATTGACAACAGTTTTGGCTGTCGGTTAATTGCTCAAGTCATTTACCAAGCGACAACTGAAAGCTTAAAAACAGAGTTTTGGACTGTCATGCAGACAAATTAGCAACTTTTACCATGTTACCTTGACCTTTGGGAACTTGTGATTGCACTTTTTGCCAGTTTTCCAGGCATTCTTTATACAAATGATTAATCAAAAATCCACAGGCCAATCAATAATAAAATGAATCCTCTGTTAAAGCCAAATATACAGCATATTGGAGAAAGCCATCTTACGTGTGTGCATGTGTTAAAGATACATTTTATTGTCTTGGATAGGTCATTTTTAAATCCAAAACTATTATAAACAGCAGTCCAACCTTATCATAACTAGAAATTTGGTAATCAGGTATTATTCTGTACACAAGGGTCAAAGATTAATAGGCTATTGCAATATTTGGTGGAACATGTTACAGGTGACATTACTATTACTATAGTTACCTTGAGGGAAAAGACACTATACTGTTGCAAAAATGTCTGAACTGCAGAACACACATTTAACATGATAACTGAAACTGTTGTAGTCAGGAATGGTCTATGTGGTAGATGGACAACTAACTCCCTATTGCTTTACAGTACTTAAGAATTCCCTTTTGCAAAACATTTGTATTCCAATGCTAACTTCTAGGTAGCTCTAGAGATCAAATTGCTCTCACAAACATATCATCAATCAGCAAATCCAGTGCAGATCATGTTGGTCCTGAGGGTCTGGAGGTAGGTAACAGCAGGAGATTTCAAGAGCACCATCAACAGTGTCAAGAAATACACAATATGAGACAAGAAGGCTAATGCTCAACTCATGCTTCAGAAAAATTACATGAAAAAATGACATGCAATATTGATTCTGAACTATTTAAACTAAGCTAAGATGAAAAAGGCACAGGTGAGGTCTTTCTTTTCCACAACAGCTTCACTCCACATGGTAATCTTGTACAACAGTTTTTCCATGTCCTATGTTTTTTTGTTTCCTCACTTCAGTTCAGTTTTATAAGAAGTTCAGTTTCTCTGAAGTGTAAACACTGCAGGATTCAGAGGTGTCCGTGTCTAGTGGTAGTCTGGAAAAGTATTCTTGTGATTTGCTCCATCTTTCACTGTTTCCATCTTTCTTTATCTGGAACTGAATGCAGTCCTCAGAGGAGTGGAGGCAGTCTGAAGCACCAGGCACCGAAAAGGAAATCCTCTTGTCTTCCTCATTAGATGTGTCCTGCTAGAGAGGAATGAACACATAGTATTTTACACAAGTATCTTAGTGTATGACATAAAAATACTCAGTAGTTAAGAGTAGTATTACCTCAGTAGAAAAATTACGACTTGGGGAGCTCCCAGCTGCCAGTCTATGTGTTTCCTGGTTTTGAGCTCTTGGAGTTCCAACCCTAACCGGACTATAACCCTGGAAAAACAATCAACAGCACCCAAGCAGATGTGGTTCACGCACACAGACAATATACTTTTAACAATTTCAACCATGGAGACAAAACCTGTAAGTTAGTTAATTAGCCATACTGCGTGAGCAGGACTGGCTCTTGGGGTCCATTTTCTTGGCGTTTCAGGCTGCTGAGAGTGACCGTAGAAGCCTGAGTGCTGAGGGCTGGGCTGGCTGTAGTCCTATACAAAAAAAACAAAACAAAACTCAGTGCAGCTAACAGTTACAGAATACAAGGAAGAAAAGCAAGACAAAGATTTCTTTATTTTTTTCTTTTGTTTAAAAAACCCCCACATTTCTTCTTTGGACTTCACAACTGATGTAATATATTATTATAGTGAGACTAACTTGCATATTTTGATTTTTATGTCTCCTCAAGCCCAGATTTCTACAGAGTTTGAGTGCTGCACTTACACTGTTGATGCCAAATATTGTTACTAATTCTGTTTCACACTCTCTTAAAATTAAGCATGCAATACATTATCCCATATTTAACACTCCTTCTTCCTCCACAGATACAGCCCCCTTCTTTCTTTTTACTAGTTTCAATTTTTTTTTGAATGTTAACATAACTGATTTGATTATTTTGGGGTGCTCTTTATTTTTTTATCATAAGTTTTTTGTTTATAACCATGAAATGTGAAAGCAGCCGGAAACTGAACAGAAACTGACGTGAAACAGTATTGAAATAGTGATCCTCTGTCTAAGATGTGGAAATCAAAATCAAAGTTAGAAATAAGTGAAGAGTGAATGAGGCAATCTTGAATATTACTTCCAAAACTATATCTACCAAATGGACGTAACAAAATGCTTAATAGACCTCACTATCTCAGGCCACTAACCAGTTTCACTGGATTTCCTTACCTGGATGTTGACCCTGGGAGGGTTGGCTGGTGGTGCTCTGTTTGCTCTGAGACCGGCGATGATCTGTGTGAGGCTGCAGTTTGGGTATCGCTTCATGAACAGGATGAAACCAGCCAGTGAAACAAACATGCCAGAAGGGACACTGATGGACTTGAGAAGTGCTCGCCATCTGCCGCCCTTTTCTGGAAAGGAAGAGATACAGAAATGAGATGGATGTCAGAATGAATAGTGGCCGTGTAGAAGCAAAGACATTTAAACACATGGCATGACACTCACCAATCACCTGCAACAAAGTGGTTGATACCAGGTTGCCGTTGCCATCTCTGATTTCATACACCCCATCATGCCGTGAGGTCAGCCTTGCTATGACGACCTCATTGATACTGCCGTTCCTGCCTAGAGAGATGAGGCCCCTGTAGCGCATGTCGTAGTCTGTTATCTGGCCCTCGCGCATCAGCTGCACTGAGCCTCGAGGAGGCTTGGGGTCAAAGGGGCCCAGGGAGGATTCGTCGGGGTGTCGGGTGGGAGTAAAAATGAGGTGGGCATGAGGGATAGGAAGAAAGAGGGGCAGGTTTAGTGACTCTTTGGTGAAGCGGGTGACATTGAAGGAGTGCCCTGAATCCACATGCAGGATCATGAACACAAAGAGGGGTGTGCAGAATGAAAGGTATGACAGGGTGTCAGATGGAGAAAGGAAAGATAAAATATACACGTTATAGTTGACAGGATCCTAAAGTTAAGAAGAAATTCATCAGTCAGCTTCCTAAAAGCCATCCACTCATCTTCTGTCTCTGCTCACCGCGGACAGTAAGGGTGCTGCGGGACATGACCTTCCCTTTGTTGTCTTTCACTGTGTAGTTGCCTTGGTCTGCTTGTGTCACTCTCTCAGCTACCCAGACCTTCCCAGCTCGCAGCAGCCGCCCTCGGCCCAGATTACTCGTTTCAGGATCCGTCCGGTTCCACAGCACAACTGGCATGGCCTCGGCTGGAGCACCCCGGGGTGAAAACTCCAGCACGGTGCCATTTTCAGGGATGTTGTGTTCAAAGTTCTCCCCGTAGTTTCTGTGGTAGGACTTGATGCATTCTGAATCAGGACAAAATAGTAAGGAGATCAATAGTGAGCTATGCAATGAAACAAGTACTATAATTTTTGAGGAGTCGTTCAGTTTTTTCTTAGAATCAAGGAAAGTTGCAAATATGAATATTTATTTGTGTGGCATAACTTTTATCTCTTGAAAATACCTCATTTCATTAAGAGGGAAAATGATCATACCTGAAACAGTCAACCGAACAGTCTCGTATGTGAATCCAGATGACAGTTTGATGGCATAAAGTCCCTGATCATCATGAGTCACCTCTTTCAGGACTAACATCTTGTCTCTGGTCCACTCAAACCGTGGGTCCCTTACCTGCAGTTGTACAGTAAATACGTTTTGTAAATCTTTTCCCACCCGCTAACAAACAAAAACACAAGAAGCTAGAACACAACGACTTCCACTTACAGTGGTTTTGTCCAGCAGGATACGCCTGGATCCCTCAGAGCTTGGTGTAAAAGTTACCGTTCTGGATGTCGAGTACACAGGCAGACGAAATTCCTTTCCAGCACAGACCATCTGGGCTTCTTCTCTGTCACCTGTGGTGAAATGGAAGTGGAAGTGGAAAATAAAGTTAGGAACCTCTTCATATGATATTTATGAACGAAATGTGATTAAATATGAATACTTACCTAGTACAACCCAACCTGTGCAGGACAGACAATAGCATGATTGTTATTGTCTCCAACATAACAACTTGACCTCACATACACTTAAGAGGAAATGATGATGTGACTTTCTAAAAGAGTTTACAGGTAACATGTATAAGTTGTACAGTAAATGACATTGACAGTTTGCAGATAATTTCATTGGTATCTGTCAAGTTTTAGAGCTCTCCAAGTAAAACTCCTCTGTTGTAGTTTAAGTATGGTGTCCCCAAAGGATCCATTCTTGGACCACTTTTATATTCACTACACATGTTCCCTCTTAGTCAAATCATACAGAACCAGGATGTTCTGCCTAACTGCTTTGCAGATGACACACAACTTAACATTAGAGCCTGTACTAAAAATGAATAACAATAATGCAAAAACTAATACTACTTTGAGCTGTAATCTTGGAATCATTTACGATGCAGATCTATGTTCAGTCGTGCTTAATTAAAGTTTCCAAAATTACAGCAGGTCATTTTTGTCTTATTTGCACAAAGTTACATATGCTGGGCTAATATCTTCTCTCTTGTCCAGTCAAACTGTGCATCCTTTATATGCTGACTGTATGAAACAGACAAAAATAAACAAAAAAACAAAACCATTCATTTCAGTCATGATGGTTTTGTATGGATGGTTTTCTATATAACTTTTAAGGCTCCTACAGGCATTGCTACAAAGGACATCATGGATTTATTGACCCCCTGTGTACCTGCACCAATTACATTTGCAACAAGTGAACATGACACACTAGCTTTGGCTATCAGCATCTTATAAAATAGAAAATATCTTTATTATTGACTTTTTAAAATCTGTGTGTGACAACTGTCTCTTATCAAAATAGACAAACCAATGAGGATCAGTTGATATGTTTACCAATTTTAATTTATTAACTACATACTACCAAATTAAAACAATAAACACCACTCAAAGGTAATTTCATGTTAACCCCACACTTCCTCATACGGAGTGAGTTGTAACTAATATAGAAAGCATTAACAAATGTTTAACTGACAATTATTTAAGCCATTATTTACAATGTATAACAGCCTTAATAAAAGTTGCATCAGAATTGAATCCAAGGACTTACCCACAGCAAAAGGAAGGGTAAACATGGTAGTGAGCAGTACAGAGGAGGACATCTTCTCCTGTGAAGACAAGCCAGATTTTTTCATACTGGACCGTCACTCATCCCCGCCCTCCTCTGAAAACAAGCCTCCGACTCGCGGACATGCAGCCATCAGTCAAAAGCCACACAAGGGAGAGCTCAAAGACAAGCGTGTTGATGTTTCTACACTGCGTACAACCAAAAATAATCAATATCATCACAGTCGCATCCATGACGCCTCGTCTGTCTCTGTCTGCTGTTTAGAGCCATGCCCACTCAGGTGTCCAACATGTTTCCCAGCCGATGAACATTTTGGAGCTACACGGCGAACCATTAGGCCGTATTTCATTGACAATTTACAAATGTTCTGATTTACAATGATACATCACGTCTGGACTCACCTGCAAGATGCGTGAAGAATAAATCCAACGCTGGATATTTATTGATGTTTATGTGAATGAGAATAAGAGGATAACAACGTCCTCTGCAGAGCGCGCATGAGCACTGGTCCCCTTCTGTTATTTATGGCGATGGTAGGCTGAATTCCCAGCCGCTTCTACGCAGGGTGCGTCACATGTTGCGCTATTTTTTTTACGAGTCCTGCGTACAAATACGCTAATAGCGCAAGAAGACACAGTTGCAAAGTGTGGTGTTGATGGGAATAGAACCAAGATTAAACCTAAAACCTTCTCAGCAATTTATAAGATGGAAAGAAGCTCACTTCTGAAAATGACTTTTTTTCCTGCAGAAACATGTATTCTTCACTTACCTTGGGTATTTCTATTTAATGCTACTTGATTCTACTCCACTAGAAGTTAGAGGGGACTATTCACAGTCCAAGGTTTCATATGAAAACATATGTTGATCTTGTTGAATATTATGTCTTTGTCTAACAAGCAGTTGTAATTAGCTCAACCTCAACCAGGCCTACAACAGTAGCTACAACAGTAAATGCTGTATACACATTAACCCATAAGTAATAATGATCAAATAGTATACATTAAAATACTACAAATCAGATATATTTTATACCATTATGAATATTTGTATATATTTGTATATCCTTTTAAATATAGAATTTTAACTTGTAATCCTATTTGAGTTTCTCTATATATTCACATAAATATATAGTAGCCTATTATTATTGCGTCAGCACTGACCCTGTTTGCTAGTTTTGTGTGAGGATTTCTGGCTGACAGGATCACACAACACTGCTTGACTGATATGCGAAACACATGTGACGTTGTTTTACCACTTCTCAAGTAAAATGAGAATTCCTGTAATATTAATTAAGACCATCTTTCCTATGAGGCCTCTTTGTGGTTACTACTGTTACCACATCACATGTCATGAACTTACTCTTGAAACTGCAGCCACAACACACAACTTTGTCAGGAGGTATATGCGCAGTTTGCATTTAGCGCAGTTATGACGCAAACAGCGTGAGCATAGAGGCCTCGCCTTGTTCACTTTTCCTGCTTTGAAGTAGAAACACAGAAACACGACCGTAACGCACAGGGAGCTTATTTGGCAGTGAGTTGACGGTCTCGTCCGTTGGTTTTTCTTAAAATGTGAAACGCAAGATGTTCCGTTTTGTCCGCTCCGAGTTTAGAGATACGTGTCCGTAATTAACAGTGTAAAAACCTCTGCTCTCTCTGCAGGACATGTTACTGTTGTACATTGCTTTTTCCTGCGTCTTTATAGGTGAGTACACAGCCCCATAAAGGAAAAACAGCCACACGCTTTAACCTCCTTGACATTCAACTTTGCAGCCTTGTAACTTAATAATGTCTTAATAATAAGCGAGTTTTCCGCTCCTCACACGCTGCCGACTCAGTACATGCTGTGCAAATATGCCAATTATGTCAACTTTGTCACTGGAGCTTTGTGCTGCAGCAAATTAGTGTGAAATGTGTTTACAATAGTTGCTGAGCACATGAGAGGAGTAAAAGGTGTGCTGCTGGGTTACTGAATTAATTTTGAAGTCAGATCAAATGAAACCGAAAACAGCCGTCATCACCCCCCTTCACTCCATTCCTAGAGTTATAAGAGTAATAGCTGTAGTGTGTGTGTGTGTGCGCGCATATATATATATATATATTATATATTGTATAAGAGACAGTATATATATATATATATTTTAGATGTATGTTTATCCCCCTGCTGCAGTATGAATTAATGAATCTGATTTCAGTGCAATTTAACAAAACACACAGTTCCACATATTCTCAATGCATTTAAATATATCGTTATATGCATTTAAATAAAATGTATATATTCTATAATCATATTCATTTAGATTTTTTCAATCTCTTTTTTCATTTGCATCTTAAGTTAACAATAAATTAGTGGTTCGTGTGATTATAATGTGGTTGCTGTTTGCTAAAAGTGATTAAAACGTAATATGATTTTTGGTTGCAAATTTGACGACACAAACAATATCCAAACATAGAACTGAAATATTTGCATATTCCTCCCTGGGGTAATGAGGTTGTATCTTAAATAAGTTAACAGACCTTTTTAATAGAACATATTTAGGAACATCAGAAATGCTGATAACTGCTGTATTGATGGCTGGATTCTATTTAGCTGCTTCAGTTTTAGGGTCCTGGTGTCGTGATGGCTGGCTCACTGTTTTTGGAGGACTGGGACTGCTGAATAGAGCATTTGTTGATGTTATTAGAAACACTACTTCTCCTAGCATGTCAAATCAAAATCTCTGCATATTAAGATGCTGAACTGAATCTGTGAATGGTGTACCTGCTTAGCATCTGTGTGTAAGCATTAAATAAAACATACTGATGTTTTTGCAAATTCTACAGCCTCACAGAGCCACTAGCTTTCCCGTAGAGTGTTTCAGTTCAAAAATTGCATTGTAGTGAGACAGGTAGGGTCATCCTACCACATGTCGGGAGTGGCCACAAGGATATTTAAAAAAAATGTGGCTTAAAATTTTATACTTCTGTTACAAAATATATATATATATATATCATAGAAAATATACGATTATATTTCAGTTATGCCCTAAATTGTTATTTAATGGACAGATCAAATGTGTTAAAATTGTTTTCATGTTTTTCTTGTCCTCAGATATTTCGTGTCTAACAACTATTTCATATTCACTTGTATCTTTCTGATGGTAGGTTCATCCACTGGTATTAAGACAGAAAACAAATGTTATGGCAGAGAATATCGTTTACCTTTACAATACACACCACCTCTTTTCAGTGGAAAGCTGTACTTCACTCCCAGTAAAGGGGGACCCAGGACGTTACTGATGGAAAATGGGAAGGTGGGCAGCTTCTCATACTATAATTTATACTACCATCAACATAGCTATGACATCCATGTACATCAAGATCCACAATATGACAAATGTCTGGCTTGTTGAGTTCAAGTCAGAGCAAACCAGGTTTTGAATGAGACTTGAAGAGAATCTACTCTGTCCTGGGTAAATGTATTTGTCTTGTTTATTGATTCAGGCAAAGGACCCACGCCTTCGCATTTTCCTTACATCAGTTTCTGTGTCAAATTTGAGAGAAAGAGATGATGGAGTGTTCTCTGTTGAGCTCCAAGAAGGCACAATACAAGATGTCATCAAACTGCACGTTTTGGGTAAGAACATTCCACTATACTCATTATTTAAAGGCTCCATTTCATCATAAAACATATATCTATATCTATATGTATATATGTAATAGATATATGTTACAAATAGGTATTTCTGTTGGTTATGTGCAGTATTCCTATATACAAGTCCACCTTGTTTTGCTCTGTATATGCTTTTTCAGATTGTGCTGATGAGATCACAAGGAATTATGGGGATGGACACTTCTATGATGTTCCTAGACAAGCTGAATTCCTGGAGTTCAGTCCTGGTCGCACTGTGGATGAGCCAAAGGTCCTGTGGAATCGCTCAGACCCTCAGACTATGAGCGGCACAGGACAGATAAAGCGTGGTGTCTGGGAGATCATTGCCGTCACTCAGGCAGACAACGGCTACTATAATTTTAGGAAAAAAGACAACACTTTGCTGTCTAGGATACTGCTCAAAGTACAAGGTAATGTCAGGAACTAAGAGAAACTGAATATTTGACTGCTGATTATTTAACATAATAGACCTATACACTCTTTATCACACACAGAAAACACTAGATACTACGATCCAAAGGTGAACGATCAGCTCGTCATCCAAAATCCCTTTATTTATGCCCCATGGACTGTGACTTTCACCCCGAAGAGGAGTACAGAGCGCCAAACACTGATGTCAGATGGCCATCTGATAAGAGATGAAGATGGCATCTCAAGGCATTTTTCAGGGAGAATAAGTGTCGTGAGTGATGGTCTTGAGATTTATCCTGTTGAAAGCACAGACTCTGGCACCTTCGAGTTCAGAGACCCATTAGGCAACCTAGCCCAGACTGTGAAGATGGAGGTGGAACAGGGTGAGCAACAGCACATTTTCTTGTATGAACAAACTTTGTTAATGATTCAAACTAAGACTCTCCCTCCTTTGCTTTTGCAGAATCTACTCCGACGTTTGTTTTGGTTGCTGTGATTGTCGGGATTATCTTTGGGGTGATTGTCTGCTGTTGCTGCGTGAGAAAGTGCTGTTGTAAAAAGAGCTCCTCTAAAAGGGACGAGTCTGCTGCACAGACTGCGGCAGCACCTGCTGTGTACTACCATGTGAGTACTTCCTCAAGCGGGTATTCAGACCAACTGTTTAAGATATGTGATGCTATTTTTACTTCTGCTCCCTTTCCAATGCTTATTTTGGTAGCTATTTCAGATTAAGTTTGAGATTTGGATTTGAAAAGGTGATTGGTGAAATTTTGCCATCATAGTTTTTCATTAATGAAATTAACATGACCTTTTTTTTTAAATTGCAGGACATGACTCAAGGCCCAAGTTACTTAGCTGCACCTGCTCCAGATTACCACTCTCATCAGACAACAACCCCACTTCTGTCTAGAGATCCTGCAACTACCTCCCTGGGGCCATCGGTAGGTTTTGCTTTAGGTTATTTTTAGGACAGGGGCTAGTCACATGCCTTACATTCGGAAAAACATAGCAAGTTAGTTATTGTAGTTTGGGTTGCTGATTTGGCTGACTCACCAACATGGTCAGCAGTTGCACTCGAGCAGTGGTTGTGACACACTTTAAGTCAAGGTACTGTAGAGGATAGTTTCGCATCTGTGAACTCTGAAGCTCTGTCCTAAAATAATCCATATGTATTTGGAAGAGGTGCTACTTCCTGTAATTGTTCAGCCTGTTCATACTGGCCATTAAGAGATCCAGTTATTGCTCCCAGTGTAACTCATGTTGGACAAGTCCTTATTTGGTGCAAAAATACATTCCAAGGTTTATTTTAGGTTCATTTGAGGCTTTACAATTTGGAGTTTATAAAATCAATTGATATCTTCCAAAGTTTCTGCCTTCTGTTGGACAGAATTCCCAGATTATGGTTCTCTTAACTGTGCTGTCTTAACTGAACTGAGACAGAGGGACAGTATATGAAGGAGACAATAGCCCATTTTTGATTCAGCTAAACATTTGAATGTAGTTTTGGACTGAAAAGTGACTGAGGATTTGTCCTTAATCGCTTACATTCCATCACATTGAAATGGGATCTCATTGATGTCCAATTTGATCAGGAAGAATGAAAGTGTCACAGTAAGTAAAACCTGTTTCACAGTTTGTGTGAGCACCTTATTGTTGTCTTAAGATAAGCTTTACAACCTACCCTGTAACATGATTGCTGCGATTTGCATCATAATTGCACCCCTTGTCTCCATTAGTCACAATTTAGTGAAATCTGAACACATGGACATGATACACACTTAGCAGTTGTCTCTTTTCTCATGTTCTCTTTATTATCTATGCAGTGTATTGTCTTTTCGCCATCATTGACTTATGTCTATTTGTTGATCTTACAGGTGAATAACCCATCGAATATACATATGAGCCCCCAGCAGCCTGAGGTACACACATAAATATGCAGAATTCCCTTTAAATGCATTTAATGTAGGGACATAAAAGATTTATGGGCATGAATCCAGTTGTCTTGACGAGGACAGAGTCATGAATCTAAGGCTGATTATTGGCCTTTCAAAGAATCACTCTTTTCACACGTTGTACTTACTGACACTGTTTTATGCTTATATTTTCAGGTCATATCTTTCCAGGTTACAGCTCCAGCAGGGCATGGGGCTGCTCCAGCTCCATCACTCGACTATAACTGTCTCTCCTCGGACCCTGAGCCTAAGTTTGAGTTGAAAGGAGTAATCTTTTCCTCCGCTGGCCCCCTCAGTACAGACTCAACTTTCTCTGACGTTTATACCTCTGATAAACTCAACTTCCTCTGAGGAGCACACTTCAAGTGAGGCAGAGTCGAATTCAGTCGAATTCAGCGTTATATGTTGTGACTAGCTGGAATGCAGCCATATCAGTCCTGGATTGGATTGTGTAGTATATGTGTATTAAAAATTAGTAGAAGATAAGGACCATGCAGACTGCAAGAAACAAGATACCATTCACGCTATGTTGACACATGGCCAGACGTATCATAAGTTAGCATGCACCTGGAAACTGTTACACTACGTATATTTTTGTGTATTTTTGTAGATCCTGTGTGAATGTTTTTCCTTTAAGCTTTAAATTTGCCTTTAGAAACTGCCTTGGTCATTAGGCAATGAAAGCAATGTAAAATATTGATATCTGATGGTAATATTTTTTTACATGAAATATAAGAATGTTTAGCTATGCTTTGACTTTCTTATTTGAATAGTTTGACTTTTAGTCATCTTACCTGGTATTTTGATTCCTTCTGTGTCATCCACTTTTTTAACTCTCTATGTCACTCTTGAGAAAAGCAACGCTCAAATGAATGTAATGTATCAAATTTGATCAAAACCATAAACTTTGCATTAACATATTGCACTTATGACAATAGGAACGTGCGACCAATGTATATCTGTTGGCTGACACTGTAGCTGATATTTGCCTGTTATCACTGAATTAGTATTGGCTTATGTGTTCCAGATATGCCCCCGCATGTAAACGACATGTGTCGACAAACTGACATCACAGTATATCAACCTCATGGTGACCTAGAGGGCAGATCGTCTTTCACCTCAAATGTTTTGGGAGTCTATTCAGCAGCAGTTAACATATTTCAGTTTGGATCAAAGTGGTTGACAGTCTAACATCTCTCCCACCGCTACACAGAAAAAGAATTTAATCATCCCTCTTGGAATGTGTTCTCATATATGGGGATGTGACTGATCAAGGTACGGATGAGGCCAGCTCATGGGTGGTTTAACACCCTATATATCGTCCTACAGCACTTAAACGCATCACAAGTACCTCCATGGATACGCCCTTGTTGGGTGGGCCCAGACAAAGCTCATCCCCCCAGCCGGAGAAGCGCTTTACTGCAGAGCTTCCATTTTTCAATTAATGTCTCGATATTATGCGTATATTTAAGTGTTTCTAGTTTTAGTGAATCATAAATGTCGCGCGCTTAACACGTAGGCGACGATTCAGTGATTCAGTGCGTTTGTCATTACGGGCGGAAGATGATAGTGTTGTTGGTGTGCTCATATTTTTATGTAGGTAAGTGTAAAAAATATACTCCCTTGGTGAAACTACACAAGACCTTAGCCTGCTGTACAATGACTCAACAGTATGTAATTGACGTAACATCCATGGTGCACAGTTGTGGAGAGTACCCCAACAAACAGGCCTATGTTAACTCTACGAGCTGCTCTACTTAAGTATAATTTTGAGGTATTTGTACCTGAATTTACGCTACTTTACACTCATCCTCGACTACATTTTGGGAGGAAAATAGTGTACATCACTATGTTTAACCGTTATGGTCTATAGTTACTTTGATTTTGTGCACACAACAAATGAAAAACACGTACAACACGGTGTTCGGGTCACTACCAAACCCACAGCACTGGGTTTGGGTCGAGTTATGTTGTCGACTTTGGCCAAAGTATGTGGCAATTAACTTATTATAAGGATATGTAACTCGGCCGTTTATGAATATTATTTCTAGTAATACCAAGTTACATATTGATTTGCATTAGATTATAATTTGTGCCGTAATTATTGGATCGATTTCTGGGTTACTGGATTGGGGCTCAGCAATCTGAAAGGGGTGGTCTTACAGAAAGCACATTTAGCTAAATAACCATGCACTTTAACTGCAGCAGCATTTTCAGATAAGGGCTTTTACTTGTTACAATATATTTTTGCACGATTATAATTGCTACTTTTAAATTTTTGTAAAAGGTCTGACTTTTTCTTCCACGTACCCATGATGAGCATCTGCAGTAGAGCAAAGGTATAACTGAAACATTAGTATGATATACTCTATATGTTAATTCATTTAAAAGTTATCCCAGGGTTTGTACCTGTTCACGATGTTGCTACATTGCAAACATTAGGTTATCATGTTATAATATAGATGCGATGCTGCAAAAGAAGGTCTCCAAAGATGTCTGATGACATGTTCACAGGTTGTCTTGTTTTCTGTTGGACTTCATTTCTAGGCATTTCAAATGCTCAAGAGTATGGGAGCACCTACAGGTTTAGGCTGCTCAGAAGGACTGAAACCATTGAGTTCACCCCAGTGTACAACTCAGATGTGACGGTCTTGTGGAGACGGGATGACCCTCCAGACAGGGAACGCAGCAGGGGGATTGTGATGGGCTCTTACTATGTGATAAATAATGTCACCCAGAAAGACAGTGGCCACTACATAATGAAAGACAGAGATGACAAAGTATTGTCTACAAAGACCATGGAGGTAGTGGGTGAGGATCCTTCTTACTTCTTAATTTATATAATTTCCTTTCTTGGTTCTTCTTTTTTATCAAGACACTCTTTTCTTAACAGCTTTAAGCACTACACATAAACTTTAACTAAAAAAAAGTTTTAATGTTGAATTGGTCAAGTTAATACTGGGTTTATTAAAAACTAATTAACATAACTCTAAAATGCATGATGGTCAAACAAAAAAGTTGTCAGTATTCTTTGATCTTGTTTGTAGTTTAGACTCAAGAGTCCCATGTTTTAAAACTAAACCCAGTAGTTTTATCCTTCACTGAATATACTAGCTGTGGTCGCTTGGATTCACATTGTTAAAATCCAAAAACAAAGTAAACAAAAAGTCATGAGGTACTCCTCCTAGGCATATTCCACCATACGGCACTCAGATATTTATTCTTGCATTGAGCAGTCTGACAAACAAGCTATCGAAAGTCATCAAAGTGTATTGATTGGTTCTCAGGTGCATCATTCTAACAGTTATTTATTTAGTAATGGGGCCAGTGTAGGAATAGGAGGCAGATACTCCAATTAGTGCAACACATAGTATTTGTGGATACTGTTACTACTACTGTTTGAAACACGTGAACACACACACACACACACACACATATATATATGTGTATATATATATATGGTGCACATCTCCATCCTCACCTCCTCTATCACTGTTTGGTACGCTGCTGCTTTTGCTAGGACAAAGGCACTGCAGTGTATCATTCGCTCTGCTGAGAAGGTGATTGGTTGCAATCTGTCCACCCTGCAGGACCTGTACAATTACTAGACGCTGAGGTGGGCTCAGGGAAAAGATTGCAGCTGATCCCTCTCACCTGGTTTACAGAGTCTTTGAGACACTGCCTCCCTACAGGAGGTTGTAGTCCATTAGAACCAAGCCTCACGTCACAAGAAAAGTTTCTTCCTGTCTGCAGCCGACCTTCCTAACAAGGCATAGTCCTACACCCACCACCCACCTTCACCCTCTCAACAGAGTATCACTCTCCTGCAAAGACATCATACCTTACATTAACGTAAAGCCTGTGTTACATTAACGCACATTTGCAGGACTTACTGCTGTATTTGCTGGCACTTATTTTGTACAACCCAGCATCTGTACACCACCATTATTTATTTAAAATCAGACACGTTAAGCTTTCTTGCATATTTTCATATTTCAATATTGTTTCTCGGTCTGTAAATGTATAAATCTCTTCACTTACAGCACTTGTTTTTTTACTGTATGGTATTTCCTTTACTGTATTATTTTATCATCTCTCTTGTTCAACCTCTCTTTCAGAGAGACATCAGCACTATTCAGTGAGTGCTGGTGAAACCTTTCGCTTCACTTTTGATCTGGCACAGATCTCCTGCAACATTGGCTTCATTTCAGACACAGCCAATGACCCTGATGAGACTGTGATAGTTCGTCAAGGCTGGCAGCGGGAGTATCCAGATATAAATGGTTGCGTGGGGTTTTACATGTTAAAGCCTTGTGGGATTATGCTTGAGGACGTCCAAACGGCATGCAGTGGGCTCTTCGTGGTCAGAGATGCAGATGGCAACAAGGCCTTAGCTGTGTCACTGAAAATACAGTGTAAGTAAATTGTGTGTTTAATAATATGGGTAGGAGGACTGTTTTTAAATGGTCATCTTGTCCTACAATTTGTATTTTTAGCTTGTTTAGATTGATTTTAGATTTTGGGTTATCCAAAGCTCTCATAAATCCAAGAACACCTTTCTCAATCCCACAGAGACCATCCCAAAACCTAATGTTTGACACATTGATGCATTTTTTCCCACTTGTTTTATTTCTCCGTCACACGTCGTACCTTTTTTACTATTAATTAATCATTATTTCCCACATGCAATTTTTTGCATGGTTTTTTCCCCATTTTTTTTCAATTTTTTGGGGATGAAAATTTCCTTGAAATTACCATCTGAAGTTCCCAAATCCAAGGGTGACATCTTTTGTGCAAGATAGATTATCAGTGATACAAATTTTAAGATAAAACATGTCTTCCAATTTGAGAGGCCATTTGCAAAGCAGAAAATATTGGACATTCTTTTAAACAACTTAATTGATCAGTTACTATTCATTTTCTCATCATTTCAGCACCAGATTCAGATATAGATTCGTCTAGTGTTGGTATTGGCTTTGGGATTTTCTTCATTGTACTTTCCTGCTGTACCTGCTTGAAGCACCTCTGCTGTTCGAATAGTTCCTCCAAAAAGGACGCATCTGAGACTGCTGACACTGAATCTGCCGTGCATTACCACGAGGTGAATGCGTCCTGAATTAAAGCTGATATTTGACGTATGCATATGTTTGTACAATAGTGCAAAGTTAAAAGACCTGCTCTTATCTCAAGTGTGTATATTGTGTTTCTGTTCGATTGAAACTGCAGCATGATCATGAGCCTGTTGGACAGAGGCCAGAACATCTCAGTCCACCCTCACAGACAAGCTACCCCGCACAGCCCTCTCCTACTCCGACTGACCCACTGGAGATACACAATCCTCCTACTATGAATGAACCGCCACCTTACTCTGAGGTAAGATCTGCTGCATATACATTTAGGTCCGTATATATCGACACAAGTTTTGTTATTTTAGCTGTTTACCAAAACATATTCAAGATACAGTTATATAATCAATATGGCCTTAAAGTGTAGACTCTGCCTCTTTTTCAAGGGACCAAAGGTAATTGGACAATTGACTCAAAAGCAATTTCATGGGCTGCATGGGCCATTCCCTTGTTAAACCATCATCGATTAAGCAGGTAAAAGGGTCTGGAATTGATTCCAGGTGTGGCATATGCCTTTGGAAGCTGCTGATGTGAAGCCGCAACATGTGGTCAAAGGAGCTCTCAATGAAAGTGAAACAGACCATCCTTAGGCTGAAAAACAGCAGTGCTGGATGATCACAGAATCCTTTCCATGGTGAAGAGAAACCCTTTCACAACATCCACCCAAGTGAAGAACACTCTCCAGGAAGTAGGTGTATCAGTATCTAAGGCTACCATAAAGAGAAGACTTCATGAGAGCAAATACAGAGGGTTCACCACAATGTGCAAACCATTAATCAGCCTCAAAAATAGAAAGGCCAGATTAGACTTTGCCAAAAAACATCAAAATAAGTCAGCCCCGTTCTGGAACAGCGTTCTTTGGACAGATGAAACTAAGATCAACCTGTACCAGAATCATAGGAAGAAGAAAGTATGGAGAAGGCTTGGAACGGCTCATGATCCTAAACACACCACATCTTCTGTAAAACATGGTGGAGGCAGTGTGACGGCAAGGCCATACATGGCTTCCAATGGCACCGGGTCACCAGTGTTTATTGATGATGTGACAGAAGACAGAAGCAGTCGGATGAATTCTGAAGTGTCTAGGGATATACTTTCTGCTCGGGTTCAGTCAAATGCAGCAAAGTTGATTGGATGACACAGTACAGATGGACAATGACCCAAAACATACTGCAAAAGCAACCCAGGAGTTTTTTAATGCAAAGAAGTGGAATGTACTGCAATGGCCGAGTCAATCACCAGATCTCAACCTGATCGAGTATGCATTTCACTTGCTTAAGACAAAATTTAAGGCAGAAAGACCCATAAACAAGCAACAACTGAAGATAGCTGCAGTAAAGACCTGGCAAAGCATCACAAAGGAGGAAAGCCAGCATTTGGTGATGTCCTTGGGTTCCAGGATTTAGGCAGTCATTGCCTGCAAAGGATTCTCAACAAAGTATTAAAATGAACATCTTATTTATGGTGATGTTAATTTGTCCAATTACTTTTGAGCCCCTGAAATAAGGAGACTTTGTATAAAAATGGTTGCAATTTCTAAACATTTCATGGTATATTTGTGTTCAACCCCTTGAATTAAACCTGAAAGTCTGCACTTCAATTGCATCTCAGCTGATTCATTTCAAATCCAGTGTGGTGGCATGCAGAGCCCAAATCATGAAGATTGTGTCACTGTCCAAATATTTCTGGGCCTAACTGTATCAACTGCATGCATGCACACACGCACATGTCAGATATACAAAAATGTGACCGCAGTTTTCAAAATATTTTTACAAAATAAATTGAGATTTCCTCATTCCTCATGTGTATTGAAAAAAAACCAAAACATTGCGCCACAGCTCAACTATAGGTCAAAACTTTATTGGGCATCATAAAAACACATATCTCATGATGTGGTCACGCAATCACTTACTCCATATAAGAGGAAAAGCTGAAAGTGAGTTCTGCTTTGACTTGAATTGAATTTGAATTGTTCCTCCCTTTGCTATTTTCCTTTCCTTTGGGCTATTGAGCTCTCTGTAGATTTACAAACTTAACATTGCGTTACCTGTTGATAAGCAGGTAATTAAGGTAACCATTAGGCTCATCAGTTGCTACCTAAGTCTGGATTTTTGTATTCATTGAATTCTAACTTTAAAGATATATTTTTTGTTGTTAATTATACAAAATGTGTTATTCTGTGTGTGCCAAATGTCTGTGGTCATAATTTGCCATATTTTTTCTAAGTTGCAGCTGTAAAATAACAGAAACTGTATTTTAAACTTAATTCAGTTAGTTTTATATCTGTATAAGAGCCGGCTTGTGTGTGACATGTCTCTCTTTTTTCTCCAGTGTTCAACTCCAGCAGAGCAGGCAGACGCTCCATTGGTCCCTGCAGACTCTGACCCTGAGCCAAAGTTTGAACTGAAGGGGCTGACCTTCCCCTCTGCTCCCCCACTCAGTTCAGACTCACCGTACTGTGATGTTTATACCTCAGATAAACTCAACTTCCTCTAAAAGCCTTGATTCTTAAAGGTCCACTTGTGAACTTGTTAGTGTGACATCTAAAGGAATAGTTCAACATTTTAACCCCCAAGACAGGCAATTGTTATTTTTACTTTTCTGTTTTTTTAAATGGATTAAACAAACAAACCATAACATGTATGCAAATGTATTTACTTGAACACATAACCAGACCAGCAGACCCTAGCTGTAGCAGACATGAGAGTGGTATCAGTCTCCTCATCTAATAGTCCAAAAGAGATGATGTTTATTTGCGTTTAAGGACATTAAACTCATACTTCTGAAATCAAATTTAGATGACAGTTGTTAAAAAAAAAGAAACAAGTGAGGATCGCATTTTGCATCTGAGTCAGTCCCATTTCGTTTAGCTTAACTATGAACTTATTAACCTTACAAAAGCCATGTATGTGATGAGCAGAGACTGTACACCCAAGCATGACAGGGTGAAAGCCATTGGTGAAAAAACCTACAGTCCAAACTGACAGTGCCTGTGGTATTTGCCTACTTTCTACCTCATCAGTATCACTAAGAGTCTCAATTGTTTCCAGTAGTTCTGAGTGCTAACTCCTGCAATTCTTTCAGGGATACAACGTTTATTGCAGCTCAGCTTGACAGTTCGGGGAAGACATAATACATACTGGCCCTCCCTGCTTACACCTCTTTAAAAATAGCGTAACATTTTCCGATCTCTTGACATTCTGTAGCATATAGCCTTATTATATTTGACTCTTGCCTTATACATCGAATGAGCTGCAGATGTTTACTCATAATGATACCTAGCTTCTATACTGCAGAAAAAAATCACTCGCCAAGGTGAATCATATGCACATATCTAAATGTTTTTAAATTATATTGTAGTGATTGTGTAAAAATATCATAAGCATTTGCTCCTGTGTATTTTCAGTGTGAGAACAGCAGATCAAAACCCCTCTACACTGCCCTTATATCAGCATTGCACTTTAAATGCATCTTTTAAAAAGTCTAACTTAACATAAAGCTGTCAGTACATTTGTGACACCCGCAGGTCGTAAACTTACAGGTGCAGTGTACTTTTCTCGGAGCTGAATTTGGAGCTACGGTAATAATTCATTAAACAGTTGTCAGACTATTTAATTTGAATTGTTCATTATTGCATGACATTTGTTGTGTATGATACGGTTGAGTTGCTTTTTGTTTGGGTACTAACTAGTGCATTTACATACACAATATAAATAGTTAAAGGGCATTTCTTAACATGTGAAAAATTTGTGTTTGTATCTATGTATTTGAACTATGTGTTTGGTGCATTAAAGCTAATATACGCTACTGAATGGTTTGGGTTTTGTACATATTTCACTGTCTTCATGTCCTACAACACAATTTATGCAACTCTTTGACACCACCCTAAGCAACGCCCACCCAACAAGTCGCCGCACAGCCAAAAGCTCATCCAAGCAGGCAAATTCTTTCCCACCATACCAACTGGTTCACAGGAGAAACTCAACTGAGCAGAAGATAAATGACTGCAGAACCTTTTGTGTGTTGTGAAGACAAACTACAAAACCATAAATCTGTTTGTTAGGAGACAATTGGCAATTCTTTGTAGACACATTTGTTACCTACAGTTATCCTAAAAAAACAATCCAGGCCTGTCAGATACTTGTGCTTTAAGACTTTAGTGGATTGATGCTTCAAATTCAGGTACTACAGCGCACATTTAAGATATCTTTGTATTTTAGATCCAAAATATAGATAAACACATAAATAATGAGAAAAATAGAAAAGAAAATGTCTTCACTTGACTCTTGATCCACGCCTTTAGTTTGGTAACACTACTCACTGTTAATTAATTAATAGTGGGGAAAAATTATTTATAGTTACCTAACAATTACCTCAAAACATCAATTGTGAGTCATCTTATAAATGAAGTCTAATCTCCAGATTGACTTTTAATTATATAACTGATCATTTCTAACCACAATATAAATTAAAGATTAATTTAGTAAGGTTAAGATGTTGATGTTGTACTTAAATATCTTGATTGAAACTCATTTTTTGCTAAATGCTTAATAACTATTTTGTCTTTGCCTTTGGGCTTTTTTTGAACTTTTCCACACAGAACAGCTGTTTGCTGCAAAATAACAACAGCTTTCCTGTGTCTGAGTTGTGCCATATTCCTATCATGACATGCAAGGATATAAAATATCCCCTCAGTTTTCTTACTGCTGTTTTGATTGATGAAAAAGATATATATTGACAGTGTTGCAAACTATATATTTCTATGTTTCTAAGTTTACTATGAGTACTAACTACATATAAACATAGTTTACATAAACATATAAACTGCAGATTTATATAAACTATGTTTAATGATTCAATGATTTAGAGCATTCTGCCCACTTATGTAAACAACAACTCATTGTTTGGTGTAGCTAAAGGACAAGTTGCATGGAGAAGCTCATAGTGGCTTATAATAGCGCAGTGTCAATCAGTTGTTTATGTTTTCCTGCATGTCGGCTTGAAAGACATTCAATGGGCAGTTTTATGTGTCACTTGGATGAGCCAGAAAGCATCACAGAGACTTTAACCAGCTCTGGGAGGATATTCTGTCTGGGCTCATCCAGGCTCAAAAACACTGTCGTGATGGCCTGACCATTATTTTAAAGAGCCAGTATGAAGGATTTAGTGGCATCTAGTGGTGAGATTGCACATTTCAACAGCCTTAACACACCTCCACTCCTGCTCCTTTTGCAACTATGTAGGAGAATCTGGGATGGCTGCAAAAGATGTGAAAATCACAGTATAGTGTATAGTACAATATAGTGCCCTCCATGGAAACAAGTTGCTCCCTGATTAAATGTAAAAGGATCCTTTGTGAATGAAAAAACAATGATTTGTAGTTACAGGTGATTAAATGCTAATGGAAACATAATTATGAATATTCTATTCAGTTTCTGCCAATAAGCTTCCTAAATCCTGTACACTGGACACTTAATTTGAGAGACCCTGTTATGACTTTAATCCATGGAAATTTCAGTAGTACAAGCAAAACCTGCCTCATTACTTATGGTCATTTTATCTATTGTTGTTATAAACATACTGATCACAGTAGTTAGTCAACAGCTCTGTTCATGCACATCTTATCTCCTGTGTGACTCACAACTACTGATATTATCTTATTACAATAATAACAATTTTGTGAATACCAGAGCTTTTTAGACTCACATTATATTCACTCTCTGTGCTTGTGTCCGTGATGATGCAAAGAGATGTTGACACAGTGAGAACACACAGTTTCATTGTAGATTCATAGCTGGCCCACTTGGCACTCCACCACAGCAAAGTGTAGGAGGGAAGTGTGTGTTACTGCAGGGTGAGCTAACAAGAATGATAATTCTGGCACCGAGGTCACGTTGTTCCACTCGGCTGGAGTGTCACGGGGGGGGGGGGCAGTGATGATCATTGGTGTGAATCCTGAGGATCAAAAAAGCTTCCAGCTGACTGAGCAACGGGGAACCAATCAGGCACTAGGGACAGAAGAGACTATCAACAGCCCACAGGTCAGCCTAGGTTAAAGATACTAAATTTGCCGTCTACATGGAAACTGACACATCAAAGCTGAGATTAGCTGCTTGAAAACTGATTCTTTGAGTTTCTCAATAAAGGCTGATCAAAGATAAGATGATATTTAATACAGATAAATGGTGATCAGAGCTTGAATCCCTGTGACTTTAATGGTCCCCTGATTTCTATATGAGCATTACCAGCAATTCAGAGGGTTTGACTTACTGTCTAAATAAATATCTGAAACATTCATGGTTCCAGGAGGATGTATCCTAGTGATGTTTGTGATCCTGACTTTTTATTAGAGGCCATCATCAGATCAAATTACATCTGACACTAAGGCTGACTACCACAATTTGAGTTTTAGCTTGCTGTCATGCTAAACTAAGCTGGTGATCATGGTAAACATTATACCTGCTAATGTTAGCATCATCATTATGAGGAAAGCATGCTGACATGGTCATCTTGCTCAAGTACAGCCCCATAAAATGTATTTTTTTTTATTCATTTGCAACTGAGGAAAGGACAGAACAGTCAAACTTGTTGAGTCCAACCCTCTGTGCACATGAATCATGCTATTGCAGCTTTATAACAGGCAAACTCACTATGTGTGTGATTACATTATTTATCAGAATTAAAAAATATTTCTAATATTTCCATAAGCAAACAAAAAGAGCATGTTTGATTAAAAATCCCAGAGACTTTATTTCCCATAATAACTTGACACACAGAAACCATCAATGTTGCCATTTTCTGAGCCAACATTACCGTCACCTCTGTCCATCTTAACTCCTCTCTTTTCCACCTTTTCCAGACACTATTCTCCTTTTCTCTTCTCTATCGCCTTCAGCCGGCCTTCCAGGCAGCTCAGCCGATGGTCCACTGCACAAGTCTTTTCAGAGCCTGACGTGAGCAGCGTCAACAGGACACATCCCAGCACCAGACCGCCAAGTCGAACCGCTGTGGTGTCGGCTGTGGCAGTCTTGTCAGTCACGATTAGACCAAAAAGCCAGAGCGCCAAGACGGTTTTAACTACCCAGAACACCCTCCTGACCACGCAAATCAGTAGACGGAGAACGACGGTCAGCACCCAGTAGCCGATGAGGGCCACCAGACCCCATTGGGCGATGGCAGTCACACCCTCTGGAGTGAAGCGGGGCAGCGTCAGTGCAACTGTGAAAGGAGGACATCCAGCTTAGTGGATTTTTTAAAAAGGGTAAAAGGGAAAGCTTGAAAACACTTGTCTGCTACACAGGAAGCAGCAGGAGTAAACAGTCTCAAAAAGGAGTGGCAGACAAATGGCCCGAGGGAGAGGCAGGTCTGCATATTTTCACTTACAGTTAAAACTTTGCCACAGAACCTCTCTTACTCCAGCAGAGAACTGAAAGCAGTGAGCTCATATACGTCAGGGAAAGAGTGAAACATGCAGCAAAGCCTAACACACACACACAGGGCTATCTTAATGGTACCCACCATCGAATCCTGTGACCCTGAGAATCTCTGTGACGTAAACAGCAATGACGTTCAGGCCGCTGGCAGCTCCTTCAGCCAGGAAGCGGATCACCATCTGCAAAAACTGTGGTGGTGGTGCGGAGGGAGGGTGGAGACATATCCTTTGTTATTAAACATGGTAACAATGAAGAGAGGCAGCATTCTGATCACAGTAAAAAAATCATGCAGGAAGACACACACATCCATCAACAAACACATATGTACCCGCATGGCTCTGATGCACAGTCTAACTCATACCTGTGGTCCATAAAGAGACGGCAACATATATGCAGCAGCTGTTTGTTCACGCTTAATGATTACATTAATAAAGAACTCTTATATTGACTGTACTTGCTGCTGTGCTTCATCTTAAGATAGACTGACTTGGGCAAACAGCTGTGCATGCAAGTGACAGCCGGACTGTGTTCCTCTCTATTCTCGTAAAGCCCCCACGACTGTGTAGCCCCGTCAAGCAAGGTCAAGGGTAGCCCAGTAAGTTGGACGACTATCTTATCTGCACCTGTTGCACTACACACTGGCACATATGTGAGGACTGTCCAACATGTCAGAACAAGAGTCAAGCATCTGTCATCTGTCAAGCATGTGTCAGTGATTGTATACCAACTGAAAACACACTTAATCATTCACTACTGCTCTGTCTGAAACAGTAAGAATCAGTTTCTCAGCCGAATGCATACTTGCATGTTTCAATGGTCACTGATAAAGTAATGCCAAAGGCAGGGAGTTCTGTACAGAAAGGTGTGATGCATCTACGATATGGCATAAAAACTTTCAACAAAAAAACTAGAAACTGTTTGTTTCTGTGGGTTTGCTAACAGATAATACTACACATAATTTGAATTACGTAATTCATACATTAAAGCTGACTTGAGAGCAGTTTGAGAGCAGTGCAAAGTGTGCACTTCCAGAAAAACCTTTCAGGAACTGGATAAAAATGTCTGATCTGACCTGTCAGATCTTATATGAATGTTGCTCTGTTGCGTAAAATGTATTGTGATGTGTTAGCGTGTTGTTCAGATCTTTTCTCTAACTTTTTCCCGTGCATTAATTTGATCACTAAATGACAGTTTCACTCATTTAAACTGTGTTTTCTCACTGGAAACCACATTCAGAGGGTACAAGGCTCCATTTCATTTTGAGGACTCATAAAATATCCTTTTTTCATGCAAGGATTATGCACACGCCCTATATTTTGCATTCAGAGCTAACAAATGAGTCATGTTGAACAATTTCAACCTTCTTCTTGCCAGCATAGAAATCTTATCACTACATGCTCACAAGCAGGACTATGTTGTGGCCTCTCATGCAAATATCACTGTAGATAAACTCACTTAATGCCACCTCTTCACCACAGTCATGCTCCTACTCTCTGCACTAACTGCAGGGGTGACATGAGCTAAATAGAGCCACATGAGAGGACTCTGTTTACGGGACCATATCAGTACAGGCTAGATGGAGACACCCAGGAGGTTTCTTACCATGGCCACCGAATAGACGTTCTCCTGACCAAGCAATGACTCAAGAAACAACACTGCACTCTGGGGAAAAGGGAGCCACATCGGAGTGGGAAGCAGGGAGACAGAGAAGCGTGTATGGGTGAAGGGGATGGATGGATATAAGAAGACATGAATTGAGGGCAGAGAAGGTGAGGGGATCAGGGGAAAGATTAACAAGTTGAGAGGCATAGGGTAGAGGAATGTGTGTGAAGGGTGAGGAAATGGATGGAGAGAGATCATCAGCAAATTAGTGATCAGGTACAGTTATTGATCAAGAATCGTGGCAGAGCAAACAGTGAAGTTAGACCTAACACCTAGTAAAACAGGATAGTAAGAAAACAGGAGTGAAAGCCACTGCCAGGTGCAGGGAGAGAAACAGTCGGCTATTAACCGGTGGTGCACCTCCTCTCTGTACCTCAGCAGCTGACCGTATCACGCCGCTTCCCACCACCGACTCCGCGTAACGCTGGACCTCCTGACAGGTTCCGACGATCAGAGTGCGGATCGTGACCGGCGCTGGGCTTCCCTCGGTCGGCTTGGCCTGCTCAGCTTCAGCTCCAGTCCAGCCCACCGCCAACCCAAGCACCAACACACAGATGGTGAGGAAAAGCCGAGCCATGGCACATACACCGCGCCCAGAGCCAGACGCACAGAATGACATCCTGCTGGAGATCTGAGAACAATAGTTGGAAAAAAAAAAAAAAAAAAGTATGTGCACAGGTTAACGCTGCAGCCCGGAGCAGGTTGGGCAGCTCGTGCTCAGTGACTTAAGACAGGCTTGTAAATCAAAGACTTAAAAATGGCTTCTGTTGGGAGCAGTCACAGGCTACCGAGCGGTTTTAAATCAACATGCTCTCTCTCTCGGTGCATGGAAAAACAAAATAAGAAGCGCCAGCGGCTTTTGAAACAACACACCTACTGATCCAAGTGTTCAATTTGCTAAATAGAATAAATTGGGTGGTTTAAAAATCCCGAAGATTCAAAGTGATCTGAGTATTTAATAATAAACTTTGGCAGCGCTGCAAATATCCAAACGAGGATGGCTCCGCTCCTTAAAGGACACTCCAGCGTTAACAGTGGCTATATTTGGTAAAAACAGTTAAAGGCTTAGATCCGACAGTGGCGGAGATGTGTGATCATCAGCCAAGATCAGCAGAAATGTCTCCAAAAGTTAGGTTGCAGCTTTGCGCGTAAAAGAAAACGGTCGAAAAACGCGGCGACGTTGAGCCGACCACGAGCCTCCTAAATCCTCTTATTTCAGCCCTGAGCTCCACACCAGTCAACTTTGGTGTTTCTTTCTCTTTGGGGTTGCATCAAATGCACCGCTGCGATGGATTATGTTGCACAACCTTTGGAAAAAAAACCCAAAACCCTCCCTTGTCGCTGGTCCCGCATGACGCTCCCTTCCTCCCAGCGTTTTTAACGACTGTTTCCAACATACAAACACGTCCACATCTTCAGTGAGTGGGAGGAGGAAGGCGCTCTGCACACGGATAAACAGAGATTTGCACACTGGGAATTGTGGTTTAATATTTCAGGTCAAATGTTCAGATTATTCACAGGGTTCGGTTAACATTTAAGACTGAAACAGATGAATTGGAGGCAGAAACTGGCCACTATTGGTCACTTTAATAACTAGTACAACAGCAATTACACAGCATGGAGTCAGAATTTAGAGATTTTTTAAAGGCAGTTTAAAAATAAAAAAGGAGCAGTGAGGACATACAGTATATATACATAGACAAACATCCACTACACTTGGAGGAATTTTGTTTTCCCATTGTACTAATATTTTTCTTTTTGTACTGGTTTGTGGATTTTTTCTTGAAACGCACATACATACGCACACGCGCACAGACCTCCGTATGTGATGCAAACTCACTGAATCTTCTTCTCCATATTTTTCCTGCACCAGTATTTGAGAACACACAGTAATGTAGTGGATACTGGATCAGAGAAGGTGAATTCAGTCATTGTTTAATAAAAAAAATTAGAGCGTTCAGTTCAGAGCTTCTATGCGGCCCGATGAGGCTGGAATCATTCAGAGACATCACACTGACAGTTCCTGTTCACACAGGAGGAGGGGGGCGTGAGGCATATTCAGAGTGGCGAGTCTTGCTCCCAGCAGTATCTGCACTACTGCTTCTCTTGTGGACTCCTTTTGTTTGTAAGTACACTCGTGGACCCGCAGCTTTAGCCAATGTAAATGCGGTGGAAGTCGTTTGCTCCAAAGGCAGCATTACACTTGGGGCACTTCCTTTGACGTGTGTCGTAACGTGTCTTGACGCACTCGAAGCAGAAGACGTGGAAGCACTTTGTCAGTACAGCATCCTTCACCCGGGAGTTGCAGCACGGACACGTTAAACGTGCCTGAGGGAGAAAGAGAGAGAGAGAAGGAGAAAGAGAGGAGGAGGAGAGAGAGGAGGAGAGCTCAATGGTTTATAATGAGTGGACAAATATCCTCAAGCTCAACTGTCCTTCCAGGAACATACCACATGATATGAAGGCTGATTATTACCCTCTTAGTCATGGCCTCACCATGACTTCTTCTCAAGACCACAGAGAGCACTCACGCAGTTTACACATAAATCTAGTAAGGCTGTATCTTGTATTTCATACATCAAAATCACATTTTTGACCAAATCTGTTCAAATCGGAGCATGAGCAATTTAGATTTCTGTTTCAGCTACAGAAAAAGCAAGAGTTCAGCTACAGGAATCTAAAATGGAGATTAACTTCACAGACTATGATTGTCATTTAATGCGTGATGTCGAAACTTTCCACAGTTGGCCGTTACTGTGTTCTTGTTAAAAGAGTGTGATCAAGCTGACAGCTGGTCTCATTTGGAAGAAAACCAGACAAATCAAAGATTCCTCTGCTTCATTCGGTTAACTTAGATTCCAAAGTTGTTTAGGGCTTTGACCAAGGGGTCATCAATTCAAGTCCCTGTGATGACGTCACACTTTGGTTTGACCTTGCACAAGAGGCCTTTTGTGAGTAGTGCCATCTAATTGTCAGTATAAAAGTTAATATGTGCAAAATGTAAATGCTTGCTATTTGCAACCGTTGCACTAAATAGTGACACCATTAAGAATGTCGATATGCCCCCCACCCTGACCAGCATCCATGAAACCGGTCTTTAACAGATTTTGCTCAGGCTTTCCCAAAGCAGGATAACTGAAAACTGGATGATTTCAGTATATTCTGTAACACAGAAACAAACCTTGTATTCATTGATTTCTTCATTTAGGATGTCATCTCCATTACTGATTTTCTCAGCTGGTTTCTTGGCCTTCTCAATCTTTCTTCTGAGTTTGGAGATGTCCTCCTGAAACACAGAGTTAACAGATGTAAGTTAAAAATATTAGTACCGAGGAGCGTTTTCAAAATTTCAGCAGAAGACAACAAAATTGAAAATGGCACAATTTATATAGTCCTAATACAGCGACGAGGAAACAATGGCTTTCTAGTCACAAATCTAATTTTTCATTTGGGAAACACTGTGTAGGCTGTAGAAACAGACAGACTTCAAGTCCTAAGACAGTAAAAAAAAAAAAAAAAGAAAAAAGAAAGAAATATTTAAAAAAATAAAAATAAAAAATTATATATATATATATTTTATTTATTTATTTTTATTTTTTTTTCCAGAGTCCATGCACTGTTTAAAACTTTTGGGCAGTTTCATTTGTGCGTACTGTACCTGTGCTCTTCGGGCATTAAAAGACTCTTTCTCCCTGGAGATGCTGTTCTCGACAACTTCCTCTCTGACCAGGTTGAGCCTCTGCTGAACCTGTTCCAGTTGAGTCCGCACCTCCTCCGACAGCAACGCAGAGTCCTGAGCCTGGAGGGAGAACGGAAAGACGAATGTAATTTAATCTCATAATGTACATTCGTTTATGGATACATAGTGTGTGACTGTGAATGTTGTGTTACCTTGCGTTTGTTCATGTCCAAAGCTTGTGTTCGAAGCGCCAACTCTCTCTCTGCAGTGCTGATGGTGCCCTGCAGGAGGCGCTCCTTTTCCTCAAGCTTCCTCACCACCTGCAGCTGGGCATCAACCTGACAGAAGGGCACGAGCCCAAAACATAATGATAGTAAAGACTTTTTTAAAGCATTCCAGCTACAAGATAAATGAGATGTTTTGGGGGAAAGACAACAATAGATTAATCAGGCAGACAAATAGAAAAAACACAACCAGGTATACAGTGAAGGCTTCTACAGCATGTGAAAAATAGAAACGTCCTTTTTTAACTGTTTTTTTCAATGTCAAGCTGTGTACTTGAAAAACTAACATGGGCGTTTTGTTCGATACAATCTGTGGTGAATTCAAAGAAAGAAAGGAAGAAAAGTAAAAAAGACTGCAGGCCGTTTCCACTGCAAAACACCAGTGTGTTTGTCTCAAAACCAGCGTGTGCAAAACACTTTCTTGTGCAAACTGTTGTTGCAGATTGTGCCTTCTGGTGTTATGTGGAGGCTCACCTGAGTTTTTAAAGTGAGCAGCTGGTCGGCAAGCTCCTCCTTCTCCTCTTTTAGCAGCTTGTGGATCTGGTTGGACTTGATCCGCTCACTCATCAGCTTGAAGTTGGCATCGTCTTTTTCTCTGAGTTGCTGCATCAGACGGATGTTCTGTTCTTGCATGTCCTCGAAGGCCTGTCCTGTGACATCCATCTCGCTTAGCAGCGCGTCCTCCTCCTGCGCACGGAGCAGTGAGGTCACATGGTGACAAAAGAGCGTCGGGAGACTTTGTGCCTAAAAACACAACGAGAAGCAAACACACAAACCTGTTTTGCTGTAGAGAGCTTCTTGTTGAGGATGTCAATCTGCTCCTCCACAGAGCGGATCTTCCTTAGAGCCTCCTCATCCGCCATTTTCTTGCCCTCTCTCCTCTCCCTCTCCTCCAGCTCCCTCAGCCTCTGCCGCAGCTCCTCTCCCTGAAATCAGCATTATTATGTTATTATAGGGCACAACACTTTAATATCTAAGATTCCAGCACAAATATCCATAAATCATGTTGTAAATTCTAATTAATGGACCAAGGACTGAATCTCAAGCCTTCTACACACCAACACAATCTTCTTACGTGTAAGATTATAGACACATTGTCCTGCCAATATCCTGTTCACTTGTGGGTGCAACTGACTATGCTCTGTAGTGTGTGGGGTTGATCACCTCTGACTTGGACTTCTTCTCTGCAGCCATGAGCTGAACTTTGTCCCTCTGCTCTTTTGGCGCTGAGCGATACATGTCCAGTAGCAGCTTCATCTCCCTCTGGGACTCCTGGGCTTTCCTGCACAGTCAAGGTAAGAGTCTTTAACAAAACCTTACAGCATGAAAAAACACAGTGCAGAGTAACAAATCAATAGAGACTCTGCACATTGGTTATGATAAGCCCTTGACATGAAAATTATGGAGGATGCAGCCCTAATGGTTTTCACCACCGACAGATACTAGACACTGATATTGCTTTGTTCTGCTGCGGTACAACAGTATTAAGGGTACTCAACAGTTTTCCATTTACAGACCAAATCAGCTCGCACACTTTTGTTCACACCACAGACATGTTTTAGTTTAGTTTACAAGCATCAATGACACAAACACAAACTCTGCTGAACATTGGCTTGCATGTTTTGCCTCTGTCAGTATTTTTTTCCACAAATCTGCAGCTTTAAAGCATTATCATAATTTTTCCTGTCTCTTACTTATACTGAATATTGGCCAGCTGTTACTGCCGGGGACGCACAGAATTGCCTGACTGGTGAATTCTTTCACACGTGCTGTCGGTTAGACCAACAAAAATAAAACGAACCTGAAAACAACAATCCTGCACTTTTGAAACTGTGGTGCATGAAGTACCCACGTTTTTCCATCTAGAATAAAAAACAACTTCCACACATCAGCTTACTTGAGTTCTGCTCGGACAATCTTCAGCTGCTCCATCTCCTTCCTCTTTGACCCACCGACCATAG
The DNA here is from genome assembly GCA_008933995.1 of Datnioides undecimradiatus. Classification (NCBI taxonomy): domain Eukaryota; kingdom Metazoa; phylum Chordata; class Actinopteri; order Lobotiformes; family Datnioididae; genus Datnioides; species Datnioides undecimradiatus. The sequence continues at coordinate 549,453 of WARS01000014.1, forward strand.
ACATGCGCTCTGCGGCTGACTCCTCTGGTTGGCTGCTGCTCCCGGGCTTCTCCTTCTCTTCCTTTATCACACTGCTGCTTCCACTGCTACGGATCGGCCTCTCTCTCTCCTTTTCTTTCTCTTTCTCTCGCTCTCTGTCTTTCTCCTCTTTCTTTATAATGTCCTTTTCTTTCTTTTCCTCCTTCTCCTTCTTTTCCTCTTTCTCCTCCTCTTTTATTGTCGCCTCAGGCTCTGCTCCAGGCTCTGTTTTCACCGAGGCTCCTGCAGGAAGAAAAGGAAACAAAAGCCAAGGAGAAAGTTGTAAAACTGGACAGTCCTAATATGTATGGAATATGTAATGTTTCATTACAACACTGGAATCAGTAGAACATCTACTTTAGTTGTAAAATTATCTTATTAAAGAGACACAAACATTTCACAGCCCGTCATGTAGGTGTGAGTTACCAGTACTGCTGGGTGTGGAGGAGCCGTTGTCTGGCTCTGTCTTGATCACAGGTTCCCCAGAGACGGCTGGTGTCGAGGGAGAGGTTGTCTCATCCTTCACATCCATCTCTGTGCTCGATTGGGACTGGAGGATGGCGTTGCCCTTTGAGGCGCGGACCTTAAGAGGCAACAGATGGAGCATGTTTCAGTGTAATGGGCCACCGTGTTCTGCTTTCCTACACCTACAGGTCAAAGTGACCAAAGTAACTTATTTTGCTGGTACGAGGTGACTGCACAAGGTTGTCTCCTTCTGACCTACCTGGTTGAGTTCAGCTTGTGTCTCTCTCAGTCTGATCTTGTATTTGACCACCTCACCCTTCATCTGCTGGTTGTGGGTTTGCAGCGTGCTAATCAGGTGACGCATTTCCCTGTTAATTGGACCTGAGGACAGAAACAGTCATAGAGAAACCAGAAAAGACAGTTAGGACAGCAAGAGATGAAGGGCTGGGAAACACACCTCATTCACACCTGACCAAAAACAGTTAACCTGAACCTTTTAGTTACCTGCTTGCTCATTTGCAGCAAGAGTCTGTTCAAATTCAATGCGCAACATCTCGTATTCCTTCCGGACCTGAGCCAGAGTGTCTTCCAGCTGAAACACCTCTGTGCGAACCTTCCTCTGCAGAGCCACCTCATCATTCTGCACCGAGGGGGGATGAGGAGAGAGAGAGAGAGAGAGAGAGAGAAGAAAAGGATGAAAGGTCACACACACAGACACTGACACACACACACACACACACACACAACTGAGGACTTACCTCCATGTGCTCCAGCTGTCGAAGCCGTGCCGTCCTGGTAGTGTTGAGACGAGCGCGTGTCTCATCTAACTGAGCCTTCAGGATCAAAGACTCGTTGTAGAGCACAGAAAACTGTGACTGCAGACAGCGATACTCAGAAGTCTCTTTCACCATGCCTTCTGCTCGGCTCAGCAGCTCTGCCTGAGAGGAGCAGACAGAAAGAACAACAAAGTCTCTTGGTTTAATACAGATTCAATACTTTTCATGCGTTTGCAAGCAAAAGTAAAATAAATTGGTGTTGGAGTAAAATAAGTCCACCTTCATGTTGTTGTTCTCCTGGTGCACACTCTGCAGGTCCTGCTGGAGCTTCTGCAGTTCAATGAGGCGGTTGTCTGCCAGCTCCTTGTTCTCCTCCATCTCACTGTTCATTTCCTCAAACTGGAAAAGAAAAAAAGAAGGAAAATATTAGTCGAAATGAAGAGCTTGGTGTGAAAAGAAAAACTACAAAATAATTGAAAATAAAAATTAATAATAATACATTGAAACTGTGAAGCGAACTCCCTACCTTTCTCTTGTTAATAGTGATGGTCCCACAAACGCTGCTGGCTTCCCCGCACACCTTATAGCCTTTGCTGTTCACCTGGGAGGCATTACAGGTAGTGTTACAAAGTACCTCAGTATAAAACATGAAAACATTTGCACAACAACTGACACACACAGACAGGGAGGACACAGCCTCACCCTCTCCAGTATCTCGCTCAGGTGTGCGTTCAGCCTGTTCTCTCGGCGGCGGATCTTCTCCATGTCCCATTGCAGCTCCTCGATCAGAACCTGCAGCTCACTGACACGCTGGTCTGCTTTGTTAGCTGCACGACCAAGAGTCCGGGACTGGACAAGACAAGGATACAGACACTTAACACTCCACACAAACGCAACAAAATAATCTTTCCAAAGACAAACTTTGAAACGAAACAGCCGCTACTACATGATGATGCCTAACAAAAAAACAAATGAACAACATACTTGATGACTTACTTCACACTGTAAGCCACAGTGTGATAATTAGTTATGGATGGCTTGAGCTGAGCTGGAGCATATAAGGAACAGGGCAGGGCAATTTGTACCTCGCTTGTCATGTGACTGTGCTTCTGCTTGAGGTCCTCAGTCAGCTGTTGCAATCGCTTGTTTTCATTTGACAGGAGGGAGTTCAGTTTGGAAGCTACCTGCCATAGACTGCCCTCTGGAAAGAAAAGCATCACATTTTATGAAGTGAACACATAAACTGACTTGATGAATTCATCCTGAATAAACTTCATCCTCAGCTGTACTTCAGTTTCATCGTGTCTCTCTACGTTTTTATCTCACCAGCTCCCGAGTCCAGCTCAGCTTTTAGTTGGTCCACAGTGCTCTTCAGACACTCATAGATCTCAACCACATGATTGGCCTGCTTCAGGCTGGACTCCACCCTCTCCTGAAGTTCGGCCTCCATCTCCTCGCTGCTGCTGCTCGCCAGCGTTGCCAGGAAGGAGTTGGCTGCCTCTCCCTGTTGGCCTAACAGACACAAGCAAAAAATAGATAATTGGGTTTGGACAAATACCTACACAGTATTGTTTTATGATCTGAGTTAGTGCTGTCTTTACCTCTGTCCTTGGCCCTCTCTTGGTTGGAGTCACCATCAGGCTCTGGGGTTTCTGGCTTGAGGCTCCGTCCCTCTCCTGCCAGAGATTTCTCAGGCTCACTGCTTGCTTGGTCATACCGTCTGATGGTCAGCTTAATGTTGTCATCAAACTAAAAGAGAGAATAGCGTCGTATTTCAACACACATATTTGAAACAGGAATGGGGACTGGTCTTGGTTTTAATTCAGTGTCTGAACTTGTTTACCTGGTTCCAGTATCGATTGAGGATCAGCAGACTGGCATCATCAGTCGCCTGGCGGGTCTCCAGTCTCTCAATTCGCTCTCGCAATTCATCTTCGATTACCTGCAAACCAACAAAACAAGTAATGAACCTTTCTCCAAAACAGGAGAGTTTCTTGTGTAAGTCTTGAAAAATACAAACAAAACACATTTTGGAAAATGAAAACACCTGTCTCTGGTCAAGAGCTTCACCCAGCTTCCGGTTCTTGGCCTGGAGAGCTTTGATGTCTTGTTCCTCCTGAAAAAAAGTCAAACATGAGCATCAAACTGTCACAGCAGCCAAGCAAGCAGAGACTTAGACGAGAGAGTTGAGAATTAAGGAGGGGGCTCACCGAGTTGGACACTCCTCCCAGTTTGATGACCGTCTCCACCGCGGTGCTGCCCCCGGCCACAGCGCTGACACCGGCTCCTCCGTCCTCACCTTCCCTCTCCCTCCGCTTCTCCGGCGGCGCAACGGAGGAGGAACCGCTGGGGTCAGCAGGACGCTTCTGTCCCGACATCCTCAGACTCCGGAAACAACCTGGAAGACAGAAGGAAAAGGAGACTGTGACCGCTGAACGTGAAGGACTGTTAAATACAGATAGATACACTGAATGAAAGACAAAGCCACGCTGTGTTGTAAATAAAGCCTTACTAACGTTAAGTGAGATAACTGTCTTAATGTTTACTCTGAAGACTTATTCATAAAGCTAAGAGATGAGCAGTCGAAACAAATTCAGCATAATTGATTTATCGCATTTTATCCCACGAACAAGCTGATAGGGTCGGTCCATGTAACGTTAAGCTAACGTTAGCCGTTCGCTAGCACCAGCTTTAGATACAGTTGATGCTCAGGGGAACTCGCTTGTGACGCGACAGATTAATGCTTTTGATCTGAAATATTGTTCATATCACTCACAACTAACCCACTTCTTACCGCTTTACCTGCTAAGAGTTTAATAATGAACTAAGTTCTGGATGTGGCTGTTGTTGTTGCGGCTCTTTGCCTCTCGGAAACGGAAGTGTTAATGATCTGGGAGGGACCGTCTTGACTTGACATTGCGCCACCCACTGTCATGGAGAAGATCATACACTTGTGCTCAGCATTTGTTCAGATTACTAAAACTATACTAGTTTAAGCTATAACTAATATGTTTGATTATACGATTTGATGAGGGCCACACATCCCCCCACACGCTTCTACCTTCCTGTCCCTGGATGTATTTTTTCTCATTCACAGTTTGTTTGAATGGCTCAGTCATGATGTGTGAGCAGCCCAAAGCAGGGGTAGTTTGCAGACCAGAGTTTAGCAAAAGCTTTGTCCACTTGGTCAGTCCAAGTCATTCTGTCATGTGCAGTCAGTCCCTGACCATGTATGATAAATGTTATATATGGTAACCATACAATGCAGACACTGCAATACGATTTAATTCCTAGGATGCTCATTACTTTTTTCCTAGTTAGTGGTTTTGTAGTGTTTGGATGGCAGTAAGGCATTTGGGAAGGGAGATTTGCCATCTGTTCTGATCACATGGCCCAGGAAGGTCGCCTGCTGTTAATTTGCTTAACTAACGCGCATATACTGGTCTGATCTAGTTGAACAATATTAGTTTTAACCTGTTTTTAATCTAGTTTATCCAGCAATTCTTGCCATGCATTTGGTACTCAGATGCATTGCTCCAATAGTACTACAGGTTTCATTGTGGCCATAACTCTGGCTACTTTTAAATAATTTTTGAAACAATAATGATCCATATGTTTTTCAAAGATGTGGAGTTTTGTTGTTTTTTTTTTTGTTGTTGCCAGTAGATTTCCCTGTGACTTTAACTGAATATGAGGTGTGCTTGATAAGCACAGGAAGATTGTACAAATTATGGGCCACTTATAAACCACTTCCTGTTTCACCCAAAAACATAAAAATTCACCATGCCACCACTGCCATGCCAATCAATCAATCAATCAATCAATCAATCAATCAACCAAAACTCAAAAGCTTTGCAAATTAGCATTAGTCTCTCTTGAGCTAACAAAGTCTGAAGTGGATCCAATCAGTTCTCCAGGAGGAGCCTAGGACCCCAAAAAGATTTTTAAACCAAAGCAGCAGATTTCGTGGCTCCAAAAGGCATTTTTGCACGTTTTGGGCTGTTCTGAGTGACATTGGATAAATTTATTTATCCCCCCCCCCCAAAACCCCAAACCACCATGCCTCTGGTGCTATGTTTATAAATTTAGTTCACATTCTTGTGTGGGAAAGCAAACTTTTTCAAACATTTCCCACTCCCCTGACACTCTTTTCTCAGGCAGGCCTTATGTAAAAATGGACTCAAGTACATCGACTGAACTTTCATAAGCATTATTAAGGAGTACATTGCACAGGGAGCAAAGTCCAGGTTGTGTAAAAGCTGCCTTGTCATTATTTGAGAGTTACAGATCTACCTTAGCCTATCCGTTCAATCATCCCTATCTGCTGAGGTCATTCATGGACTCGTGAGAGCATTACAAACACCCCTACAAGTTCTTTTTTGGACATTTTCAGCAATCAATATGAAAACTGTTTATGCATGACGTGCTTGACTGGCAATGTGACGCATAAGGCAGACACAAGGTAACTAAAAAGCACTGGTTTTCCTGTAGTAACTGATGGCTCCCATGAGTCCAATAATTAAAGTAATCTAAAACATAGGCCTATATTAGCATGATTACATTATTTAGAATAGCATCTAAAAGGGAATCACGTAGGACAATTACAATGCACATAGAACAAAAGAAAATAAATGTTACTTCTGCTGTCAAATGTTGACAGGCCCTAACAGAACTAGCTGTTTCCTGTTGAAAATGATAAGTTTTATTTAAGCATGCAAGTTAAAATCTTACAAATGAAAATCAAAATTCATGTGCATGGACAGCACATGGGGGCTTAGTGATAATGTAAAAAACAATATTACAAAGTTAAAAATGCATGATATGATGTAAAAATACATAGTCGACAACAAAATACTTGCTTATTTGCTGTGCTGGACTTTAAGAGATAAAGTTTAAAAGAAGTTAGTATTAGTTAACATATATCAGTGGAGTTAAGTGAATTCCACACAAACCAGCTTTGGAGCATCTGAAATAAAACATTGTCCCCTGAAAACACCCACTTGAGACAATCACACATCATACTCTGTATCATATGCTGTTTTACACTTTCACCAGGACAATGAAACAAAGAAATCTGAGTTGCAACATTTCAGCAGGCCTCTCACATTACAGTTTATCATTTAGTTGAAGGTGAAGCAACAGTGAGCAAAAAAAGAGGTGGAGCTGTATGAGGCCTGCGTGATGTGTGCATGCATACAGGCTCTATTTTTATTAACTCGTTTCAGACGACACACAGAGCCTCTGATACAAGCTTAAAGTCCACAAAACCGCGTTGATGCCATATACCAAGCAAACACCGCCCCTGTGTGTCTGTCTGTCCGGACCAATTGGGTTACCGGGGTGACACACGCCCCGCCACATCACGAGTACCTCCTCCACATCACCGATCAGCCGATAAATAGAGCTTTGTGCTCGTTGCTCGGCCTTCTCAATCAGTCCAGTTAGTGTTTGGAGGCCGTTGAAGCCGTCTGTCACCTCTGTTGCCGTGACCGTTTGACTAAACTCTCAAGTAAGATGCGTTCACAAGTTTTTTTTTTCCTAAAGTTTTGCACATTCTTGCTGATTTCGATGTGTTTTCATGATAAGTGAACTGAACCTTTTGCACGATTTCTGCAACGCTAGTCTGTGTGTTCGGGTCTCATCCAGTGTACGAAAATGACGTGGCTCTGGATTTAAGCTACAGCATATAAATAACCTTTAACCTTTAACAAATAGGCTGTCGTGTGTTGGTGCTGATAAATCAGGATGTTACATTTTTTTTGCAACGTACATTGATGGTGATTTTACTTTGAGAGGCTTGCTTGTTCAATTAAAAACGTGTGATGTCTGCTGACATTCCCAGCCGTCGTCTTAGGCTTTGTGCAAATATTTGAAACACACTTCAGTTCATATGAGCACTAACTTTATGTCTGCAAACCATGCTTGTTATTTTCATTCTTAGCCTTTGCATTAAACGGAGTTAGTAACTACTTTTGCACAAAATGCAAACGTTAAAACGTACTGTAGCCAATAGCTTTGACTGAACTCTGAACTTATGTTGCGTTTTCAAAGATAGACACTTATCGGTTTGGAGGCCAAAGTTCAACCTTGTGAGCCAAATATTTACAGAGGTGGTGCAAGAGAGGCAGGAAGTTAAAGGCTGGGGTTCACTTTGTGTTGATGGAAAAATATGATAAAATGTTCCTCATATTTGTTCTGGAGGGTTTCTGATTACCTGTGAATTAACTAGTTTCTCTCCTCCAGGATGACTCATCAATTCCCATCCCTGTCCCCGGAGCAGAAGAAGGAGCTCTCTGACATTGCTCAGAGGATTGTGGCTCCAGGCAAGGGAATCCTGGCTGCAGATGAGTCAACAGGTTAGTCTCACATTCCCACTTATTGTTCTTTGGCGAGAGGTGCCTGCAGTCTGTGCATCTGGTATTATTTCCATTCCTCTCTCTTTTAAGGGACAATGGGAAAGCGTTTACAGAAAATCAATGTGGAGAACAATGAGGAGAACCGTCGCTGTTTCCGTGACCTTCTCTTCTCCTCTGATGCCTCCATCGCCAACAGTGTGGGTGGGGTGATCTTCTTCCATGAGACACTCTACCAGAAATCAGACAGCGGCAAGCTCTTCCCCCAAGTCATCAAGGATAAGGGAATTGTTGTTGGCATCAAGGTGAGTTTTAGTTTAGTTTCCAATTAGTGGGAAAGTTGTGGCCAGTTGAATGTACACACCTTCAGATCTTCTCCATGTTGACCCCTTCTAAGTTTACTGATGCATTTGGTTCTCTGGCTTCAGGTGGACAAAGGCACAGCCGGACTAAATGGAACAGATGGAGAGACCACCACACAAGGTGAGGATAAACTGCCTTTTCACCAGTGCCTCCAATGAGACTTAAAACCCAGAGGTGCTAGTCACCTTTAAGTGTTTAAGATCTCCTCATTTCTTTGCAAGTCTCAACAATATAACGCAGACTGAGCATCACCACCATAACCATTCTGTTGCTTGTTGCTGTTGTTTAGGTCTTGATGGCCTGTCGGAGCGCTGCGCCCAGTACAAAAAGGATGGTTGTGACTTTGCCAAGTGGAGGTGTGTCCTCAAGATCTCCAATGGCTGCCCATCAGCTCTCGCCATTGCAGAGAACGCCAATGTCCTTGCCAGATATGCCAGCATCTGCCAACAGGTGTGTGTATCCATATTCTCTACATCAATGACTTGAATCCACTTTGATGAAAATATTGCTTACCTAATTTTAAATTGACATTTCATCAGAATGGCCTGGTGCCTATTGTGGAGCCAGAGATCCTTCCTGATGGAGACCATGATCTGCTGCGCTGCCAGTATGTGACAGAAAAGGTTGGTTCATCTTTTGGCTCATTCATCTAGCCACCAGCAGTACAGTATTCCCATATGAGATTGATATTTTATGTATTTGTAAATAAGTCTCCACATTAATTTTCAGGTTCTGGCTGCTGTGTACAAGGCTCTGTCTGACCACCATGTGTACTTGGAGGGTACTCTGCTGAAGCCCAACATGGTCACCGCTGGACACTCCTGCACTAAGAAGTTCACCCCTCAGGAGGTTGCCATGGCCACAGTGACTGCTCTTAGGCGCACCGTCCCTGCTGCTGTGCCTGGTGAGTCTAGAGGCTAGTTTTTCCACTTTAGAAGCCAGTTTTAAAGAAGAGGAGGAAGTACAGGCACAAAGATGCTTTTTTTGTTTCTTTCCAGGCATCTGCTTCCTGTCTGGAGGCCAGAGTGAGGAGGAGGCCTCCCTCAATCTGAACGCCATCAACCAGGTGCCCCTCCCTCGCCCCTGGAAGCTGACCTTCTCTTATGGCCGTGCACTCCAGGCGTCTGCTCTTGCAGCCTGGCAAGGCAAAGTGGCCAACAAGGCAGCCGCACAGGAAGCCTTCTGCAGCAGGGCCAAGGTGAGTCTCATTAGACATGAGCAGCTATCACTTATCATGAATAGATGCTAATAGTTAATTCACACTTATCAATTTGCAGTTTGTAGACTATGCACAATGGCTATTGAATAACTCTTATCTTGCATTACCTAGCTTTATACAGACTGGTAAATGATTGATTATAGACCCTTTTTGTCTATTCAGTCTTGTACTAATGTGGTTTACGTATCTTGGTTGATCATTAACACTCAGATTTGACTTTGCCCTAATTCCCCCCTCTGCTCAGATCAATGGCCTGGCTTCCAAAGGTGAGTACAAGCCCACCGGCTCAGCTGACCAGGCCTCCATGCAGTCTCTGTACACTGCCAGCTACGTCTATTAAATACTGTGAACATTACACGAAGTTCAATGCCAATGCACGTGGACCAAATATGAATGCAAAAAGTGCCTCTGCTGGATTTCCCTCCTCACTGCCAACACCAGGGGGAGACTTCAATTGCAATTTTGAACTACTGTTTGTCTACTGTGAAATGAATGGAAATAAATTAAGTGACCAAAATCTTGCTGGTGTTATTGCAGTGTTTTGTGGTTGTATGCATAAAACAACCATTCCAATCCATTGTCCATACATACAATGAGTGCAGCAACCTCGACCATAAGCCGCACCAGCTGCACTGCAGTGCACGCACAGATCAGGATCAGTCCGTGCAATCTGAAATTAAATGTATTTGAATCTGTGCTGGATGGTGCAAACTCCTGCACGCTTGATGAGATGTCAGTGATCTATCTGCAAAAAAGGGGGAAAAAAAAAATCCATCAACATTTCAAATATGCTTGCACAATGGTATGGGAGAAACATTGTCAGGGTTTAAAGACGCAGACCCAGTGCTCCATCACCAAAAGGTAGAATGTCTTTAAACACCCAAATGGGAAAGTAAGTCAAAGCAAGAACTGTTCTCAGTTGGGTAACACAAAACTGTTAACCTTGCATCTGTAAGTAAAGCTGCATATTTTAATTTATCTAAAAGTCCAAAAGAATTAGTAGTTGACCTTTTTACTTTGTATCTTCGACCCTGATAAACCTCACATAAGCCTATTTGAGAACCTAAAGACTGAAGAGGGTGTGTGAGTGATTAGCTCTTTGCTAGTCATCTACAGAGGGGCTCAGAGTGGTCTTACAGGTACAAACTCTACTACAGAACAATAAGTAATTCTTCATGCAACGGGTGTGCAGTATATGCTGTGTAATGCGTCACTGAAATCAGCACAAGTTTGTTTTATTACTTTATTGTAGACAATGTACATTACATTTATTGCACTAGACATAGACAAAAGCTAAAGCTAAATCTTTCTGCCACTTTCTGGATTCTGCATTTTTAACACATTCACAGACAAAAAGATGGTGAGAGATTCTTGAGCAGGCTCTTGATATCACAGTCATGTAGATTAACATTCTGATCTATACAAATATACACATCAAATCATAAGCTTTGAAGCTTTGAAAAATATGTTGAATGTATGTGAATTAACCATCTCAGTTCATCTGCAGGGATATTAAAACCTGAATGTATTCAAACAGACTGCCAATTCTTTTAAACATATCTGAAGCTGCAATCACAGGTGGATGTGCTGTCCTATAAAACACATCTGGCCATTCATCCAAAGTCATAAAATCGTAAAATCTCCCCAGCTAATATGGGGGTTTATACTGATTATGAAAAGTTGCAATTAGAGTCCAAACTATGCCTATATACTGCATGTGCTTTGACGGTGATGCAGATAGTAATCGGGCATGGTAACGCCACAACACGGTTTAACACAGAAAGGGTTAATGACTAAGAGTAAGTGATCACAATATATAATTAAAATCACAAAAATATATAATTTTTGTTAAACTATCAGAGCTATATTTCTAACTTAATCACTGTAACTAACATCACTCTTTTTTTTCTTTTTTTTTTTTAGAAATTCTGCAATATACATCAAGATAAGGCTGGTATAACATCAACATAGAGTTGCTGACATTTCAGTTATCAGTGTCAGTATATAAAGTAAGCATAGTACTAAACATAAGCACTGCCAAAGAGATTAGTGGTTATGATGTCACCTTATAAGTGCATGTCAAATGAATATAATTCAGTCTTGCACCTCCTTACTGCATTTACTTATATCATATATGGGCAATTAAAACACAGGAGAAGCTGTGGCTTGGTTATACGGCTAATGCCTCTGGGCAGTGTTATCATTCACATGTAATAAAATGCACAGATCTATGACATATTTCTGTCACAAGGTCTAGGTGTGTTGCAAGAAAACCAGTGTTAGTTATTGTAGAGCAGTACATAAAAAGGCTGATCTCAGTTTGATGTTGTGTCAGTCGGTGGTGGCGGGATGCACTGGACAATAATCTGTGAAGATAGAGAAGTGGTTATTAGGAAAGAGGACAACAAGGAGCTGATAACAGGATGACTGACACATATTCTATTCTATTCTATTCAAATTTTTATGTATTTATTTGTACTCAAATGTTTCCTAAGTTTTCCTGTTTATCTAGACTTCTGTTTTTATGCATAAATATGTATATTAGAAATTTTAAGTTTATTTTTAGTGAGGTTAAGATTACATGAAGGATTGCACTGCGTGTTTTTAAGGTTATGCTTTTCAAACTGTGGACCATACCTGGGGTTCAGAAGATAAATGTGAGGGGTTGACTGACAAACATTTGTGACATTTATGTTTTAGACACAGCTCTAGTGTAGAATATATTTTTTTCATGTGAAATAATTGCTAAAACAGGCACAGTGACAAACTGGCGACCTGTCCTGGGTGTACCCTGCCTCACATGCAATGACTACTGCAATTGGCTCCAGCACCCCCGCAAGGGATACAGCTGTTACAGGAAATGGATGGATGGATAATTGATAAAACAGCTGTTTTAGATAACAAAGAAGTCTGTTTTACCTGAGTATGTGTGGATTTCAGAGCTAAACGTGCGATGGTACACAAGAAGATGAGAAGCACTGACACACACAGAGAGGAGGTGAACAGAATGCATTCAACACCCAAAAGTTGAGCCTAAAGGAAGACACACAGACAGGGAAGGTTTTTTAGAAACGGTGAAAATATGCATCCTGTCCATTAAGTGTAATGACTCTACACTGTAATTCACCGTTCTATATGAGGACCAAGCGTCGTTCTCCTCCTCTGTCCACAAATGAATGTGCATTAGGTGGGAAAAATGGACAAGGCAGTATATCCGGTAGCCAAGTGAGACTATGATTCCGAAGATGGAAACCAGATACATGGCCAAACACACAGTAACCTGGGAAAGATAAGTACAGTGAGAATAGGAAAAGTACTGAGAAACAGAAACTAAGGGTGATTAAATATTGTTAAGGAAAACTTTATGAAATCTTAAGTATTCTTACCATCTTCTTGGATGGATGTACCTCAGTGTAGATAGACAGGTTTCCACAAACAAGAAACTTAAAAAAACAGAGAGAGAGTTTACCAAAGCACCTTTGTCCTGAAGTCACTTTTTATTTGAGACTGCTATTTGATTTAGATTGTATTTCAGAATACAGTAAAAACAGTAAAGAGTCTACCTGTTGCTATAAATTAAAGGTGATTTATTTACTTTGTATTGTTTTTGTAATGTGTTATAAAGTGAGCATTGGTGGTGCTGATGTTAACAAAATGTTCTGGTTCCTGTACATTTTCAGGGCCTGCAAGAAATTAACTCTGATACTGCACATTGGAATATTAAAGGACAAGTGCATGAACTTTTGAATGAGAGACAACTTTTTGTCAGTAAATGTGCAACTAATCAAAAATGAAACTCAGTCATGTTCTGCATGTCATTGCTAATCAGCTACATTTTATGTACCAGAATTCCTTGCCAGAAGGGAATGTAGATTCCATAAGACGTGATACTACTTTCACTGGGTAGATGAAAGCCCATCAGGAGCTCTGCACAGCCAAAGATCACAAGGACCACCTGGGAGGGAAAGGAGGAAGTGGTTTAGGAATCCAGAACCTGCAGCTGACTTTTTCCTCATATGTCTACTTTTATACACTTGTGACCCTGAATAGCTTTGTTACCCCAAGACTCTTTGGCTCTCTTTGGATGAAGCGATGAAGAGGTTTGCTGGACCCAAGTACCCTTTGGTCCACTTCCTGATCTTCATCCTTTGCTGTTGTTTTCACTCTAGTTGTTGACACAATAGCCTCCATTGCCAGTAGACTGTGACTATAGAATGGATTTGGTTGTGGGAGGCGAGAACAAGAATTAGATGAACCAGATGTATCCTCTCCCTTCGACAGCATAGATTATAGTTTAATAGTGTACTGATCAGATTTAAAGAGACAGAATAGTTTGGGTGTAGGAGAATCACTTTAGATTCCTGCAGCATGCAAGATGGAAAAACAGTCTGAAAACAATGTCAGAATAAATACACATACATGGAGTGACCCACCTTATTTCAGTTGCTCATGCAGAGAAGAAGTGTGAATGATAACGGGAAGCAAATGTTGTGGGTGGACAGAGGAAGTGAGGAAATCTGAGAGTTTGGCTTTTTTTTCATTAAGGGGAGGAGCTGAACACTTTGTTTGCAAGTTACAGGCCTTGGCTGTTCCTCAGCACAAGATTCACTCAGTCACTAAGACAAACTGAAACCCAACTGGAAAGCTGTGTGGAAATCCAGTAACAGGGAGTCTGCTTCTCAACACAACAAAGCATGGCAATGTTAAATATGAACATTTAATGTGAAAAATGTTTTGTTTCAAAAAGGTGCTGAACTCCAGAGCAAACCTCAAATGTCAGTGTTCATTTGGGCAGAACTGTCCTCCTTGTGCTTCACTGTGGGTGTTGCTCCTAACAGGAGCATGAGAAAAGGGAACTTTCTTCTCTTATTGTTTTCTCTCTTGGCTTCTTTGACTGCTGCTTTTATGTCTGCTCAGCTTGCAGATATACTCAACTTGCCACTTTTGTTACTTTTGTCATATTTTGTGCATGTGCTTGGGTACATTTATTGTCTCACCTATTGGCATGACTAGTATTACCCAGCAGTCACCATTTCATAACAAATATGGCACAAATATCAAACTAATCATTTAATTGAATGTTGTAGAGAATAAGCATATAATACGTTACTATTTAACATAAAATTAAGAAAACCTTGATGTAGATGAGTTTGTCCGTTCAACTACGCAGTGATATTTTTTTGACTTGACATGACTTCTTTAAGCACAGGGATATTACAGACAATACACACTGCCTGCATCGTCTATAATTAAGCACCTCTTCACTCACTCTAGATTAAAATGTTTATTTTTGATTGACATAAGCACATTTCAACAATAAGGCCAGTTTACTCTTTCTTTGACAGGGACAGTTAATAATTCAGCTTGTGATTATTCCACATCCAGAAATACAAACAGTCTAGCTTTAAACCTTTTTGTTATCTGTCTGCCTCTGAACTCATATTTGCAAAAAATAACTACATTTAAAAAACCTAAATTGTTGTCAGATGATTCGATCGGCCTCTTCTGTTCTTCAAAAAAACTGTTTACCTGCATGTAACCAGTACCTGCTCAAACATGATTGGGCAATACTACTTGGGTTGATACTAAAATCTTGATGCTTGCTGAGCATTTCTATGTAGATATATGTTTTAGATATTAGTCACGTGTCATAAATTCAACAGACCAAATCTAAAACTGTATCAGATATAGCTTTAAATATGACAAATCTGTCTGACCGTTATACAGATTGCAAAAACAAGACAAGAAATCCTGCTATTTCAGGCGTGTCCTCATGCACTGTGTCCTTGGGCGTGTTTCATGACACACTGGACCCCACTGATCCTTCCTGTTGGTTCAGGAACATGAAGTTTCCTGAAACACAACAAATGGTTTTCAGTATTTCTTTTACTTAAGAATTAGTACAGATTCAACAAACAAAACAAACCATTCCAAAGTCTGTACCGAGCAGTAGGATGAGTAGGACAGTAGGTGATGCTCCAGGAGATGCGTTGCTCGTCGTCTGATCTCTCCCTCGCTGTTGTACTGAATAGCCTCTAAGACTGAAAGCCCACCTTGCCTCACAAACTCCTCTGCCACCTTAGGGAAAGGACGGACTAACTCTGGTAAAATCTATGTTACAATAACTTGATAAAAGCTAAGCATTCTCTTCTTCTGTTTAGTCCCATCATATGTTTTTAAAAAGGTTGAGGTAATTTACCTGTGAACCACTAACTACCACCATAAATAGGACATCCAAACTCAGGGTCACCATCTCTTGGTCAGCCATTTTCAGTGTGGCACAGAGTGCAGACAGCAATCCAAGATGGGCCAGCTGGACACAGAACTCCTTTTTCTTGTGGGCGATATTGGCTAGAACCCTCAGGATCTGAGTATAAAAATAAGCAAAGCAAACACATTGTTCGTTGTTAATCCCAGTAAAATATATTACAAAAGCAGTAGTATTAGCCAAAGCTTGGCTTTATCTTACACACACCATTGTATTGATGCCTTGAGAGAATTGGAGGAGCTGAATAAGCCCGGGAACCAAGTTGAGAGTCAGCAGAGCAGAGCACAAAGCATTGGAGTGAGCTGTTGCAGTGAGATAGAAAATGGAAAATTGAAACAAACTTCATAACAGAGAACAAATATGATCAACCAACTCAAATATCAGTCCTCACATAGAAATTCTCATTTCACAGAGCAGAAAGAAAAGACTTGCACTACCTTCACAATTTGATATGTCCATTACAGATGTTCCTTTGCCAAACTGAAGTTTCGCAAAGCACAAGTTTGAAAAAGGGATAAAATATAGAATACAGAATAACCACCCATGTATATTTTATTTAGCACTTAAATGGGAATTTTATTTGAACAATGACTCAGTTTCATTAAACAGGTGATGAGCATATAAACGATGATCAAGCGTAATATATCACTTTGTGTGCTTGCAGTCTTCATAATATCTGCTGGTATGAGCTGTCCCTAAACCAAATAAACTAGAAAGCACATGAAACAGAAATCTCAATTTATACAATATTAGGACCAAAATCAGTGTTCAAACCTGTGAGATTGTTGAGGACCCAGGCACTCTCTCTGGCCAAGGCTGGCTGAGTCTGCAGGTAGGCCTGAAGAAGTGCACACAGAGCAACCACAATACGAACGTCACCAACTTGAGTGCTCAGATCTTCCTCTGGGCAGGAGGACAGTAGGTTTCCCACACACCTCAGCAGAGGACAGATGAGCTGCAGAGGCAGAATGTGTTGAAAATCGTCATGTCAGTTAAAATACCTCACTGGTTATTTCGTATAACTCCGCCTAAAAATTATAAATATGGTGTACTTTACCATTTTTTTTAATCATCTGCATTTTAGTATGAAAATCAATGTTTCTTTCAGATAGGCAATTTATGACAGTGCACATTCACTCATCTTCTTTTATTTTTATGTTATATTATATATGTCTCTCCTTTTTGCCAAAGTTAACATGACGCAGTAATATAATGGCAATCTAATAATGGTCTAAAATACTTTTCTTTACAACCTTTGTAAAGCATGAAGGTATCAAATCCATATAAAACATTTTTGCTTTAATTTTTGATAAGTTTGATGTTCTTATAACATGGCTAGTGAACATGACGCAGCCTACTGTCAAGACTTCTGTAAGTGCACCAACAAAGAATGCCTACTTCACTGTGTTACATGGTATAATTTGACAAAATATATAAATAACAGCTTAAGTTACCTATCTCTGCAAATTGATTTTCATTCCTTGCTGATATGATCTACAACTAATGACATCTTGGAAGGCAAGAAATCAATGAGAAATAAATGAAGAGTACTTGTGTAAGTGATTTGTTTGAAGATATAAAAATGAACAGAGCAAAATAAAAACTAATAAAACAACAAAAATCAAGAGCATTGAAGCATAAAAAGATAATGACATACTGTACTTGATCCATGACGGCCTTACCAGCTCTAGTCCTTCCTCTTTATTATCTCCAGCCACAGTGCCACTCAGTGACACTAACAGGGAACTGCATTTCAGCAGGGCCCCATGAGCCAGCAGCACTCTATTGTCCTCAGTGCTTTGGAGTGAAATAAATGTAAGAGAAAGATCAACATTATTACGATGATAAGTGAAACTGTGAGTGAGCTACTTGATAAATGAATAAATATAACAGACTGTTGACACCTGCTAGGGATGACTTCAGCTCTCACCTGCATGTGAGGTAGTGCAGACACCATGCACACTCAATGGCAGGCGCCAGGCCAAACTTTGGGTCAGGAGTCAGGACTGATAACAAGTGTGAAGGTAAACGGGAGGCCAGGACCATCCTGCAAACACAGAGGAAGACTATTAAAGAACTGACAAGAATGAGCAAGGGAAATGATTTTTATGTTTTCTGAGACAATAGCAACATAGAGAATGTAGAAAGATTAACTGGCATCTTATCCTTACGGTATTATTTTGTCTGCTGCATCTTTGGTTTGGAGAAGTTGAGAAAGGGTAAACCCCACAGCTGCCACCAATGCTAGGTTATGTCTCTGGTTCTGGACATCCAAAGAAACACCCAGAGACATGTCAGCATTACTATCTTATCCTTGCATGGAACCAGTTCAGGGCTATGAAGACTTTGATTTAGTTTCTTTGCAAAAACTCCACAAATTATTTAACATATATAAAATACTAACAAGGCATATGAAGATGGTGATGTGGCTCTATTAAGTTGGAAGTGTTAAAATGCTGAAAATAAATTAATCTTGTTAGTTTACCTCTATACAGCTGGCCAGGGCTGGTATGATTCCCTGGGCCAGGAGTTTCTCTTTGACAGCATCACTGTCTGGGCATAAATTACCTAGTGTGTACAGACATAGCTCCTGTGTATACATGAACATAAACACATGTAGAGTCAGAAATATCACCTGCATAATTAGGTGATAATATCACACATAGTCTAAGCAAGTACTCACAGTGAACTTGGTGCTCTGGCCAGACAGGTAAGTCAGCAGGTAAGGGGTGGCAGGAAGACATGCTGGTGCAACACTGGTGTGTGGAGAGTTAGAGAGCTCGTGAAGACACCGCACAGCTTGCAGACGGCATGCAGCATTAGAGCCAGTGAGGAGACCAACCAGAAGATGCATGGTATTCTCCTGCCTAGAAGATTTAAGCAGGTTTAAACATAAGAGAAGCAAGATACAAATGGCTACATCATTATTTAAATTCAAAATTACCATCATACCTGATGAAGACGAGATGTGCTGATGGGTCATGGAGAGCTTTTCTCAAGACTTTCAGATGGGTCTCCCTGTCCAGCCCACTGTGTTGAAGTTTTTGGACCAAACTGATCACGTCCTGCAAAAATGAGGGCTAGATTCAGATGGGTATCTATCTTTTATCAATCATTATCATTATCTCAACATCTGTCTCACCTGTTCTCCTGAGTTAGTGTCCATGGTGACTTCTGGCTGGTCCTCACCCTCATTCAGTAGGAGTCTCTTGCTCACAAGCTGTCTGTCTCTGCGGGCCTGTCTCAGTGCTGGACAAACATCACTGCACTCAGTCTCTCTCAGTGATGTGAGAGCACTTACTTAGCAGAACTAGATATTTTAAATTATGATATCACAAGATACTGAGTTGTCTTCTTGTTTTCAAGGCTGTGAAATACATTTTGAATGGCTTGGCATTAACCAGTTATATCTACACGCTTAATAATTGTATTTCAAAGAGACCATAACACCACACTTTGATTCACTAGATGAAGTCATGTTAGTTGATATAGATTTCATCCTTGTAGACTGAAGTCTGTTTTTGAAGGAAAATATATGTGCCATGAATAACAGGTAAAGATTAAGTTAGCTGGCTGAGGATAGGGTTTCATGTGTTAACAGATAGCTAACTTCTCGGACAACGTTAGCTAGCGTTAGTACTTTGTTGCCAGGTTACATAAAATGTCGTCAACGGTTAACTACGGCGTCACATAATGTTAGTTTCGCTACAGAGTTTCGTTAGATTAACCATAAACTTTATCACCAGTTAACCAGACTGCCACAGACATTACTGACACCAACTAATGTGAGCTTATGACCGATGCATTGTCTACCGTTTACGTACACACTTGAGTTCCCTGAACGCAACATCTTTGACCATCTTTGAACTCACCTTTCTCACGCTCTCGTCTCTTTAACCTGAGCTCCTCCAGGCTGTCACCGTGTAGACCAGCTTTGTGCCGAACTTTATTTAACCTCCACATTTTGTTACTATGAGGTGTTAAAGTGATTAAATATCTCAACGGTGCTTGTTTTACAGTGGAAGCTGCAACTGGAGCACCAGGCAGTCTTGTCAACACACAGCGGTTATTCTTCTTCGGTGTATTTTGAGTGACACCAGTCAGCTGCTCCAGCGACACCTGGCGGACAGACCCAGCACAGACAGCGAACACATTGACCTGAATCCATCTTTGTCCATCTCTGTTCACGATGATACACGTAAAGGATTTTTAAAAAAACTATGGAGTTTAATTCGTATTAAAAGCACAATTTACAATGCACATATGAAAATCCTTATCAAAAATTTAAAACATTTGTTTAAAATCATGCTTTTAACAAACACAGGTGTTTATCCCAATACCAAAGTAGGTTTGTTAAACTGTTTTCCAAGTATTCTTTTATAAATATGAAACTGGTAAAATGTATGTTGTGATCTTTTTTTTTCCCTCCACAAGAGTTAATAGGTATATACTGAGGACAAATTATAATTCTGGACTCTCATGGGAACATGTAATCGATAATTGGTTACAAATCCCCTTTATATATTCAAGCCATTAGAATGGCATTTTCATATAAAACATCTTGCAAAAAATAACAGCGGTGGCATAGTAAGCCACAATCTATGGATAAAAAAATGGAACAAATAAAAAAGAACAAAAATGAACCAAAATATAAAAAAGTGATTTGTTCTTTGCAGTTTGAAATGATCCTTCTAACCCTCATTTATATTTAGAAATGGGATGGAAAGGATGTGTTGCCTTCACTCTTCGGTTCACACACCTCTATGACCCGGTGGACTTGGAGGATTTCTTTTTCTGTGAAGAATTACAGAAACATTTATTAATTGAAAGAAATCAGAGCAACTGAAGAATTACCCCCCAGCACTACAACTGAGAACATGTTATTCTGATTTGACAGCAGTGCCTTCAGTCTGTAACATGTTGAAGTGGTAAGGAGGAAAAGGAAAGTGCTGTGACACCTTTTTGTGAGTGTCACTTGTGGGTGTCGGGAGGGTTTGTGTTGCTGCAGTGTCTTGGCCTGAGTCTGCTGGTTCTTCTGGGACGTCAACTGATTTCAACTTGCTTTTCTCTGTAAGGGTGAGAATATAAAAGTGAATACAAACTCACAAAAACAGAAAACCTGCATTTTTGTCATGGTAGGTGTGACTAATCCACTCACTCTTCTTCTCTTTTTGAGGACTAGGTGTCTCAGCGTTGGCTGGAGGTAGTGGCTCTGTGTCAACTGAATCATTTTTCAGTGATGACCCCTTACTCTTTTTCTTCTTTACTTCAGTAATCTGCTCCGACTTTTCCTCCCTGTCACTGCTTTCTGACCTCATTGTCGTTGCATTTTCCACAAGTGTTTCCTCAGATGTCTCATTATAATCAGCTTTGTCCTTTTTTTTCTTTTTCTTTTCCTTAACTATCTGCTCCGAATGTTCCTCACAGTCAGTTTTCTCCTTTTTTTTCTTCTTTGTTTTCCTTTTTTCAGCAATCTCCTCTGTGTTGTCTTCGACTTTTTCATCTATCTGCGCTGAATTTCCCTCACTGTCAGCTGTCTTTTTCTTCTTCTTTACTTTCTTTTCTTCTGCTGTCTGCTCTGATTTTTCCTCATTATCCTTTTTCTCCCTTTTCTTCTTTTTTGTTTTCTTTTCTTCATCTATTGCTTCTGCATTTTCTTTTACATTTGCAGCTGTCTGCTCTGAATTCTCTGTGTCTTCTTCAACCCTTTGCTCAGATTTGTCCTCACTGTCATTTGTTTTTTTCTTCTTTACTTTCTTTTCTTCAGCTGCTGGCTCTGATATTTCCTCACTATCAGATTTCTCCTTTTTTTTCATCTTGGCTTTTTTTCCTTGGACAACTGGCTCTGTCATTTCCCCATTTTCATCATTCCCGTTTTTGTTTTTCTCTTTCATTTCTTCCTCTGCCTCATTCATTTTGTGATCTCCCTTTGATCCTTTTGTTTTTTTCTTGTTCTCTGCAGGTTTACCCCCAAACTCTTGCTCTGGGACCTCATTCTTTTTTTCCTCTTCACTGTCTTTATCTTTTCCATCTTCAGCAATCTCATTTGTACTCTCCTCCACGTTGTCTTCAGACGTCCCCTTTTTCTTCTTCTTCTTCTTCTTCTTGGGCTCAAATGTGGGCTCAGCAGTTTTTTCTGCACTGGGAGTCCCCGCTTTTCTTTTTTCTTTCGTTGGTGTCTGTTTTGATGGGGACAGAGTGGTTGTTGCTGGTGTGCTGTCTACAGTTTTGATGTTTTGCTCTTTACTCGGGGTGGCTGTGAAGATCACAGGTGTAGCCTTCTTGGGTGTAATACTCTTTTTTGGCGTTTCCGTCACAGTTTCCTCCTCCACCTTTTCATTCTTTTCAACCAAGTCTTTACTCTGTTTAACTGGAGTGTTATTTTTTGTGGGAGGCTTAGCCCGGGGTTTCCTCACTCTCTTTTTGGGTTGTGGTGTAGAAGTGTCCAGGGCATTGATGATGTCCATCTTGGCTACGTCGGCCTCTGTAGATGGAGTAAACACAATGAAGACATTGACCAAACACAGCTTGGTTTAAGAGAGACAGAAAAAACCTCAATGGCAACTACACAGCTACTGTACACAGCTCTGTTTATATGAAATCACAGTTTCCCATGGAGAGGTTGTTCATGGGTTGTGCTTGGTGGTTGTCTCTCTCCCTCTCAGTGAAAGGACCCAGTGCTCCCTGTCTTTTCATCTCCCAACATCACCTGCATTTTCCAGACCTCTACAGCTTCCCCACCCACCTCTTCACTCATCATTCTGTCTCTTTCTAATATGCAAAACCCCAAAACACACATTTTCCTTCTCACCTGGAATCCTACATTTTATCTGACTGTCTAAATTGTTTCAGGGCTTGGTCTGGGAATATTAGCAGTGGCAGGAGGTGAATAAGAAATATTGTTAAAAATAATAACAAAATCTCTCTCTCTCTCTCTCTCTCACACACACACACACACACACACACACACACACACACACACCTACCTGTCAACTGTAGGACTCGTTTCTTCCATTTCTCCACATCCAAACTGCTGTCTGAGTCTGAATTGTCTCCTCCAGCAGCCACAGTTTTGGACTTGGTTTCAGTTTTTGATTTCTTCACCTTGACGCCATTTTCTGCAGATTTACCTTCACTTTTTTTCCTTTTCACTGGCACAGGCTAAGTGACACAAAAACCTGCTTTGTTACCCTGATTTGTTCTTAAAACTAGTGATTCTACAGTCACGTTTGAAAAATAAAAAACTCACCTTTTTATGTGTCTCAGCTTTGTTTGCAGGTTTGTCCTTCTTTTTCTTTGGTGTGGCTGGATATAAACAGTGTGTAGATTGGATTAAAAATGTACTGAGCTGCACAATCAGACTGTCATCTCTTTCTTCTTTTGTGAATGTGGTGAATCACAGAATCATGTACTTGTAACTCAAACAAGTTCGTGGAGCACTGCACAATTTACTTTACATGGTAGCTAGTTTTTGGACGGAGGAAAAACCTAGATCATGACAAGTTGGAGGAAAGTAGAAATAAAATCTATAAAACCAAGAAGAGTCAGAGACTTGTTTAGACACTGCCTTTAGTCGGCCCCACCTCAGGTCCCTAATTAGCCAACATTTCCAGTTTTGGTTGATTTGAAAATGAAAAGACAATTCAGTCAAATTAGCAGGCTTCTGTGAGTTGAACCCTTCCCAAGCTGTGTATTTCAGGTCTTAAAGAAGAAGCGGTCATACCTTTAGCAGGAGTCGTTCCTTGTTCTTTAAAATTGGAAGGCTTGGTCGAGTCTGGCTGCTTTTTACTTTTTGAGTGACTGACAGGAATACAAAGAATAATTAACACACAGCCAACACATCAAGCAGTTTGATTTCTGCAAAGACGAGAGAAATCACACTCACTTCAACCAGGAACTGTAGATGTCCAGTAATGATGTAGATAGTTTTGCCTCCTCCTGTAGGAAAATAATAAAATCAATCAAGCACCAAACCATACAATGATTGGGCAGTTTATTAGGTGTATTAGGTGTGTGCAAGATGGGGACAAGAATGTTATTTTATGTGAATGACCTGTTCTTGCTGGCCTGCTCCAGGGAGGAAGCAGATGTACAGATACTGAAACCTGTATTACATTTGTTGAATCGGGGCTTGATAAACTGGGCTCTGACAGCTCCTCTCTGCTGCGTTACACCTCATAATGTCTGTTTAATCCTACTCTGTCTTTTACTGAAAACACTAATATAGCATTTCAGAAACAACAGTACTGACACTGGCTGTGGTTTGGCCCTCTGCAAACAGTGCACCAGTGTTTGACAGTCACGAACCATGTGTGTTTTCCCCAAGTCACGTGTACCCAACCTGATTTTTGAACAAAAGTAAGGTCAGTCGCAGCTGCGAGTAATCCAATCATCAAATCACTATATTACAAAATAAAACTTTAATCTTGAAAGAAAAATGTTGTGATGTAATCTCATCAATCCATTTCTCAATATTTATCATTACTGCTGATAACTTTATTTAGAGCAATATGTAAGTCACATGAAACATTTGTTCAAAACAAACTTAAGACCCAGTCAACAGTGACATCACAAAATGCATAATACTGCACGTATTAAAACGTAATTACGGAGAAAAATACCAGCAATTTGAAAACAGCGTCAAGTAAGAGTGTGATTTTCGCCTTTATAATTGATTTAAGCCTTTTCACGGCTCATAACTGCTGCATGATGAGAAACAGAATATTTCGACGTGTGTGAAGGAGTTGTGCATACTTCACAGTGGGTGGTAACAGTAAAGGCAGCCTGCCAATGCACACAAAAGCAGGCAAAAACACTGCAGGTTAATGATCAGTGCTGTCTTTTTCAACATGTTACATTGTTGTTCAGCAACTTAAACGCTGTTGCAAACGTTACACTGATTCACGTGTGTGTGTGTGTGTGTGTGTGTGTGTGTGTGTGTGTGTGTGTGTGTGTGTGTGTGTGTGTGTGTGTGTGTGTGTGTGTGTGTGTGTGGCCGGTGTGGACCTGTGGGCTGTGCCTCTGTAGCTCATCTGCAGCTGAGTGGAAACCATGCTCCTTCAAATGGCGGTAGATCAGCTGGATCAGCTCGTGTTTTGATGCGTTCACGGACATACTCGACACTCGAAGAAACCGACAGATAAACACACAGAAGTAGCGACAAACAGTATTGTTATATTAAAACTGGTAACATAGTGCACAGACTGGCTGGTACTCTACTAAAACACGCATGTGAGCACATCGACCTTTCACCTCAGGATGTCGTTCCGTTTCCCGTTGCAAAGCACCATGGGAGCTGTAGTGCCACTGTGAAACGGCCTCAGTTCGCCCGCTGGCACAGTTTGAGTTTGTGGTAAGTTTGAGGATTGTGATCATCCCAACGGTATTTCAACTGACAGAGGTTTTGCAGCATTAACTTGGCAAGTAAGGTAAAGTAAGGTAAGGTAAAGGGTGCTAAGAAAGCTCAGCACATTCAGTGTGTCAAGGTGCATCAAGCCCAGAGATTTTGGACAAGCTGCAAGAGCCAGGTACATCATTTCTCAGACGCCAGTGAGGATGGGTACGGCACAGTTTCATATTTAAGACTGCAAAACAACAAGAAAAAGATTTATTTTAGGAAAGGCACGAGTTGCATTAAAAAAGATGACAGACAGTACAACAGTGCTAAAGTATATTAGAAATGAGACAAAGCGCTTTCACAGCTTTTGCCATTATAAGAGAAGCCACCATCCTTTCACCACGGAGACATGTTGACACAAGTGACTTGTGCACCAAATGACTTTGGACACAAGTTCAGTTTCTCTCGGATCTATTTTGGCGAAGATGGATTAAGGAATACTCACCACTGTTACAGGAATGACAATGGTGGACAATGGTGGCCAAAGGAAAAAGGAAGCTTTGTTGCAGGAGATGTCATCATTGCGGTGGATTTGCTGCTCCTCGTGGATCCTGGTTGCTGGGGAGGAAAATGCAGACCTTTCCTGATGCACAAGGACTGGTGCAGTCTGTTACAGTACAGACCAAGTGCAACATTCTGGAGTGACAAAGATCTGTCTTCTCCAGGAAGCTGATTAAAGACTGATGTAAAATCAATGTGATCCTATGGACACAGAGATGAACTTTATAGACTGAAATACATACTGTGGGTTTGTTATTTGTGATCTGGTTTGTATGATTTTGAATAGTTATGTTATTTTACAGTAACAATTAGGGGCCAGTGTGTTGTAGCCAATGGTGATGTGTGTGTGTGTGTGTGTGTGTGCAATAAATATGTGTTGTGGTGTGATAGTGGGTTGATATGTTGGTCAGCAGGAAGGGGAGAAGAGTGAAGCAGAAGCCACACAGTTTTTCAACCCTGTGTGATCATGTTGCATCAGAGGGCTACTGTTTGTTGTTATAGGCTCATCCATTTTTAATTTAATATAAAACCATATAAAATGAAAAAATATACTGGAAGAGTCTTTTTAGGGTTCTTTGCAGTTTTTTGCGTGGATGGGTCATAATGTAGCAGTATTTCGCAGTAGACAGATCTTAGATTGGTAGTGATCTGTTTCACTTTCTTGGTCTTAGTGAGCAATCAATCAAGCAGCAGCGTTCTGGTCCATTTTACATCAATTTCAGCTCAGTTGCCTGTTCTGCCCCAGGAAAGAAACCTGACATCTCTGAACAGACACTCCCTTAAACCAGTCAAGGCCTGTACAATGTGGATCATTCTACTCACACTGGTAATTTACCCCAGGCAATCTGATTTCACTGGAAGAGACCATGTTTGTGATTAATGGTGGTATGAGGACTTTCTGAAGCAGCTACCTCAGAATTGCTTCTTCAGGATGTTTTCTTTGTGGTTTACCTTTGGAAAGCTTTATGATCTTTGATGGTTCTGCACAATCGCAAATGTCTGTCTAGATCTAGTAAAAGCAACAATAATGTAAAATAAATCCTGATCTGACAGCTTGGGATAAGAACAAGTTTAAAGAACAATGCCTATTCCAATAATTAATTCATTTTTGTTTTGTTGTTCATTGAACTACAATTCTTTTAGCCATTTTATTTCAAATTCCATTCAAATTAAAACATTTAAAAAATCTTTCAGTTCCAGAAAAAAACCTGACTTCTGTCTTGGATAACAAAGATCCTCTCAAATAAAACAGTATGGCAGTGGAGATGATGGATGTATTTGGACCCAAGTGCCCCACTTTCCTTCCACTGTTGAAACCCATGCAGGTAGGTGCCTCTAGATGTGAATAAATGTTACTGTGTTAAGGATTATTCTGTCCTGTGGGTATTGTACCTATTTGCCAGCCAGTCTCCTGTGGACCTGAACAGGATGAGTGGAAACAGAAAATAGGCAGATGGATGGAAAGGAAACTCTAATTACATCAGCATGTTGTCTGTAGTTCCTGTTAAAGGTGCTACGCATCAAATTAAAACAGTGATACACTTTGTTTTATAACCACCAAAACAAGTCTTGACATATCCAGCTGTGATGACTGTGCGCACACACTAAAAGGTGAGAAACGAAATTAAGCTGCCAACATAGACCACTGGCTCATACTTGAGGAAATGACCCTGAAATTATCCCGTAATTCTGAAAATAAACCACCTCATCTTTTATCCTTCTAGTCAGCATTTCAACTGCTACGCTCGTGGCTCTGGGTTTCTTGACTCAGCTCTCTTTTTTAATCTCTTCATGTTGGAACCATCCTTCAACCCCAGAGCCAGGTAATCCACAAATCAGAAACGAAAAATCAGAAACTGCCAGGAAGGTTGATCTCTCGTCAGTTGTGTGTTGTTTTTTCTGTTTAGTTCTTCATTTTTTTGATGGCTGGTTGGTTTGGGAAGGTATTAAAGGTATCTGAGCCCAACAGGCTTTCAGGCAGCAGATCTGAGAGAGCTGCTGGTGGTGAAACCTTGGGTCCAACTAGAGGAGAGTACTGGGTAAGCGGAGGGTCAGCAGGAGCAAACTCCTGAAAGAGTCCCATTCATGTAAAACCAGGAAAGGAAAGCAGAGTGTATTCCAAACTCAACGTCAAGGCTCAGTGGGTCTCACCAAGCTTGATTTCACCATCTTTAACACCCAGTCTCACCCCAAAACACACACACACACACACACACAGGTTATGAGGCTGACTCAGCTCCCAGAGTTGATTGGACAGACCACCAAAGTTTTATAGGATACCTATTGGTAAAAAGAGAAATAAAATATTTCCTCAGCCAACATTTCCTGTAAATGTCAAAATATATTGAACTAATTACAGATGCACGCTAATAAGCTTTTAGGAAAGTGAGGTAGGGTCAGAGGAATACCTTTACACCTTTGAGCTCATGAAAAAAAAAGCATTTCCCTTGGCTTTGATGACACATTGCAGTAAAAATGACTGGGATATTTGTCCAGGTTTCCCTTGTAAATGGCACTCTGTTTCACAGGAACTAAATCTACTTTACATTCCACACGTTTAGCAGCTCACATCTGCACTCACTCTGCAGGTAATTACCACGGCCGGCAAGATTTGTTATTACTGGGGACACTTTACTGAGTCACTACTTGTTCAGCAATAAAATTATTTTTAAGTAGAAGATTTTAAGATTGATTAATATTCCCATTTATCTCCATAAAACCCCTTTTAAAAGATTATGAAAGATTGGTTTGTTGATTACAAAGCAAAAGCCCTTTGGATAAATTTCAAATCCACAAAGTTACATTATGATTGTTCATTGAGTCTCTTCCAGCTGTCCATCCAGGTGGCTTCGCTGCTGGGTCATAATGAAGTGTTGTGTCTGACCTTCCTGTACAGGTGCTACTGCGGCTCCGCTAGAGCCAAATCAAATACACCTTTAGCCATGTGCCGAGGCTAGTGCTGGAGCCCTGGACTGCTGCCCCCCACCTGATATGACATGATGTGTCGAAACACTTCTTTGTTGTGCTGCAGATATAAAGTAGAGAAGGTTGTGGCTGTTGAAACATCACCAGTAAATCAGATTAACTGCATCCTTATTGCACTTTATCACAGAGAAAACAACCAACAAAACAACAAAACAAGCCAAGCTGTCAGCCTTAGCTAAAACAAACTAAATTTACTTACAGATTTAGACATTTAGCAAAATAGACCTACGACATTTTATCTGAACTGGACTGAACTAAAGAAATAACCAAAGGAAGGTTTTCTGTTTTTTTTCTAGTTAAAAGTTGTTTTTCCATACCATAACTTCCCATCACATTCCCTGAAGATTATCCAAAACCAGACTGCTACATCTGCATTTGTAGGTATTTACACAGGTTCTATGGCAAATATTTGTAATATTTCAGGTGTTAGTTTAGTTAGTAAATTAACCTTAAAGGGTGTAAAATGAGGGCATTACCAAATCTGTGACACAGTTTGAAAACTTGAACATTTTTCCTCCCATGTTCAGCTTTGTCGGAAAATTGGCTGTTTGAAAGTCTTTACATTTGCATCAGCCAAGCCTGTTAAACAGAGACAGAAATATGAGTGGTTTTTTTTACCCAAAATTACCCCTGATTTGATGCAATGATGTTGAAAATATGACAACAGATGTAAAAAGAGATGTTGAGCAAACTCTTGAAACAAAGGTACTTTTGTATATACAGTAGAAAAGGGGCAACAAGCTGAATATAGAACCTCTGTACTATTGAAGTACAGAAGTTGGCACACAGGAAGAGAGAAAGCCTCCATCCAGTTTGACTCAGATTAGAAAATTGGGGTAAGAGGGGAAGTAATGTGCAGGTTTACTGGCAGGGCTGAGTTGATTAAAAAGGGGTTAGTGTTCATGGTGAAGGGGAGCAGCCGTATTCAATAACAGCGCCTCTTCCTTTAGCCAAAGCCAACATCTGGTGCCAACTGACACAGAGCAGCGGCAGCAGCAGCAGCAGCAGCAGCAGCAGCAGCACCCCACAGTCTCTGCTTCCCTTTCAACTCATTATTGGTTTTCACAGTTCCACCAGAAAAAAAGCTTGGAACCTGGTTGGAAAAGTGACATTAAGACAGAGTTGATAAAACATAATCCTGCTTGATCAAACACATATGCGTGTATACTGCTTTTACGTTTTGTTCTTTAAGTTCACTCTGAAACTGACAGTAAGAAAATGTAACCACAGGAAGTGTGATGAAGGTTCAACTCAAGGTTTTTTGAGCTACTAGTGCCTCGCCCTAACTTCATACATGAGACTCTCTGGGTTAAAGTAATGAGCTCCCTCTGGATGAAACCATGCTTTGATTGCATTTTATAGATCCACTCAATTAAGAACTGTACATACAAGGAAAAGGTGTTAAGACAGTGTTACGATGTTCCACCACACTTTGTTCACATCCTCTGGAGGAAATTGGATAGACAAGAAGGGTAACTGATGTGGAAAACTTGAACTTTTATCTTTACTTTCATGAATAAAAGATTAAACTAAAAAAAAAAATACTTTTTTCATACTTGAAGATGAGATGAGTTGATGAGTTTAACAACACAAATCTGTCGGCAGTGAAGATCCTGGGGCACGGGAAGAGTAGCTGAACTTAAAATACATTCAGTATAAATTACATTCAGTCAGACATATACAAAATGACCTAGATCATACAGGATGACATATTAACACCACCCACAAAGGAGGCTGACAATGACAATGTGTGTTACTCAATAACATTTTTACTTCCAGACAAGGACCTCAAAACATAAAACATGCTGAATGCATGAGACTCCTCAGGTCAGTGACATACATGTCCAATGCATAAATTCAAACATTCATATAAGAAACAGATTCAAACTAATGTATACAGCGCTTTCTCATAGAGCCTCAGAAAAGTCCATCTCCATTTCGTAATGATACATTTTCAACT
The DNA here is from genome assembly GCA_008933995.1 of Datnioides undecimradiatus. NCBI lineage: Eukaryota > Metazoa > Chordata > Actinopteri > Lobotiformes > Datnioididae > Datnioides > Datnioides undecimradiatus. The sequence goes on from WARS01000014.1 coordinate 579,758, forward strand.
CAAATGATAATATATAGTTACTGAGAAGAGTGTAGTAAGGACAGTATTTACATTGAGAATGGCAAGAAATAGAAATCAAAGAGATTAAATAAGAGTCTGAGAATGTGATCTGGAGACCTGAACTTAAAATTTCCATGGAGTCACATTTGGGGCAAGAACTGAGCGTGACTGGTTCATTAAACTAGAGTCAACTTCTTAAACATACGTGATGGGACCGCTTACTGTGTTTGAAACAAGCTGTTACTGGAATTAGATCAGCTGTGGTCGAAAAGAATGCTGACAGATTAATATGTTTTTTATTCTTAGTTGATTCTGACATTCAGCAGCAGTCCAAAATAAGTTACTACAAACAAATGACTGAAAATAACCTCCAAAAACCAAATACAGTGTTTGTTCAACATTTTAGGTTCAGTGATAGCCCCATCCATCCCCATCCAGTTCAAAAAATGGATGAGCAAATGTGTGATGTTAGCTGTAATATAAACCTATCAATGTCTTTTCAGGCTTCAGACTTCAGACGAGTACACGGACACATACTGGTGTTAATATTTGTGCATGTACAGTTGTTGTTGACCCGGTGAGCTGCCGCAGTTACACCTCTGACCAACAGAAAACAGATGAGTCACAACTCATAAGTGTGGCTGCCCAAAGACCTGGAGACTCCTACTTTTCCTGGCAAAACACACACACGCACACATGCAAACACGTGCGCATACACACACACACACACACACACACACACACACACACACACACACACACACACACACACACACACTGTTGCTTCAGGGTTGATGGCTGTAAGATCACATTTTGGGATCTTACTATGATTAATAATATCAAGTCCCTCTGTGTGATTGCACAACTGCTCTTTGGTTTTTGGTGGGGTTTTTGCAAAGACCCTCAGCTGTCCAAGCCGCTCCCTCTAGGAAAACTGCATAAATAAACACAAGGGTGTAAAACTTCAGGTGCCACTCAGTCATTTTTTTTCTTTTCCCTCTTTCGTGGCTTGACCTGCCTTAAACTCAGTAGCTCTGCTCCAAAGATGCCTTTGCTACCACTGGTGGGAAATCATCCCAGACCCCAGCTTCATGCCCTTTATGGGACGCTCCTAATTCCTCAGGCTGCCCTACGATCTCCATGCCCACAAGTCACTCTGTAATCACTATCAGTATTTGCATCGTATCATGTTTTACCCTCCAGTGTGTAGACCAACACCTGACTTTGACAGATCCCATTTTTATTTGCAGACCATGTTTCACCTTAACGACGATTTGGGTTTAAAAGAGAAAAGCAAATGACATTCTGCTAACTACCACACTGAATAAATGTTAGAATCAACACAGTATCTTATTACTGTGATTAGACTGCACAGTTTCAGCTTGATAATGGCCTATTGCCAGAATTTGAATCGGCATTGAGCATGACAGTTTGCTTGGTCATGGTCACCCATGACTACATGGTCAAATATGGTTTTTTTTGTAAGAGCTGTGTAAGTGCAGATACCGGTACCTGTTAATATCGGTGATAGCACAGATATTCTGCATGCTGCAACTTGGCTGGTAGGAAGTTCTCTGAATAACAATGCATGAGAATCTAGATATTTTTGACCAAGTGGCAAAAAAACAAACTATGAGATTCATCCAGGATCCACATGCAGGCTGATGTGTCTCTCTCCCAAATCATTGGATGATTTTAAGGGCAACACCTTGTCTGATGACCATCCTCAAAGACAAAAGTGTTCCGTCGTCTCACTTCGTGTGATCCAGCATTATCTCTGTTACTAATTAATCCTTTTTTAGCACACCTACTATTTGCAATAGTGAAATACATTTGATTAACAGAACAAATAATTGCACTCTATACTTTTCTCTCCACAGCCTTTCCTTGATTAACAGTCAAAGTGAATCTGTATCATGATGTACAGACAGCTGTGACTGAGGCTGTGCAGTCCTGCTGCTGACTGTTGACCTGCCAGATGATTTGTAAAGTGGTTCTTTGACGCCTGGTTGGAGATGTTATCAGAGTCTGGGAAGTCTGCTCTGTCTCTCTCCTCAGGTCTGCAGCACTCAAAAACAGCAGGAATAATAAGAGAGTGTTTGTGAGCGTAGTGGAGTGGAGAGGGGGAACAGTGTCAGCGATTACGTCTGCAGGGCCCCGCAGGGCCTCATAGCCGCCCCGAGACTCAAATCTCCCCTACACACAACGTGTTGTCCTGAGTGAGGGTCTTTCTGTAGAGCCTCTGTCATCCACTGCTAAACCAGGTCAGATAGGAATTACTTTTTTCATTTTTTGCCTTCTAGTAATTTGCAAATTTGGCAGTATGGTTCACTGAAATCAAATTACAATTAAATGGCATGAATGAGGATTAAGTTGTATGAAAGGAAGCTTTTTGCTACTATCAAGTTTAAAGCAGCTTTTACAGTGAATGGAGTAAAACTGGATAGCCATCAACTATCAAGTTTTTTTTCAATGAAATCCAAATCTAGCAAAAATATAGGCTACTCGGTTTACATAGTAAAATGATACATCGAGACATCTAATGTGAGACGTAAACTCACTATTAACACCTGGATGTAGGAGAAACAGCCAGGCGTGTGTTTTTGCCTGGTAGTGGGCAGATGTTATTTCAGTGAGGCTGCAAATGGGCGGGGTTAAGGGGACCACAAGGGAAAGTGAAATGTTTTCAAAGGAGGCTAAAACAGTTTGGAGAGTCAGTGAGGATGGAGGTGTAGAAACTCCTCATAAGTTTTAATCAAGGATTTAGTGACATTTTATCAACAGCTTGCTAGTTTGATAGATATAATAGTGTCACAGAAACCATGGCAACGACAGCTCTGACAGGGTTCTCGATGATGAGCCTGCTCAGTCTAGGGTACCTGACCTGGGACCTGATGAGTCCAAACCAGGTGGAAAATGAGCCTGACCAAACCTTTGCTGACAAGTCTCCTATTCCACCGCCACCTCACATCATTTTCATCATGACAGACGATCAGGGATTTAACGACATTGGTTACCACAGCGCTGACATCAAGACGCCGGCACTGGACAAACTGGCTGCTGACGGTGTCAAGCTGGAGAATTACTACATCCAGCCAATCTGCACCCCGTCCCGCAGTCAGCTCATCACCGGCAGGTAAAGACTGATTTAATGTGATTTAATGTGAACACATATACCACTTACAACACACATCTCTGTCCTTTTTAATTTCAATATTATTTACTTATTCATTTATTGTTTATTATTATTATATTTTTTTATTGTGCCATGACCCGTGTGTTTGATAAAGTCTGAACGAATTAATCTAAAAGATTTGGCATATTTGGATTTAATGTTTCAAAGAGTGAAAGCAAATAAAAATAAATAACAGCAAAAATAAAAGTAAGCTGGTCTTTTGATGTATATCCTGACATGTTTTGGAAAAAATAAACTGCTGTGAAAAAGTACATTATTTTCCCGTTATTATTAGAGGATAATCATTTAATTTGGCCCACAGCTTGTAGAAGTGCAAAGTCCTAAAATAGCCCAGACGAAAAAACTTGTGGGACAGCTTTTTGACAGCTCTACATGTGGCCTGTCATCCTTCCTCTCTTCAACAATCAAGCGAGAAATTATGAAAAATCTCGTGTAAGCACTGAAACACCTGTTGGTTCTGTTTCTGACAGTTTTCTTAATCATTAACCCCACAGGTACCAAATTCACACCGGCCTACAGCACTCCATCATTCGGCCCCGCCAGCCCAACTGCCTGCCCTTTGACCAGGTCACCCTCCCCCAGAGACTGCAGGAACTCGGCTACTCCACCCACATGGTCGGCAAGTGGCATCTGGGCTTCTACAAGAAGGAGTGCCTGCCGACTCGCCGAGGCTTTGACACATACTTTGGCTCATTAACAGGCAGCGTGAACTACTACACCTATGACTCCTGTGATGGCCCCGGGCTGTGTGGTTTTGACCTCCATGAGGGGGAACTGGTCGCCTGGGGCCAGCGGGGAAAATACTCCACCCACCTCTACACACAGAGAGTCCGCAAGATCCTGGCAACCCACGATCCTCAGTCTCAGCCGCTGTTCATCTTCCTTTCCTTCCAAGCTGTTCATACACCTCTACAGTCTCCACGGGAATACATCTACCCATACCGCGGGATGGAAAACGTGGCACGCAGGAAATATGCTGCTATGGTCTCAGCTGTAGATGAGGCAGTACACAATATAACATACGCTCTTCGCAAGTATGGTTATTACCAAAACAGCGTCATCATCTTCTCTACTGACAATGGTGGCCAGCCCTTGTCTGGTGGCAGTAACTGGCCGCTCAGAGGACGTAAAGGTACCTACTGGGAAGGCGGCGTGCGGGGTCTTGGGTTTGTTCACAGCCCTCTGTTGAGGAACAAGAGGAGGGTGAGTAAAGCCCTGGTGCACATCACTGACTGGTACCCAACACTTGTGGGATTAGCAGGTGGCAATGAATCCCTGACTGAGGGGGTGGATGGTTATGACGTTTGGGAAGCCATCAGTGAGGGGAAGGAGTCACCGAGGTTGGAAATTCTCCACAATATTGACCCTCTGTATAACCACGCACGCAGTGGCTCTCTGCAGAAAGGATATGGGATTTGGAATACGGCTATTCAGGCCTCCATACGGGCAGGAGACTGGAAACTCCTAACAGGAGACCCTGGTTATGGAGACTGGACACCGCCACAGATGCTTCCAGGATTCCCCGGAAGCTGGTGGAACCTGGAGCGCCACACCGAACCCCGTAAATCTGTGTGGCTTTTCAACATCTCTGGAGACCCCTATGAACGTTTTGACCTTTCTGAGCAGAGACCAGATGTTGTCAAAGAGCTGTTGGCTAGACTGGTGTACTACAATCGCACTGCAGTGCCAGTAAGATACCCCTCAGAAGACCTACGGGCTGACCCACACTTGAATGGAGGTGCCTGGGTGCCCTGGGTAGGAGATGAGGTGGAAGACCCCTTGGATGCTGTCTACCAGAAAAAGAACAAGGACTGGAAGAAGAAGCTTAAACTGTCCAAAAGCAGGTCATTTTTCCGGAGGCTCAACACAAGGATCATGTCCAACAGGATATAGGAAGTGAGTTAAACATTTTCAGAGGAGTCCTGAGGGATAGTGCGACATGAAGGACAGTTCTGGTTGAAGATGTGTTTTTATAAACAAGAAACAAGGACCCAGCTACTGAGTGTAGCTGTGGGAGCATGTTCAGTCTCTTCAGATGAACTGATTGATTAAAAAAGTGAACAGTGAACGTAATAATCGCTCAACTGGTTTGTATCCACTTTGAATAAAAATGTGTAGGTCCCTGAACTGAATATTCTGTAGTAAGAGTTTTGTTGGCATACAAGTAGACCATTTCCAGAAAGAGAGAGAGAGAGAGAGTCATGTAAGACTGTGCAATATCATTAAATCATAAATGCTGTATTTGACATTGATGACAAGGTGACGAGGAGAGATCATCTGCAACCATTTGTAACTATAATGAATACAACTGATGATGACTACCTCTACGTCAGTGTGACACTAGTTTCTAGCTTTATTTTCTTTCAGAACTTTCAAACTCTGGTTCTTTAACTATGTGTTGATTTACACGTTAAAAATAGTGATTGTTGCATAAGTACTTCTTAGCTTAATTCATAATGATTTTATTTATATGTATTTAAGCAAATTGTCCTTTTCTATTTGTTATTATTCACTAGGCTCAAGAGAATTTTCTTCTTGTTTTATTCCTTGTGTGAGTAACATTTCATGGCAATCCAAGACATTTTGAATTGAAATTAGTTTATGGGTTTTTTCACCACTCTCTAATAAGAACTTGTTAGAAGATTATTACTGTAAAAGACACCAATAAAATACATTCTGTTGGTGCAGAGAGATCAGCCACAAAGCTTGTGGCTTTGGTAAACACTGATGCTGTATTATATGATGATAATTAATTGTTCGTTTTCCTCTCACTGTTTTAATCAACCTTCGAGCTGCAGAAAGCAGCTGCTTTTTACTGGAAAAACTCAGATTAAACTAACTGTACAGCAACAAAAGGCAAACAAGACTAACTGGTGAACCATTTAGCAGCTCAATAGCAGAATCTTCAGAATCAGAATCTAACTCAGGAAACTCTGCTCTGTATCTGTTAGTTGTACAAGTAGCCAGCTGTTTGCTTGTGCATTTGCAGTTGTGTAGACACCATGCTCTCTGCTGGCAGAAACTAAAAGCATCAAACACAGTTAACAACAAGGAAGAGTCAGTACTATTGTGTACAAATACTCTCCACAAATTGTGATGCATTTTTAAACCGTTATCCCAGTCACACAGCGATAGCTAATGAAAAACCTGAGATTCAGATTTAATGTCAAGACAAAAGGAGATTTTTTCACAGTAGGGAGGGATGTTTTAAGATCAACACAACATGCATGTTGCCAAATAGGTGGGGTTGGGCTTGTGTAGCGAGTTTCAGTTCCTGACTATTTCCTGTCCTCCAACCAATGTACCTAACCGCCACTCATTAGGCACTTCCTGTCATTTGACACAACCTTTGTGCTGAAGTTCATGTTTTTTAAAATTGCATCTGATCGTTTTTGTGGAGATCATTTAACCTGTAGAGGAAACTTTATTCTGGATAACGACGGAGCATGAAGCAAATTCTTTTTCTTCTTCTGACATCAGCTGGAGTAACACATTGTAAGATCATTGCAGAACTATCGTAATAATTTGCAAATGGTAAACTACTTAGGATGATTAATTTTGAATATGCCTTTGTTTTAGCTTTCTTCACAGCTGCTGAGACTAAATGTAATGCCACCCACAACATATCTCTGTGCTCTGTTACTCTCGGAGGATCTCTGTCAATCCAAGTGATGAACAATGCCAGCGGCCATCAGCTGCGGTGCAATAAACAGCTTTCCTCCGGACACATAAACGTGTTCTCCCTGAAAAAAGAAAAAGTCACAATACAGGAGGCATTTAGAAATAGGATGGACTTTTTCATCCACAACGGGACGCTGAAGATCACAAATGTGGAGAGGAACGATTCAGGCCAATACAGCATCGAAGTCTTTGATTCAAATGGGGTCCTCCAGCAACACATTGATGTAACACTGAATGTTGAAGGCAAGTGTTTAACATTCTTTTACAACTTATTTACTCTTTTTATATTTCTGTATAATATAATAGAATGCATCATCATGGAGGAGGGAAAACAACAAAACTCAGTGCACTTGTTTAAGCAAAGCAAGATAACACATAAAAGGAGTAAACATAGGAATATTAATTCAGAAACATTAATCACATGTTCAGCAACTAATTCAGGTAATTTATTGAGAACACTAACACCTGCTGATTTAAAAGTACTGCTTCCAATGAATGCTTTATCAATCTAGAGACATTTCTTAGTCCTGCATTGCACGAAATGAACTGTGTTTAAATAAGCAGTGATTTAATGTAAAGCTTGCATAAAGTGACTGGTTTTGTGCACACTTACTAAATATACTCTGTGGGTGAGCTTAGCTGAGCAAGGATGAAAGATGCTGTGGAAAAAGAGGCACTACTGTGTGTTTTCACACACAGGAACTTTCAGTCTCAGTATGTGTCAGCGTGCATGTCGTTCTCATTTTTGGCCCTCTGCCACAGATGTTTTTTGGAACTGTGTAAAGGTGGTTGATCAAAACTGCAGTGAGTGTACCATCTCATCTTATCCTCTCATGAAACTCAACATAAACATAACAAACTGGTGCACACTCATGGTTAAGATGGATCTGCCATGTTATGTAGGTAAGTATAATAGCTACATGTATTTGAGGGAGGAGGACTTTCTTTCTGATCCAAGTATACTTTCCATCTTCTGCATGAATGTCTACAGTTGATGTGCTGAACAAAATGTGACATATAACACTGACTAACAAGATAACCAAATATAAAAATCCAAATTCAAATGCAGACTGTCAGTCCATAAAATGACTAGTGCGGTCTCTCTTCCCCAGAAAACATTTTGCCTATCTTCATCCTAGTCAGTTCTGCAGTGGGTGCTCTGCTGGTAGTTGTGCTGATAACTTGCTGTGTTTACTGCAAAATTAGGGTAAGTCTTCATTTTAGGTCTGCATGTATTTCAGCAATTTGACGGATGCCATTACATGTTGCTGTAAATGTCAAAGCCTTTTGCTCTGCAAAAACATTTTGCTCGATTCTCTCTTTTGTGCAGCCTCGAGCACAAACACCTTCAGTATGAGTCTTGACTTTAATGGACTGGACCACAATCACCAATGAAAGACTGAGGAATTCAAGAAGTGACAGCATCTTGAAAGCTGGACAAGTCTTCGGAGTTTCTTTTTATATCTTGCATTAGTGGTTAGGAAAACTCATGATATACATTATATCAGTCTAAGTTTAATACAGCAGCTGTAGTAACCATATTTGCGAGGCCACTGATCAAAGTAAAGAGTGTAAATCCGTGTAGATTTTTAAAAAAATGTTTCAAATGCAGTTTCTTTTTTTTGTTGCTGTCTGTCACCCATGTCAAACTGTTGGAAGTTGAATGTTTGTGCAGTACTCCTGCTAACAAATATAAAACTCTAACATGTGCAATTAGGCGTATAAATTATGAAAAGAGTTTTGAATTAATCATTGTGACTGGACTTTTATTTAAGAGGAGGCAGGTCTAGACCAAATTCATCATATTAATTACACCCAACAGTTCTCACCATGAGCAAGCACGAGGTGACGGGGGCAAGAAGAAAACTTCACCTTGGACAGAGTCTGGTTTTTGGGCAGCCTCCAGCTGAAAGTTATGCTCACTGTAACAATCCAGTAAAATATGAGGTACCTGGGCTCAACTAGCCGTACACAACTGGGACCATGTACACAGTACAACATCTGTATATTCATTTCAAATGTGGTTAATGATTCAAGGGGAGAAGAATATAACAGTCTGTGATTATAAAATAAAAGATCTTGTGGGAGAAACTGTGTTTAGTGTATGATGAGAGTGTTATTTATATTTTCTTCACTTCCTTCACTGCTGAGTGCTATGAAAGCATGGTCAAACTTAACATGTAATCTTAACAACCAGAACTAAAGCTACCACCTCGATACCTCTGTTTTCCTTTTAAGGGCAATTTTGTTGAAACGCACACACTGGCTGTTGCACATTAACCTGAAGGGAAATTCTTACCAAGTGTAAATGAGGAACTGATATAATAAGGTTCCTCCAATATTCTGCATCCTTTATCACATCACAACACCACAAGAAGCAGTCTGAGCATGTTGTTCAAGCTTTGAGGTTTGATTGTGTTAAATTTGCTTCATGCAGATTTCCCTGTAAGTGCAGTTCACTTAAATAAAGGCTGAGTTGATTTGTTGATGCTGAGGCAGTGAAACATAGTAAAAATCACGAATCCCCCCTGATGATGGTCTGAGGGCTGAAAGCTGAGTTGATTCAGGTGGAATGAAGCCAGAGCTTCAGACTCTACAGTTGACCATTGAAGGTAAATCATTTTGTGTTTCTTTGCCTGCAGGGGAATTTACTAACACTGACTGACATAATGTCATATTGTACTGCTGAACTACATCTATCTCATATTCTACATGTATCTGTATCGATGCCTGTTCTTTTTAGAAACTGTGCAGAGTGACTGAGATTGTGTTAATATCAAAAGTCATCTGAGTGTGTTTCCTTCAGCTCCTGTGTCGTCTGTCCGGCTGGTCTGTGAGTGTCTGTCCCAGGGAGAGATGAGGATGTCCTGCTCCTCTGAGGGAGGGGATGGTCCTCGGTACAGCTGGACGTTAGATGGACACACACTGACAGATGCTCAGCTCCTGTCTGGAAATAGTCAGAGTGAGAACATCACTCTGAAACAAAACATCTCAGGACAAGTGGTCTGCTCAGTCGGGAATCACATCAGCAATGTCTCAGAACTAGTGAGGATATCTACCTGTGGTGAGTGAGAGCATGATGAGAAAATAACTTGATGATGGTGATCAGTCTGCATCAATAACTGATGTGTTTCTTCCTCATAGGCTTCATATTCATTGACTGCACCTTACCCAATGGGACTCATGTATCAGAGTGGGTGTTTGAAGCCAATAACACCCTGTGTATTGAGCCAACACCAACCTCAACCATGAAGGGTAAGGAGCCTGACACCACAGTGTCATTTAAACCCTCCACTAATATCACATCCTCCAGTGAAACTTCCTCCACCACAGAGGAGCCATTTTTCTTTCGTAAGTGAAAACTAACTAACTGCAGTGGATTCATCACATTTATTTTTTTTGTGAATTAGTTTACATAAAAAAACATGTTTGCTATAAATTTAATATACGTGTGTTTTTTTTGTCTCTGACAGTGATTGGTGGAGTACTCTGTGCACTGGTATTTTTCCTTGTGATAGGAATAGTAGTCATCTGTCTACATAAGAAAAAGCAAAACAGGACACCTAAAGGTACCAAGCAAAACTTTCTTTTCTCCTCACCAAAGCTTAGAGTTGCTCTCTATCTATTAATTGCAAGAATAGTTTGACATTTTGGGCGTTACACCTACTTTCTTGCCAAAATGCAGATGAGAACATTGATACTACCGTCATGTTTGTCAGTTAAATGTCAAGATGACAACAGCTGCCATTTAGCTTTAGCAGAAAGACTAATGGCAAAGCGAAAGATCAAAAGCAAAACGTTGTATTTACCAAAATTTTGAACCTTTCTTTTAACAATCCACATTAAGTAAGTAAGTAAGATATGCCAGATATATCTAGTCTCTAAATATGCCTCATTTTTGCAACTTCTTCATTTTACTGTGTAGAAGAAGAGGATGATCAGGAGTTAACGTACGCAGATGTCAGGATTGTGCCAAACCGTACGAGGCAGATGCAGCAAACGCCAGAGATGGAGGTGGAGTACGGCCAGATCAAGTTTTAAGATAGTCCTCAGCAAACTGTTGAACCAACAAAGGACAATTGTGTGTATGCCAGGGCCCATAAACCATGGTGATTCAGAGCTTTTTTTTTTTACAAGTATTGCACCACTGAAGACAGACGGAAGAGACAGTAGTTACCTTTATTTAATGTGATTTTTCAATAGGAAAACTGTAACCGTCAGTGCACATAAATGTTATTTTTCATAATTTGTCTGAACTGTACTTCTGATGGGTGGGTAACAAAGTATCAAAATCCATAACTTGACTTAGTAGTTTTTTATAGACTATTTGATGCAGACCACAATTAATCATTTTCTTAAGTATTCCAAAATGTCTTCTCTCTATATATCCTTAGACTATGTCGTGCCTTCCTGTTTTAACTTATTTATAATTTACAAGTGCATTTACTTGCATGTCATTGTGTAAATACTGTAAACTTGCAATATAGGGGTTAGCAATTTTAAGAATAGACAAAGAGGCATATGAACAGTTTTCTAAACAACTCTAAAAAGTTTATGTTTATGTCTATCATTTGAGTTAACATGTCATCTAAAATGTCAACTTTTAACTTAATGTTAAAGTTTGCGTCTTCTTTAAATGCATTTATTAAAGGGAGCATATCAAATAAACAGGTATGTTCGTGCATTGGTAGGTTTATTACAGGTTTGATGCAGAGTGGAAGTTCAGCTCACATTAAACCTTGCTGTCTTTTTTTGGTTCTGCTGCTGAAAGATAGGTTGATAGAGAGTCGTGCTGTGTCTCAGGAAGTTCACATTGAGCACGACTATGTTTCCATGATGTAAACACTTCTCCTTTTTCTAGGCATGAGCTTTCCGTATTGCAAAATTGTTTAATCGGTTGCAAACTGTGATTTTTTTTAAGTCCACTAGTGTCAGTTAGTGTTAGCGCTGACATGTCCCTTTAATACAATAATGAAAACTTGTGGCCTGTGTAGTTTTGACTGTGCTGCTTAGTCTGATATAAAAGTTGCTTTGGAAATTAATCTATTTTAATTGATGCAGGCATAAAAAAACATACAATCTTGTAAGCCCAATGAATGTACTTGCCTCTGAAATTTGAGATAATTTCACATCCAGCAGCAAAGGAGAAACACCTTTTAAAAGAGCGCGTCGTCGTGTATTGAGACCTGTTAATCTTTCAACACCATCAACTTTTCTATATTTAGTTTTCTATGTTTCCTATGGCTTTGTGGTTTTCGTGTCAATGTGTGCCTGCCCCAGCATAACTATAGATATAAGTGTTATTCAACTGTAGCAACTTGCCAGTAATGCTTCAATAATTTAAACAGCTTAGAGCCTGGAGGAGAAAACAATCAAAACTGTGAATATAAGGTCAGTTGCATGCACTGCTTCAATCAAAAGAGCACAACATAACATTTTAAATTATTTACTTTGGTAGTTGTATTAATATGTGAGGCCACTGATGTGTCAACCCACGAGACCATGCTCAACTGCACAGGGCATGATAATGACTAATGAGTACAGTGAGTAATAAATCAGCACTGAGTTGAATGAAGCCTCTTGCATTTAGTAAACTTCTTGTTTAAGCACTTGCACAGGGGAATGTATACAAAGCAATTCATAGTAAACGTTTTGGAGTAATAACTTTTCATTTTGTCAGAGCTCTAGTCAGACGCAGGCAAAAGCCCAGCTGACAGCAGTTTTAGTACAGGTGTGGACTGGGTCAGGCAGTGTATAGCCAAACCTTTGATTCTCAGACCTGGTGACAGTTTGTTTATTGTAACTCTGTTTGTTTGTAACTTCTGTTTTAAGATTAAAAATATTATATATATATATATATATATATATATATAATATTAAAAGTTTTCATTGTCATTTTTTGTTGAGGTTACACCAACTGTTTTCTGTCGTATACTTGCCAACATGTTTAATCAAAGACAGAGGTTATATGATTGGTTTGGTTTGATAGCTTGAGGTCAAAGGTTGACAACTGTGGGCTGCCATTCAGCTGATTCAGAGAGCCATAAAATTGGTGTTTATGGTTCATGAACGTCCTTAAACAACCGCTGGGGATCCTAGTTTAGTTGAACCCTCTGGTTGAAGCACAGTTGTACTTCTGACACATATAATCTACTGGGCAAATAATTGACAACACAGCAGAGGTTGATAATAAAGCCATTCCAGCAATTCGATATCCTTTTGCCATCCGATCAGTCAGCCAGAACTAATTTAATCAATAAAAGAATTGTATGGGTGTCACACTCGTTCATTATTGTTCCAGCTGTCACCTTTTAATATATGCATAATGCAGAAAATCTGTTGTACCTCAGCTCTTGATAGGTTTGGGTGACTCACCAGTGAACATTTATTTTCACTCGTAAAAGCCAGGGGATTTTATCGCTGTCGTGACAAATTCATATGACGTTATCTCAGCATGCCAAAGATGGTTCACTGTAAAACCAAGATTTGCATTTGAAGCCATTTCTTCAGATATTCTTTGGGTGACCTTTTTAAAAATATATTTAACAGTAGAGAAAACTATTTGATTCAAAATTGCTCAAGTTTGTTTTTGCATTCAGTCAATTTTTGTGTGCAGCGTGGCCGTTTACTGTCAGACACTGAGAATATAAAGACATTACAGTACAAAAATAACTAGCACACTTCTTGCACGATACCATAACCTTCCAGTAAACTTTATTTTATTTTTATATATTTTCTTATATATCCTTTTTATCTTTTGTAAATATTTTTTGTATATTTATCTATTTGTCATGCTTGATGCTTGTAAATTGCTGCTGCAATGTGGAAATTACCCAGTTTGGGATGAATAAAGTTTATCTATCTATCTATCTATCTATCTATCTATCTATCTATCTATCTATCTCAGGCTGTAATTGAATTCGTGTATTAGTTAAGTCATTTCGTAGGTACAGATGTATTAGATGTACTATTGGTACATTTCTTCTCTGACTGCAAAAATCTTACAAAAGACTTCTATGTGGAAATATGTCAGACGATTGTATCAGAGTTAAAGTATACCCACAATATAGTGACCGTGGTAAGGGCTAATGAACAGAAAATGCAAACCAGATCAATAAACCTCTCTCCTAAGAGTGTGCAGCAAAACCCACATAAACTTTTCCTTCAATATGTGAAAATTCAGACACAATGCCAAAAGTAAAAAGGGTGAACTGTCACAGCACATAATGATTGATTAAAACATGAAGTGCACAAAGACGGTTGTGTAGTGCTTTATTTTGAAATGGGTGTCTGTGTTCTAAATATACAATGCTTTTCCTTCCTCTTATGTGACCTGCAAACAGGAACAATTTTAAAACGCATGTTGACACTTCATGCGGTACATGAGTCCCAAAGGACCCAAGAAGACCCAAACCTACACATTTTTTTTATTTCATTTAAAATGTGTGGTTTATTAACTGCAGAATGACTGTTGAGTCATGTGGCTGTTTTACAGGATGTGGTTAAACTCTAAGGCTGTGAAATATCTTGTTAAGCATCATTTTAAATATGTGTGCTCACAGTTCCTTGCTGTTATCGCAATGTTGGTAAAAAGAAATAAAAAAAAGAAAAAGTTATCATTAAAATAAATTTTCATTGCATCTCTCATATCTGTTTAATACTTTCTATGTGTTTACCCATTCTATCATGCTTTATACATTTGAAGGATCTATTCAGATGTACAAACCATAACAAATGTATTCATTTAAGTGTTGCTGAACTTTGGTGTCATCCTGTGTCTCTCCATTTTTACTAGTTACAAAGGTGACTCAGTCTCTATTTCCTATTAACTAAAATGGCAATAAAGAGCATAAAGAATTTGCATAATTTTACTTTCCAAAAAATAAGTAGGAGGGCTGTTTGTGGAAGTATTAGGGGTATTATTAGTATGTGTATACTCAAGTGTGATTTTGACACAAACAGAAAGACGTTAAAAAAACATTTTTTTCCTTACTGCATTATTTTCTTATTCATGTGACCGATGTCTGTAGATACACATCTGCATTTTAACTCTTAAAATTTCAAATTTCAACATCTTCTCAGATAAAAGAAAGAACTTGAACTTGAAATTGACCTGAAAATGCTTTTTCTTTGTTGTGTTAACAAACAGTTCTTGAAGAAAGGCACGTCGCTTTGACAAGTGATGTGTTATCCAGTGATTTTTGTCCTTTAAATCAGTATCTTAGTGCTGATAATGATTCATATTAAGTCCTGTGATTGGCAAAACCCAGTTAGAAATGATCAGTTTGATAAGTCATGAAGTACTTGTCAATGTAGAAAATGCAACGTTACATCATGTTGATGTGAATCATCTTCATTCATCCTGTGGTAAACTTGTAAAAACAAAACACACTATGTACATATTTCACTTTGTATCAGTCCTCCATATAAAATTCACCTAGTATTCCTCTGATATCGTGTCAGACAAAATGTTGCTGCTGGGGCTGGTGGCGATGTGGGTGTCTGCAAGTCCACCCAGCACAGGTGGGGTTGGTGTTGTTGTAGAGGCCTGCTGGGAATGCTGCAGCTTCTTCCTGTTTATCTTCCTCTCTTTAGCTCTCCTGTTCTGAAACCAGATCTTCACCTGCAACGGAGATAAGCACGAACATAAGATATTAACATCAAAAACATATAGGATTAGGTAAGAACTTCAAGACTGCATGTTAATAAAATGTGATCAGAAATAGGAAATGAGGATACAATATCCCATCCCAAGCTTTCCTGTGGCCTGTCTCCTGTTTGTTGTTTGCAGTCAATAATGAACCGGAAAGAATTTGATTTTGAGCTCACTTGATGTTACCCCGCCTCATGCTTTAGTTTAGTAATTTCCTTCTTTCCCAGAATTACCCAACTGCACTCAACTGTGGCTCTTTGAGTAGGTGAAGAAAACAATAACATCACTAGAGCAAGAGTCAGGGTTTCACCACTAACACTTATGTGAGATGTGTTGTTTAGCCACAAAACATTATGGTTTATGGAGGTTTCTACTGCTTCTTCTAAAGCTGGTTTCTTCAAATGGGATTGTTGAAGAGCTTTGTGAACTGCTCTTTCTGTGTATAACTCTATATGTGAAGACTAAATACATCCATTGAACCACAATGATAAGAAAATAACAGCACTGTGAAACTACATGGATCGATACCAATACATAATATCTCAATAAAAGTTAAAATATCAACAATGTAAATCCAATGAAAAAACAACAAACAAAAGCAGTTAGCCACAATAAGCCAGGGGGTTTTAAGAAAGAAAAACCAAAAGCAAGCTGCAATGTTCCTCGTGTTAAACAAATGTTAAATGTTAAATAGCTGTTTATTTCTATTTCTTCTCTAATATGACACTCTGATTGGCCCCTTCTCTGACACTGCCACTCATTCCTGGTGGTTCAGCTATGTTTTTCAGTCAGATTACTTTCTATCAATCTTGCATCCTACACAGGCTGTGTAACATACAATGTTTTTAAGTCTACTTTCCTCAGTTTTTTGGACATAACTACAGTGACAGACACTGAATACTGTGACTGAACATCGACTTGGGTGTTAGGACTGTATATATACCATGCAAAAGTAAAAATGCGCCCACTGATGGAGATTTTGCATTATTGTCTCCATTGACTCAGCGCCTGTGCTCAGGGTCTGAAATCAACACCCACCAAGCGCTAAAATGCAAGCGGAGTTTGCATTTAGCCACTTAATCTCAGAAGGCTAACCAGCAAATTCAGTGATAGACGATCACACACCCCTTCTCAAAGAAACCCTGTGCAGACACATACAGAGTGCTGAGGCTGCTGCTGAGTCCAGGCTGGAGTTTTCCTTCACAGTTACTCCTACATTAACTCCGTGTCAATCTGATTCTCACCTGTTTGCCTGCCTCATAACCCTTCATGTGTATCCGCCCATTTCTCTACCCCCCACCTCTCTACCTTTAACTTTACATTGTTCCAGCACTCTCACCTGTCTCTCAGAGAGACCCAGTGCCAATGACAGCTCAGTCTTCCTCCTCATGGTGATGTAGCGGTTGGATTGAAACTCTTTTTCCAGCTCCAGCCGTTGTTGGTCAGTGTACACCACCCTGTACTTGTCTTTCGTGCGAGTTTTCCCTCCTGAATCACACAAAACATGCCTGATTAAGTAAGACAATCGTTACATGTTTGTATGATTGACTTTGTGAATGTCAGTGAGGTGGTTATAGGTGTGTTATCCTGCCTGCTATACAAACAAAAAGCGCTATGATGTCATTGAGTCACGTGCTTTGTGAGCCGCGGCCAAACATACGACTAATTTGAAGATGTCTGGTGCCACGTTCAAGTTCAGGCGCCACTTAAAGCCTCATCAACCCTATTAATCACGCTAAATACACCTAATGTAAAGACTCCCTACTGCATTGCATCAGTGGTTCCCCTTATCACTGTGAGTGGTGTTTACATAGGTGTTTACACAGGCAGCTATTCATTGACACGCATGTTCACACACACACACACACACACACTTGTAGGAAAGGGTGAGTCAGAGTTATTGATCTGAAATCTTGACCATGTGACAATATCGATCAAGGCCAACCAGCACACACACACACACACACACACACACACACACACACACACACAGGTGCAAGTAAGGCCTTAAGGGGTTCGCCTTTAGAGGAGATTTGATTTGACTCCTGCAGACTTCCTGTAGTGCCCGTGTTATCAAGTGCATTTGTTACCCTTTTGAACCCACCCAGTGGACAGAGAGGGTGGGGAGCTAGACTTCTGCAGACCTCACAACTTCCACTCTTAGCTTTGCCTTTACATCTCACACTCTGCCAGAAGGGAGAGGCAAAAAGCTTGATGAATGTGTGTGCGCAGTCAGTCTGACTTTACCCTGTGTAACTACATGTTGAAATTGTTTGTGTTCATTAATACGTGTTTTACCATATTGTTCATCTGTGTGTACACCCACACAACTGCTGGGCTTTAGTTTTTCATGGGACTGAAACAAGGAATCTGATATACATTAATTAAAGTAGAAGGTGTTATCTAGGGTAAGAGAATAGGAGGATAAGTTTAATTTCTTGATATTTAAGATAAGCTGCTTGTCATCAGCCCCCAAATGGATCAGAACATGTGTGTTCAAACAAACTCTGATAAGAGTTTGACCAACAGCAAAACCTCACTGGCTGAATCTATAATCATATTTATTTAAATATCTTTTTAATCACTACATACAGCCTGAAATAAGTGATAATTAGAAGTATGCATGTCCCACCTGAAACGGATGGCCTGATGGGTTCATGTGGTCTCCTCCTGGAGCTGAACGGGTCTTGACCGGAGAGAAAGTTGTACGGGGTGAACGACCCTCCTCCCGCGGCGGTGGGCGTGCCACTCAGCTCCGGGGAGGAGAAGCTGACCTGCCCGGCGCTGGGGCTTGACCCCGGGAAGCTATAAGGATACTCCTCCCGGGGAGCGTAGACTTGGTTCCACGCGCTTGTCGACGGGTCACCGACTCCCGGGACGTGATGATAACCGGCGAAGTCATACGGAGGCGGAATGTACTGACTGTTCAGTGACAGTGTCTGAGCCGGGTGTCTGGCCGACTGTGAGTTGTACATACCGGTGTCCTCGTCCGTCAGGTAGGTTGACTCTCAGGTAGACCTCGGTGGATCAAACTTCCTGGCGCATGTTAGGCCTTTCCCCCGCAGACACTGGCTCTCCGTTTTTCACTTCAGTCTAAGGTTCAGGCTTATTACTGCCCGGCTACCTGTGCACTAACACTACACACCTTTATAGATTTACTGCCGGGGAGTTCAAAAGTATCATCGTGACGTCACGTTTTACCTGAGACCCACCTGCCTGCTCGTCTTGGCGACGTGAGGGCATTGACCCTGATTTATCAAGTTTGTCCCGGTGGAATATTTTGATGAAAGCCACCAGGTAAGGCGTGCGTGAAGTGCACATGGACGCGCGACTGTTCACGCACGCGTGCACGTAGAACTACGTGTGTAGGGCTCATGTGATATGCAGCACAGACATTGTAAATCAAATCATGAGTTGGCTCAGTGGTGGCAGAAGTTTATTAAACGTAATACAACAAAAAACACATTCAAACGCTTGCCCAAGGAAAATGCAAGTAGGCTATAAGAGAAATGAGAGAAATGATTCATTAGGCAAAAAACAGCCCTTCTTCATAACCATATTTTAAATTGTCAGCAATAAACATGTTTCATTATAATTAATTTCATTTTTTAATATAAGACAGTCCAAATAAAAATATTAAGCCAACACTAAAGAATCAGAATCACTATTATGAGACACAACATGTGTAGAATTTGAGTAACTGGGCAATATAAACTGATTTTGATGCCATGCAACCACTCAAATTCACAAAATGTAGAAGCAGTCACTGTAGCTGTGAGTTAAATGTAGCGGTAGAGAACCACATCTGCCTTTTGAAATATTGTGCAGTACAAATATAAAGATAGATTGTTATACTCAGTTTCAAGTGTGTCATGTTGTTGCAGCACTTAAATGAAGGTAATCAGTTACATTACAAAAGGTGTTACTAATGAATTTGTACCCATGTCTAAATGTGTTTTACACTGACCCCCATTTATTTTCAATAAATAATAATAAAAAACCCCAAAACAACTTCCTCTTCTCATTCTCTAAACAAACAAGACACATTTTACATGAATTTTGATGTTATTCTTTTTGGGGTAAAGAATCTCTGGGAAATACATAGGTGGAGAACAAACACTAGGGAGCTTATCATTGTGTTGTCATGTTTTAAGTAATTGTAAAGTTGATAAAGGTATTATCCACGAGTTCATGCTTAAAACAACCACATGAGGGCAGCAAAAAACTGAGCTGGCATGTCATTTTCCAAGTTTGGAGTCTTTGCTGTGTCCAACCACATGATCAGTGTACACAATGTATTCTTAATCCCACCTGATGTGAGAAATACACCTTTCCCTCACTCAACAGATGTACTCAGAATATCTTGTCAGAAAGAATACTGTATATATTCCACTTGTTGAGCTTGTCTGTGGGTCCTTCTACATCTACCAAACATTCATAAAAGATTAATGTCAATATCTTGGTCAGAACAATCATTATCAACTCTCAGCTGTTAGCATGAAGTGGGCCTGTGTTAATGGAGAGAAAAGTGCTACAGGCCTGAACATTAAGGAAACGACAACATAAACATCAAGCATTGAAAACATCATATTGTAAAAAGCCTGCATGACATCATAGCCACCATTAAAAAGGAAACTTGAAATAAACAAACACAGTTTCAGTACTTATAGCATACAGTAAATCAGACCATGTGTTAATTTACAAACTAGATTC